>OX578133.1:8437500-9637500 GCA_951213105.1 Amaurobius ferox
GTTATGAAAACAGAAATTTCTTACGTAACTTATGTGGAAACGTAGCCAACTTCCGAATCTATTAAATCACTTGACTCACTGTTGATTTCAAAAGACTACCTTTCTATAGTATCAGCGAGATTGTCGAGTGTCCACATATTTTTTTTGTTTAATACATGGTTGATTATATTATTGCCAGTTCTGCGGCACAACACATTTTTTAGCCTTGCTCGTCAGATATTGCACTTCATCAGCTTTAAATGTAAGGCTCTCTGATGCTATAAATCCGATGATACCTTGTATATGTTCGATGACATTTTATTCACAGTGATATGGTGGCAAGCAGAGAATCTTATGTCCATGTTGCTCAGCAATTTAGTTAATTCAGTAGGATTCCCATTATAACCTAACATTCAATACAATTGACAATAATTCTATTTTCAGCATGTCTGTATCCCATGTGATGTTTTTCTGTAATGAACTTATCATAAATCTTATCCAAATCTGCCGATAATAATAAATTGAAAATAAAATTTTATTATTTATTTTTTTTATTCCAAATATTTTTTATCATGTATATATTTGAGGTGAAAATTTCAAATCCATTTGAATTTTTGTTCGGTAAAATCCTAGTATACGTTACGAGGTTTTTATGGTATGCTTTGTATTTGCCATTTTTAGGTTTTAATATTTCATAATGATTATTTGTTAACAAATAACAGAACTATGAAATAGGTTACGTTTTAACAAATAATCATTATGAAATATTAAAACCTAAAAATGGCAAATACAAAGCATACCATAAACACCTCGTGACGTATACTAGGATTTTACCTTTTGTTCTATCTTTAATAGCTTTAAAAATAGAAAATTTGATTGGAAATAAAAAATTACTTTTAACTTTCTCGAAAACGATTGCAGTCTCCTGCATAGGTTTTCCGTAGGGCAATTTCTCTTTAGGACTAAGTCAACTATATCTGCCATTGAAGCGAATGAATACAAATATTTCATTTCCCATTATATATAAAAAATATTTAAATTTTACTTTAAATCTATTTTATTTACTCTTTCTATTCGTTCTACAGTTGAAATATTAAAAAAATTTTGGTTTATAAAAGATTTTTTATTAACTTTTATGTCGCATTTAAGTGCAATATTACATCTAGTACCTTCTACTCCACTACAGGTTAGGTGTTTGTCAAGTATATATTTCTCTTCTTTTATAATTTTATTTCCCTTATATCTTATATAGGCACATCTTACTTTATGATTCATTTTTGAGCCATCCGAATAGATCGTATCTTCCAGTTGGTGTAATGGTATCCCATTTCAGTAACTGCTCCTTTCAACTTGGAGTGTTGTTGTACTTGATTTTTTCCACTTCTTGATAGATAATGTCTTCTTCATAAATAGATATACTCTCATTCCTAGAGTTTGTATAAGACAACTTCATTCCTTATCTTGATATTTATCAGAATATATCCCGCTAGTATTTGAATAACATAACTTGATACTGTTCTGTAATATTTGGTTATGGACAGAAGGACGATTCTCTATCTGTACTAGTTTTATCATTTTTTATTTTATGTCCTTGTACCATATTTCAGTACTGTAAATAATTAGTTTTTTGTAGTCTTTAAATAGATTTCATTTTAGAATCTCTGGCTTTAGCCCCGTTTTGTATTGCTGTAAAGAATCTTACCAATTTGTGGTGGAAACTAGCAATCCAATTTTTGATATCGTTTAAGTGAGGTATCCAATAGCTTTTGTGGTCAAATAAAAGACCAAAATATCTGAGTTCTTTAGTATAAGTAGTTCTTTTATTCATAAGAGTAATCTTGGGAATATTTGTAACATATTTCTTATATGGAAACATAATAAATTTTGTCTTATCTACACTAAATTGAAAACTAAATTTCTCTACCCATACTTGCAATTTTTGTACTGCCTTAGAGTCCATGTCACTAAAAATATATAATGCCATAGCATTCATAATTAATGCTATATCATCTGAAAATGCTTGTACATGGACGTTTGTGCTTTCAAAGTTAAGCTTTAGAGCTTTGCCTGCAATAAGTAGCTATAGGATTGTAGCCATACTTGATTCCTGGGGAATTGCTATATTGTAATCAATCTCAGTTTTGTCTTCACCCTTGTATGCAGCGCAATCTTTAAGAAAGTCATTTATGATCCTTTTAAGATGTCATGATAACAACCTTTATCACATATATTTGGTAACACAGAACTTCAGAATTAAGAAATCATGATTAGCAATTTTCCCCATTTACCAAAATCTTCTAGTGAACATCTTTTACCAGATTCAAGGCCCTTGACTAAAACACAAATTCACATTCCTTGAACACCTGCACAGGAAACATGACATAGAAAGAAATAACAAAAATAAAATGAGATGCTCAGAACAGGAGCCAATAGGTGATGACTTTTGCCCCCTTGTTGCGAAGAAATGGACAGAGAACCACTATTAGAAAGGAATAGACGCACTGTGCCTATGGCATACCTGCTAACTTTTACGAATTTTTCTTAATTTTTACGAAAATTCTCTTGTTTTACGATTTTACACGCGTAATCGATTTCTTTATGATTTTTAATATTTTTGACTAATTACGCCTAAAATTCGCGCAAATTTGCCGATTTATCACCAAATTTATATTTTTACACCAAAATGTCGCCAAGCATTTGGATTGCTTGTCACACAAGAACGTTCTCGTTCTCGTGTGACAAGCAATCCAAATGAACGCAGACAATGAACGCGGTAATGAACGCAGACGTTCTCATGTGACAAACTCTATTTATTCTGGTACTTCCAGCACGCATCGTTCAAGAAACGGACGGCAGACAATGCTCGTCTTTCTAACCCGGAAGTGTAGGCATAAAATCCCCCACAGAAAGGAATAAAAAATAAGTTGTAAATTTTTGTCTCCGTAATCACCGTGATGTATGTCATCATATATGTCATTAATACATATGTTGTCATTGGACTCAAAGGGGAAACAGAAGAAAAAACTTCGCGCAGCATTTGAAAATATTTGTTTTACTTTTACCCCTTTTTGTTGAGAGTCCAAAATTACCAGTTTGCATCCATTTTCTTCTTCTAATGATTTCATATCAGAACAATAGACTTAATTTATTTTTATAGTGCGAATAAAAATAAAGAATTAGTTTACTAAACAAATTTATATTTCGTTTAAATTATAAGATGAGCAATTCAGTCTTTTCTTTTCAGGCTTTGCTGAGAGTACATAATTGCCTTTTCCCATCCATCTCCATCCCCTGATTATTACACATTAACTTTACTAAACTAGCTTATTTTTATATTTCAGTTGATTATAAAGGTCACCTTTTTAATTATTTTCATATAAATAGTAATTTTTTTTTTTCATCTCTGCAGCGGTTGCCGAGAGAACGCTATTATCCTTTTCCATCGATCTCCATCTTCCTATTGTTGCACATTAACTTGACTAAATTAACTTATTTTCATATTTTGTTTGATTATAAGGGCAAATTTTTTTAATTATTTTCACATAAATAGTACGATCGTGAAATTCAGTTTTTTTTCGCGGGCGTTTCCGAGATTACGCAATTATACTTTTCCATCGATCTCCTTCTCCATATTGTTGCATATTAACTGAACTAAACTAGCTTATTTTCATAGTCTGGTTGATTATAAAGTTAATTTTTTAATTATTTTCATATAAATAGTACGATCATGCAATTCAATCTTTTTCTATCTAAAGCCTTTTCTGCCACATTTTTATGAAAAGATATTTTTGAACAAAATAAACATTTTCTTTAAAATATACTGCCACCAATTTTTATTTATGTGTAGACACTAGACAATGCACATTTTAATAATACATGATAATTTTATGAATGTGTTTAAAAATATACTGCAGTTTAAGAACAAAAAATTTGTGTCTTCCCAATTGTAAAAAAATGTTTTTTTGTGAAATTGAGTTCATAAATCCTGACTTGTAATGATTTAATTTCAACAGAACTGACAAAATAAAAGCATGAGTTATTATAGATAACAAAATCATAGTTTAGAATTAATATAAAGGAATGTGTTAACATTAAATTTGCCCATGTATTTAAACAACCCTGTTCTTAAACACAATTGTCAAACTTGCATTTTCTAAATATAATAGAATTATATCATTTTTTATCATTACATAACGAATTATATCATCATTACATAACATAACTTTCTGTCAAAATATTTTGAGAGATGAAGGATACCATGTAAATAATGTACAAATGAACATGCATACAACTGTTTCCAAAGAGATCTCAAAACAGTTGTGTGTTTCACATATTTGTGCATTATTTACATTGTGTCCTTTGAAAATCAGATTTATGTCGATTTGTTCTGTAAAACTCATTTTACGCGCTATTCTGATTTTTTTCAAAAATCTTCTGATTTTTACTCCAAATAAGTTAGCAGCTATGCCATGGAATAAAGAGGTCATTTGAGGATTTTTCGGGAGATTATACCATTGTAGCCCTATCTAAAAACTATTGTCATAAAAATCAGCCAGTACTCGTTTTCGAGCCAAATATTTTAGAAAATGGCACTATCATTGAATTATGTGGGTTATTTATTCTAAATTTACATGCAGATTTCCACTTTTATTGTAGTAATTCTTTTTTTTTGACATTTCAGTCATAATTATTGCATTTTGTGAATGTGTAAAGCTTAAAGTTAAACAAATAGCTGAAAGTGGAGCTAAATATTATTTATGCAGATTGACAGGCCTTTTAGAATATGTGTAGGTGCAAAAATTTATAACCTCAGTTACCGGACCGAAACCTGTACTTATCTTGGTTATAAGATCAAGCAGCCAGGCAATGCCTTTTACCATTGGACTTAGTGGGTGTCCATGGCCAAGTTAATGTTGTATATTGACCATAATATAGTTAATGTGAATGAATAAAATAATGACTGAGTAAAGTCTGTTACCAAATTGTGTATTTTATACTTGAAAGTTTTTCAAGCAATTAGAAAAAATAACAATATACAAAAAAAACTTTTGGGTGTTGTCAGGCCGCAAATTAAGTGCAACCCTCATTTGATAGATTGTGTGAAAACTGATACACAAAATTTATAGAAATTGATTTCTTTTTCATAGCAGAGGTTACAGACATCAATTTAATGCAACTTTTTTTTTCTCATATATTACCAATGATGTTAACTACATCAAAAGGTATTCTTAGTGAAATGACTACACAGCCACTTTTGAAGGAATAAGCATATATTTCAAATTTTACAAAAAAAAAATGTCATATTACTTCCGAAAGCTGAAGAGAAATTAGGATACATTGGCAGGTTACCAAATAATTACACTTAGCTTGATAGTTCAAAAGATTGTGCACAGTTCTATTATAAGTTCACCTGTGAGATTTAAGTTTGCAATAGGCCTACACAGGCAAGCTTGCTGCTTTACCATTAACAGTTATTTTTTATAGACATCAATGACATGAGTGAACTTGTATAGTACACGATCACCCTTTTGTACCGGTAAAGGAGTGAGCAAGATTTTTTTAATTTGTCCAAATTTAATATCTGAAACATCATTTTCATCCATTTTGTATAGGAAACCAGAAACCAGAATACACTTTCATGAGCATCACACACTCATAATCATCATCATCTAAATCTTCTTGAGTTACTCTAACATATGTGTATCATGACTTTTTTCGTACACCTCCAAAGAATTTGGCAAGCAAAAAACCCCTTTTTTAATTTTGTCTGGTGTCACTTCAACATACATTGGAATGTCCTCAGCCAGAACATTTTTTGCAGTCATAATTAAATCATCTTCTTCACTATCTTCTCCAATGTCAGCTCTGATCGACTCAAAATTTTCACTCTCAGAATCTGAGATTGGCAGTTGCCTTTCTCTTTTCCTCCCAGCCTTACTTTTCTCAGAGACCATTTCTTATGATGGCCACATTTTTTAGGCAAAAATCAGTGTAAGGGAAACAGTTATGCAATCCTTGTTGTAGGCTGCAGAAACAGCTTAGATGACGATGTTCCAGTTGGTCACATTTTTTAGGCAAAAATCAGTGTAAAGGAAACAGTTATACAATCCTTATTGTAGGCTGCAGAAACAGCTTAGATTATGATATTTCAGTTGGTCTTCAAACTCTGTGGCCAACTGGTGAACTTTTAATGTTCCTCTTAAAACTTGGATATTGGCTGGCAGCTGTTGACATACACTGTCTATTTCTTCTGTTGTTACGAAGAACAGTTTTACACCATTCAAATCGATTCTCTAAGCCTTCGGACGAGACGGATGGTCTGGGTTTTCGACAGTTGTTTCTTCTATCTAAGTGATTAAAAAAACGGCTCAGCATTGGTAATATCACTTCCGTATGTAATAAGTCTGTTTGCAGTGTTTTTCACTACTCATCCGATTCCGCCAGCAGCTCCTTTTCCATGGCCAGCCTAAAAAAAAGACCATATGCCACGACAATACTCATAATGAAGCAGATGCTTGTTGAAAATATAAAAATTCTGATGATACTGAGTCACTGGTCCATCTGAAAAGAAATGCAGCATGTCAATTGCTGGCACAGTGCTCTTCAGTAGTTTGATGACTGGATCCAAGTTTGATGACTGAGACTGAGCCCATATAGCAGCTGGGTTGTGTCTACTGTCAGAAGAAACAGAGCAAAAGGAAATGGGTTCTTTGATATTTACAATATAAGCAACACCTGTGTGGAGGGTTACTTGGGCTCTACCTCCAAAATGAAAGCTTTGAATTTCAGAACCTAGAGTCACCCGGGATAATTCTCGGTCAAAAGTCAACAACATCCAATTATTATAAAAACTATCAAAGATAATGTTCCCAATTTTGGCATGGAGTAAGCACCCTTTGATGGTTATGTAATACAATTTTTATTTCAATATAAATGCACTTGTAATTTTAATAATTATAATTTTTAAGTGACCAGGAATTACCCCGAGATTGGGGTAATTCCTGGTCACTTCCGGGGTAATTATTGGTCAGCATCATTTTTTATGTGAATACTGTAAAATATTGATTTATTATTTATAGCAAAGTGTTAAAACAATTAGACTAAATTATGCAAAGGTTTTTTCATTTTATAAATACTGAAAAGCAACACAGAGACAATATTTTGGGTGTAAATACAAATTCATTTCTTATGCAAAAGATTGCTCTTACTTACACCCTAAAAAAATTATTGATGAAGTTGAAACTGATGCATTATTGAACAGTCCTTGCTCTTCAGAATATGTTTGAAAGTTAGCATGGTTCAAGTTAACTACTGGTCTGTTGCATTGATTTGAAGAGACAGAAGCAATAGGAAAATTTTTTGAAGGAGAATTTTGCAAATTGTACAATGCTAATATTTGAGTTGACTGTAAAATCTATTCTCTGGATACTTGGTTCAATCTAATGGATATATCCCCATGGACTTGAAACCAGATTTAATATTTTCTGGGGTTAGTGATACTGGCCACTCTTCATCAACTAATTGTGTAAAGTTTGCTTTACTTATTCTGGTCGCACCAGATAAGCGTTGTACTTCTACAAGTCGTTTATCCCATTGTGCTTTTAGGGGTCTAAAACAACACGTATCAAGAGGTTGAAAAATATCTGTGGTATGAGCTGGTAACTTCAAAATGGAAAACTGTTAATTTTGAGCTTTGCTGATTACGTTCATAGACATATGCATTTTGTGCTCATCATAGATAATGAGCAATGGATGTTTAGACACACTTGTTTGCAAAAGAGATCAAACTAACTATCAAAAATTTCTGTCGTCATCCATCCGCTTTCACTTATTGCTAATGTTAAATTTTTATTAACGTTAGGAGCTTTCCAGGTACTCTGACGCTTCTTGCCAGCAAATACAATAAATGGTGGGTGTCTCTCACCTGAAACAGAAACATATGCCATTACTGTAACAGATTCTCTACCAGGTGATGCTGTTACAGTAGCCATTTTTTCCCCTTTCTCCCATAGCTTTTTTTCTTGGAAGGATCTAAATAGTTTTTTGGTTTCAAGATCATAATTTTAGGTAAAATGCTAAGCATAAATACTGTAAAACAGCACTCACCAGGAATTGCCCCAGTGATCAGGAATTACCTCATAAATATGGGGTATAGTTTAGTATATACTTTTGTAAACTGTTTCAATGTAGTAGAAGAACATTTTATACTCACTTTTGGTAGCTGTAATAGTTCATAGTTGAAACAAAAAAAAAGATAGAAAAATAATTAAAACTTTATGAATGATAACAATCTTTGCAAAATGAGCAAAAATTAAAGTCAATGCTGTTTTGCAGAAATTTAACTAGCGGTTGGATTTTTTCTTTTTTCATAATGAATGCCAACTTAAGAAATAATTGAGTCATACATTGGAAAGTAAAGGGTTCAAAGTGTCTTTATGATTTTTTACAGTTTGATGAATAACCATTTTGATTAAAAAAAGGAATGTGACCAAGAATTACCCCAGAAACTCAGTGACCAGGAATTACCCTGGATGACACTATATTACAAGAGTAATTTTCTGAAAAATTAATATGGAGTAAAGCTTCATTTTCTTGAAGATTATCATGGCATTCTCTATGTGCTCTAGGTTGGATTTTTTCTTTTTTCATAATGAATGCCAACTTAAGAAATAATTGAGTTATACATTGGAAAGTAAAGGGTTCAAAGTGTCTTTGTGATTTTTTACAGTTTGATGAATAACCATTTTGATTAAAAAAAGGAATGTGACCAAGAATTACCCCAGAAACTCAGTGACCAGGAATTACCCTGGGTGGCACTATATTACAAGAGTAATTTTCTGAAAATTAATATGGAGTAAAGCTTCATTTTCTTGAAGATTATCATGGCATTCTCTATGTGCAAGAAATTGTGGTCGAATGTTAAAAATATGCTTGCAAAATATTTTCATTTGTTTTTGTAAACTATTAGTTAAATCTGTTATAGTGCCTTCTTTCTGTACCTTCACAGTTTTCTTGACATTTTTTGTTTCTTCTTTTCCGTTATTGTTAAACTTCCTTTTTACAGTTGCTGTATCCCAGCAAGATGTAAGAGTTTCACCAGGGTTTATTGACACAGCTGTACTGCTTTTCTGCATTTGTTTGCTTATTGCTCTTCTTTTTGGGTCCCATTATGGATTCTGAATATATATATATATATATATATATATATATATAAAATTGTAAATCCAATAGTAGAATGTAAGTGGTAACTCATAATACACTATCTTAAAATTTGCCTACAAAATACAATGAAATAAAAGAAATTCAACCATAAAGAGGAAATTATAATACGTAATGCAGGTCATAAAGACAAAGACAATCAACAAATTTCAAAGGAGAGGAATGAAAATAGGAAAACAAAAAAATCAAGCAAAAAAGCTTGCACGTGGAAGAGCTCTAGGCTTAAGTATAGTTCATTTCGAAAAAATTCTTTTTCAAGTCCATATATCCCTTCGAAATGAACACAAAAATGATTGTTTCTGAAACACAAGATAGATTTTATCTATAAACTTGTGTTATATGGACGACAAGCATAAAGATTGGAAAGAAATAAAGGAAATATAAATACCTTAAAATACACCTGAAAAGTACAACCATGACGAGCAATACATGACTAGACCAATGTTGTCATATGCAGAAATGAAAAGAAGTGATCTGCTATTGCCAAAGCGAGTAATAAAAACATTACTGCGTAAAGGCAATAAAATGAGATATTCTACAGTTAAAGCTGCAAAATGAAAAGATGAAAATATATTATAATGTAAATTCAAGTGAATGTAAAAGTATGACTAAAATAAGATACTAAGGAGAGATTATGAGATTTTTAGGCTAATCGAAACTTATTAACTATACCATTTACTAAATATGCTGGATATTCATAAAATTTACTGGTAATTTTGAGGTTATTAATCTGCAAAGCATGAAATTTATCTGATAATCTATAAATTCTAAAAAGTTGATTAAGTATAATATTTCTAAACAATTGAATCAAGTTGCAGAAATTAAATAGTAATAATTTATTAATATTAAAATAAAAAAAATCTTTTTTATCATATAGATTAGTAACTATCCCATTAGTAGGTTCTATAATTAGATTTAAATCCAAATAATTAATATTTTTACTAATAGTAGTTTCATTAGGTATTAATTCCAAATTATCCGGATAGAAATCTATATCTATGACATAGTTATCAGTAAAAACAAGACAAATCAGATCATCTACATATCTGTAAATTTTATAATCTGTTGAAGTAAAGAATTTTTCATATATAGGTATAAATTAGCTAACATACTGCTACTACAGCCACCTTGTGGAACCCCTGAGACTTGTAAATATAATTTATTACCTTGAAAAATATAAATATTAAAAAGAACAAAATGGAGAAGCTTAAGAAATTGGTAAATTAAGTAAGATGAGATTGATTAGTAATATAAGCATTATATAAAGCTAAAATAACATCATAAAGTTCAGTGATCGTAATATTATTAAATAGATCTTTAAAATCAAAAGTTTGAAATCCTATTATTTTACCAAGTGTTTTTAATTTATTTTTTAATTCTTTACTATTGTTTAGAATAATGTAGTTATCACTAGAATCTCGTAAATTACTATTTAGTACATTTAAATAATTTAATAATAATTTAGTAGCAGTAGTAGAGTATGAATTATGACCACTAGTTACAATTCTATATGTAATAGGATTTTTATGAAATTTAGGTATAAGCACTATATATGGAAATTTCAAAAATTTATTATTAATATCTAAATCACTATACATATTGATAATTTTCAATTTGATACTATTAACAGAGTGTGAATCAAGTTTAAATAGACTATTATTTTTTAAATAATCTAACAGATATTGTATATAGAATTTTTTACACATAATAGCATAATTATTAGAGGCTTTATCAACATAAGTAATAACAAAAGATCTATGTAAATCATTAACAGAGTGTTTTATATTATACATATTATATATAGATCTAGATAAATTGATACTACAAATGGCATTTTTAATAGATCTTAAAATAGTAAATTTCCACATATTAAATGCTTCTAAAGGCTGAGCATATGTAGAAGCTAATCCATAAATATATTTATCAAGGTCAAGATTGATTGACTTTAAGACTTGTTTAGAATTATTATATGACGGTAACCTGAATTTAGTACCAGTTGACTGATAGTTCTTAAAGATTTATCTTTAACAATGGCTAAGTCTCCAGTAACTATATGCCCCAAGTGTGGATTTTTAAAATTAGCATAATTATCAACACTACAAATACATTCACCATCTACATTTGTTGAGGAATCTTTGTCGACTGATAGAGATTTTGAAATTGCATTGTAATTAAAAATGGTTCTTTCAATAGGCTTGTTGTATTTAAAAGTTTTAGTAACATTCAAATCCTTAACAGGCAATAAATGATGAAAATGATTAAATAAATTCTTAAAGTTTATAGAATTATAAATAGGGTGCTTAAAAGATATTACACAATAAGAATTAGAACAGTTATTATTATGAAATTGATTAAGTTTTATTTTTAAATATTTTGATCTAGTAATGAGTAAATCATAGAAAATATGATTGAAATGTTCATTAGTAAGATTTAACTTTAAGAAAATAGTATAAACTGTATTTAATTGTTTTTTCTTAATCGCAAGTACCCATGATTTTATAAATTTCCATTGAAATGTGTTATTAAAATGTTGATGCATACTTTTAATCTCAGCTTTAAAATCATGTGGGGGGAACTTCCTTTACCTCGTTTAAATCTTTTGAGTTTAACCGAATTACTATTATGTAAAAGAGAATTAAAAAAAAGGTGATTATAAATAGAATATTTATTATCTACAAAATTATTTTTTACAATATTACCATTGAGATATAATTGATTTAATCCGTATGGAAAAAGAGTACATTGTGATTTAATATAGAAGTTTTCAAAGAACATTCTATCAGCAGTGTTTGTTTTTATATCCAAAATATGTATAGTTATATTTTCAAAACCATGATGAGCAAAGTGTTTATATTCAATTTTATTCGAAGTAGGTAGAAAATTATTATTGAGGATATATTTTTTGACATCATCTCTGTGTACATTCATACGTAGATGAATAGGATTACTGGTCTGTCCTATATAAATTGCAAATGTTACAGGATATCTTGTAGATGCAATTAAAAATTTTACAGAAAGTCTTATGACTATTTAGATTAATAATTTGAGAGTTAGAAGCAAATGGGCAGGTTTTACAATTTTTATTTTTACATTTATTGAAGTTATAATTTTTAGCTGGGCAATTATTATATCCAAAACTATCCATGGCACAATGTTGGTAAATTGGTATCGGTCTAAACGATTCCCAACATAAATTGAAAATACCGGGCAATATCTATCAAATTATATAATAATAATAAGAATAAATATATTTGCCAGTCACTAAATCAAATAAGATGTATAATTCATAATAGTATAAGTAATTTAAAGAGTATGACAATAACACATATAGATAATATAAATAGAAATAAAATAATTGCTTATATATCAGTATAAACAACTAAGTCCATGTAAAACCTAATAATAATGTAGTAAGGAGGATATTACAAGATATAAAGAAATGATTTAACTATATAATTACAATCAATTCTAAACTAGATTAAATAAAACACGAGGTATAATAAAATACATACTGTGTAAATCTTGGATTCACATAGAATCCTATTCAAATAAGTAATAAAAAGATTGTACTAAAAAGTACAGCTTATAAAAGGTATCAATATTACACCAGTACAAAAATCCCAAAAGCAGTTACCCAGTCATAAAATCACAAAACCAATAAAATAGTAAGAAGTAATAATGATAGATGGCAGCACTAGAATGAGAAACTTCTGATTTTAATTTACTAATGGCTAAAGAATAATTGCAATACAATAAAAATAACAAGTAGAAATTACCAAATAATAAAACAGAAAGGAAGAGAACGATTAATAATACTTAAAGCAAAATGATAATTAGTAACCTTAGCAAAAAAAGGATAACATAGGAGAATGAGCCACAAAAAACTACAATTGGATGAATGTAGATTTAAAAGTAATACGTAATAATAAATTAAAATAAAATAAATTCTATTACTAAATTTAGCGCTAATGCAGCATAAATTTGAATAGATTGCAAATAGAATGTTTCTTTATGACGAAGCATACAAAAGGAATTAGGATTGTTCAGAAATGAAAAGTTAGATAAACTAAACTTATTAGAATAAGAATGTGATATATATATATATATATATATCCTATATAAAGTTGCAAGATAGGCCTAATATAATATAAGCTCTGCTACTGTGTTGTAACTTCTGTTACTGTTCTGTAACGTCTGTTACTGGTAGATGGTAACAGAGGTTACATTTAGTATGTAAAACATATTTTTGACGACATTATTCCTTTTATTAAACTATCAGTCAAATTGCTTGATAGTGGTACCAAATCTATACTTATGAGATTTACAGCTTTTCCAAAATCTCAACATAAAGTCCGTCAAAAGTTGATAACAGAAGTTACAGAGAGAAAAAACACTCAACTGCAAAATAATATAGATCACCCCACTGTACCTGATGTTTATAACAAATATTCCAAAATGGCTGCTGTGATTCTTTGTTCCCTCCTAAACTTTACTCAGTGTTGCCTTCTTATGACAAGATTGGAAAAGTGCACAAATGGTAACAGAGATTACATAACAGAGGTTACACAAACCAAGGACACAACTTTTTCAACCAAAAATATATAGGAAATGGACTTCAAGAATTGATTTGTGTGATATTGTGTTTATCATAATATCTGCTATTGTAATAAAATGCTTACAAATAAGAAACTAATGCTACAGTACTAAATAAACAATATATTCCCAAAGAAGTTGCATCTCGTACAGTTAGAAAAGGCAGTGATGTAAAATAATATATTTTTTTGCTCATACTAAAATAAAGTCTTGAACAAATGTAATATATTTTTTCATGAGCAAATAAGATATTTTTAAAAGTGGTGGTATCACAGTGCAAATGCAGCTGAAGGCTGAAAAGAAAATAATATTTAGTTTTCAGGGCATGAAATCTGTGAGTAAATTTAGAATGACCCATTGCTTATTTACAAAGATGTCTTGGAAAAAAAAAGATTGTAGAACGACCAAGAAGTTGTATGCAAAAACACGACTTAGTTTGGACTAAGTATCAGGGTATTATGGCAAAAGTGGAAAATCAGAAAAAGTTTATGATCCCTAATGGCCATAGCAACAAAAACGCCTTAGGTCTGATCAGAGAAACTACTCATAAACGATGTAACCCAGGATGTATTGTCTATGAATGGCAGACCTAGACAGTGGACACCTAAGGTCAAGCAGTAGAGAGCCTGCAGATCTAGACAGCGAGTGCAGAAGTATGACAGTTTGTGTGTGTGTGTGTGCCAAAACATCTAAAAACCAAAAGTTAAGTTGAGTCTAAAAGTGCGAAAGAAAGCCAGCTATACCAAAAGGCAAATGGTACGAGAAAGGATCCCTGGGGGATGATCCAATGGGATCAGACATTGTTTTTGCATTTAAATAACTATTTTAAATTAAATTATTTCAATCCCGGAATAGGAATTCAGCAATTCTCACGTCCTTGAAAAAGTTGCTTTTTTAAGAGACAAACTATGCCAATTTTACCAACGTCAGCTAAAAATAGACTAACAGGTATCTATGACTTGGAAGAAAACAACATAACAACCAAAAAAGGAGTAGGGAAGCGACCGCCTTGAACAATAGTAATGCAATGTCCACACACCCTCTTTCTAAGCGTGAAAGTCTGAAGAGGCTTTCTGTCTCTATGCTCGTGACACAAAAAGGATGTAGATGGAAAAGTGCTTTTTTTCGTGGCTAGGCTTCGGCCAGCTCTGCCCAAAATGGCATGGAGAAGCCAAAATTTCTGGAGATAATATGAGCTTATGAGCTCAGATAAATTAACACCAATTAATGGACTCTGCAAATACTGGGTGAGTTAAAAAGCACGAAGCAGCACCCTCGACGATTTGGATCGTTGTAGATGGAAAAACTACTCGGGATGGAATGTGCCAAAACATACGTAGATGAGTTACAGCTTATGGCCAGCATTAGATGCACCACTGCCATAAAACTAGGCAACAAAATATCCCCAGGAAGATTTATAAAAGAAATAAGATTACACTGGGCCTCTGCATCAGATTGCAGTATATTTAGCAATTACCAAAGAAGATAGATCGCCGATGAGGACGTTTCCCAATAGTGCTATGGGATGCATTCGCCGACATTGCAATAAGGCGCGAGAGACCTCTACAAGTTTGCAGATCAGATGCAGAATAACGGCTCATTTAGCATGCCTTAGGCAAATCCAACGATTACTGCAGCACGCATGAGAACAAACAGTGTGATTTAAATTAACATCGATAATTTATTAATGAAAATCAAGTGTTGTGCTGATAGCAGTAACACCAAGCTCTTGAGTTAATTTAAAAAAATAACAATCGTATGTTTTGGGGGTTTGATTTAAAAAAAAAAAAGAAATCTTGAAGTATATTTGTTTAAGTCTACTCAGGGCAGCCAGAGATAAGGTACATTGTGTTTATTGAGTGATTATATATGGAATAATTGATTATGATTAGGAATTGAATATTGTAATATATATATGATGATGCTAATTGTTAGATATGTATGTAAATGAAAGGTTAGATTTAGTGTTACTATCAAAATATGAAAGAAGCAAATAGTGGTAATTAAAGGATAAAAAGTTATGAAGATGAATAAATAACATAAAGTCAAACCTTTGGATGACACTTAACATTTAATCAATTAAAATTGCTTTATTGCTTATCAACTCAAATTGGGCTATTTTGGAATAGAGTGGATTGGAGTGAACTACTTAAACTGTCAAGTGCAGATTAATTTTATATGCAAAAGGGTGGTCAACCTTCTCATATTTTAAATCGCCTCACAAGCAATATTACTCACCTTTAATTTGCCAAATTTAAGAGATACTCTCTTATGATAATTTAAATAATAAGTAATCAATTAAGGTAAACAAATTTTATAATGAATAACTTCAATTGATAAAAGGCTTAATAATGGGATCAATGAAATACGTGAGTTATAACCAATCAAAGAACAAGGATTTTTGACAA
Organism: Amaurobius ferox; assembly: GCA_951213105.1. NCBI lineage: Eukaryota > Metazoa > Arthropoda > Arachnida > Araneae > Amaurobiidae > Amaurobius > Amaurobius ferox. Next base: position 8,453,700 of record OX578133.1, read on the forward strand.
TGAACGATAGGCAAAACATAGTATTCCACGCATTGCAATTTGCAATTTATTTTATATGGGGAAATGAGCCCTCCCTTTAAAAAAATTACTTTAGCCTCTGTGCTATATATTTGGTACTACAAGTAACCTACTTTTTTGGAGAAGATAGACCAATGATCACCGATTATGTTAGACCTACATGTATGAATTTAACAATTATTTTGGAATTGGCAGTTTGATAGAAATTCATAATTACAACTAAATAGTATCTTCTAAATGATATAAGATATTGAATAATAAATTAAGATATACAAGATAATGATTAAAAGATTCAAATATCGAATATTAATGATACACAATTTATTTGTCAATTCTGTATTGGGCCCAGAGAGGCATTTTAAACATGTATGATGAATTTATATATAATTTAAAAGTTTATGTTGAATTAAGCCCAAAGAGGCATTTTATACACGCATGAGAATTTATACAATAAAATATTGATTTTGAATTGAATTACAAAAAGGTAGTAAACAAAGTTTGACATGGTGTTAAGTGTATACATATATTATGATTGAATTGTGATGAAGGTGTAAATGCATCTTAAAATGATTTACTTGCACGATATTAAGTGAAAATTTCTTAATTACAATGCACAGATATATTTTATGTGTTAATAAATTGATGCGATACCCTCTTTTAGAATTTTCATTTTAATACTTTGTGTAATATTTGCTTATTTAATTTTCAGATGTGGAAGGTAAATGAATATTAATAGGCAATCCGATCACTACTCTAAGACCAAGTACTACTTATTTGAATTTTAATTGCTTACCAAGGATCAAGCTTAATTAATAATTGAAATGAGAGATTCAACTATGGGTGCAAATATATCAAATTCTAATTTATGCTCTTCAAATGTATTTCTAATAAGCCTTATAATTCTAAATGCCTGAATAAATCAAAAAATTTAATTTCGTTATCCTAAACATATATCTCAATTTCATCAACTATATGTTTAAAAATAATATCCCAGCATAAAAAGCCCAAAAAATATAAAAATATTAGTGGATGGAAACAGATTGAAAAAATGGAAAATTTTTAAAAATAAAATGAAATATATCGGCAATCGTGTTTACATAAAAAAATTCCGCGATATTGCTAAACTGGGGTCAATTTTCGGTTCAAAATAGCTATTTTCATCCAAATAATAGGATTTCATTGAAAATGATTTTGATGTTGGAATTCCATCAACGTTTTTTAAAATATTAAAGATGTGTATATTTCCATGGAGATGAAAAAAATCGGGTTTTCCTGAGAAAATGACAAGTTTATTGCTTAGGTTAAGTATTTAAAGAGATCAATCAGAAGACCCTGAATGACATTTTATAGCTGTTATATTTTTATTCGCATTTCGACAAAAGTTAACTCTCATTAATTTCGGGAATTCCTTACTTAAATGTACTTTCTATTATCTCGGAAATGCACTGATGACCTTTTTTTTTTCAATCTTTTCCAATAAATGTTTGTGCAAAATAGTGTGAATTCTGTGCGGCACATCGCGTTTGAAGGGCGTAGACAAAGCAAATAGGATTTTTTTAGCGATATCGGAATATTTCTAGCGAAAAAGTTGGAATACTTTTACTGAAAATCAAAGTCCTGGAACAAAGAGCAGAAAAGAAAATGTAACGAATTCGGAAAAATCGAAACCTTTGTGCCTAGTGCGCTCTGCCCTATATACCCAGAAAAGAATGAAACGCCATTAAAAAAAGCACCTTGCCGTGACTTGTCCGTAACTAAGGCTCCTATATATACAGGAGCCATATCCGTAACTAGTGAAGAATGGAATGACACGTCTCGCATTGAAGACTAGATAGATCCTTTTAGCCTTCATGCGTTTTGCCCATGCCGGATGCAGCCATTTCGGAAATTTTCGGGAAAAACGGTGCTACTTTGGATGTTTTCCGGAAAAGAGGAGTTGCGCTATGGAGATACAGAACTTCCCGTAAAAAACACAAATATTTTCATTCCTGCTTTGCATTCGCTCTCGCGAGAATTCCTCACTTTCGTTTTCGAAATTTAGGAAGGATCAGCTGCAGAGAGTGCAAGCGAATTCCCACGCGGCATTTTTTTCTGTGCGGGATTTTTGAATTTCGTGTGCGGATCGCGCATACCTTGGAAAAATGTGGACTGCGATGCATCATTTTTTTTTTTTTTAATTGATATTACTAATTAAGGCAAAAAAGCGTTTGGTGGGATTTTAAGCAAAAAATCGCTATTTGGTGCAATATTTGGCAAATAATCGCTTGGCGCAGAATTTGGCATTATTTTACCAAATTCCGGTTTGGGGAGAGTCCGGATATTGGGGTGCCGGATAAGAGGTCACATACTGTATTTGAATCAGATTTTACTGGAGCTACAATGGACAGTCACAAACAGCTTCAAAATAGGATTCCAGGTTTCTATCTGCGAAATCAGAAACGCAATAAATTTAAATATTTTTGTGTTTTTAATTTAATATTTAAAGATTAGCTATTGAAATAAATTGCTGATAATAACCTGCAAAATTCTAACTTTTCCCGTTATATTATATCTTAGCTTTTTAGGGATTGAAATGCTGTTTATTCATCTTTCTCCTTTCTAATTTATTCATGATATCATTTGTTTCATTTGTTTATAATGTTTTACTGCTAAGATGTACAAATAATTCATAAAATTTATCCAATTGCAAATTCAAATTTTACTAAAGAAAATAATGAAGGCAACTTTCATGACACTACATAATGCAGTAAGTTACTTCTGACTCCTGATAAATTCAGAAAAATATAATCAGCGGTGGCTCCAGTCCGATAGACCCGAAATTGTTTTGCGTGAATGATATTTTGTAAGATAAAAATCCAATAATGTTCAATTAGTTTATTCGATTTTTTAGACTCATTTGTTTCGTTTACAGGCTTTCAAAGCATACAAATTACTTGGGAACCATTTATAGCTAGCTTGCGCTTTTAGTTTTCGCCCCGATTTTATCTGGAAACTCCGACCATAGACTCCATTTTAATATATTCAATTATTTTATCAATATGATTTGCGGTATAAAAATTAAACTCAGTGACGAGATTTTACATTCTAGTTAATCTATAAACTTACCATACGGCACATAAATATGTACTTGAATACGTATATTTCCACCTATTCTGTTCAAACCTCACCAATCATTAAATATCTTTAGAATTTCCAAGTTCATTTAAATTCCTATTTTTTTTTTAATCAAAACAAAAAGTCTTGTACTTATGCACCAATATTTCACAAAAGAGTAAATAACTAGACAGAGCTGCAACAATCTTGGCATTTCATATATTACAGCTTTCCCACCCATTAGAAAACCCAGGTAAAAATGCTAAAATATCGAAATTATAACCACTATACTTCAGAAACCACGAAAGTGACCCAAAATCCATTTATATACACTTGTAGGATTTTTAAAGAACAATAAATTCTTGCTTATTGTTTATAACTATTGTTTTTAGCTTTTAAAATATAAGCATTGCAAGCTTGAAAAACTTCGTCCACTTGACAAGATGATTACTTGAAAACTATAAGAACTTTTTTATATATACTATATACATATAGATTTAGGAACTAAATTTTCTCATATATATTTCTGTCGCTTACTAATTATATCTATCTTTTATACTTTCGAGGATATTTTGAGTGAAAGTATGAAACATGGAAAAAAAACTTTTTTTTTTTTTATAGGATTCTATCCAAAATCTTATTATATACACTTGTAGGGCTTTCAAAGAGCTACAAATTCATGCTTTTTGTTCAAAGCTAGATCTTTTGGTTTTTGAGATGAATCATCACAAACTTGAAAAATGGAAAAATTTCAATCTTCTTCAATTTGGCAAGACGATTACTCGAGAACTATAAAAGCTCTTTTTAATAATAAATAATAGTTTGATATCAAATTTCCTAGTACTTATTTTTGTCGTTTACTATTTATATCTATATTTTATAGTTTAAAACGAAAATAAGAATAAAAAACACTTGCTCGGACAAATACTTTTTATGTTTTCTAGAAAAAAAGTTCTAAATATTGAAATTATTTTTATAAGTGCCCAAAGGATTTACATTTTTCGTAACACTCCGTTTACCCTCCACAGAAACCCCAAACATAGATGCTATTCACGTAAAATAAAAACCTTGTATCCACATTCTAGAATTTATTTCACAATAATATTAGCTGTGAATTAACTAACGTAAACAGAAATTTATAACATTATTCAACAAAACAAAATTAACATGTCTTTTCTCGTGAATAGAACATGCTATATATACGAGAATGTCATTAATAAATTTATCGCATAAATACTCTTTTATTAACTTTATGCATAGTTTTTAAACCATTTATTTGAAAAAAGTGCTATAGCATGAGAACGATTCATGCTATCATTCTAAAGTAAGTTCCATTTCATTTCTAATGAAAACGTGTTTGTTTATTTAACATTTTTGGATGCCTTTTTTTTAATTTATAATTTAAAAGAAGTTTGAAAATTTGTGACTTTCCAAATGTTCGCTTCACTCCATTCATTCTAGAAATGTCTCTCTAGACTCCTATACACACCCATACGTTCATTACACTCACATACGTAGAGATATTCCTTTAAAAGTAATCGATTCAGATTAAAGGATATCCAAAACATATATTAATCTGTTCAAAAATTTGAATTAAGAGTTTTCGAGAAACCCATCATATTTTCCCTATATATTATTTGTATGCGGAGAAATTACAAATAAAGTTCAAAATTATTCAGTTATGTATTATGAATTAATGCTGCATTATGTATGTATGTATGTAGAAAAAAAAATATAGCATTATATTTTCTAAACTGCTAATTAGAGCTCTAAATTTAGATGAGAATAAAATTTGATACGTCATTGAAATAAAATAATTTTCGTAAGGTGATGGTGATCCTGTTTTAAGGGGATTAGTCCCCTCCTGATCTTGCTTATCTAAGATGCTTTGCTCTCAATATCTTTCTCATGTGTAATCATGAAAAAAAATTCAGTCCTTTTCCACACGCCTATGTGGCATTCATCAGCAATGAGAGAGAAACGGTATTCGTAGCTAAAGACAACATGCCACCACTCGGACACTGTCCATGTTGACCGAGCTCAACACCAATCCAGATGGCTCTGTCTATATGTTGATGGGTCAGTGGTAGGTGCATTAATGGATGTCGACAACTAATCCCACCTTCTGCCAGTCATCTCCGAATAATATACATTGATGCATAATGCACAGGGGTGGCAAATGCCTTCAAATGGCTGATAGCTCCACCATTAGTGTAGACGTGGCTCCTCTCCTGACTGCATGAACTTTTCGAGCAGTTGTCTGTCACGGGAGGGTTCTGGACCTCTGCAACAGTTACATAGGTCTTCTCTGAACCACTGTTTCCATCACCGAGGAACTACCATATCGCTCCTACCAAGATGGCGATTGATAGTCTGTTGGACCAGTTTCCCTTGGATTTATGATACAACTTCTCTCTAAATCCGACAATTGTTTGTAGTGTTGTCGAGTACTTCTCAAAGGCATCTATGTACACAACTTTCAGTGTCAAAGCAGAAAATCCAGTTCCAATTACTCATAAGTGAGAACATCGGCCGTTTTAAATGCTGCACGATACGTCTTTCTCATGCTCATTGCATGAGCCCTATAACGTCATTGGCATTGACAGTTTGATTATTTGCATAACTCTTAAAACAAAATTTGTATGTCAAGTTTCGTGGATGTAGCTCAATTTTTTATGTGTGCATATATTTTTAGCAACAAAGTGTATATATATATATATATATATATATTTATATATATATATATATATACGAGGTAGGATTTAAATGTTTCTGTACTGAGTCTATAACTTAAAAAATATTATCAATTAAAATGTTGAAACACATCCTCCTTTAAAATAAGACCCTTGCGCAACAACACACTTTTGCCATCACTTGTAAAGGTCATCAAAACACTTCTGGTATCCATTTTTAGCCATGCCCTTTAATTCAGCCTGCGATGCACTTTTAACTTCATCTGCAGATTGAAATCGATAATCCTGCAAGCGACTTGCCAAGTCAGGAAATAGTCTGAAGTTGTAGGGGTCAAGATCAGAGGAGTAAGGAAGATGTGGTAAAACAGTTGTTTGCGTTTTCGCAAAAATGTCAGCAATGAGGAGGGATCGGTGTGCAGGAGCATTGTCATACAAAAGCACTCATGACTGCTCAGCCCACAGTTTTGGTCTCTTCTTCCGGATCGACTCGTGCAAACGACACAGGATGTCTACATAGAGTTCCTTGTTCACAGTGCGTCCTTCAGGGATAAATTCCAGATGCACAATGCCCTGGATATCGAAGAACACCTCTAGCATGACCTTCCCTTTAGAGCGATCTTGACGGAATTTCTGCTTGCATGGAGATTGTGGTGATTTCCACGTTGCTGATGTTCTCTTGGATTGTGGGTCGTATAAAAAACATCATTTCTCGCCTCCAGTAACAATTCTGGCAAGTAGGGAAGGATCTTTGCCAACGGCCGAAATTAAGTCTCCCACTATTTCCATTTGAATTGCGTCTTGGTCTTCGGTTAACATGCAGGGAACAATGTGTTGACACACCCTATGCATGTTAAGATTCTTAGTCAGTATCCGTTGACATGTGGCCTCGGATATCCCAACTGATTCTGCTATTTCCGCTATTGTTTGTTACCTGTTCCCACGTACCTTCGCAGAAACCTTTTCGATCTTTTCAGTGGTGTGGGAAGTCTGCAGACGGCCAACGAGTTTGTCATCTTCGGCACTTTCCCTGCCTTCTCTGAAGCGTCGATGCCACTCAAAAACTTGCGTTCGCAATAATGTGTCACTGCCGTACACATGCTTCAATATTTCGTAAACCTCTGTAGCACTCTTTCCCAAGCGAACACAAAATTTGATATTAATTCTCTGCTCAACAAACACCATTTCTTTCAATCACCGCCTACTAAGTACACCCGTCTACAAAATACAATGCCGTGGTGAGCCACCAACCACGTGATTTGGGTCAAAGCACTTTTAGAAGAGGGGAGAATGTAGTAACACAGAAACGTTATTGTAGTCACTCTACTGCAAATATTTTTTATGTTATAGACTCAGTCCGGGAACTTTTGAATCCTCTCTGTATATATATATATATATATATATATATATATATATATATATATATATATATATAAAGGGTGGTCACAAACCGTTTTGCCCACACACGAAAATATCTTTGAGCCGGCCCTGGATGCAGTACAATATCGAAAGGCCTGATGCTCGCCTTTGTTATATTAATGTCCAAGGGAAAGTGTGACCCCCAGCCTTTACCTCCCCTATGGGTGACCATGACTTCATACTTAATAAAATGATTGTAAAAGTTCATCTAATTTAGAAATAAGAAAGCATTTAAAATGTTATATCTTGTATTTATCTTACATAGGTAACATTTTAAAGTCTCGTGCATTTCATCCACTTTTTGCATTTTTATGGAAACTTATTTTATTTTATTCACCAGTAAATAAAACTTCTCGAAATAAAACTTATAAAAATGCGAATCTAAATATAAATTTCACTTGTAATACCAAATTTTTGCCAAATTTTCAGCCTCCTCAGTCAAAAATCTCGCGCTATGCTACTGCCCTGTACACCGAATTTCTCAGCTGTCAGTAGCTTCGATTTTCTGCTATGTGTGATACACACAAAAAACATTGGCTTTCATTATGTAAGGTTACATTGCTTTATTTATTTGAGTAAAAAATTTAATATTTTCTTTTGATTCAAGTATTAATTATTCCTTTTTTTAATTTACAGAACAAGGAAGAGGATATTCAAATGTCTCAGCTTACTCAAAGAGAACGCAGATTTATAAAATTTGCTTCTGTTGAATATGATGGACAGCTTTATATGACACCACAAGATTTTCTAGATTCTGTGACAGAAACTGATCCACGGCGTAAGTCAGAATTCTGTTTTCTGAGTTTTTCAGTCATTCCATGTCAAATTAACCAATTAATTTATCTGACCTACAACTTTCATAAATCTTTGCAGGCATATGTGGTTGGTTGAGATAAAAATTTCTCTAAAATATTAAATTCATTGAACTAAAATTTGCAGAAATATAAATAAGTAAACTCATCAGAAAAGTGCAAAATTCTTCTCTTCGGTCAACACTAAAATCGATATATTATTAAATCTACTTCACTAAAGCAAATAATTTTTGTATCATTTAAAAAATTAATTTAATAATTAACAAGAACAAATTTTATTTGAAAAAAGGATATTTCACTGCAGTTGTGTAAGATTTTTGGCTGAGTCTGGTTTTGATATTACAAATGATATTCATATTGTAATTCACTCTTTCATTGTTTTATTTCCTTGGTGAGTGAAATAAAATAATTTAAAATAAGAAGGCAGAGTGCATGAAATGTATGAGATTTTAAAATATATTACCTATGCAAGATAAATACATACAAATATAACATTTTGAACAGAATAGATATAACATTTTAAATATTTTCCTATTTCTAAGTTAAATGAACTTTTACAACCATTATATTAAATAGGAAGTGCAAATATATTAGATATATATTAGTAAGTGGCAGATAAAAACAGTTTTATAAATATAAATGGAATTAACAAAATTAAACAATTCAAAAGAGTGCACTAAAAATTGATGAGAAATAAATCTTAAACGTAGCAAACTTAGTTGAAAATCACTGTACTCAACAGTGTACTTAACCAAATTTGTATATTAATTATTTACAAATATTATACTGTGAATACTTAAAAATATCTCATATTATTGCAATATGCTAAAAATCTGCTTGAAAATTTATCAATCACTTTTGTCTAAGATTTTCACATAACACGTGATTTCATTCACGAAATTAGATTTATTCTTTCTTAAACTCCCAAATATGCAAGTGGATGCTTTGCTTTATTGATGCCCAGATAAGACGTCTACCTTGCAAACTACTTAAGTTTAACGATATTCATAATGCATTACTTCGTTCTGATCTTAACCATAGGGTTCAATGTATTTCATTTTTTCAACCCGGGTTCAATCCAAAACTAATTGGGTGATATTATTCAGTTATATTCCCATAAGTCCCACAGACCGTCTGAACAACATACTAAAATTTCATTTTGATAAAGTCATTTTTACGGTAGTTATCGTGCTAACGGACAAACAGACAGACAGACAGACAGAATGAACAAAATTATAAACACTTTTCAACTATGTTATAAACAGGGTTAGAAATATCTAAAAATATCTACATGCCCTTCAGGCATGTTGTTAAAAAAAAATTGATGCCCAAGCTATAATTTTACATGGCCAACATTTTTGTGGTGACATTTTTCATTGCTGATAGATTTGGAGTCCATGAAATTAAGTATATTAAATATCATTATATACATAGCCTATAATTTAATATTAAAAGTGGAAAATCAGTTATTTTTGATATATTTACTTTATTAAAAGTGAGAAATGAATTACTTTCAATATTATCAATCACTACATCCTATGGCATCACACAACTGAAGAGCGTGTCCATTAATATGCCTTGTGCCTTTGGTAGCTGACTGCCAATGTTTGATAGCTAGTGATGTATCATAATTACAGCTGTCAGGGCCATCAATACTTATCCGCATCAAGTCATTCATGGTATCAGTCAAGAGGCGAGAACGAAGAGAGGTCTTTACATGGTTCATACAACTGAAGTCTCTTTCACATGCAGAGGTACTGGGTGAAAAGCAAAACATAATTTCTACCAATAAGAGGATGTTGGTCATGTCTTTTGGTTTAGTTTTAAGAAGGTATGAATACACAGTGAAGGGGCATGTTGATGCAGTTGTACTCATACTTTTTACATTTAACTTAAAAGTTGACCATTCTAGTTGAGCCAGCCTGACTTCCTGGTTGTCAAGAACTGCACTAAAATATTCACATAGCTAAACAATTTCTTCATTACCATAAGATGCTAATGACTGAATATTGTTAATTGGCGATAAATGAAAGTTAAAAATTTGGAAGTGCGATAATGGTTTTTGATGCAGCATTTCAAATCTGCTGGAGTCACTATCCATCACATCGTTGATGAGATCTTCAAGAGGTTCCGCATTATCTTTCCCACTCAGTTTTATGCCGTGAAAGAAGGAACCGTTAAATGTATCTTGAAAAGATTTCAAATACCTTCTGGCGGTGTACTTTAAGCTTTCCAACTTAAGGCATGCATCCTCCAGAGCACTACTAATGTCTAACAAAGTAAATTCATCTGCTTGGAATTTCTTTGAAACAGCTGCTAAGATTTCAAGAATATCAAGCCAGTAGTGCGATGTTTTAACAAATCTAACACTGTGAATTTCTTTTAAGTAACCCTTTGCCTTTGCACTATCTTTTTCTGCTGCGACATTTTCAAAATGCATGTCTATCATTGTCAAATTATTTTGCAAGGCTGATAGAGCACGTTGCTGGCTGGATAGCCACCTTATTTGAGATATGCTACCCATCTGCACAGAAGCAACTTCCAAAAAATTACTTATGGCAGTAAGTTGTCTACGTTGCTTTGGGGATCTACTGTAAAACTTGATTACACCTTTGACGGTGGATTCAAAAACTCCTTTAATATACGTATTTTTCACAGCATCCATAACAGCAAGCTCCAGATTGTGGGCAATGCAGTGAATAGCCACAACGTGTGGGATATCTTTCTTTAATAGTGCAGCAACACCAGCATAACGCCCCATGTTTACGGATGCACCATCCAGATTAATCCCAACAAATTTCTCCTGTCTTATGTCTTCATTTAGATGAACTTCATCCAGAATTTTTGTTATAGCACTAAGAACTCCTGGTGCATCAGCATGCTCTAACTCCACTAAATTTACAAATTTAGTAACAGGATTACCAGATAAAACATATCGAACATAAACTATGTCTTCTTCAGTAGTACTACAATCTGTGCTGCCATCTGCCAAAACACAAAAAAATCGTACTTTACCCAGTTCTTCAGTGAGTTTACCTTTGAGTACTTGTGCAATATGATAAACAAACATACTCCCACCTTTGTCATTTAAATAGTTGGCACCACATACAATTCCATTCTTAATTTGGAGCTTGCACAATTTCTCAAATTTGGTGAAAGCCAATTCCTCTTTAGCACAAAAATATGCTGTGTTAAAAAGAATGGTCATTTTCTTGAGCTGCTCCTCGGTAAGATTTAGTAAACATTTATTTATTGGATTATCTTTTGGATTGTCCATGGCCAGTTTAGCTTGCATGCACAAAACATGTTTTTTTGTTTTGTTGTGTGCCCTTACAGAAGTAATTCTTATAGCATCACCTACAACTCCATGCAGTTTAAAGTAGGAGCTTGAAACATCAGCAATTTTTGGAAAATTGCGGCATACTTTACACCACATTTTGGTCCAATCCTCATTGCAGCTAAGCCAGGTATATTCTCTTCTCCATTCATCCAAAACCAGATGTTTCCTATGTTTTTCATATTCACATTTCTGTTTATTGCTCTCAGTTTCCAATGATTCCTTCTGTACACAATTGCTAGCTCTTTTGTTTTGGGAAGAGCCAGTACCAGTGTTTCCCGGAAAAAAATTTCGTATATCCATTTACAACAGTGAAAAATCCTAATTGCATGATTCCCGTATACCACAACTTATGAAAAGAAAAAAAAATGTGTTCACTTATCAAGACACGTGCATGTCCGCAAATATACACGAGGCGAGAAATCAAGCGTAAAAGAATGAGTGAAGAAGAAAGAGAGAACGACCAGATTGGAGCTGCTTTGGCACTGTGCCAGGTTTCTGTTAGTGATGTCACTGACGCTCTTCGTAGGCTGTGACGAAACTTGCTTTTCTCCCTATGGAGCAGAGAAAGACATTCATAACCGGTCTTTGAATAATTTACGACTTTTCTTTTTTTATCGTCTTCTCTCATGCGACTTTAAATGTTGAACTTCAAACATTTGCAGTGAAGTGTTGGTTAATCGCTTCCGGCCACCGGTTGGCCTAATCTGGTCAATACAGAATATGTTTTTTATTACATGCCCGGTCGGGCATGTAATAAAAATTAATACATGCCCAGTTGGAATTTCTACATGCCCCGGGCATGTCGGGCAATAGATTTTTCGAACCTTGGTTGTAAAGTGTTAGAAATTAGAAAATGGATTTGAATTTGTAGGAAAAGTCACATGCTGCTCACATTAGATCTATACTGTTGTTAGCAAAAAAGTATTCAACTAGTACATTGCATAATATTCTTTATTTCTCAACAGGGAAAAAGAAAAAAATCTAGTGTAAAGAATTTATTTGCAAATATATATATTTTTTTTATCTTTTATATGTGCTAATAAAATGCTGTGAGTAATGCATGAAGGTGAGGATCTCTGAAATTTGTATTAGTATGGATAACAAAAAAAATCTTCCTCCCCCCCCCCCCCCTCCTTCAAGATTTATTCGTTCTGCCTCCTTTGCCTGAATCATCATTAGTGCCGACAGTTTGCTCATTTGCATAACTCATATATATAAGGGTCACACTGAAATTTTTGACATGCGGCTAAGTAGTACGAGTTAAATTTACCAACTCTTAGGAGTTTGAAAGTACTCCCCCTCCAACATCAATGCATTTTTGTAGGTGAATTTTCCAAAGATTAAATGCTTCAAGCCCAGGGGCATAGCGAAGGTGGTAATATTGGGAGGGGGGTGAACATGATTAATTTGCTGACAGTCAACTCTAAATATGCTGACAAGTAGCAAACTATGACAGCAGTGCTGTTAGTGCTATATATTATAATATTGCTGCATGATAGACTATATATTCTATGGGAGACGGGGAGGGGGGCTGGCATATGGGGTGATGTGCGCCAGCAATTTTTTGAGGGGAGCATCACCGTCTCAAAGAAAATTTGCAGTTTTTTCTTTTTTCTTAATTTTGAATTTCATTGAAAACAAAAAATTCACTGAAAATTCTATATTCAAAATTTTAACAAGTATTTCAAGTGTGTCTTGTCTATATAAAATGTCTTGTATAAAAAAGTACATTATGACTTCTCCACAACAAGATTCGAAGGAAATGATATGATTAGCATTAATCTAAAAATAAATACATTCGCATCTCGCTCCCTTATAATTACTGAGATACCTGTACACAAACACACCAACTTTTCAGCCTTGCCCACCTACCAACTGCTTTAGTCAAATCAATTTTATCAACCAAATATTTTTCAGCAGCAAGGATCATGTAGCTTTCCAGACGTTCACTTGACTGTGTCATCCTTAAGTAGTTATTGACAAACTTCAGTTAGCTGAAGGCACGCTCATTTGCAGCTACAGTAACTGGCAATGTACAGGCCAAGTGACAGATTTTATTTGCCACAGGTAAGGCTGACTTCAACTCTTCTGCAACCTTGAACACATCAGACATTAATATGGCATTATTGCAGTTCTTTCCAAGTACCTCTAAATTTGAAAGCACGGTATCACAATCCACCTCATTTGAAGTGCCAAAAATTGGTGGAAACAATTTAATAAGATCTTCAATTTTGCTACTTTTAAATTTTTTGTTGGATATTGGGGGATGTTAGTTCTTACAGTGGTTTGATTGTATGCATGCAAACTTTTAGATGTTCCTTGAGTTCTGATACTAATATGTCCAGTGGCAGTTTGAACTGCTGTCGATAATAAGAATGAAGATTAAAGATAGCTAGTGTTTGATTATTTTCGTCCAACCTCTTTCGAGCAGTTCTTCTGCGATGATGATGCTCAAAATCAGTAACTGCTTCTACTGAAAGTTTCTCGGTATAGATTTTGCAGCCGTCAATGAGATTGTTCATTCCTCCTATGTCTTCCAAAATCATTGAGAGGTATTTTATTGTGCCATTAATCAAAACAAAAGCATCAATGATATTTATAGTCTCCTTCTCAAGCCTGTCTGTCAGTAATTTCGTTTTATACATAAAGTTCTTCATAAAGAATAAAGAAACAAGGAAGTCAAACGTTAAAATTCTATTCTTCAGACTTAGTGCTATTCCTCATGTTTTTCTATCAAACTTAACATTGGAGGAAATTTCATTCAACACTTCAATGATAACTTCCAATGAAGAGCTAACTGCTTTGATAGATTCAGCTCTAGCAGTCCAGCGAGTTTGTGATAATTTTTTAATATGCAGTGCATTTTCAACTTCCTCTAGATTGTCAGTTAGACACGTAAAATGTTTTGTACTTGATGAAAAGTAGACATACAATTCTTGTAGTACACCTAACAGATTTGCAATGAGTGGGCAGGAATTACAGCAGTATTCTACAAATGTGTTGGTTCTGTGTGCTAGGCGGGGAATATAGGGAACACTACATCCAACTATATCCGACAGTTTCTTCTGAGTTTCACTGTATTGCCCTGACATACTGGCTGCATAGTCGTATGACTGAAAGGCAATTGTCTGTATATCCAGTTCGTTTCTTTTCAGGTTAGTTACGATTTTGGTTGCAATGCCTTCTCCGGTTTTGTCCCTTTGAGGGGGATTCTCCGATCCTGAGGGTTTTGTTGACATATTTATCTTAACTATAGACAAAATACAGAGTATGGTCATTTGGGGAGTGACAGCCCAGTGGTTAGTGCACTGGAATTGCACTTTGTCGGTCTGGGTTCGATTCCCGCCACTGCCAAAATTGTCACCATGTTCACATGGAGTACGATCACGTTAAACATGTGAATCCATAAGTCCTTCTGAGAAGTTGATGGTAGGGGAAGGTGAGTACGGTCCCTGTGGATGCCTCCCCCACTGGGTTCCAGTCTAAATTAGGTGGCACTGCCCAGCTGTCCAAACAGATACCTTATACCTTTCTGGTAGGTTGGATAGTCTGGGTCGAAGAAGAAGAATATGGTCATTTGTTTTCCTCATATATCACCATTTACAGTGATTATGTGTTTGTGTCACTGTCACACAAGTTTGAAAATTCCCATATGGCACCTAAAATTTCCCCCAAAATTTCTCTCTTACCGTATACTGTTACATCATGGAGCCTAGCGTAGTTTGACCTGCTGCCAAAATTGCTCCACACAGAAAAAGAGAAAGGAAGTAATAATAGTAAGAATTGTAGTTTTTACGATTTTGACTTAATGCATGAATGAAACACCATGAATATTAAGTGTAAAATTTATTGAAACTTAGTAATTCAAACAGATCATAAAAAACCTGATTGTATGATATGATGACATATTTATTTTATTATCGTCATTTCTGTTCCTGTTGCACATTTTTGGCTGGATCCCTTCCTGATATATTACCGAATGATGACAGTCATGACAATTTTACAGACAAATTTAATTAATAATTTTGATTGGGGGGCGCTTCACCCCTATACCTCCCCCCTTAGTTTCGCCCCTGTTCATGCCATCCATTTCTTGGAATCGATGAAAAATATGCTTTCATAGCCTCATCAATCTCATCTTCGGAATGAAAACAACGCCCACGTAAATTTTTTTTTAGATTACAAAATAGCCAGTAGTCACACATAACAAGATCAGGAAAAAAGGGTGGATGTTCTATCACTGATGTTTTTTGTTCAAGAAATTTGGCTGTCATTCTTGCTGAATGAGAAGATACATTGTCATAGGTGAAGCATGAGTCCCCTAACATTCACTTCCTGAAGAATTTCTGGAAGACACTTAGTGGTGTACCACTTAGCTGTAACTGTCTTCTGTCCCTTTAGCTTTATGGCTTTAACCAGACCTGTACTTCTGAAGAACACGGCATACACTACTTTTTTCGTTGCTTTTTGTCTTTTTACTATTGTTGGTTTAGGGTCATCTTCAAAGACCCATACTTTACTTTCTTGACGTGTTTAAACGTCAAAAAACCATATGTATGTTTCATCACCAGTTGCGATTTTGGAAATAATGCTGTGTCCACCATCATTAAGTAATTTTAGGGTTTCTTTACTGATTCTAACACACTCCTCTTTTTGGTGTTCTGTTAAATTATGGGGGACCCAATGACAAACTAATTTTTTCATATGCAGTTCTTCATGAATAATTTTATGTATAGCTGCGGATCCAATGTTAAGTTCCTTCTGTATCATTTGGGAGGTACAGTGATTATCATCGATTAACATTTTTTGAATGGCCAACACATTTTCTGGGACTACAGCTAACAAAGATTTTCCTGTGTGTTCTTCATCCAGGAGAGAATTTCGACCTCTTCTAAACTCTGTAAACCATCTGAATACAGTGGCACAAGATGGAACATCATTTCCATATGCTAATTGTAGACGTTGAAGACATTCTTGATTTAGCCCCACTTTAAAATCATAGAAAATCATAGCTCGATAATGCTCTCGCGTCAACTCCATTTTCTTTTCTTTCAAAATTTATTCTACGATAGCGAAATTGCTATTGCTGCTACAAATTATTATCTGTGGATATAAGAGTTCAAATTTAAATATCTAGGTACTAGGTACTAGGTTCTCATCTAGGTATGCACTTCCAAATCTTCAAGTCCTAAACAGTTCCTGGCTTTGCACATGCAAAGCAAAATTGTATCATTCCTCGATGAATCGACTCACCCACACTTGATTTGTTAAAAGTGACATTACATTGAAATAAATCCTATCCCTACATTCCTATAAATGAACTTGTCTGATGACCAGCTATTGCTGTAGTCCATGATCGTGGGAGATCATCTCTAAAGTATTTCAAGGTTAACCCAAAATGTTCGGCTGTTCCTATGAAATCTTTCGTACTGGATCATTCAGGGGGAAGGAGTGAATCTTTTGGCCATAAATCCCCTCAGTTGTTTACAAATCATCAAATTTAGACAGGACTCTTTCGATGTTCAGTCAGCACTTGAATCACCCAAGGGTCCCTGATAAAATTATTGCAAGATGCCGAAATTCATGTGAGTTGGGCCGAAGTACATGAATAAGTGGGTGTTTTTTCCAGAATTATTTATTTGTTCCATGAAGTTCAGCTGTGACTCAAATGTAAAATGATTGTAAAAAGCTAAGTGTTAAGCAAGCTGTTAGAAAGGGTTATATTTTAAAGTCATTATTAAATTTTTAATTCTCAAAATTAAAGTATTATTTTAATTTAATTTTAAAAATTAATTTAAAAAATAAATAACTAAAGTTGCAGTTTGATTTTGATTCAGTTTAAATTTTGGTTAAAAAACATGTAATCTAAATCATGAGTATAATAAACAATGTTGGAAGGCATCTTCTTCTGACAACTATATATAATACTTTATAAGTTTCTTCTCATCAGCCAAAGTTTCATTTTTAGAAGTACTGCAATAGCAGTTACTTGGTTATTATTCAAATTTTACCATGTCAGATCTTTGAAACATAGTTATAATGCAAAAATAAAAATTTATATTGCCCCCATTCTGAGATAATGTAAAATATTAAAAATATCTGAAAGTTACAATTAATTTCAGTAATAATATAGTAAAATTGCTAGCTCTTGATTACATTTTTGATTTTAAAAAGTTTAAATTTAGATCAAGTATATGGGAATGACTATTAACCCTTTCGAGACAATTGGCACGCCCGTGTGTCAGCTGCGAACTTACATTCAAGGAGGGACGGCACGCACTCGTAGTGGAGGAAACTTTACCGTAAACGGCTAGTGGCACGCATTCGTGCTTTCACATGGAACGTTTTAATTTGTCTACTAGATGGCGATAAATGTCCTTGGAACTAACTTCAACGTATTTTGCAGATACATGACCTTGGCATAAGGAGGATCCAATGAATTATTTCTCCATTTGGAGCGTGAAACATGATTTAGTAATATAAACAGACAGAGCAATTCTCGCAGCATCAACAATTTTATAATTGAGTTTAGGGGTTTTTTTTATTTCAGCTTTATGATTTCGTTGGTGAATCATAGGAATATAAGAGAGTATTTTTTTTTTGTTTGGGTTTTAGAGGCAGTGAAATTATTCGTTTATTTGGGATAAAAGAATGGGAGCAACTAACGTGTATTTTGTATTCAGATTTGTATGAAAAATATACTTCAAATAGAAAATAAATATTTCTTTTATTCCTGAAAATAGTAGATTTCTGTGTTGAATAGGTGATTTTTAGTGAATTTATTTCAAGAGTTAGACTTAGCGCAAAAAAATTGCCGTCTCTTTGGAACAGTTCGGAAGCGAAGCGCTCCGTACTTAGGGCTGCGGCAGTTCCGGAATGCTGCCATCGCGAAAGGGTTAATGTTATTTTCACAACATGATATTAATAGTCATTCTTTAAATTTCATAATAAAAAATATAGAACAGATTAAACTGGAAAAATAAAATTATAACACAAATCATGGCAGCCAGGATGGCATGGTAAAGAGCAAAAAGCTATGCAATATTTTATTGTGCAACTTGTTTTTGTTGAATACAGGATTGATCTATTTCTCATCTATGATGGATGTAATATGGATGGGTACTTTGTCCATATTATATTGTCTATGAATGTGCAGGGGAAATCAAATCTGGTTAAAATTGCTAGCTTGATTACATTTTTGATTTTAAAAAGTTTAAATTTAGATTAAGTATGTGAGAATGACTATTAATGTTATTTTCACAACATGATATTAATAGTTATTCTTTAAATTTTATAATAAAAAATATAGAACAAACAGATTAAACTTGAAAAATAAAATTATAACACAAATCACGGCAGCCATGATGGCAAGGTAAAGAGCAAAAAGCTATGCAATATTTTATTGTGCAGCTTGTTTTTGTTGAACACAGGATTGATCTATTTCTCATCCATGATGGATGTAATATGGATGTGTACTTTGTCCATATTATATTGTCTATGAATGTGCAGGGGAAATCAAATCTGGTTCATTCAGAGCATGTATTTAATTTATGGATGAGGAACACAGGATTGGTCCATTTTTCATCCATGGTAGATGTAATATGGACTATATGGAACGGGTTTAACCAATTCTTGTATCTTGTACTGTTGTTGACATTCCAAATCCATTTGTGTACTTACTACCTGACAGAACAACTCTGACTTTTAGGATGCAATCTTTCTCCTGGACACCTAAAGAGTTCAGTTTGAAAAGGAAGCAGTAGTTACTCATTTTAAAAGATGCCTACATGTAAACCTGTAAAATCTTGCCATTTACAAAAACTAAATAGTTTTGGAATTTGCAGAAGATATTTTTTCTACAACTGGAGTAATTCTCTTTTATGAAGTATGTGAAGTTGAAGTTGCAGCAGAGAAGAGATTTACTATCACTTAACATGTTTGAAGAGGAAAACATATAAGAGGTCTTGAGGTGGCAAAGAAAAAGTCCCAGACATCTCAAGTTTTATTTGTGCAATACAGCTCATTAACACCAGAGTACAGATCATTAAAATTCATTTATAGCAGACATTTACTTACTTTCCTATTGTCTTCCAAGGTTTTGTTGTGTGTTTATAAAGTCAAAATGAATTGTCTAAGATTAAAGTTATTTGATTTCTAATTTTGAAAATTAGTAAAGAATTAAGTAAAGAATTAATAAAATTCTAGTAAAGAATTAATAAAGCTGAGGGTGAATGTTGAATAAAAGTGGGCTGCAACCTTAATATATAAGATAATACTTAAAATAAAAAGTGAAAAACAGCTCACTATTATGACGGTTTTCAATTTTTGAATATGTAAAACTACCTTTAGAGTTTTAACAATGTCCCAAAACTGTTTTTTGATTTAAAATTTGCATAGTAACAGTAGTTTTGAAAAGCTTAAGCTTTTTGTTTCTTTGAACTGCAAAATATGGATTTTTAAAAAGCATGCCAAATGAGCTTCAGAAATGAAAAGAAAGTTTTTATATTGCATTCAAAATAGTCTTATAAATATGTAGAGCTTCAATATCAATAATATTAAGATAAATTTAGCATCGATTGTCAATATTAGCTAAAGTTTTCAAAATAAAGAACCATGTCTTTGTTTCACAACTAACAGACTAGATTAACACTTCAACTGAACAAAACCTTCATATAATGTATTTTCATGAGCTTTTAAACACATGCATACTGCAGTATATGTATAAAATATTCTGTTTTACATTGAAAACTTAATTGTTATCATTTAAAGAATATGTCATCTATATTTTTGCTTATTAAGAGTTTTTCTGGATTCTTCAATATTTTAAGTTAATGAAAGAAATTGCCGACGGTCTCATACAAATGCTTTCAAACAAACAAAATTAGTTATAAAATATGACAGCACTCTCTTGTATACAGTGTAAGAATATGTTTTTAAATTAGTATATGTATAATTTATAATTCATGTTTCTACTTGTATATATTTCTGTATTTTAGCTCGATTGAAAAGAAAAATTTTAACTAAGAAAGAGCTTCACTCATTATATGATAGCACACCATCCCGCCGTAAAGGAAGTACAAATTTATTTCGTTCTTTGCATGAAAAAGGTAGGTTTTTAATATTCTATGTAATTTTCTTACTGTATTATTATTTCTATAATTCTTACTTTACTTGAATCATGTGTTAAGTATTAAAATACATAAGTAGAAAAAAAATATTCAATAAAATTATGTCAAAGCACATTAATATAATTTTAATTTTAATTTTATAGTTTTTAATTATAAAATTATATAAAATACTTATAAAATAGTTTAGAATTCTCATAATCATGTCTGCTGTCAAAGCATATGTAGTATGTCTAAATATTATTGAAATAAAGATAAGATCTTATCATATTTTAATATTTACACCAATTCCTTTAAAAATTATTAAAAGTTTTTCAATCAAAGTCATGTAATTAAATGCATTTGCTGTTGCCCCTCTTCTCAGAAATATGGGATTATTTTCTAGCCTTTCCATTACAATACTATAATAAAAGCAAAGCTGGTCAATTATTATTATTTGAAGCACTGGCTGTAAGATTCAAAGCTTTGGAACTCTCTTTTCTAATGAGTTTTACAACTGTACTTCTAGGATGCCAGAACAAATAATTTTCAAATAGTATTTCAGTTGTATAGTGAAATTGCAAATTTACATTTTCCAGCAGACCCGCATAAAATGTAAAACACCACTTTTTTTCCTCCTAACTATTTGCTGAGTGGAAAATTATTAATATGTTTGACATATGATTTCTGTCTTGCAATTTTCGATAAAGAATGCTTGATTTTATAAGGATGGCGTATGCTTTTAAATGAAAAAAAAAAAATCACATATTAAATATTTTTTTTCATAACATTTTTATGTACCTAATTATTTTTTATAATGTTTCTTCGATTTAAAACAAAGTTTAACAAATTGAGGGTCTTCCTTATTTTAGTTTGTTCACTCAGAGAATCAATACATGAGAATCAATACATCTCTTGACATTCACTGATTGAAATAAACATATCAAATTTCCTTCAATTTCATTTTTTTTTTTTTTTTAGAGATATTGTGTGCACAGACATAATTGAAAAATGGCTAATTCATATTCAGGCATGCTCAAACCATGTAGCTTTATCAAAATTCAATTTAAATAAATGTGTTTCTAAATTGCATAAGGGGTCATCTTCATGTTCAGTTACTCATTATTTCTTAAAATTGATCATTATTTCTTAAATGCACAAAGTGTATTTTACTTATTAATTTATCTACACAGTAGGACATATGAGACTTAATTTATTGTTTACTTTGTTTTAAAAGGATGATTTTCTGCAATAAATTTTCCAAAAATGTTTTTATTACTATGGTTCCCTTTATATTTTGCTACTTCCAGATTTTTATTCTGTCTTTCTAATCTCTTCTAAAATAATTTAAAATTTTCTTTTATAATCTTAATCTCTTTATAGGTGTCATATCCTATACTGAATATTTATTTTTACTGTCAGTTCTCACTAGTAAGTATATTTCCTTAATCTTTTTGTAGCAAATATCAATTTTAAAAGAGTTTTTTTACTGTTTAATTTATTGACAATTAAATGCCATTTAAATCTTTAAAATTTATATATTTTGAACCCTTAATTACAGTTTATGACTACAGTAGCATATGCAAAATTTATCAAGGTGGTGATTGAGAATTGTGTTTAAATGTATGGGGACACATGTTCTTTCATGCCGTAAGGCACATACACCACTTTTACTGTATATTAATTTGATTTTACACGTGTCAGGAAATTACAATCAAAAGTAAATTTGTGTTTATTAATAAAAGTAGTGAAATGATAAATTCCCAGTATTCGTGTGTGAATTATCTAAACTTTTTTTTTAAAGTGAAATGGCAATGCATGCAAATCTACTCAGAATTGTTACAGAAGTCTGTCAGATCAACCAGTCAAGGAAGTGAAAGTATGTAAAGGAAGTGATATCATATTGTTACGAATAAATAACAGAAAACCATTGTTATAATTTGGCATATTGCTATGCTTTTTTTGACATCTGCATACAAAATAAAAATAATTAATAATAATAAAAAGAAACCAAATAAAAGAAAGAATTAAAACTTATTTTCAATTAAATAAAGTCGAAATCCAGGAAAGGAGAAACTGTACTTTTGCATTCTGAAATAAAAAAAGAAGATTAAGATAAATAAATGAATGACCCAGAGACATGATTATAATTCAAAATGAAAAACAGATTTAAAATAAAAAAAAAATATTTTAAACAAATTAAAACTTAAAACAATTCAAGTAAAAATAAACTTCTCCCAAGGTTTCAAATGAAAAATGATATTAAAATTTTGACAGCTCTGCCAGGATATAACAATATCAATTTATATATGAAGGGGAAAAAAAGCTATTAAATTGTAATAATAACACTTGAGCATGTAAAAGTTTAAATTACCTTGAATGACCTCTTTAAGCATATTTCAAATGGAATTTTCTAAAAATACCTCATTCCAAAAACAGTTTTCGCCAATGAGGCTACAAAAGCACACACAAACGAATCTTCGCCTTTCAGCCACAAATGACTGAAAAATTCACAGGAGCAGATGCTGGGGCACATCCCCTTCTAAATGATACAGAGGAACTCATATGATGGTGGAGGCTAAGAAGACTGGCCTAGGAGTTGGTGTTCAGATCAGGAGCCAATGTGGCTAGAATGGGTTCTTACGGTCTGAAATCCTTGTGGGCATCTCAGGTGGGGGAGGAACTCGCAGGATGAGGAAGGAAGACTGGCCTAGGAGCTGGTGTTCGGCTGGGATGCCAGTGCAGATGGAATGGGCACACCAGGTCTGGAGATCCTTGTGGGCATCTCAGGTGGTAGGGCTCTCCAGGTTTGGTCGATGGTAGACTCGGGTGAAGATACTGGCTTAGATGGTGTGCGCTGCAGCTCAGGTGGAGCAGGAGCAGGGGTGCTCACCGGAATCTTCTTGAGGACATGCTCATTGGAATCTACCTGAATATGCACTGCAAGGCATCCTAAGTGGTACAGGAGTCACAGAGCTGGTGGTGCAGATGGACTTTTGTGGCAGAGCTTAAATGGTGTGTGCTACATCTCTGGTGGTGTGGGAACAGGGGCACTCACCTTAATCTGCTTGAAGATGCACTCCTTTAAAATGGGTTTAGTAGTAAATGAAGATCATTATCAGGCGCCTCACCCTTTAAAAGGTTATAAAGATAAGTTGTTTCAATGAGGAGAGCGTCTTGTCCCCCAAAAATGCTTAGAAAGGTACGATGAACATTGTTGGGTGATCTAGTTCTTTCAAAATGAAAGAAAAACTTAGCATTAAACTTAGCTTTCCATTAATAGTATTAAATTCAGAGTCAGCAGCAGCGGCTACCTGTTATGATGGTTGTTTTCATCCCGACTGAAGAGCTTGTTTTTCTTGGTGTGAGGTTTTGATGCAGCAATCTCTTTTGGCATGATAAAAATTCGAATCTAGACTGCTAAGGGTGCAGCCATTAACAGGCAACAGACTTCTTGTCGAGATAAAGTCTCTGTTCTATCTACCCTGTACTGAACAGGTGTTTTCTCACTTTAGACATTTGATAACCCTGTTGATGTCATGATGCTTTCTCTCTTACTTTGAATGATGATTTATTATTTATTTCATAAATTTTAATAATGATTTTAATTAGCCTGATCGTATAGTGTATTATATATTTTTTTTAACTTTCAAAATTATTTACAATAAGCTGATTAAATAATAAAGTTTCTTATACTTTTTCTAACTGTTTAGCCTGTGCTCATTACTTCAATGATTACTTTTATTAAAAACACACAACTCATTAACAAACAATTTAAATTCCAGAATCCACTTACCTTTAAGTACCTAAATTAATATTAGCATAGCCAAGACAAAAGAATCACAACAAAATTTCTTCTAAACTAAACTTTTATTATTAAACAAACATTTAAAACTTAAGAGCTTCAAAAGCAGCTAACTTATTTTTATACAGACATTTAAACTTAAAAACATCTCCCAAATCATTAGATTTCGAATTAAATTTTAAAATAGAACAATAATTTAGTACATTGCAATAAAAAAAAAAAAAAAAAAAAAAAAAAAAAAAAAAAAAAATCACTTATACCCAGGTTCAGATTCCACTCTGGTCTAAAGGCCAGAGCTTGGTCTGCCTGGAAAGCTGTCCACCAAATGTTAATGCTTAGAATAAAAATATTTAAATTCATAAACTATTCATATACAAAAATATTAGAACTTAAAAGGCAATAAAAGAAACATATTATTTGCAAAAACATTTGAGTAAATTATGAATTGAGAGTAGAGAATATGTATCGTGCTACTTTCTAAATGGCAGCACCATCTCAGAACAAAACATGAAAACGGGAGTAAATTTTCAGCTCTGTTAAATCAAATTTCAAATTAAATGACATATTTTCTTTCTAAAAATATTGAAACTTTTCTCAGAATATTGAAACTAAAAACTGGTAAAACCATGATAGAGTTAATATGCATTAACTGACTCTATGGTCACTTATATTCACTGATTTGAAGGATAGCAGCTGCTCATGTTACAGGGATGAGGGCAGCCAATTTTCAGATAGGTAAACACTGGAATGTGAAATGACACTGGGGAGCGAATGGAGTTTTCACATCGCTTAGTTATATTTTGAAGCCCACTAGATGAGAACCAACACAGAACACATGGAACTCTCGGCAAACACAAAAGCCTTGAACACTGTTATATTCTGAAGACCACCAAGGGAAAAATGATACAGGAGAATGAATGGATCTTTCACATTGCACTGTTGTATTTTGATATCCACTAAGAGAATTGACAATGGAGAATGAATGGAGCTTTCACATCCCACTGTTAGGTTTTGAAGACCATTAAATGAGCAACCTCACTTTGCCTCACGGCTTCACTCACAATAGCATGAACAACCAACTTCCTAGAAAAACATGGGGTCCAAGTACAAGCAAACTCCAAAACATACTTCTCAACTGCTCGAATTAGAATATAAATGATGATACAGTGGCAATTAAAATTTTATCACCAGTGACCACGGCTTGCGAGCACCCTAATAAGAGCCCCAGACTGTGACACCCAAAAGTCTTGAGATTGTCTTAAGCAGATGCTCGGAATAGAAAGCTTTGCCAATGAGATTTTCATTTCCCAAGAGCCGCCAATCTTGGCAAGTGAAAACTTGTGCATCACATAAAGTGCATATGTATACCCCATGAAGAAAAATAGAATGCCTCACCAAAAACGTGAGGTGTGAAATTGCTTCAAAATTCTAGCTACCCTGAACCCATGAATGACTCATCTAAAAAATGTCTGCAAGGGACCCTAAAACCAGGTGTTCAAAAAATTAGCTGGGAAAGGAGCTTTTGCTCTTAAAAAGACTCACTTTTCCTTCAATCTGTTGAATAAAAGTTTACGTTTTTGGGTAGGGGATTTCCAGCCTGTTGAAGACCCAGACAATCCGACTCATCCAAAGGACTCGAGTAACTGCTTGGGCGACCGGGGATTTCCAGCCTGTGTAATATTTACTGGGGAAAGGTGTATTTAAAAATTATCGATGTCCTGTTAGGTGAGTAATCAACTATTTATATTAAAATTAAGTTTATTTACACTTTTTCAAAGCTTAAATAATCATTATCTTATCTGAGTAATTTACTGGAAAATTCAATAATAAGCGAGTTTAATTTATTTAGATAAGTTAAAAATTGCTCAATTTTAATTACATTAACACTTGTCTGCCACATGCATTTTATAAAAAATCTCCATCAGACCACATGCACTGCTGCACAATGCTGACCTATAGAGCTATGTCATACGATTAGATTTTTCCTGAATGGTTTGTTAAAATTTCATGCAGTACAGTAGTATAGAAGCATGGCTGCACTGACTTGGGTTAAAAAAAAAAAATAAGAATCACCTTTTATATCATGTAATCACGGTGACGAGAAGAACCTAATCATATCTCTCTGCCCTTATGAATGAAATGCAACTTGACATGTACCCATTATTGCTTCTGCTCATAGCAGAGTAAGCATGTGTGGGCCATTCTAATGCTGTGTGGATCAGTTAAAGTCAAGAGAAAAAAAAAAAAAAAACTACTTTTTGTCCAAGTTGCCCTAACCAACCTTAGCTGTGTATAAAATGTTTTATCACTTTTTCAAAATAATTTTTTAAATAAAATTATTGTTATATTATTATGTTGCTTTTATAATTATTTATTAATCCTATTATATCCTGCTGAATATCCTTCCAAATATCTACTTAAATTATTCATGATTAGGCAATATAACCGTCACCCGTATATGGATGACACGGCCAATTGGAAACTTTTAGTGTCATCCATATTTGGGTGATGTGGCAGTCAAAGTGTTAAAGATAAACATAAGATTCATTAAAAGTTATTAGTTTAGAAGTTTTAATATTCGTTAAAAGAAGTGACTAATTTTAGTTTATTTATTATTTAGTTACTTGTTTACCTTTTAATTAAGAGTTACTTTTAAAATAGAATTAAGATTATAATATATTTAAAGTTATAAACACTGTAAATTTGCTAGTTTAAGTTAGATTAAATTTATTTACTATTGTAAACCAAGTTAACTTTCCAGAAATCACCATAACAATATCTGTCGACCTCCATACAGAACCCATTATGTATTTGCATCTTTTGATTTTATGTACCCTTTAAGCTGCAATATAAATAATTTTATATAGAAAAATATGTTACATAAAAATAGTGCTAAACTGACCAGATTACTTTTAAACATCAAGATTTGTTGAAAGTAACATGTTCTTACCTTAGGAAAAAAATATTCAAAAACATAAAAATCTACCTCCTGTTATGTTGACTTTTGAGGAAGCAGAAATAATCTGCTTTGTTAAAGATAAATTAACCTAATCCTATTCAAACTAGGAACTTAATAATATTTCAAACTTAATATATATACTCTTTATACTATAATTTTAATTCCTCTTAATCAAAAGGTAAATAAATTAAAAAGTAAATCGCTATCCTAATATATTTTAATGATTTTTAATAAGAACTTTGATTTAATCTTATGCTTACTTTAAAAGTAATTAATGCTGACCAATCAAACTAAAAAGTAAATATTTGTCATTATTGTTCTCTAGTAAATTGCTCAGATTAATAATGTTATTATAGCTTGAAAAGGTGAAAATAAAACGTTAATTTAAATAATTGTTTACCTGCATAACAGGACCTTATAACAACTGAAAATTTCAGACTAAAAATCTCCCCCTCCCCAAACTTGCAAATTGCTTTGTAAGCAATTAATGGATGTAATTATGAGAGTATTAAACATCTGTAAACAATCCCTGTACAAGAAAACACCACAAATTATGTACTGCATTTTTATTACACCCAGGGTAAGGAGAACTGTTTTATATTGTATTTGCGTAATGTTTTGAATATTACTATTATGGTATTTGTTGAAAACCAATCGTACATGTAATGTTTATGGATGAAATTTTTATTTTTATGCCTCTTAGGAAGGTTTTTTTACAAATCTTTTAAAGATTCTTTTTTGTAAATTCCCATTTTAATTTCAGCATGGCAGCCCTAGCATCACGATCTCCTAGTGTCACAAGCAAGTAAAGAAGCATATTAGGTTACTGATCACTTTAGCACCTGCAGGGCTGCCACAGGAAGCACACATTGAAAATAGTTGCTTTAGTAGCCTCATAAGCTGAAAATAGTTGCCAAAATAGTCTCCTAATAAGGTGAAAATAGTTGCCAAAATAGTCTCCCAATGTCGCCATTTTAGTTGCAATTTAGCAGCAAAATTTTTTCCACTAATATTTGAACAGGTTATCGACCCAGGATGATGCTCAGGAATGTCGGAATTGTTTAAAAAGTTAAAGAAAATTTCTTAATGTATTTTTTTTTTGCCTCATGGTTAGGCTCTGATATATTAAAATGGCTACTACTACTGTTATACCAACTGCCATACCAGCGAACTTTGGAAAACTGTAAAGAATTACAGTGAATGGAAATTTACTTTGAGATATCACCTAGAAGACCATGAACTTTATGAAGTGTGTGTATCCAACGATATTGAAGATCACGTGGTTGATCAATGGGCTAGATCTGCAATCGTGAGCAGCACATCACGCAATGTAATTAAAGAAATATAGATATGTGGAACTGCCAAAGCTATGTGGGATAGGTTAGCTACACTTTATGAAGACAGCAATCCCAACCGATTCGTGTCTCTAAACCAAGAAATGTTTTCCACAAAATTTGAAAACTGCAGAGATATGGCAGACTATATAAAAAAAATGAGAACTAGTGGCATAAAAATGAAAATAATTTTACATATATGGACCAAGCTGTGACTGCAAATATTTTAACAAATTTACTAGCATAATTTACTAGCATAGAAACTCATGCAGAATATTCCAAAATGGGAACTAAGGACCAAAATGCCTTTGCAGCAAAATTTGCTTTTAATGAAAATGCTAAATTTAATAGAAAATGAATGCAGCAGTTGTGGCAAATTTGGCTATATGGCAAAATTTTTGCAAAGCAAGAAAAATGAAAACTAACTATATAAACAAAAGATCTGAAAATCCGAATAAAAATTATAATCCTAGAGTTAGGGAAGCTTGGATATTACCAACGCAACCTGTTGAAAATTCTGCTATTGATTATGGACTCTAGAACTGGTTGCCATATGACATCACACTGAGAGTGGATAACTAACTATGCAGAAACGTTACCATGTCTGGTCAAGACTGGTGGAACTACACTCCATAGTGTTGGTGTTATTTTGAATATTAGACGACACAAGGTTCTGTTATTTTGAATATTAGACGACACAGTAAAATAGTAGAAGTCACTCTAAATAATATATTGTACGTATCAGGATTAACTGCCAATTTGATATCTGCGAAATATCTTGATACAAAATGAAAAATTCAAACATTATTTGATGCTGGATACTGTAAATTAATAGAAAAAAAAAGAGAGTTTTTGTCACCGCTTCAGCAAGAGGTGATAATTTGTACTACCTAGATACTATGTAGAGTACAGCCACAGCCAGTCTACACTCAGGCCGTGGCGCCAGAATCATGATGTGACGCTAGAAGGGGAACTCTCGCTAACTCGGGAAAACTTGCAAATTGAGAGTTAAAAAATATTTCGAAATAATTACACTTTTACTCATTTCTATGCCTAAATTATAGAACAGTTAATTTCATAAAGATTATCTAAACTTAGATGGGGGAGGGGGGTATATTTTTTACTGGAGCTCCCACAAAGCAAGAACTACTCTGTCTAAATGATTACAAAATTATATAGTATAATCTAGATCCTTTTACAGTTACAAACCCAGTGTTAATGAATATTAAGTAGCTTTCATTTTTTTTCTACTACTGTAAACAATGCAATTAATATGACATCAAAATTTCTACAACCATATGTATAATAGCAAAAAAATATTGTGTGACAATTCTATTTTTACATATAATTTGAAATATTTTCACATTGCTGATGAGAAAAATCACTTCAATTGATTTCTAGTAAATATTTTAGGTTCATTAGGATTTAACGAAACAAAATTTATTGCCAAACTTAGTTTAAAATACAATCGCAGATGTAATGGACAATTTTACAACATATTATAGTATAATGTGTGGTATAATATATATATACAATAATTCTATAAAATGCATCAGTATCTCTACTGTTTCTATCTTAGTTACGTATGGTGATATCAATATGAAAATTTCTGAAAAATAAAAAAAATTATAATAGTCTGCTGAAAACAAGAACTGGTAAGTAAATACATTGTAGATAATACATTGAAACTCCTTTTAAGAAAACTTATGAAATAACGTATGAATATGAGATATTACTATATACAGGGTGCCCACTTATATCTGTTACATCCCCTTAACTTCTAAACAGTGGCAGCTTAGGCCATAAAGTTGGTGTCTAGGTATAGTAAAAAGGCTATGCGCTACTCGATGAGACAATTCACAACGCCATCTATCGGCAAATTTTGGAATTAGCAGTCCTATCTCGTAAACGGTGAAAGATACATGTGAAAAGTCAATTAGAAAGTTGTAGAGCACTCTCGATTTAGTACGAAAAGATACCTTGCGCACATTAATAATCAAAACAGAATGCAAAAAATGCACATTTGTTTGATTGTGATTCGAAGCGAAAAAAGACCACCTTACGGACTAAATACGAACCTGTGTTGTGGCGCAGGCGAAATGCACGTGATTTACATTCATGAGGACCATGGTTCTGTCCCCACCGGTTGCGTGTTTTATTGAATGTCTCTACCAAACATGAAAACTTTCTGCTGATCTTACAAAATCGTCTCATCAAACACACAGCTCAATTCAACCATATCTGGTATAAAAATCACATGAATCTCATGTATTATGCAAATGAGGATAGAATGTCATACCTGTTCACCAGAGACTACTACTATAAAAAGGATGTTTCTGCTGGGTTGTACGTTAAAGCGAAGAGTTGTTGGAAACTTGGTTTTGTTTACATCGCAATTCTCGTTTCGCGGGAGTGTGACGTCATTATTCTAAATGATTTTTTCCGTTCTCGTGAACGAATCGCGATGTGGACAAAACTGGGCTAATCATGCAAATCACCTTCTCGCCGCTCTAGCATCCTGTTTTGCATATCCAGAGGGCGTTGCCGGCAACGGTTCTGTTCCTCCGGAATGCACCCATCGTCGGATATAAATGCTGGATACATTTTTGGTTTAAGCATACGGAGATCGAATTTGTATTGATTTATAGATCGTGACCTGATCGCTGATCGATTGATGTTAAGACGGATCTACATAGAGTCTTGTTCGATGTAGTCGAATGTTATGATAATGTTTATCGGTTGACGTGGATTTTTAAATCTAAGTAATAGTGGATCCTAAAGATTTTGTGGTTCTCAGTTAAGGAGACCATGTTGTTCCATGTTGTGGACTTTATGCAGTGTTAATCCGTGAAGTTTAAAGTTTTTGCCGTAGCGTGTGACCAGCTATAGGTGACATCGGGAAATGCATAGTTACGTAAGTTTGAAAAATTTTATTCTACTTACTCGTGTAAAGATTGCTTAAACCAGGAATGTGTCTAAGCGTGGAACTTTTTCTGAAACCTTTCGAATGAGCTTGAGAGCTCATGTTTTTGTATATAGTATGCTTTGTTTTGTTTTATATTGCCATGAATATTTTGTAAGCAAATGCAATGGATTCGCTTCTTGATAAAAGTGATTTGAACCAAATTGGAACTGTTCTTTTCAACACCTCTACAGTTAGTTTTATTTTTGCAACTACTATTTGACGTTGTTATCACTGCAACCCTGCTTAAATTCCAGCAAAGTTACCAACTGCAATTCGTACCTCATATTAATTTTTATAACCAGAAGGTTTATCCTGTGCATCCTGACAGGTTATATGCATGAGCGTATCTATCGTCGTTATTTCTATCTATATCACCAACAAGAGTTATGGCAAAATTTGGCAGTAACGAGTATTGCGAGAAGTTGTTAATTTACGGTGAATGTGGGCATAAGGCAAAATCAGCTGCAAGGCTGTATCATGAACGTTTACCTCAAGGCCCGCATTCTACACGGCAGACCATCTTAAAAGTTGTAAAACGATTAAGGGAGACGGGCTGCATCACCAGCCGACCTCAAATTCGTACACCTCGTAATGTAGGACGCAAAGTGCAACCTGAAGATGTGCTAGCATACGCTCTCACCCATCCTCAGAGCAGCACAAGAATGATCAGTGAAAATTGTGGTCTCTCAAAAGGCCGGGCCTGAAAAATCCTGAATGAATCAGGTGCTCATCCATACCGATCCACACCTGTGCAGGGATTGCTGCCAAGAGATACTGAGAGACGTTACACGTGGTGCAACTTGGTGATTAATAATTTAGAGGTCCACCCAAAATTCCTGGCAGACATAATATGGACCGATGAGGCATGTTTTTCGAGGAACGGAATGTTTAATAGACAGAACGTTCATACCTGGTCATTGGAAAATCCGAGATATGCCGTCGAAATTCGACATCAACAACGCTGGTCGATTAATGTTTGGTGCAGAATTTTTAATGATAGGCTCATTAGACCAGTACTTTACGAGGGCACGTTAATGGAACAACAGTGCTTGCAGCTTCTGCAGGATGTAATAACCGACTTTGTTGAGAATCTACCTTTGCACCAACTCCTAAATGTATGGTTCCAACATGACGGCACACCTCCACATAAGATTTCAAATGCTCAGCAGTACCTAATAGAGGCATTCCAGAATCAAGCCATCAGGTATGGTGGTTCCGTCGAGTGGCCCCCACGCTCACCTGACTTGACCCCATTGGACTTCTTCTTATGGGGACACTTAAAAGGGCAAGTATATGCGACCCTTCCGCCAACATTGCAGGATCTTCGACGACGCATTACTGATGCTTGTGCATCCGTAACACCTGCCATGTTGCACAATGTGCAGCGAGAAATCCATTCCAGAGTGCAAATGTGTATAGTAGCTAACGGAGATCATTTTGAGCAATATACTATTGTAAATAAATGATCCTGAAAACAGGGAAGTGTCTCAGTTTCTTTCTTCCACTCTTTATGACATGACAATTTTCAAAATCGTGACCAAACAAATGTTCATTTTTTGCATTCTGTTTTGAGTATTAATATGCGCAAGGTATCTTTTCGTACTAAACCGAGAGTGCTCTACAACTTTCTAATTGACTTTTTTCACGTATCTCACCGTTTACGAGATAGGACCGCTAATTCCAAAATTTGGCGATAGATGGCGTTGTAAGTTGTCTCATCGAGTAGCGCATAGCCTTTTTACTTTCCCTAGACACCAACTGTATGGCCTAAGCCCTAAGCTGTCACCGTTTAGAAGTTAAGGAGGGTGTAACGGATATAAGTGGGCACCCTGTATATAAATGCGTTTCAGTTACTGAAAAACAAAAATAATACTTTAGGAAGCAAATTTTTTATATTTCCTTTCATCTTTTTTTTTCTATTTTTTCCATTCTCATTTTTATTTTTAACATAATTATTCAATAAAATTTTAGCTATGATAGTAATTACTTTTTTTTCGATTACCTTTGAAGGTTCATGAACAACGCAAGTCCAACATGATTCCATTTCTTGATTTGTATCTAAATATCTCAAAGTTAGGTTTAATATGATATGATGATTTCAAAGTTGTATAAATTCCGTAAATCAGAAAAATTTGCCTCTTTAAGGTTTTCATTATTTTAGAAATCAAGGTACTGCAATTTAGTGTCTTTTACATTTAACCAATTATTTCTTATATATTTTAATAAATAAACAGGATCATACATCAAGTACAGAGGTATATCAGGATTACTTAGATTATATACAGCATCATTAAATTTATCTTGTTTCTTAAAAAAAGCTAACATGCTTCTATTAATATTGTTGTTATCAGTAATAACAGACAATACATTAAGGTCAAGTTCTTTTAACTTACAAATTAACATAGATGCCAAATTATAGAGCTTTTGTCCCGTAAATGTTGAAACTGGGGCAATTGCTATTACGTCTTTATAATTCAAAAACATAGATGTAATCAAAAACACTTGGGCAGTTTTTGCTTTTTCATTACTATCAAAACAATCACCGGTAACTTTACTACATTTAATCGTATACCTAGGATCAACATAAATCTCATCAATTAAGAGAGAGACAAATTTTTGGTCTTCGTTTAAACATTGTACCCTATGTTTTAAATAACTATTACACGGATTAAAAAAATCTGAATCCACATTTAACTTTTTTGAAATTCTACTTAATGTTCTCACATGAGGCAATGTCAACACCTTTGAATTTCTAAATGCCTTATAGCACGAAGAACTAGATAAGTATATTTTAAAGCATAGAATAAACAGTTCTTGTGAAAATCGAAGCAATTTCTAAACATACCTGCTTCTGTTTCTCCAACAGCTTCACTGCGGCTTCGATATAATTAAGTTGTAATGGAGTAGAATGCACAGTTTCACATGCACTTATGAATAAATCCAGATCACGTTTATTTGTAATTAGGCTAAATTGTATTCCACATTTTTGTAGCTGCTTCTCACTGCACTGGAGATTTTCAAAAAACACATCGAACGTTTTTTCTTGGCATATGCTGATACTCTCAATAACACATGGTGCAGATGATGCATTAATGTGAACTTTAAGAGATATAAACTTTAAAAAATGGCTCTAAAGCACCCATGAAGGTTATTTAAATGATAATAAAACATAAGAACAACTTATTATGCACAAAACACGATGCTATAAAACTAATAGAACATTCCGAAAACCTCAAAAACGTTTTGCAATCATCAACCACTCCACAAGGGACGCTGACCGCACTTGGATTTTTGTTCTTGTCTTTCTGAATGCTCCCCTCTTACCGTGACGTCACAACAATTTCTCTTCAGTGGCGCCACGGCCTGTGTGTAGACCGGCTGTGGTACAGCTATGGTAAATGTACAAAGTGAGTCCATTAACACATGGCATAGCAAACTTGCACATCTAAGTTATCCAGGACGACAGAGATTAATGGCAACTGGAATCAATTTCCATGATAAAGTAGAAAACCGTGTTCCATGCATCAAAGGAAAAATACATAGACTCCAAACAAAAATCGTAGCTCTCCAAAAATACATAGTTCTCCAAACAAAAATCAACATGAGCCAAGGAAGGGCTTGAATTGATCCACATTGATTTATGTGTCCAACGGCCCTACCGTGCTGAAAACATCTTTCCTCGTTAGATCACCGAAGTTAAGCAGCATCGGGCATGGTTAGTACTTTGGTGGGTGACCACCTGGGAACACCGCTTGCTGTTGGCACATTTCGGGCGCAGTAGCCCTGTGGTTTGCGTTCTGGATTTGCACACTGCCACAACTGCCGCCTTATTCATGCGGAGTACGATCACGTTAAACATGTGGGTCCGTAAGTTCTTTCGAGAGGTTGGTGGTAGGGGAAGGAGGGTACAGTACCTGTGGATGCCTCCCCCACTGGGTTCCGGTCCAAATTGGGTGGCACTTCCCGGCTGTCCAAACGGTTACCTTACACCTTTCTGGTAGGTCGGACGGTCTGGGTCTCAACAACAACATTGATTTATGTAGACCAATGGAAATAAAATCCAATGGAGGTGTAGAAATGATAAAGTAGAAAACTGTGTTCTATGTGTCAAAGGAAAAATACATAGATAATGGTTCTCCAAACAAAAGTCAACATAAGCCAAGGAAGTGCTTGAATTGATCCATATTGATTTATATGGACCAATGGAAATAAAATCTAATGGAAGTGTACAATATACCTTGACATTGATCGATGATAAGACTTGAATGACTTTTGTTAGCTTTTTAAAAACTAAAGTATTTCAAAACTTACATTGGAAGGCAAACTGGAAGTAAGATCAAGGTTATATGCAATGTGGATAATATATTAATTCCCAAATGAAAGAATATTTTCGTAAAGAAGGAATTCACCATACAGGGACCACAGAGCTCCTATTTTTTCTATTTTATTTGAAATTTTACTTTCTTCTTATTTTTCTGATGATCTCAAAAGAAGTTATAAATCGATATCTCATTTATCTCTTCATTAAGGAATAAAAATATACCTTGACATTGATCGATGATAAGACTTGAATGACTTTTGTTAGCTTTTTAAAAACTAAAGTATTTCAAAACTTACATTGGAAGGCAAACTGGAAGTAAGATCAAGGTTATATGCAATGTGGATAATATATTAATTCCCAAATGAAAGAATATTTTCGTAAAGAAGGAATTCACCATACAGGGACCACAGAGCTCCTATTTTTTCTATTTTATTTGAAATTTTACTTTCTTCTTATTTTTCTGATGATCTCAAAAGAAGTTATAAATCGATATCTCATTTATCTCTTCATTAAGGAATAAAAAGAAAACCCTCAAAATACTTTTATTTTTCTTTTCTATTGCCTCCAAATCAGTATTTCATTAATGGAATCAAAAGTAAATAGAAAAAAAGGCAAACCATTCCCTTTCACCTATCGTGAAGTAAACAACGCCGTAGGCATGCATTTGATTAAACAATATTTATATTTTCAGGAGTTAATTAAGTGTCTGGCCATTAATATATATATATATATATATAATTTCCCCCCCCCCCCCTCCCCACGAAGTGCTTAAATTGAGTTATTCATCAAAACACTGGAGGGGTGTGTAAGAGTTTGTGGTTTGTGATGTGGGAAAGGAATTGATGGATGAGACTGCATCATGATGAGATTGAACTATTGCATTTTTGCTTATGCCACTATATGCATTAATTACCCCAACAGAGATGACAACTGTGATAGATTTCTGAATAAATTTACGGTCTATGGAAAATACCTGTTTTTAAAAACTGAAGTATTTCAAAACTTACATTGGAAGGCAAACTGGAAGTAAGATCAAGGTTATATGCAGTGTGGATAATATATTAATTCCCAAATGAAAGAATATTTTCGTAAAGAAGGAATTCACCATACAGGGACCACAGAGCTCCTATTTTTTCTATTTTATTTGAAATTTAACTTTTTTCTTATTTTTCTGATGATCTCAAAAGAAGTTATAAATCGATATCTCATTTATCTCTTCATTAAGGAATAAAAAGAAAACCTTCAAAATACTTTTATTTTTCTTTTCTATTGCCTCCAAATCAGTATTTCATTAATGGAATCAAAAGTAAATAGAAAAAAAGGCAAAATATTCCCTTTCACCTATCGTGAAGTAAACAACGCCGTAGGCATGCATTTGATTAAACAATATTTATATTTTCAGGAGTTAATTAAGTGTCTGACCATTAATATATATATATATATATATATAATTTCCCCCCCCCTCCCCACGAAGTGCTTAAATTGAGTTATTCATCAAAACACTGGAGGGGTGTTGTTGTTGTTGAGACCCAGACCGTCCGACCTACCAGAAAGGTGTAAGGTAACTGTATGGATGGCCGGGAAGTGCCACCCAATTTAGACCGGAACCCAGTGGGGGAGGCATCCACAGGGACCGTACCCTCCTTCCCCTACCACCAACCTCTCGGAAGGACTTACGGACCCACATGTTTAACGTGATCGTACTCCGCATGAACACGGCGGCATTTGTGGTAGCGTGCAAATCTAGCGCGCAAACCACGGGGATACCGCACCCGAGATGGCCAACAGCATACGGTGTTCCGAGGTGGTCACCCACCAAGTACTAACCGCGCCCGATGCTGCTTGATTTCGGTGATCTAACGAGAACCGGTG
Source organism: Amaurobius ferox (assembly GCA_951213105.1). NCBI lineage: Eukaryota > Metazoa > Arthropoda > Arachnida > Araneae > Amaurobiidae > Amaurobius > Amaurobius ferox. The sequence continues at coordinate 8,491,432 of OX578133.1, forward strand.
TTTTCAGCACGGTACGGCCGTTGGCCCCCACTGGAGGGGTGTGTAAGAGTTTGTGGTTTGTGATGTGGGAAAGGAATTGATGAGACTGCATCATGATGAGATTGAACTATTGCATTTTTGCTTATGCCACTATATGCATTAATTACCCCAACAGAGATGACAACTGTGACAGATTTCTGAATAAATTTATGGTCTATGGAAAATACCTGTTTTTAAAAACTGAAGTATTTCAAAACTTACATTGGAAGGCAAACTGGAAGTAAGATCAAGGTTATATGCAGTGTGGATAATATATTAATTCCCAAATGAAAGAATATTTTCGTAAAGAAGGAATTCACCATCCAGGGACCACAGAGCTCCTATTTTTTCTATTTTATTTGAAATTTTACTTTTTTCTTATTTTTCTGATGATCTCAAAAGAAGTTATAAATCGATATCTCATTTATCTCTTCATTAAGGAATAAAAAGAAAACCCTCAAAATACTTTTATTTTTCTTTTCTATTGCCTCCAAATCAGTATTTCATTAATGGAATCAAAAGTAAATAGAAAAAAAGGCAAAATATTCCCTTTCACCTATCGTGAAGTAAACAACGCCGTAGGCATGCATTTGATTAAACAATATTTATATTTTCAGGAGTTAATTAAGTGTCTGACCATTAATATATATATATATAATTTCCCCCCCCCCTCCCCACGAAGTGCTTAAATTGAGTTATTCATCAAAACACTGGAGGGGTGTTGTTGTTGTTGAGACCCAGACCGTCCGACCTACCAGAAAGGTGTAAGGTAACTGTATGGACGGCCGGGAAGTGCCACCCAATTTAGACCGGAACCCAGTGGGGGAGGCATCCACAGGGACCGTACCCTCCTTCCCCTACCACCAACCTCTCGGAAGGACTTACAGACCCACATGTTTAACGTGATCGTACTCCGCATGAACACGGCGGCATTTGTGGTAGCGTGCAAATCTAGCGCGCAAACCACGGGGATACCGCACCCGAGATGGCCAACAGCACGCGGTGTTCCGAGGTGGTCACCCACCAAGTACTAACCGCGCCCGATGCTGCTTGATTTCGGTGATCTAACGAGAACCGGTGTTTTCAGCACGGTACGGCCGTTGGCCCCCACTGGAGGGGTGTTGAAGACCCAGACCGTCCGACTCGTCCAGAGGACTAAGAGCAGCTATTTGGACGGCCGGCCACTGGAGGGGTGTGTAAGAGTTTGTGGTTTGTGATGTGGGAAAGGAATTGATGAGACTGCATCATGATGAGATTGAACTATTGCATTTTTGCTTATGCCACTATATGCATTAATTACCCCAACAGAGATGACAACTGTGACAGATTTCTGAATAAATTTATGGTCTATGGAAAATACCTGTTTTTAAAAACTGAAGTATTTCAAAACTTACATTGGAAGGCAAACTGGAAGTAAGATCAAGGTTATATGCAGTGTGGATAATATATTAATTCCCAAATGAAAGAATATTTTCGTAAAGAAGGAATTCACCATCCAGGGACCACAGAGCTCCTATTTTTTCTATTTTATTTGAAATTTTACTTTTTTCTTATCAACCTACATAGAAGCCAGATATATAAATTGCAAAAAGATCCTTCTTTTGATACATCTATGGAAATTCGTCACTTCAGTGATCATGGTATTGAGGCAATGCAATTGACTATATTGGATATAGTAGTCAACCTTAAAGAACGCCTTTGGTGGGAGAGTTATTACATTTACCATTTCAACACTCTTTATCCTTATGGTCTGAATTCTATGTTATATAATAACAATTATAATTTCGAATATATAAAAAAACACGACTCTAATGTTGTAATTAATAATCAGAAACATTACCACCTAAATGAAAATTTAAAACGTAATAAACGTGGTGGCAGAAAAATAAAATTAAAACTCTCTGACACAATACAAAATCTTATGATTTTTGCTCGAAAATGTGCTGATGGTGAGACAATACAACATACATGGATTAAAAATTGCATTTATGGAGTCAGAAATAGATTTTTGAGAGATATCTGGGATTTTTGTAATAGTGACGTTTTTAAGGAACTTTTTTCACAAAACTTTCATATTGCTGCTATATTCTTAGATTACATTAAATTACGCGCAAAATACTTAAACTTAAATTTAATCAAAAACAAACCTGTTTATATCAATAAAGAATATCTCATTATTAATTACAAGAATAAAAATTTCGATAAAGTACATATTTCATCTTATATAAATAAATTTCAAGATAAGTTTCCTATTTCTAATACACACATTAAAATCGCTTATAAATATGCTAAACCTTTATGCAGAGATTTCTATAACTATAACACAGTATGTAGAAAGGTATTTTACGATCCACAGCTTTGTTCCTGTACAGAATATTCCAATTTTATCGACAGTCATCATGGTCACGTTATTTCTGGTGATCTTGATCTTTTACAGACATCATCGTTGAAACCCTTCTTCAAACTCGGCACTAAATTTCGCATAACCGAGTTTCGCTCTATTGGTAGTACACTTACGCAAGATATGGACAGATTCATTTATCGATGTGCAGTGAAATACAGTGTACCCACTTCCATATATAATGAGTGGAAATCGGAGGTATTAGATGCCTTTTTTAAAACATATAATAACAATAACTTTGGAAGGAAAGAAGTTGTAAAAAACTACAATAGAAATGAATTGATAACTTTGAAGAAGAAATTCGTAATTACATACGTTGATAAAGTTACATCAAATTATGCATTTACATGTCAACATCTTTATAATAAATTACTGATTGCATGTTACCGGGATCGTGATGTATATATACCTTTACAACTTTCACAGAACGAAATAGAAAACCGTATAAGGGCCTTTTATAAATCTGTGGGTTACACATTGAAATCTATTAAATTTCCTTATGTTACTTTAATACCAAAACTGCATAAAAATCCTGTGAAATTCCGCCCCATTACTAATGGTTATAAAACTTACTTAACAATAGCAAATAATAAACTTCTATCTATCTTAAAAGAAGTTATGATTAAAATAAAAAATAATGGTGTTTATTTCATAAGTAATAGTCTTGAAGTAATAGAAAAAATTAAAACCATATCTGAAGATTTACATTATAAAAGTTATGATTTTAATGATTTGTTCAGTAATATAGATATTAGAGATCTTTTTGCCATTTTGATGGAAGTCTACGAAAAATATAATATGCAAAAACTTATTACTCTAGGTAAATTTAAAACTTTGGTTAATCTAGTACTATTTGAAACCGTCTTATACGATGGTACTAACTTCTACAAACAGCGCCATGGTATACCCATGGGAGGTGGTTGTTCCTCTATTCTCGCCGACATTTACCTCAATAAATATGAGGAGGGCACACACATTTTAAACGAATTACTGTTCATACGTTACGTTGACGACATCCTTTTTGACTGTAAAGAAAAAAATTTTATATTGGATTTTGGATTTTATCCAAAAAGTTTAACTTTAACAGAAACACCATACAACCCTGATGAAAGTCTTAATTTTCTTGATTTGTCTCTGTACAAACTTCCTGATAGATCAACTGGATTTCGCCTCTACGATAAACGTAGAGATTTTAAATTTGTTATAAATTTCATTGTTCCTTGGTATTCATGCTTACATAGGAATGTATACAGAAACATAATCTTGAACCAACTTTTGCGAAGCAAAAGAATCAACAGTAATGTTAATGATCGTTACAATAGCGATATTAACTTCCTCCATGGTGCAATTGCACAAGGCTTTCCGAAGCGTTTTCTGTGTAACATTATATGCAAATTTTATGATATAACCGTAACTGAGAGCTACCACATATATTTGGATGCCGAACCTCCCGTGTGTTGATCACGTTAGGGAGTCAGTACCATCTTTACACAAGTTAAGAATGAGTACATTCTTATATAATAGATAATGTCTAGCAGATGTATTGGTGCTGGATTCGTCATGGTGGATAGTGGTTATGGTATGGTATCTGCTTTGATCATTAAAATCTATATGTTTGGATTCTTATTGCCTTTAGTTTAGTGAGAGTAGACATAGTACAGTTTTTAAAATACGTGTCTTCTGGGTACTCCACACTTACATGATCTGTAACCTACTTTTTAAAATTCTTTTTTTTTTTTTTTTTTTGGAATCCTTTTTATAATCCTTTTGAAATTTTGATACTTCGGTATTCATCTTTGTGCAATATATCGGCTACCGGGAGTGTTGTCTAGACGCAAGCTGGCTTAACCGGGGAGTGGGGGTCACAACCCCCCCCCCCCCCCCCGGCCAATCTTTGATATATTGCTTTCTTTCATTTTTATACTTTTCTGGTATGATATTAAAATCCACATTGTAGTGCAGCATAGCGCCTTATTCGTGAGATTTTCTGGAATTTTGTATCTTTCACTCATTTATACATATTTATTTATATATATATATATATATATATATATATATATATATATATATATATATATATATATATAATTTCCCCCCCCCTCCCCACGAAGTGCTTAAATTGAGTTATTCATCAAAACACTGGAGGGGTGTGAAAGCCCCAGGCCGTCCGGCTCGTCCAGAGGACTTGGAGCAACAGGATGGACGACCGGGAAGGAGGGGTGTGTAAGAGTTTGTGGTTTGTGATGTGGAAAGAAATTGATGGATGAGACTGCATCATGATGAGATTGAACTATTGCATTTTTGCTTATGCCACTATATGCATTAATTACCCCAACAGAGATGACAACTGTGACAGATTTCTGAATAAATTTATGCTCTATGGAAAATACCTGTAAAATTATAGAATATGCCTATTTTTTTTTTAGCTTTCTTTCTTTTTTCATCCATCTCCATCCTGTAATTATTGCACATTGAATTGACGAAACTTGCATATTTTCATATTTTGGTTTATTATTTATGTTAATTTTTAAATTATTTTATATTTAGTATGATTGCGCAATTTGGGAATTCTCGTGCAGTCCTGGGATTCCACAAGTATCCTTTTCCATCCAGTTCCATCCTCTAAATATTAATCATTAGATGGACTAAACTAGCTTGTTTTTATATTTTGGTTAATTATTAAATCTATTTCTTTAATTATTTTCTCATTAATAGTGGGATTGCATAATACAAGTGGTATCACGTACATTGCTGAGCATTGACTAGTACCTTTTTCCATCTGTCTCCATCTTGTAATTATTGCACATTAAGTGGACTAAACATACTTATCTTTATATTTTGGTTTATTATTCATGTTAATTTTTTAATTAATTATTTTCACACATTCAATACGATTGTGCAATTCAGGGAATTCTTGTGTAGCCCTGTGCAGTGGTGTATCCTGGGTTCTAAAAAGTGGGGAGGGGAGGCCCAACTGTACATTGCTGAGCATTGACTAGCATCTTTTTCCATCTGTCTCCATTTTGTAATTATTGCACATTAAGTGGCCTAAACATACTTATCTTTATATTTTGGTTTATTATTCATGTTAATTTTTTAATTAATTATTTTCATACATTCAGTACGATTGTGCAATTCAGGGAATTCTAGTGTAGCCCTGTGCAGTGGTGTATCCTGGGTCTAAAAAGTGGGGAGGGGAGACCCAACTGCTTAACATTTGCTAATGCCAAAGGGTTATTTTGAATAAAATATGTGTATAACATTCAAGCATTTTATTCAGCATAAAACATTGTTCAAACAAACACAGAAGTTATTTTAAATTAAACTACATTAAACTTTAACACTGAAAACAAAATAAATCTTAGACATAAAAAACAAATTTTATAAAAATTTTTTTTTACTTTTATAAAAACTGTTACGAGATCTGACATAGGAACTTAAAAAAGGAAAAAACTATTTGCGAATAACTATGCAATGAAAATAAAAAGAGAGTTTCAAAAGTATACCTATAAATTAAATATGGTGGTTACATTTTAATCTCATTCTAAAAGAACATCATTTTTGTGTATTTTGGGAAATAAGCGTATTGAGCAAAATATTTAAGGAAGCTGCATCAGTCAAGATAGATGTAACGAGTTCCTGATGGATTTGCATTAAAGCCAACCCAGTTAAATATTCCTGACCCATGGTGCTTTGCAAATATGTCTTTAATCTTTTGAGAACAGAGAAAAACCTCTCCGCTGAAGCCAAAGTTACAGGACAACTTGAAATAATTTTGACCATTTCCCATGGAGCAGGAAGCATGCTATAAGTTAATGCCCAAAAATATTTGGGCGCATGTTTCTACAGTATCCTCTTTCTTTAAAAATTGTCTATAAATTTTTATTTGATTAATTAGACTTTCATCTGAGGCAGTTATTTTGTAAAATTTATTAATTTCAATTACTTCTTCAACATGCAAATCCCCCAGAGCAGTTAAACACTGAGCTATTTTATTTACCATCGAATAATCATTTCACGAAAAATGAATCTTAAGATTACCCACAATTTGATCATTATACCAGTATAGAATAAATAGACTGGTACGGACCAATTCTTTGGCATTAGAAGAATGAAATGCGGTACTAGAACCATAATCAAGTTTTTTCGGAATTTTTCTTTGCCGAGGTAATACAATTTCTTTGATATGATATACTTGACTTTTCAATTTTGCCGGTAATGTTTTCCATTTTTTCAAAAATCTGATTGAAACTGGTTTCATTACAAGCATCTTCAATTGTTTTTATCACTGCACTTGATTTTTTATAAACTGATGAAATGTTTAACATGGGAGGTGGTAATTCTTGTGATAAGTGATCTGTAGTTTCCAAAATTAATTTTAAAACTAAAACTGATAAAATAAATTCCTGTTTTAGAATAGACTTCAATAAACCTGATGCTACTGCAGAAACTTTAGCGTTATTTGTATGTGTATCCTCATTTATGCTTGCAAGAGTTGAAACAAAAGCAGGTAATAAATCATTTACCATCATAACGGCCTTATGGCGAACAGTCCATTTAGTTTGAGACAAACTTTTAAGAGTTTTAATATTTGAAGTAGGGCAGACTTTTTGTATAATATTTTGAAAAAGAGAGTGTCTTTTTGGAGAGGCTTCTAACACTATACAACTCGTTAATTACATACAGCTCCTTTCGAAGTGGTACAATATCTTTGCAAAATCGAGCAACCGCTAAATTTAATAAATGAGTGTGGCAATGGAAATATAATGCCCTTGGCTCATTTTTTCGAAATTGTGCTGCCAGACTGTTAAATGACCGCTCATATTACTTGCTCCATTATATCCTTGCCCCCTCACTTGCCCACCCCTTGCAGTGAGGGGGCAAGGATATAATGGAGCAAGGATATATATCCTTGCCCACCCCTTGCAGTATACCAATTTTATTTAAAAAATTACTTAAGACTAGGTGTAACTCTTCACCACTAGTATTTGGACAATCTAAAAATCCCAAAAATTGTTTTTTGATAATAAATTTGCTCTTTTGGTCCTAACAATACCTTATGCCCACTGCTACTTGTTCTTTACTTGACACATTCGTTGTTTTGTCTATAACGAGCTAATAACATGCAGCAGCATTTATTTCATTTACAATTTTTTCGGTAATAAAATTTCCAAATATTAAAATCATTTCATTTTGGATCGGGGCACTTAGATAATTACAAATTTTTGATTGACACATATCTTAAGTCTGTTTCTTTATCACGACACCGTAATTTAATTAATTCTATAAAATTACCTCTATTATAAAATACTCCGTTGTCTCATTGTGACCCCTGAGAGCGATGCCTTGTTTTTCTAGCCATAAGGTTGCTTTAAATATAAATTTGCAGTATTTTTTATTTTTTTCGATAGTTTGTTAATGAAATGAGGATATCTGTTGAGCAACTGAAGAAACACAGATTTTCTCCAATGACTGATTCTCAGCAAAAAACTGCATTGCTCTTGTATGCGAAATCGATTGGTCATGGTTTTTAAATTTTTCTAAAGCCTTTTTCCAGTTTGTTAATCCATTTTTGACAAAACCATCATCAGCGCAGCCAGATTTGTGAGTACAAAATGCTCTACAATAAAAACAAATTGCAGCATTCAATTGCATACTATATTCCAACCAGGAATAGATGCTGTACCAAGATTATTGAAAGCTTCTGTTTTTCTTTTCTTTTCCATATTCACTCTTTTTCAAATCCAACATAGGTTGATACGCCCTTTTGATAGATCTATAGTGGCATTTCCACTCACAGGATCTCTGGTATCAATATCACTGGATTTGCCACTCCTAAAATCACATTCAGATTCTGTAGACTGCGATATTTTCCCAATATTTTAGTATGGTCATTAGACTCTCCAGGTTGAAGTGTAAGTGTAGCTGTTGACACAGGTGTTATGTCTTTTCCAAAAAAAGAAGTAATATATTTATTTGCTTCTTAGACATGATTCTAAAAATTAAGAAAAACTAAATAGCAACTTGAAATACTAAACAAAACACTATCAAATTATTGTCCATTCCTACTAATATTCAGTGGTCATTCCGTCATTAATATCCCTGTTATTTCCCATTATTAACATTCCTGTTTCTAAAAGTCCTGGGATTAACATTCCCGTTACAAAGAGTACTGTTATTTATATTCCCATTACTTATAATACCCGTAAATTATAATGACGATAATGCATAAAAAAGAAAGAGAAATTACAATTTTGATAAACAATGTAGTTGAATAAATAAACATTTTCAGTTTCGTTATTTGCCCGTGGCAACAGAAAAGAGAAATAATAAAAATATTAACCACCTGCAACAATGCCATTTCTCGATTTATTAGTCCGATTTAATCATTCTAATGTGCTCTTAATGCGATTTAATGTGCTTAATTAAAAAATTAATTACAAAAAAAAGTTGCTTAAAACCTTCCCGAATGAATATCCCACAGAATAAAAAAAAAAACGCATCAAAATCGGTGAAATAGTTTCAGAGACCACTGGAAACAGGTAGGTAGACACATACACAAAACATGACTTTGCTTTATATATGTATAGATAAATAAATTTATAATTAAAAAATTTGTACCTAGCCTTTTTGAAATTGCATAAATCTTCTAATTTCACACATTACAAATCTTTAAATACACTTCAAAATTTTAGCTTTTGCGATACACTTTACGGTCCCAAAACGTTTAATCTCCATCTGAAAGCAAAAGCCCGTACACTAGCATCACGCTCAAAGCAGTTCTCAGGCACGTTCAGAGAATCTCTGAACATGCCTGATTCATGTCCACAAGCATGCACAGTACAAAATTGCAAGTCGACGCTAGCACTATTGGTGGTGACAGGTGCAAAAACTAAAACAATCCTTTGGCAGGTGGCGCCAGCTTAGTGACAGTTCCAATGTTACTAAACAGTAGCGTGATGCATGGCTCACAATATTGATTAATATGCATGCATGTGTAGATTTAAAAATATTAAAATTATGTTTCAAATTATTAATTTTATTTCAGTTAAAAAAAGTTGAAAAATCAAAGTACTTTATACAATTACTTTTAAAAAAAGCCTTAAAAAGTGGAGGGGCCTGCCCTCCCCAGGCCCCTCCAAGCATGCGCTGTTGGCCCTGTGAGTGTACAAGTATCTTTTTCTATCCATCTCTATCCTCTAAATATTAATCATTAGATTGACTAAACTTGCTTATTTTCATATTTTGGTTAATTATTAAGGTTAATTTTTTAATTATCTGTATATACTAATTGCCAAGTGTCCGTCTGTCTGTCACGCTTTTTTTAGGCATTTCTTGAATAGATAGAGACTTGCAATTTGGTACACGGCTAGGACGTTTGATAAAACCCTCTGGAAAAATCGAATTTTTCAAAAACGTTCGCTAGAGGGGGTGCTCCACACCAAAACATTCGAAAGTGAAATGATAGGAAAGCATACTTTGCGATAAGATAGAGACTTCAAATGTGATGTATGGGTAAATCGTTCGAAAGGAAGAAAGTGTGCAATATCAGATTTCCAATACTTTTTACTTAAGGGGGTGCCACACACCTAAATATTCGATTTACCGAATAAATTAGAAAAGGCTCCTTTAAAATTTGATAGAAGTTTGCGATTTGGTACATGGGCCAATAACTTAACAAAAACACCCAAGGCGAATATAGTTTTTCAAAAATGTTCGTTTAAGGGGCTGCTATAGAGAAAAACATTCGAAAAGTGAATTGGTAAAATACCATGCTTCGGGATGAGATAGTGATATCAAATTTGGTGTTAGGGTAGATAATTTGAAACGAAGAAAGTGTACAATTTCAGTTTACCAATATTTTCTATTTTAGGGAGTGCCGCACATCAAAATGTTCGATTTTCGGAATAAAGGAGAAATGTCCCTTTTAAAACGTTATAGAGACTTGATATTTAGTATATGGGCGAATCATTTGATAAAAATCACAAGAATAGAGTTTTTCAAAAATGTATATTTAAGGGTTTGGGTACTTCACACAAAAACATTCGAAAGGTCATTGCTAGAAAAACATGCTTCGCGATGAGATAGATACTTCAAATTTAGTGTACGGGTAAAAAGTTGGAAGGGAAGAAAGTGTGCAATTTCAGTTTTCTAACATTTGCTATTGTAGGGGGTACCACTCACTAAAATGTTTGATTTGCTGAACAAATGAAAAATGCCTCCTTTACAATGTGATAGAGGCTTGAAATTCAGTATATGGGCTAACCATTTGACAGAAAAACTGAAGATGAATATGGTTTGACAAAAATTTTTATTAATGGAATGTTACACAGAAAAACGTTCGAAAGGTGAAGTGATAGAAAAACATACTTCACGATAAGATAGAGACTTCAAATTTGGTGTACGGGTAGATAGTTTGAAAGGAAGAAAGTGTGAAATTTCAGATTTCCAATATTTGCTACTTTAAGGGATGCCCCACACTAATATGCTCGATTTTCCGAATAAATGAAGCATACTTATTTTTAAATGTGAGAGATGCTTGATATTTGGTATATGGGCCAATCATCTGATAAAAAACCGGAGACAGAGTTTATCAAAAATGTTCATTTATGGGTGTGCTTCACAGAAAAACATTCGAAAGCAGAAATAATTAAATAGCATGCTTCGGGATGACACATAATTTAATGTGGTGTCCTGGTAGATAGTTCAAAAGGAAGAAATGCGCAAATTAAGTTTTCCAATATTTTCTTCTTTAGGGGGTTCTGCACACCAAAATATTCGATTTGCCGAATAAATGTGAGATGCAAATTATTCAAAAATTTACATTCTTGAGGGGTTGCTTATTGCGGACCGTTGATTTTCAACTGGTATTCAGCTAGTTTTTATCTAAATAGTGCGATTGAATAATTCAATTTGCCCAGAGGAATTTAACAGTTTATCTAGAAGAATTTAATATTGTTTGGTTATGAAAGCAATATTATTTGTTCTTCATAATAATGCTGTGTCAGAATGTATGTTCTGTATTGTTAGAAAATATTGGACTGATTTTAGACTAACTTTGAGTGCAGACACATTATATTTGAAAAAAATAAATAAACATGTCAAATGTTCTTTATTTTTCATGTTTTAGGAAGAAATTGTCAAAGTCTGAGCTACAGTAGGCTGAAAAAAAAGAGGCAACTAAATTTAGTTTAAGCTAAGCATATTCTGCTTTCTTAAGGATTTTGAAATTTCTTTTTTGTTCAGTAATGAAGACTGATGTATTCATATTATGTTTGTTTAATTATAATGCTAATTGACATTTGAATATGTTATATAAAATATATCTAAAAAATTTAAAATGTTTAATTTTTCAAATTTTTTAAATAAATTAAAAAAAATTATAAATTATCAAAATATAAAATTTCATTATTCAATGATAATCAGAATATTAATCAAATATTATTCTGATTATCATTGTGAATGATTTTTTATTGCAAATTGAACCATGTGCTTCATTACTGAAAGATTACTAAAAATTTCCTGTCTAGATTACTGAAACTATAACCCAGAAGTTGGAATCTCTGCCAATATTTTTAAAGGGACTCATTTTAAGTATCATCATCCGGTTATTTTTTTTATAATTTTTTATAGTTTTATAGTGTTCTATTATAAGAGTGTAAATCAAAAATTTTCTAAACTACATAATTTTCACATAATTGCACAGTTGTGGGATTGCACAGTTCATTTGTATGCATTACTGTGAGTCCATAAGCATCTTTTTCCATCTGTTTCCATCCTTTAATTATTACTCAATAGACAATCTAAACTTGCTTATTTTCATATGTTGGTTCATTTTAAAGAAATATTTTGCATAATAAACTTAATATGAGAGTTGATTATGATGGGAATAAGATTGTTGTTACAAATGTATAAAATACTTTGTGGTATGCTTACAATGCTTCTTGGCATGTAGTCTCTTAATAAGGAGAAAACACATTTGCAGGCAGCCATTGCTATTGTATGAAGGTAGGGTTGCCTGAACTTGGTGACATTTTTTGTGACCTTTGTTCCAGATTTGGTGAAGAGTTTCTGAATGCACTAGAACTTTCCAGACTTATCCATTAGTTTCAAAGGTATTCATTGTTCTTAGAGATTTCTATGAAGAGTATATAAGGGAGTCATCGTTTAGTAGGAGAGAGTTGACATAATAAGAGTCAAATTGAATTGTGAGATACATTAGTGTTTTGAGAACAGATTTTGCTGTTTTGTCAGTTAGTTAAGCATTTTCTTGCTGTCTTATTGGATCTGACAGTTATTTTGTGATCTTGTAAGATAGCTATAGTATCATTAGCTGTAAATCGTTCCTGCTTTTTGGTGCTTTTAAATAAAAGTGTTAGTTATCCAGAAATTCTGATTCATTTTTGTATCCTGAGAGTATACCCATGGTTTAAGAGATATGTCATAATATTATTAATAGTTAACATTCTCATGCAGAGCTTTGAATCTAAAGACTTTTTTTAACATTTCAAGTTTTCAAATAGTTATTATGTTGAAGTTTATTCTCTCTCTCTCTCTCTCTCACACACACACACACACACATATATATTCTAGAAGGTATGCTCATCATATTACAGGAAGTATAAAGTTGCAAAACGTTACCTCCCAATCACCCACTGGCAACTGCTATCCATGGGAACACAAAAGTCATGCACCTTTCCCAATCAATATTATTATTTACTGTAGGTCTACCTAATGAAACATGCATGTTATATCATCCTTTAACAAAAGGCAATTAATTTACGATATTCTAACAAAACGTATCTGTCCCATGAATAAGTGAAACACACTTAAATTTGAAATAAGTATATTAAAATAATAAGTTCTACAAAGTAGTAGGGATTATCAAGGAAATTAAACTTAATTTTACAAAATATTGAATTTTTATCAATTATGCATCATTTTCACCAATTTAGTGTCATTTTATCAATTTAGCCATGGTCATTTTATTGATTTTCCATATTTAATTTTCTCTATTTTGTAGAGTAGTTTCTAATTTTCTCTATTTTTACTTTTTTTCAGGAGTTTATCTCTTCTATTTTTCCTATTTTTAGGCATTCACCCCTCCTATTTTTTGGACTCAACCCTCCTATTTTCCTTATTATTTTTTGGAAATTTTGGATGCTGTCCCTGACCATCAGAAAACAATTGCTCATACTCTTGAACAGAATGGTGTTGTCAAATGCTGTAACCACACATTTCTCAAAAGTGCATGGGCAATGCTCTCTCAAGCCAACTTCGGCAAACATTTTCGGACTGGAGTAATTTCTACAGCAGATTGCTGCAAAATTAGAAGTCATACATTAGCTGTAAATGGTAAAACTCCATTTAAAGCATGGACAGGTGAAAAGCCAAATTTAACACATATGAAAACATTTGGATGTAAAGCTTTCAACTGTATTCCAAAATTACCACTTAAAAATCTGATATGAGCAGTACATGACTTTCTCTGCAGACTCAAATTCATATTTCCTTTATTTCTTTAATAATTCATTAGATTGAGTTTAATTGAACCAGATAATACTAAATTTTCATTTTTAATTCAGTTTTTGTTTTCATTTGGTAATTGAACGTTTTTCCAAAATCGGCGTAACAAAAATGCAAGAAATCTCAAATATCTTCGGAACGGTTAGTCCTAAAGTATAATGGAGTGCGTTATATTATTTTCCTCTTCAAAAATTGCATATAAAACAAGAATTTAATTGATACATTTGAACATACACTACTTAGTCTCTTTTTTTTTTATTTTGGCGATTTTGGCAGGTCATTTCGTAAAAAAAGGCAGGTTGTTCCGAATCGTACCAAAATCTGATCAGCACCAGAGTATCCCACAAGTAACTTATCTACCAAATTTTGTGAAATTTGGTAAATTAGTATTTTAGCTAGAGTGGATAAATGAAATTTTTACAGGCCATTTCGCAAAAAAAGGCGGGTTCTGTTTTTACGAATCATATCAAAAACTAATCAGCACCAGGGTCACATCCAAGTGACTTACCTACCAAATTTTATGAAATTCTGTCCATTAGTTTTTGAGTTAGAGTGGATACATACATTGCATAGACACATAGACAGACAGACAGACACACAGACAGAACACACACAGACATCATACTAAAAATAGTTTTTTCATATTCTAGAGGTCTCGAAACATGTAGATCTGTCGAAAACTCGAGTTGCAATTTTTGACATGATTCCAGTACTTTCCCTATACATTACCATGTATTGCAGGGAAAGTAAAAAATGGGATGATAAAGTAAAAGATATGATCTTTGTAGGCTACTCTATGGAAAGTAAAAGTTGTGGACTTGTGGACCCATCAACATTCAAAGTGATTGAACTTCGAGAAATTGCATTTATAGAATCGGAGACCTCGATCCTTATAAAACAATTTAATAATGACTTAAAGGCACAATTCTATGGTAAAGATTTGTTGTTTCCAATTCAGCAGCAATTTGAAGCATGTACTCCATTGGAAAACACAGAGTTATATTTAAATGGTGCAGAAACTAATAAAGACTCTCCATTGCAGACTCAAGAAAGTACAAGTTCTAGCGAAGTTAGTCCAAGAAGATCTGTTTGCGAACCAAAGAAGCCGCCTTATTTAGAAGACTATGAACTGTCCAACAAACTGCATCAGTGTCACATTATGATGTCAAAAATATTACATGACAATATGGATCAAACAACTGATGATATCCCATTAACCTATAGCAATGCTTTAAAACCACATAGATGCTATCAAATGAAAAGGGGCAATTGAAGAAGAATTGATAGCTCATCAACGAAATCACACATGGGATGTTATACCCCTTCCACCTGACCGTAGACCAATTAAAAGCAAATGGATCAAAATAAAGCATAATGTTGCTGGAGCATCTGAGCATTATAAAGCCAGGTTAGTAGCCAAAGGTTGTTCACAGAAAGTTGTTCGTTATGATACACTTAGAGTCCTAATAGCTTTTGCTATACTTTAGAATTAGAACATAGACCATGTTGATGCAGTAGTTGTTGTTGTTGAAACCCAGACCGTCCGACCTACCAGAAAGGTGTAAGGTAACTGTTTAGACGGTCGGGAAGTGCCACCCAATTTAGACCGGAACCCAGTGGGGGAGGCATCCACAGGGACCGTACCCTCCTTCCCCTACCACCAACCTCTCGGAAGGACTTTCGGACCCACATGTTTAACGTGATCGTACTCCGCGTTGATGCAGTAGTTGAATTTCTTCAAGGTAATATTGATGAAGAAATCTACATGGATTTACCAGATGGTTTTGAGATCTCCAAAAAAAGGGGAGAAGAATAGTTAGTTTGTAGACTCCATAAAGGCATATATGGCTTAAAATAATGTGGAAGAACATGGTACAAAAAGTATGATGACAATCTCAGAGATTTAGGACTAACTTGTGCTGATTTTGATAGTTCTGTGTACTTCAGAAACAGGTAGAGACATTTTACCTTTGTTTATGTTGATGACATATTAATTTTTTCAAGCTGTTCCAAATTGAAACGTTGAATCGAGGATCAATTGTCTCAACGATTTGATATGAAGGACCTGGGAGAACTAAGGTATTATCTTGGAAATGAAATCAAAAGGTATCAAGAAAAGGAGATTATCACCATGAATCAATTTACCTACATTGAAACCATTCTACGTAGGTTTTCCATGCATGATTCCAAAGCTGTGTCAACATCCCAGCTGGCTGGCTTGTTTCTTTATAAAAAATAAGCAAAATAGCATTAAAACTGGGCATTTATCACACACTAATTTTAATCAAAATTAAAAATTATAAGGTGAGAAATATTTTCAAAATTGCTGATTTTATTTATAATGTCACATAAATGTACTGTTTTATCATTGCAACAAACATTTTGCAGACTACTGTGATTATTTTAAATTTCTGTTTGATAAATTTTCATAAAAAATTAAATATAAAATTAATTTAAATTTACTTGGATTAGGTAACATTTTCATTAAGTACTGTTCTGTATTTATATTTAAATGATGGTATATTTTATGTCTAATATTTCAGAGCCTCAATCAGGTTTTCATATTGCATTCAATATGTTTGATACTGATGGAAATCAGCGGGTGGATAAGAAAGAATTCCTTGTGGTAATGTATGTTTATAAAGGCTTTAGGTAACCCTTTTTTCAGTATACTGATATGATTCTTTAAGTCTCTCATAAAGAACAAAGAGGATATCCAACTAATAAATCTTCAGCCTATTGAACTATAATCAAATATATATATTGTGCAAGTTCAAGTATCTGTTGCACCATTAATGAATATTTTAAGTATTTTCTACTTTATTTACTTTTAAGTTCTTTTTTAAGTTCTAGCATTCTCATTGTTATGAACAGCTTTGTTTAGTTATAACTTAAATTATATTTTAATTATTTTATTTGCTTTTTTATCATAGATGATATTATCTACTTTTGTTTTGTACCAGTTCATTTATTGTTATTTTAAGTTATTTATTTATTTATTTATTTTTTAATTTTTGAGCACATTTCTATAGGTTCTACACCTTTTAGTAAAGTCTTTTTTTAAAAGAACATCTGAGAACATAGGAATTTATTCTGGTGTTTCTCCCAAAGTTGTAAGTAGTTTTAGAATGTTACATTCACTTTATTCTAATTATTGTCTATAATTTACAATTACACATTTAGTCATTAAATGACTAAAATGTTTGGAACTTGCAGAATTTTCTATCTTAGTGATTAAGCATTTCTCTGCAGACCAGAAGAAGTTATACTCCTGGTAACAAAAGTGGTTTATGGTAAGATATTAATCATTGCTGTCTAAACTAAAGCTGTTAATATTCAGAAAATTATTGATTTTGAGCAAAATTAAATCACAAGAAGAATTAATAGTTTTCCTTATCATAAGAAGAATCAATAGTTTTCCTTATCACAAGAAGAATCAATAGTTTTCCTTATCATAAGAATCAATAGTTTTCCTTATCATAATAAGATTTTTTTTATTACTATTTTTCCCAAAACATAATTTGTTAGTTCATAAAAAAAAGTCATGTGTTGGATGTATTAGATATTTTTATACAATTTTATTTATGTTAACTAATGTAATAACAGGTTTGCTTTAAAATGGTTGGTTTTTAGAACACTGAAAATACTCGACCTTGAAAATATTTTACCTGTTTAAAGGATTACATATATTTTGCTTACATAAATCTTTTAATTTATAGGGTGGAACTAGGACTAATTACAATCCTGATCAATGAATCAGTGGGAAATAAGCTGTACACTGTAATTGTTAGGATTTGATGGTTTTTTTAGCATGTATCATAAAATGGTACTGTTTCCTTTAATACGGTGATCTCAAACTAAGCAATACAGAATGAACAATATAAATTTGGAAATTACATATCCAGTAAATCTGATCTGCAACAAAGTCAGAAATAACAAAATTATGGTTATAGAGAAATAAAAAAAAATTTTCTTAAATTTAAAACAGAAAAAAGTACCTTTAAATTCTGTTATGAACAATTTTAATGCTATTATTGATATGAACTTTTTGCATCCATCATAATGATATACATAGCGAAGCTTGAAGGGGATTTAGGAAAACAATGGCTACTAAAATAATCTGCTCACTTTAATTATACATTAAAGGAAATATTTTATGCATTTATGAAGTTTGGTGGACGAATAGAAAAAAAGTAACTTAGTAGTGGGTTATTTTTGTAGACACTGTCTCCCCAGATTTCCTCCATGTTTCGCTACTGGTAATATGCCACTAAGTCAGCAACATAAAATTCACTGTTTTGGAGCATAGAATTTTTCGAATAAACTTGCATTTTAAAATTATAATTTTAATTTCTGTAGAACAAAATAGGAATAGAAAGATATAGTAATATGTGCATTATTGACCATGGGTGATCATTTCATATCAAATCAACACAAAAAGGGACATTTTCAACCTGACCCCTTCCAATTCATTTTTTAATGGCTGTTTTGTTGTCCACTCATATGTAAGACTCTATGCAAAATTTAAACTCATTCTACCACCAATTTTCATTAGTCTTTTATTTATAAAAACATTATAAAACATTTTAATATTAAATTGAACATTGCAAAAAGTTTTATAAATTCTTGACATATTTAAATGTTGTGTATTTTGACCTAATCTACTCATTGTGTGGGGACAAAGCTTATTTTGTAGCTTAAGGTATGTCCTTTCTTGATATCTCACATTAGCCTGTGAATGATATTTATTTGGTATTTCAAGGTCACATACTTTGATCTTTAACCTTGAACTGCAGAAAAGTGTATCTTTATTTTTAAAAATAAATATACATATTTATTAAAAGTGAATATACATATTTATTGTGTCAGCTCCCTGGGTGCAACTTTCAGTTCGGTTAGCCCCCCAAATTTCTTATTTCACCTTTTAATTGAGCGATTTAGATTTTGCTGGTGACAATCACTTAGATATATAACCTTATTGTGTCAACCCCCTGGGCATAACTTTTACTTTAAGTAGCCTCAATTTCATATTTCGGTTTTACAAAAAATGCATCGCCTTGGTTCCTGAAATATCAGTGTACAACATTTCAAGGCTGTACAATGTTTACATTTTCCGCTACAGACCTTACACACACACGTCGACACACAAACATCATCCGTTATTATGTAATATGAAACAACCGTGGTGGAAGAGGGGAGACCCCCTCTTTTTCACATTTACATTTTTATCTATCTTAGTGACTCCCCTTGCTTCGATTTTGATACAATTTTCACACTGTATTTTCTACTCTACAATGGACCCACTTGATCTGCTCACTCTAAACTTTGATTCACTTTTGTTTCACCCACTCAATGAGCTAACTACTTATTGCTTTAAAAACCGGTTGATATATATAGTGACTACTAGCAGACAGAACTCGCTAGTATCATTTTAAAGATGAATCGAGATAAGCATAAAGCATAAGAATTTTCTATAAATTCCAAATTCATTCTTAAACTTGTATTAAAAATAGTTCTTTCGTTTCTACATATAAACGGCTGTAGATTTAGTTGGTTTTCGCTCTTTAATTATGTTACTGTTTGGGTTACAAGGACGATCAGGTACAAAACTGTTAACCATAGAGTGTATATGAGAAAAATTGAGTGCATTTTGGGTGTAAAAACGTTTGCACTAATCATAAAAAAAATACTGCACATGCATATGATTGAGAGTATCTAATTTTTACAAATTTGATACAAATGCATTTATAAATGTATTCAAATAATTTCCATGGTTGCAATAGGCTATTATTCATTTTAAGGAAAACTTGCACAACGTATATCAGTGCAAGTAAAATAATAATTTGGCATACAGCTGTTTCGAGGTAATGCCGGAACCAATTTATCAGTGCCAGACAAAGGACGAACTCGAAGTCTAAAAGACGTAGTTGGTACAAACCAAGGGATATATATACATAAATACATAGATGAGCTCCTCCCTCTACATGTCGCTCACGAGCCACCACTGTGTTTTTGAAATTTTTATTTACATACCACATGATGTAGATACACTTTGGGCCATATATATACATAAATGTGACCCCCCCCCCTCTTTAAATCAAATGTTATTCCGTCACTCTTAGAAATTCTGAAAAATTATGTAAAACAGCCTCTTCCCCCAAACATTGGAAAAAATTAAAATAATTCATCCTTGAAAAAATAATTTATTAATGTGCCCCCCCCCCCCCCCCTACTTTAAATCGGATATTAAAATATTGAATCTAATGTAAGAATGCTCTTCTATAGTGGTCAGATGTCCTTATAATGTTTCTTTACATTAAAGTTTTGAATACAAAAATAGTCCTTAGCTTTGATAAATAAGCACATTTTCTGTCATATTTCTAATGCTACAAACTTCTTTTATTCATACCCAAACCATTTGATCTATCAGAAATTATAAGATAAAAGTTTGGGCAACCAGAACAGTGTCACACAGTTTAGACCGAAATCAAATGGGGATGGCATTTAAAGACTGTACCCTCCCTCCCCTAACCTCTTAGAATAAAGCCCAGCAAAATTGAACATTTTAGCTCTAGCTAGTTTACTATTCACTAAATTGTGACCCATGGATACAGCTACATTCTGGGCCATATATATATATATATATGTATATATATATATATATATATAGAGAGAGAGAGAGAGATACTTTCTTACAATGTGATCTCTCCCCTCCCCACCCCCCACCCCCATCAAATATTCAAAATATTTTTGCATAGCTGAAAATAAAATCTATTGATAAATTACGCTGATCAGCAACTTCAAATATGACTGAACTATTCTTCCTCTAACTAATCTTTCGGATGGAGGGCCACAAAAACATAACATTTCAGTGGCCAGTTTAATAGCCAGTTAGATTTTTTTTTTAATTTTCTCTAATCAGACATACACATGACGAAGGCACACTCTGTGCCATATATATATATATACACACACACACAATGTAACATTCCCCCCTCCCCAATTGAATGTTAGAAATCAAAATTCTTGTCTATCTGAAAACAGTTGAAATGTAAAGACTTTTAGAATGAGTGCTTTGAAAGTGAAATGGTCTCACTCAAAATTAACAATATTTGATCATAAGACAAGTTCTATTAGTAACTGTTCATGTCTTATCATTAAAATTTTATATACTAAATTTCTTGGAATAACTATACCTCATACACAAATTTTGCTCAACGGATAAGCAGGCACGGTCATTAAGGGAAGTCACAGGTACGCGCGATTATTGTTTCAGCTATACAGATTTATTACAATTTCTATTGAAAAAATCTGAATTTTTGATTCAATTAAATCAAGAATGATTAAAAATAAGTTATGAAATATGTCACTAGATGGCAGCACTACAGCTTTCTTCAGAGAAAGGAGACTTACGTAAGCTGTAGTGCATAGAATTTTCAACACATAAGGGGAAAATACAGGGATATTTGTTAAAGCCGCGTCCCTTTCACCCTCTTCTCCTGAGCGAACAAATGGTATAGGATCAATATTAGAAATTTGGTGTGAAAAAAAAAACAGACATTGCAGAATTACCAGTAGATTGTGTCGCGTTCTGCAAGTGCTTCTTGCCAAAGAGAAATAGAAGAGTAGGAAAACATGAAGAGGTACCTCTCAAATTGGCTCAGCTTCGCTAATTTAGCTTCAATTTTCTACATTTAAGAATGTGTTTGTTCTCTTTCTTGTCTTTTTTATAAATTTGGAAGTTTAAATAAACATTTGAACAAATGAGTGGATTAAGTGTACGTGTGTGGTGATGGGAAGCGGGGGTGTTTATGATATTTTAGGGATTTCTGGCCATCATGAATAAAATGTGTTGTTTAGGATACTCACTTTGAGGCATCACTTGACCCACCTAGCTGTCTTACTTATTGAAGTGGTTTTGCATTTCGTCTTTTCTGATGTAGTGTGGTTCTGTCCTTTGGGAAGGGGGTTATTTCTGATTTGGGGCAGTTCTGTGCTCTGGTTGATCTGCTAATGATGAATTCCAATATGTTTGACTTCAAATTAATTCTTTAAGCATCTGGAGTTTCCCATTTTTGGCATACCCATGATCGATAGACTATTTTTAGTGATGCTTCAGAAACATGTTGTTTCGGATATTTAGTTTGAGGGGTCACTTGACCTACCCAGCTGTCTTACTTTTTCAGCTATTTAACATTAAAAAATGCCTAAAAATTTTAAGAAATTTTAAATATTTATTAAAAAACTTTAATATTAAATTTTCATCGTGTTCCTTTTATCTGCATCGTTTTCCTCGAAATTTTGACCCCGGGCTGGCAACTATATTGCTCAGATACCCCCTGGGTGTAAATTTTACTTTAGGTAGCCCCCATTTGTCGTATCTTGGCTTCTAATTCAGTGATTTTGATTTTAACAATGGTTATAGTCTCTGCACCCTCTGTATGTGTCATCTGAATATACGTATTTTGTGTCAGCCCCCTGTGTGTAACTTTGAGTTTAACTAGCATAATTTTACACTTCCATAATTTTACATTTTTAGCGAGCATTTTTCCTAATTGAGCGAATTTAGTTTTGCTAGTGGCTATAGTTTCTGCACCATTTGTACATGTCATCTGGTTATGCATCTTTGTTGTGACAACTCTCTGAGTATAACTTTTACTTCAATTAGCCCTTCTTCCCAAATTTCCCATCTCACCTCCTAATTAAACGATTTTGCTTATGCTGATAGTTATATCTGCACTATCCATACGTCTCAGTTTGATACACATATTTGATGGATATATAATATTCATGCGTTTTTTGTGTCAACTCCCTGGGCGCAACTTTTAGTTTAACTAGTCCCCACAATTTTACATCTCAGTTCCTAATTGAGCGATTTTGACTCTGCTGGTGATTATATAGTCTGAGCAACATTTGTACATTTCATTTGGATACACATATTTTTGTGTCAACCCCTGGGTGTAACTTTTAATTTAACTAGTCCCCACAATTTTACATATCTGCTCCTAATTGAGCGATTTTGGTTCTGCTTGTGGCTATCCGTCATTTGTACATGTCACCTGAATATGCAACTTTAACGTGGCAAATCCCTGTGTGTAACTCTTTGGTTAACTTTTACTTTGGCTTACTTTGATGAGCGCTGCCCCCCTTTACATGTCGCTCATGAGCCACCACTGCGGATAAGCAAAAGGTCAGGCATACAAACAGGAAGGACGAGAGGGGCTGAAGTCAGCTCTGCTCTTCGAGGAGTAATCAAGGAGTAATCGTGATTCTAGCTCTTTGGTTCTGCTCACAGGAAGGGGCCCTAGCCCCAGGATCTGCAGTCACTTTCCATGGGATTGGAGATGAAATGTGTTCAGACGTTCGTATAACGTATATTTTAACCAAAATCTCTAGTAAAACAATACCTTAGATTAAGTATGTTTCCATAACTCCTGAACACATTTTAAAGACTTTCAGAGAGATGTCTATTTATCTACGAACAATGGTATCTTATGAAGACAGGCAAGAAGAGGCTGGAAGTCCGGTGTGATTAGGAGGAGGAGCCTTAGGGCCCGCAATCACTTTTCATAGGACTGCAGCTGAAATGTGTTCAGGAAATCGTATAACTTGGTTTTTCAATAAAATCTCAAATGCAAAATATCTCGAAACTATATCTTAGATTTTGACAGACTGATACGTATGTTTCTATATCTCCTGATTACATTTCGAAGACATTTAGAGCTCATTTGTGTTGTATATTCAAAAGTTGTTTATAACGTGTCTTATCATCAAAATTTCGAATACGAAATTTCTATGAAAAACCATACCTTATACCCAAATTTTGATTGACGGATAAGTAACAGTGTACAAAAAGCTGTGTACATGATGTGTAGCATAGCACAAAAACTATTGAACATGTTGAGTGTAGCAATTGTTCAGTAGCGTTGGCAGGAAAAAAATGGGGGGGGGGGGGTAGGCGTTTGCCAAATCTTATGTATCACATTATTTCAAACATCTTTTTTAACTTAAAATTTTATATAAAAGTAATTTGCATAAAAATTTGAAAGCGAAGGATTAGGGGGAGGGGGGGTATCTATTTAACCGGGATTAGAAACTTAATCTTCATTCTTCCCCATTAAATTCACCACTGAGTAAAACGTCTAGGTGATATAGTAATGATGTCAAATTGATGGCCTGATGAATCTGAAAATAAAATAAAAAGGCCTCTGATGACTTTCAGTGGAAATAATCGTATCAAGTTTCTTTCAATTTGTTTGAGAGATATCGTGTCTACAGATGGACAGACAGACAATATACATGGGCATCATTGAAAAAGTGGTTGATTTCTGGATGCACAAAATGCACAGATCCATCAATATTGAATGTTTTTTTTTTCTTTTTTTTTTTACATATATTATGTGTTGTATGGAAAATATATGAAAGGAACATCTATTTTTATATAATATTTTATTCCAAATAGAATGATTCTATTTATATGTTGCCAACTAGGAATGGTAATCCTTGAATCAGAGTCAAAATGTTTATCCCACAATCTAGAGTATAATTTATGAAATGATTTTTTCTTAGTTCTGAAATTAAGTCAAAAGCGTTGTAGTGAGCGATGTCATCAATGTAATGGATCCATCAAAAAATTAGTAGATAATTTTTGAAAAAATTGCCTATATCATATAGTATACAATTAAATTTAGTTCTAATTCAAATTAGATAAGTAAAAAATCTGATGTGAGCAGCACATGACTTTCCTTATATAATGCAATGGATTGACTCTTTTTACAGTCAAAAGATAATGTATAAGTTCCACGGTACCGTGTTTTTAACATTGAATTGTACATTTGGCGATTTTACGAAAGGACAACATCTAAGACTATTTCAAAGTACTCAACAAACTTATATTTCACGCAACTCTGTATAAACAATTATCAATATTGATAGCATCCTCCATAAGCTATGGAGTTCATATATTAAATTTTTTATTAATTAATACATTCATTAAGAGTCATTTTCATTAATTTAGCGTCATTTTTGCAATTTTGACGATATTTTTGTTAATTTGGCAACATTTAAAAAGTCAGCTTGTTGGAGGTATTCCAACAAATACTTCACCAAAATTTTGCCAAATGCTACGGATGGGAAATTAGGTTTTTCTTATAGTGGATTCTTATATTTTCAAGATATTAAATTTTAGTCAATGAGTCAACATTTTCATTGATTTATCATAATTTTAATCAATTTGACGACATTTTCGTTAATTTGTTAATATATAGAAAAGTTGCCAAGTTGGCGATATTCCGCTAACTTCATTGCCAAAATCTTGCTAAGCATAATGGATGGAAAAATAAGTTATTCCTATAGCAAATAAATGACTATTGGCTTTCAAATAAAAAAGTATTACCCAAAGTATCTTTTCTCATGAATGGAACGAGCTAGATCCACGAGAATGATATCACCAAATGTATCGCATGACATATATATGAAAAGTGAACATATTTCACAATAGTTAATAATTTTTTCTGTCATTTTTTGATAAATTTATTTGAAAAATGTGCAATATCTTGAGAACGGTTTATGCTAGCATTCTAAAATTTGTGTTAATTGTTTTCTAATGAAAAACTACATAAGAAATGACTATTTGTAACACTTTGTTAAAGGTTTTGATTTTTTCAAAATTTCACTCAAAAATTTAGGGGAGTTCTGACCATTAGACTGCTTGAAACATGTTCCCAGCGAAAACTCAAATTCAAATTTTCGACCCCGTCACAATACTTTTCATATACATTATACTATGTATATAAGGAAAGTAATATATTTTAAAATTTTATTTAATATTTCACTTACTCACTGTTTAGTCTGACTTATTAAATGATCAAAAGAAATTTAATGCTGAATATTATTTTATTTGATACTGTTGAAATTTAGAGATTGACTGCTAAAGCTGATGAAATAGCACTATAATACTATAGCAACATAAAATATATTCGCTAAACCTGCTATCTTAAATAATCTGCAATTAAAAATATTTCGTTATTAGTTACAGCATAAACATTTTGTTAAATATATCAATGAGTTTCTGAGCAACTACACCAGCAGAGAACTTCTTGCCTGAAAAAGGTGGGTATTTTTTGCTTCTGAAACGATTGATATATTTAATCAACTATTTATGCTGTAACTAATGAATTAATTTTAATTTCAGACTACAGAAACATAGTAAAAATATGAAGGTTCTTTTATGCATAGAAAGTTTGCTATAGGAAGAAATCTATTATATTATTATCGTTTAAAAATATACCAAGGGAATGTGTGTTGATCCAATTCTCAGTACTGTAGGCTAGCGCAAGAATATAGCCCCCCAGGTATTGCAGAAAGTAGAAACACGAGTTCCCTGAAGCTGAAGAACTCAGTTTTGCTGAAGGAATGGAACAAAGCGAAAATGACTCGACTCTTCCTAGGATAAACTTCTACCTCTGTGCTTCCTACCATACCCATTACCTTAGGATGGAATGAACTTGTCGGTGTATTACTGCTTTGGCGGTCTAGTAGGTTGCTATACCTTAGTTAAACAATTGGTCATTTATAAAACATAGTTTCTCATTTTATCTCTAGATGGCGCCACCTCACAATAAGCTCAAAATATTAAAGATGCCTTTTTAAAAAATTAATTTGATATGTTTACTAACTATAAAGAGTGTTCTAATTGTATTAAAAGATTCAGAAAAGTGTATTTTACAAGCAAAGTAAATTTCAAACTTTCATATTCAGTATTTTTTATTACTGCTCATTTTTATAAAATTACATTGATGGTATA
Organism: Amaurobius ferox; assembly: GCA_951213105.1. Lineage (NCBI taxonomy): Eukaryota > Metazoa > Arthropoda > Arachnida > Araneae > Amaurobiidae > Amaurobius > Amaurobius ferox. The sequence goes on from OX578133.1 coordinate 8,518,182, forward strand.
GGGAGTCAATGAGTGAGACTCCCCCTTAAAATATATAGAACAATCTACACTTTGTATAAAACACCATAACTCTCAACACTCATACGTATTTATTTTCTTATAAAAAGTGAACTGTATTTTTAGCTAATGACACAGTTCTTGGGAATTTATAAGTAAAAAAACACAATGGCAAAGGATAAGGAAAACGGGAACAACATATTCAAACACAAATAAAATAATAATGCAGCAAACAACTATTTCGAGGATATGCTGGATACCTCATCTTCAGTGCTAAAGAATCAACAAACCAGATGTAAAGAAAAATGAAATGGGCACCTGAAACCAATTAGTGAAAAACACTTGCAAAAGGTAAGTAAATTAGTTTTCCTAGTGCTAACGAAGGAGCTCCACCATATCAACAGTGGTATGCTGCATTATTCTTTTATTTGTGCTTAAATACATTGCTCAAATTTTCCATATCTTTTGGAAATTACCTAAACTTTTATGGTGTTTTATACAAAGTATTACTTGTTTTATTCGTTAAACACATTTCTTTATTTTCTTTTCAGTTAGCCCATTTTTTTTCCTAATTGTTCAATTTCTTCATTTACTATTTGCATTATTTGCAATTTTCTTTTCTTCATGTCTTTAAATTTAGCTCCAGCCATCTTTTGTTCAAGTTTCTCAGAATTCAGCTTCTATTTCTTTTGCTTCACAGCCTCATTCCTTTTTTCAGAAGCACTGTGAACTGCTGCAATCATTGTTTTAGTTATAGGAATACTTTCCACACCACCATAGTGAAAAACTGCAGAATGAACTGAACGCTGAGCTACCAATGAATTTTCTTTTAAATTTTCAACAATGCACCTTTTGTTGATTGAAAAACTTTGCTTAATGGCAGCATTGTCATGGAACATGGTTAATACCTTTTTAGCAAATGTTACTAATGGGTTACCCTCATCCACAGTTCTCAAAAGATCCATCAGAAACTCATCTAGTCTGTCATATTTTATATTGTAAACCCTCAATTTTGTTTTACTGTCGGATTTTCACAAAGCTTTAAGTATGTGCATTTAACACAATCAGCCTGAATTGGAGTTAAATATTTTTTTCTCTACAAATTCCTTTAATGCTGTAGACACTCGATTTGACCTAATTGATGCTGATGAAAACATTACCTGTGGTGAAAAACATGCAGCCCTTTGACCAGTCTTTTACACAAAGGAGATTTAATTTTCAGTTTGTTTAAAAGATTTAGTAGAAAATCTCAGCATTCTGTTTGAAAGAGTATTTTGTTATTTTCTGTCACCTTTAAGATAGCAGTTGAAGCGCCAAACCCAACATCAATTTTTTCAATGGGTACATGATAATCCTTGTTGTTGATGTCGACAAGCACAATGTCATGCAGCTTTTTTACTGATACTATGTATTTTTCAAGAAAACATGAAGCTAGACTTTTAAATAACAATGCTAATTCATCATATAGATGTGGTAATACGGGCTTATCTGATTGAAAGTAAATTAAGAATGTTTCCAATTCTAAGGTAATTGACTGTAAGAAGTACAGCTTGGCAAGAAATTGTTAATGTCTAAAGAATTTAGACACAGTCACAAAGTTTTTTGTAGCTGGAGGGTGAGCTTTCATGCCTTCTACATACAATTTTAAGAATGGTAATATTTTAATTGCCCTTTCAATTACATTTAAATTTTCAATTCATCTGATTGCACATAATTTTAATGGAAATAGTGATGAGCTAGAATAATGCTGATAATCTGTTCTTCTAGAAGGAAAGTCCTTGAATAAATAATAAGCTGCACGTAAGGAATCATTTATGTCCCATCATGATTTCATGAGTGCTGTCTTGTAGCATCCATAAAGCACATGAAGAGAACGAGTTCCAATATATAAGAGTGTGTTACCCTGTTCCATTTTAAGATGTTCATCAAAATCCTTCAAAATTTTTAAGTTCACATTTGGGGCATTAGTTTTTATTTGCAGGATTTTTTCTAATGGCAAGCCTAAATCTGTAAGGCAGGTGGTAAAGGAATAAAGTAAATCAGCAGCCTTAGAATGGCCTAAAAACAAAAGATAAGTAACGTGTATTAACCAAGTTCTGGGAATCATTCCAGAAATGAACAAGAATATCCATTTGACCCTTCTGGGCCAATTTATTAAGAGTTTCATCTATAGAAAAGCAAAAGTAGTCACATTTTTAAATGTCATTTACTAGTTGATCTTGGAAATAAGATCACAAGCCATATGTAATAATATACACTAGTTTATCTTTGTGCATTTTAAATTTCTCAGCTATGATACTATCTGGGAACATGATCTTAAAAAGGTTAGATGTACTTCCACCACTTCGAATAGAAATGTGAGTAAGCAGTAAGCATAGTGTTGAGGGCCCATAAAATTTCTGCTTTAGTGACTTGATCATTTAATAGAAATTTTTTTCATCCCATCAACAGGCTGTACATTTTTATTTTCTGCATTTTTTATACTTGGATTAGCAGCTTGCAGTTTTCCTTCATTTGTGGAACATTTTCTGTCTTGCTTTTCAAAAGTTTTAAAAGGAATAGTCATTTGAATTCTATTTAATAATGCATTTGCTAGAGTTGAATGTTTTTTCCCTTTAGCACGAGTTTTAATGCAGCCAATACCACTATGACTTATGTCTAATTTAGAGTTGCATATCTTGCAATATGCTTTATATATATCATTAGTCACTGGAGATAACCATTTAGATAGTTTTTCATCTTCAGAGCACAGCCATAAGTCATTAAATTTGCATTTCCTAGGCATTATGAGATTAGGCCTGAAAATAAATAAATAAACTACACAAATACAGAATAAAATATTTATCTGACACAGCATTTAGATATATTTATATGAGGCAAATAGGAAACTTGTCCCCCCCCCCTCCTAAAATTTCATTCCCCCCACCCCAGCCAAAAAGTCCTAAATGAAACACTGTTGAAACGCTTCACATTATTACATTATTATGAATGCTTGTGTATGAAACACAGGTAGAACTTCTAAAAATAAAAAAAATCTGAGTAACTATTTCGGATGTTCGTGAGCAATCTATCCACAATTTGACCAATGTATAAATTCAATGAAGTTTTAGAAAAGATTTCAACTTTTCAATATAATTTGGAAATTGTAACAGAAAACAGATCTTTGCTGAGCATTTCAAGAAATCATCTAGAGTAATAAAGCAAATGAAAAGGGGAAACATTTTAAGTCCATGTTTGCAATTTGTTACTCTAAATAAATAAATAAATATAAAGAAAAATTCCATGTATTCCACCCATTAAATAATATGCAAGATTGTTAACATTAAGAAAAAGAAAATAATAACAGATAATCTGCGGGGTATCTCCCAATTTGCCAAGGAAAAATGACATTTCAGAACGAAAAAGATCCATTTACAATTCAAGGTCAGTAAAGAAATGACCTTACCACTCAAAAGGGAAATAAATCACCCGGCGTGCCTAATCAAAGCATTTCACTCAAATTGTTTACACCAAATTCTCGATCAAAATAAAAACAAGACAGAACATAAAAGCACTTGGGTTGGGAGTGTAGATGATTTTGAAGTTAAAAGAAAGCTTCAGAGGATTATCGAACATAACAGATTTAATTATTACAAATTATTCCACAGATACTTCTGATTTTCACCAGTAAAGAATAAACTTTGAAAACAAAACATTTTTTTTTTTTGTACTCAAAATATAGAGAAAGCAATAAAAATCGGGATCTAAACTTTGTAAATTAAGAGCTTTCAAGAATATCTTGAAAATTCATAATTTAAGAAGTGCAGATTCTGATTTTTATTGCATTCTCTATATTTTGAAACCTTGGATTATGTGCAAAAAATTACGGACAGTCGCATTAAAAATATTAAAGCAAAACATGTACTTACCGTGCAAATAATGCTAGATATTGCAGTTTCAAATTTTCTTGTTAGAATAAAAAGCTAGAACAAAATCAGAATCCATGGTAGTGAGCAACCAATGAAAAAGTTGTCAGCTTGATGAAATCAGAATGATGTTTAATCATAGTACCTCAAACGATGACTCATAGCTTTCTCTTGATATATCACGGCTGATGGGCGCCATGATATTTTTTGCATTCTGGAAAGAAAAACCATAGAAACTTTACATACGGAGGAAAATTCATGGAATTTTTGAAGCGTAACTGGATTTTTCGTGGCTCATTTTCATAATTCATGACCTTTTCTTGAATTTCAGGACCCATTTTCCCTATATGTTCGGGACTTTATGACCTGTAAACCCTGTTAGAACATTTTATAACTTGGAATTGCTTTTACCTTTGCTATTCTTATATATTTAGTTCTTAGAATTTTACTTTAAAAATTACACTGCAAGTAGAACTTAATGTTAGAACAAAACAAGTTACTTGCATTAAAAGTTTAATTTAAATTACTTACACCTTTAAAATTATTCTTCAAAATTTAAGAGAACGATCATGAATGAAAAAGCGTTATGATTTGCTAAGAGGAGATAATAACTCAAAACCCAGTAAAGATGTGATCTATAAGAGACTGGAATAAACGCAAGAGTTTTAAAAAATACAAAATGCTTATTTTAATGAAAGTGAACCCACCTGAACAATAAGCCCTACAGCTGCAGGGAAATTCATATGGGATTCCCTGAAAATCTATGACAATCATAATGTAGTTAAAAAAGGGAAGGTAGAGTCCTAAAATTGAAAAAACGGTCCTAGGGTTCCTTCGACCCAACAAAACTTCAAGCTCTATAAAAAGTAAAAAAATGTCACCTGGCCATGGATGGTAAGTAGGGGGGAAAATGGAGACATAGCTGGTAGACAAACTTTGGCGGCAGGTGGTCAACAATGGGGTGGAACTGGAATTACGTGTGGGCCAACTCTGCAGAAACTTGATCTCAGATTGGTGCTGGAGTCTTTCAGATAGTTGGCTAATCGTGTTCCACTCTCACTGGAAAATTAAATTAGCAAAACAGAAATTCCCAGTTAAGAGAGGGCTCTGACACCCTTCTCTCTTTATCCTTGTGTAGAGACCTTGCAGGCTCCTCCAAGCACTCGGACTGAAAGATCGATGGATAACCTTTTAAGTTAAAGAGATGACCTATGTGCTTAATGGGCCCTGCTCTTGCTATAAATTCAGTGTAAAAAACTAGAAATCTCCTTGCAAGAGAGAACTCTTTAGCCTATCTCCCACCCTGTAAGGCCAGTGTCTTTCAGTGGCTTTTCACATGGTCTGTGGGCCTGCCCCTGAGCACGGGCAAATACTCTCAAATATTACTTTTCAATGCATCTTCAGGACTACCGTGATGCTCCAAAAAGTTAGCGAGCAACCCTTTCTCAGAAGTCACAAAGATCATGTGCATTCCCCACCAACGAACACAGAAAAACCGCCACACATACTGCCGTAACGAGGGGCAGAGGTGCCTTCCTACTCACCGCAACTCAACGCAGCGGAAGGTTGAGTTCATGCATATGCTGTAAAATGAAAAAGTGGGAGAAAGTTCTCTTCCCTGGTGAATGCAGGCCGCAACGCTGAATTCGAAATGAAACTGAATTCAGTGTGTACAGCACTGTTGACAGCTATACAATAGCATCGTAGATAATGTTTTTACACATGCTAAATTAATATTTCATATAGTAATTATTTTATTTGACTTTTTTATATCGATTATTTCAGGTATCAGGAGTTTACTCAGCAGAATGAACATTCAAAAATATTTGGATTTGTCACACATCCGTACAAAAAAGCAAATAAATATTTGTTGAAAAATATTCACTCTATTTTAAGATGCAAAATTAGTTTAAAAAGCGATACTGCCGATGGTGGCTGTAATGAAACAAACAAAAAAAATGTAGAAAGTATTTAAATTCATGAATGCCATTATTAAAATATCATGTCTTAAATAAGTTTAAGTTCATTAATATTTTATAGTTGATTTTAAAGGTTTTCAAATACCTACATTAAATATCCGAATATGTTCTTTGCTCATTTGTAACTTTTAAAACATTTCTCATTAAAGTAAACTTTTATATTTAAAAATTATTTTATCTACATTTATATTTATTAAGTAATTATGTTTTAAAATAGATTTATATTTACATGTAAACTTATTTTTTTTTAATAAAAATAAATGATTTTTAAATGTATTGTAAATATCTAATTGTCTATGTAAATTTAAAATAATAAAAAATTCTTCAAATGTTAGCACCAAATAATTAAAATGCAACCTTTTTAAAATTTCAAAGTAGTTTGATTTTGTTTCTATTCTAATCTAAAATGTTCAAAATGACATGTCGAAAGATAACTATATAAGGATGTTCGATGATTTCTGTCTAATTTTATATGCACATTTTATATTTACTATTTCTGCAAGCACTTTTTCAATTAAGACAAATAACTTAAAATGTATATTCCATCTATAGCTGGTATAAAGTATACTTCAAAATATTTTTAAAAGTAACTTTGAAATAAATTTTTATAAATATTCAAACTTAAAAATAATTTACTGATATAAGGTTATTTTGTATATAGAACTTGAAATAATTTAAAACAAAAAATTCTGCAGATTATTAAAGAAAAATTTTATTTGAATATTTTAGCAATAAATGGTAGCACTTGTAATATTTAAGATTTGCTTGGATTCGAACCAGAATCCACTCATTCACGGAGTTGATTCTCTACCTCCCAAGCCAAAGCTTCACATTTGAAATGTACTAACAAATTATATCATGCCAAACATTTAGTGCTATTTTAGAGTATTATTTTAAAGTTGTTTTATGTTGCAGTAGAATGACAAAAAAAAGTAGAAAACATACATCAAAATTAATTTTCTAAATTCTGAAGGATGTTTTTTTTTTTCGAAACGATTTGAGAAAGAGAAGATAATTGTATTCGTTAAAACAAGGAATTTGCCATAGTGTAGTAGATATTTTAAAACAATTTAAATTAGGATCCTTTGTGTTTTGTGATGGAATCACTTTAGTTAACTTATTTTAGAAAACTGATGAAATATGTATATATTGCCAAAGCAAACTTGTTTAAACTTATTTAAATTCCTACACTCTTGTTTAAATTCCCAGAAGGCGAATTTTCTGAAACGCGTCAATACTGTAAACTAGCGAGTCACTGGTAAATATAAATTTGAACCAGAAGAGACCAAAGAGATTATATTAGTAATAATGTCTAAATTTTTATTATATAATATTTAATGTATATAAAATCGCTTTGGAAGAGATGGTTTTTAAACATGGTCGTTGAACTAGGAGAAATTTCTGTGCTTTCATCTGATTGACTAAATTTCTTCGCCGTCGACCAACAGTGTGAAGGGGTTTACCGCACCGCAAAGAGTTGCATGTACTTTGAGCGTTGCCATGAACCATCTACCATTGTGATGTGGTGAGTGGGAAGGCACCTTAACAAATGCGACAAGTACAGCGATACCAGAAACGTTCCGGTGCACATGGGAACAGCAACCATGCTACGCAGGACGAGGGAGAAACAAGGACATTAGAGAAGAAAACGTTAAAATGGTGGCTGTCTTGGACGAAAATGTGCATCACCCGAAGATCATTAGCAAAAAAAAGGCACCCACACCAGCGTGGTTTTAAAATGCTAAAATTATGTTTGCCAAAAGAGGATTAATTTTAAACACCAATGATCTAAAACTGAGTTGATAAACAAGGTTTAAATGCCAAAAATGAGAAAACTGAGCTTAATTGCCAAAAATAGAAAAACAATTAAAAGAATTAATGATTTAGAAAATAAAAAGGGGAAAATTAAGAAAAACAACAATTTAGGAATTTTGAACAAAAACGGGAAAATTTAGAAAATAAACAGAATTTAAAATAGAAGATCCAAAAAATGCCCTAACATATTGTATACTAAAAATTGTACATTACAATACAAATATATATATATATACACAATAAAAATTGAACATTGCAATTCAATAATGATGCAAATTTACCTAGATATATATACAATAATACCCAATAAAACGCTGAGTGTGGTCAACAGGAGGCTTAAATTCCTCTATCTTGCATCTAATATTCCTGAATTTAATATCCACTGATGCACTTGTTTAGCCCACATTTGTATGTTGTGATGTAATTTTTAAAAAAAGTTACATGTAGAAGTTTTTGTGTTTCTTATTTTAAATAATGTTCTTTTCCAATGTTTAAAATATACATTGAAAATGTTTAATATAGTAATTGCATATATTTTTAGTTGGAGAAAATATTTAGCACTGTTGCAAGGAAAGGAAATATGTTAAGAAGAAAAGAAAGATCCAGTGATGTAAGATTTTGAATAATTGCATTTCTTTAATATACAAATCTATGTTATTTCTATCTGTGATTATTTTTCTTTTAAACTTGTTATTGAATAGAGATTTTAGTTATGAATCTCCATGATACTTGTAGCAAACACAAATTGTTTTTGATATTAAAGCTAAATAGCTTTAATTATTTGGAAAATAAAGAAATAGTTATTAATTTTTTATTATATCATTTATGTATTAACAAACTTGATGTTTGCATAGTTCTAAGGCCCTTATACACAGTACAAAAAGTTGAATATCAATAAATTGATCATTCAAGTTCTGTCTGTATAACTTATAATTTATACTAAGTAATTTATTGAACTAAATGTTTTCTCCACTTTCAAAAACATTGTCTATTTATATGTTCTTGAATATGTAACTTTCTTGCTATTTGTCCGCAATTGGCATGCACTCAGTCGAGCTTGTTGTTTTACTTTTGTTCGCTTCATTATAATTTTTAAATATGTTTCTTCTTGTTTTTTCTTTATAAGTAAGTGCTATATACTTTTAATTTATAAATATGTTTGTTTGTTTTTTTCGAATCTTTTTATATCGAATCAGATGATACTAATGACTTTGAAAATTGCTTTAAAAGAGAAAATGGAACATTATATGATAAAAATAAATGTCTGTTAAATAACATTTAATTAATTTGGAATAAATTTAACTAAGTATGGAATTGTATGAACTATAACTGAGAATTATAATCACTAATTCAGTGCAAGTATTGCAGATGCCATCTATGGATGAATAATATAAACAAATTATAAATTTACGTTTCATAAAATCGTTCAGTGTTTTAAATAAATACTTAATTATTTTACAACAATAATTATGAACAAAATTGCATTTCAATGAAAACAGTTTTGAATATTTAATTCTGAGATCTTCCCATACAATTAGAGAGAAATACAGTCCCTATATGTAGTGCTTTAGAGAAAAAGAAATTAAAATAACTTTTAACAAATAAAAGCTAAAATTAAATACACTATATTCAAATTAATTAAATTTCAAATACATATAAGTAAAGTAGCCGATTAAAAATTCATAAATAAAGTAGTCAAAGATGAAATTCATGCATTAGTTGCACAAGATCAGTGCAAAAATATAACTAGAAAGATCAATCATGCATAAAGCATTGATTATGAAACACTTTCCAATTTCAGTGCAATTTTATATAAACATCTCTAAAATGCAATACATTCCTCAGTAATATTTTTAAAATTATCACAATACTACATTAATTTATTATCTTTGAAAACTTAAAACTTCATAAAAAAAAAATGAACTTCATTCAAATGACGGCATTGAAATATAAATTGCCTGGTTTAAACATCTCTAAAATGCGATACATTCCTCGGTAATATTTTTAAAATTATCATAATACAGTGACCGCCGGTTATAAGATTCAGTGGTTATAAGAAACAGTCGTTTATAAGACTCAAAACGACAGAAACAAATACAAACTTCGTTTTAACATTAAAATTGTGTCGCTTATAAGAAACACGATTTCGCTTATAAGAAACAGTTTTCTACAGAAAATTTGTTGATTTCCTTGCGACGCTGGTGTAAAAAAAAAAATCGATTTGTTTAATGTTAACTGAAGGACGAGTTGTTATTTCTTGTCTCTGGGCGTACGGGGAGGGGGTGGGAATTTGCTATGTAACAAAGGATGACAGAGGATTTCTCTGTAGAAAGACTTGGGAGGGAACAACCCCAAACCATACTGATAAGAAAATACATCTTTGCTTATGCAGTCAAATAAGATTCGTGCAGCTTTAGTTAGTCATTTTATGTTTTGCTAGTGGAGCATGTCGCAAACCCTTACTTTGCTTGAAAAGCAAAGTTTACTTAAGTATGATTCTCTACCTCCGTGTAGTCAATAAGCAAGAAAATAACCTTGCTTGATGCTATCCATATGATCGCAGGCGCATGGAAAAAAGTTTCTGACATATGCATTTTTAATTGCTTCCGTAAAGCAGGATTTTTGAAAAATAATGTTGACATACCAGCAGAAGATGAAGAATTAGAAGCACCTTTCGAAGAATGGATTCACATCGACGAAAATTTACAAACATCTGAAAAAAACAATGATGATGACATAGTGCGGAAATTCAGAATGTTTGCAATGAAGAAGAAAATGAAGACGACGTTCCACAAGAAGAAAATTTTCCTACAGCCAAACAGTCGCGAGAAGCCCTAACTATAATTAGAAAAACTCTTGAACACAGAGGGGCATCAGAAAAAGTTTATGGACTATTTTATGATTTAGAAATGGATGTACGTAAACTAATCACAGACTCGTTAGCACAAACAACACTGGATAAGTTTTTTGCTATTCCTCAGTAATAGATTACGGTATGTATGAAAATGTACTATGCTCTTATACATAAATGAACGACCTATGAGTTTTACTTTTTATTCTTATTTAACTGCATACTATATGCATATAGATAATATTTTAAGTTGTAAGGCTTAATTTGTAAAATAAGAAATATTTTTGAATGCAAAACTTAATTTACAAATGTATTATGTACGTACTAATATTTTACTTATATACATTTATCTTTTAAATTCTGTAAAACTGTGTTCAATAGTTAGTATTTACAATGGAAGAACGATATTTAAAAAATTTCCGGATTTAAGAAACAACTGCTTATAAGAAACAAAACGAGCGAAACGAACGTGTTTCTTATAAGCGGCGGTCACTGTACTACAATAATTTATTATATTTGAAAACTTCATCGAAAACAAATAAACTTTATTCAAATGACGTTATCGAAATATAATTTGCCTCTATATAAAAGCAGCATTTCATTCATAAACATTTTTCCAATCCTTTCATTCATCACAATACTATAATAATTTATTTTATTTAAAAACTTAAAACCATGGAGGTACAAGTAATTTAACTCTATGCTTAAAACTTCATCGAAAATATCGTCTGGTTGGTTGTCTTGTGTAAAACCAATTAATGTTTCATTCATATCAGCTATATTGCAGACTCCATGAGCTAAATAATTTACGTTAAAGAAATTCAGCAATTCTTATACAACTCATTCTACATCTTTTCGTGTTTACATTTTCCATAAGTGAAAATTAAGCTTCATTGTAAAAATAATCAAAGTTTGATGATCATTTAAACTCAAATATATTGTAATTGTGTTGTTTCAGTATGTAAATGCACAGAATTTAAGCAAAAATAAAGCGGTTTTAGGATGGATATAACACTAAATATGAATTAAAAAGAACTTTAAAATCACGATTTTGATACAAGAAGGATACCATATTTTATTTTGAAGTGGGTTATGTGATCTCTTCATATAATGGTCACGTGATCACTTCACATAAATGGTGTAATTATTATTTTAATTTTTATTTTAAAAAAATTACTTAATATATTTTGCTGAAATTTTTTTATATATTTTATGGGATAATTTGAATATTTCCTAAAATTTTCAAAGCAATTTGTGAATTTTAAATTCGCTTAAAAAATGTTTGAAAAATTAAGTCCCATAGGATTCAGTCTATTTCATTTTTTCAACCCGGGTTCAATCCAAAACTAATTGAGTGATATTATTCATTTATATTCCCATAAGTCCCACAAACCGTCTGAACAACATACGAAAATTTCATTTTGATAAAGTCATTTTTACGGCAGTTATCGTGCTAATGGACAAACAGACAGAATGAACAAAGTTATAAACACTTTTCAACTATGTTGTTAAGTGTTAAAAATGGGTCACAATGTTATATGCAGTAAACATTTAAATTGGTCCATTACAATCAGGAAATTGTACGATCTTTGCGGTTGCAAAGGTTCATTCAAGAAGTTGTACTCAAGAAGTTTGTCATTCAACTTCCATTTTACACAATATAAGTTCACACAATAAGTTAATAGTTCAATTTATTGATTCAACTTCTTTCATCATGTACAGGGGCCTTTTAACTTGATTGGTTTCAAAGTCAGCAATTAGCACTTTATTGGAGAGTGTTATTGTGAGCCACACTCATCAGATATTAGTCATAATAATACAGATGTTACTCATAAAATCTGAAGAATTCTATAGCTAATCACCTTAAAACAAACTGTGTTATAATGGTCGCTTTTTGTATTGCATTGCACAGACATACGAATACCAAATGAAATATATAACTAAGTATTGATAACTTTAATAGTTTTCTCTATTTAACCAACCAGAAGATTTTTATATTCACCAATCCATTTTACTGATTGCTCTTAATTCAAAATGTATTTCAGATTTCATTAATCTGTATGAACTTTAATTGAGCATATAACTTTGTTGTACGGTTCAACCTCAAACATCCAAAGTCTGGACGTTTTCCAAATTTTTAAGGTTTTTTTTTTTTTAACTATTGGACTGACAAAGTCACAGATTTAAAACAACAGGATAAGATTATTTATATTCTATAAACAAATACTGTATTTTCCAGTCGACTTTCTGAACCCTGAAATAAGACGGAAGTTTAGACGGGATATATAAATATGGACGGCCGTAGATCGGCTTGTGGTTAGAGAGTGAATTATGTTGTTAGTGTTAAACCCCCTCCCCCTTATGCAAGTGACGATTCCCAATGAATTATTTCATCTTAAATAATAAAAGGCAATGTCTGTGTGTGTGTGTGTCTGTCTGTCTGTCTTATACACTATACGTTTCGCGACCGCGCGTCGGAGAGCTACAAAATTTGGCAATCGGAGACCCCGGGGGGGAGGGAAGGGGACACGTGAAAACCGATTTTTAAAATTTTAATTATTTTTTTATTTATTTAATGTTTTATGATATTTCGACCGTTTTTTGCCCTTTTTGCCCTTTTTTCTCCACGATCCAGACATCGTAGAAAAAAACAAATGGCACCATCGGAAAGAGCAGAGAATTTCGAGTAAAAATATATCAATTTCAAATCTGAATTTCGATTTCTAATATTTTTTAAAGATTTTAAAACAAAAGTCACTTTTTGCTCAAGAAAACGATTTTTGGTTTTTAAATTCTCGCATCGTGAAAAGTACTCATAATTTCGACTAATAATTTACATTTTCAGAAAGGTCAAACATCTGGCATTCTTACAAGTCCAATCTGGTCCAGAAATAATGAAAATTGCCTTCAGGATGGCCATTTTAAAGACGCCATGATTTTAAATTTGTCGGCTACCGGCTCAGTTCCCCAACGGCATTTTCCCCCCATCCGCATTAGTTTCTTCCCCGTCTCCATGGAGACCGCGCTTTCGGTTTTAACTGAATTACGAGCATAAGTGTTGTATACATCGGGCGAAATTATTATATTTATATGATATTTTAAATGGATATTTTTAAATGGATATTTTAAATAATTTAAATGATTGAATTATGGTGGTTTGAATTGTGGTGATGTATTTGAAATTATTATATTTATGGATTGGTGGAACGATATGGTTGATTTTTTTATTTTAAATGGATATTTTAATTTATGGATATTTTAATTTATAGATATTTTAAATGGATATTTTAATTTTATGGCTATTTTAAATGATGGAACGATGGAACGAGGATGGTGGAATTAAGAGCCTAGCATATGGTCGTTATAAATTTAAATTAGCGCGCGGGAAGTTAGCGCGCGAGAATTGCACTCGGTAGGCCTGGGTTCGATTCCCGCCACTGATGCGGAGTACGATCACCTTAAACATATGGGTCGATAATTCCTTCCGAGAGGTTGGTGGCAGGGAAAGGAGGGTACGTTCTCTGTGGATGCCTCCCCCACTGGGTCCTGGTCCAAATTGGGTGAATAAAAAGAAAGTTATGGAGATTGTCGCGGAGGGCGCGGTAGTCCAGTGGTTAGCGTGCGGGAATTTCACTCGGTAGGCCCAGGTTCGATTCCCTCCACTGACAAAACTGCTGCCGTGTTCACGCGGAGTACGATCACGTTAAACATGTGGGTCCGTAAGTCCTTCCGAGAGGTTGGTGGTAGAGGAAGGAGGGTACGCACTGACGGAAATATGTATCATATCCGTAAGTTATATATTGAAAATTAACGTATAATTAAATTTCTGATGAAGCTGGTGATAGAATAACTATGAGCCACGAAATTCTGGTTCCACAACTTCGTTGAAAATTTAAAACAGAGTGTTGCAGCTATAACAAACGTTAGATAGTAGTTGTAGGAATACAAGTAGCAGTAGAAGTGTTAAATGAGAACAGTTCCAGTTTAAATCAAAATCACTTTTATTGAAGAGTGAATCCATTGTATTTGCTTACAGTATATATATCATGAAAACAGGTAAGCCAAATAACTAAAGCATACTATTTACAAAACATGAGCACTACAGCTCATATGAAGGTTTTTCAGTGTAAGTTCCATGCCTAGACACGTTTCTGGTTAACGTATTATTTACACAAGTAAGTGGAATAAAAGCATTTCACACTTACGTGACCACGTGCACTTTCCGATGCCACCACTAGCTGGGCACACGCTATGGCAAAAACTTTAAACTTTCCGGATCAGCACTATAAAGTCCACAACACGGGAAACATGGTCTCCTTAACTGAGAACCATCAAAACTACTAAGTTTAGTTTAAATATCCGCGTTCACCGATAAACACTTTATCGTAACTTTCGACAACATCGAAACATGACTTTACGAAGATCCGTCTGCCCGATCTAGATCCTTCCATCGATCAGTATAAGCAAGCTATCCAACGAGCTTTCCAAGCGATCGATCCGTCGATCAAAAACGATCTACATTAAAACCAGAGCGATCTACTGACAAAGCGATCTAACTAAAACCAGATCTGACTGAAAACCAGAAAAGTGTCTAGCCTTTATACCCGAAGATGGGTGCGTTCCGGAACATAACCGTTGCCGGCAACGCCCTCTGGATATGCAAAACAGGATGCGTGAGCGGCGAGAAAGGTGATTTGCATGATCAGCCAAGTTTTGTCCACATCGCGATTCGTTCACGAGAACGGAATAATCATTTTAATAATGACGTCACGCTCCCGCGAAACGAGAATCGCGATGTAAACAAAACCAAGTTTCTAACAATCGGCCCCCTCATGCAAAAACACCAACTCTCGGCGCCCATGCTTTCATCCAACAAAAGGTTATTCTAAGAATCAAAGTTCTTAGTATCCTAAAAACATAATGTATGCATACACAAAATTTTATACATTAAAGAAATTTATAACACTTATAACATTTAGAAAGTGAATAGCCTTTTCTCAAAATGGCAACAATCAAATGAGTACACTTATCTATTATGCAGATCATAAGCATTCTTTAAATTACATGTTTAAGGATAACATAGTCAAAGAAAACAGTATAACCATACTATTGCCCTTTCTTAAGTACTAGCTCATACTGAAGAAAGCTATTTCTTTACTATTTTGAAAATTAAAACAAACATTAAGTTTAAAATTTAAAGGTCTAAAGATATCAAAAATTTTAAGCTCTAGAAAAATTTTAGGTATAGTTATCAATTTTAACATTTAAGATTAAAAATTTAAATCTAAACTTCAAATTGTAGAAAATTTAGTGTATAACTATGAAATTTAACATTTAAGATTAAAAATTTAAATCTAAACATCAAATTCAAGTTTGTAGAAAATTTAATGTATAACTATGAAATTTAACATTTAAGATTAAAAATTTTAAGTTTTATTATCTTAGCCCATGACTAGTATACACACTAAATACCCAATACAATGGCAATGATAATAAAAGATACAGAAGGTAAATATACATATGAGATAAACACAGATTAAAAATTTTATGTTTCATGTGAATTATATCAATAATGTACATTCAGATAACATTTTATTCACATAAGCGAAAATGCACTATGCGTGTAGTAAAAAGTGGATATATATATTTTCAAGTGTAATGTGAGAAAAGTAACAGTTCATTGTCACATAACAATATATACTCAAGATACATTTCATTTGTATCAATGAGAGAGGAATAAATTATAAAATACCCTAACCATTTATACTTTGAAAATATGAAAAAAAAATTTAAAGTAAAATTTTTATTTGAACAGTTAAATTTTATATTTTAAAGATATCATTACTAAATTTTAAAACTCTATCTTTAGTCATTGGCTTCGTGAAGTAATCTGCTACGTTATCTTTAGTATTAACAAAGTTAATTTTAAAAGACTCGTTTACAACTAAGTTCCTTAAATTCCACACCCAAAAGTCTTTTGACTTTTCCCAATTCTTTGATATCAAATTCTTTACTCAAAAGTGAAACTGTATGGTCTATATCATTTTGTTGTTTCAAGAAAATTTTATCATTCAACTTTGCATAAAAATATGCGGACTTAATGTCCAGTTGAAAATGTTTCCATTTAAGCATGCAAACGAATATGGAGAAGAAAGCTCTGATTAAACTAAAATTAATCACAGGGCTAAACACTTCATCATATGAGTCCCCTTTTATCTGGGTATATCCTTGAGCTACTAGGCGAGCTTTGAATCGTTTAACATTTCCCCTTTCATCCTTCTTATTGGTATAAACCCATCTACTTCCTATAATTTTTTGTTGTGAGATGGGTGCAGGCACTAAGTCCCAGACACCCCTCTCTTGCATTGTAGCTATTTCATCATCCATGGCTTCTTGCCATTTATCGGACTGGGGAGATTCTATTGCCGATTTATAGCTCTTGGGTATCAAGATCTCAACATTGCTTGCTTCTGGTTTTCTTTTGATATCACTTACCCCCTTTTTCTCTCTAAAATTAAACATTTGCTGATCATAATGAATGTTAGCTTTTCCACAAAACTTTCTGACATCATTATGAGATCTCAGCCTTTTATTGTCACCTTTTACTGAGTAGTAAATATCCGTCCTACTCCCATCAGGCCTAGGTACTGCTTTCCGTATCCAGTCAATATCTGAGCAGGGTGTCAGACCAGAATCAGCAGGAGAGTCCTCATCCCCACTAGATTTACTAGTGTCACGGCTCTCACCTGCTTCTTCCTCTGACACTCCTCCTAAGCATTCTGATTCCGAGTCAATCGACTGAGTAACGTTCGATTTCCTCAAGGTGATTCCTTTAGGGTAATTAGGGCCCAGGACGCCTTCCGCTGCCACTCCTTCCTCAAACCTTACATTAGAAGTTTCCTCAACTTTCTTTTTACCCGCTATATAAATCCTATAGCCTTTGGTGCTTTCGGCATATCCGACCATGATTCCTATTTGGGCTCTCATATCCAACTTATTTCTAATTTGTTTGGCTGTGCCCACATAGGCTTTGCACCCGAAAACTTTGAGGTGAGCAACGGCTGGCTTCCTTCCATAATATAACTCGTGTGGAGTTTTGGTTTTGAACTTATGACATATTCTGTTCTTGGTGTGTGTAAAACACAAAATCGCTTCTGCCCACATTCTGTTATCAACCTTGCTTTGATCAAGCATAGCTTTCACACAATCTAGTGCAGTCAGATTAAATCTTTCAGAAACCCCGTTCTGTTCGGGTGTATATGCATTTGACCTTTCTGATTTAATCCCCAATTTATTTAAGTATGCCTTGAACTGGTTGTGACAGAACTCCATACCATTGTCCGTACGGATACACAAAATCTTTTTGCCTAGCTGCCTTTCTTCCTTAGCTTGGAATTCTTTAAATATCTTAAACACCTCTGATTTTTGTTTCATTATATAAACAAACACTTTCCGGCTGAAGTCGTCAGTGATTGTCAAAAAGTATCTGTTTCCGCCCATTGAAGCTGTAGGTAAGGGACCACACACATCCATATGGAGTAATTGTAAAGGTTTAGTGGACCTTATCCTACCAATTGGCTTAAAAGAAATTCTCTTAGACTTTGCTAACTTACAGTGTGTACAGTTAATTTTTGCATATTTTAGTCTAGGGAGTCCATTAGCCGCGGAAACTTTACTTGTCTGATATAAATAATCAGAGTTAATGTGGCAATATCTCCTATGCCAGAGTTCTGTTTTATTCAAAACCTCAGAAACCGCACAACTTGGTTTCTCATTAACCTTTTCCTTTGACCTCGACTTCACCTCAGAGTTACGTTTACTTTTATTTATTCTAGGCAAATTTTTCATTTTGTCAATACTGTTTTTCTTATTTAGGGGTTTTCTATCTTTCTTAGAATTTTTATCCCTACCCTGATCCTTTCCTTTAGTTTTACGGTCTTCAATATTGTTATTTGCAGTCTGAACTTCGTATTGAGGTTTTAAAAAATATAACCCTTCTTTTCGCTTAGCATAGAAGAATTTTTCTCCCTTTGGAGTGTAAAACCACAATACCCCATTAGCCCCTTTAAAAGTATACCCCTGTTCCTCAAGAACAGATGCGGCTAATAAGTTTCGTCTTAACTTAGGCGAAAACATTACATCAGACAAAACAATATTACTTCTTATGTTCTGAAACTGAACATACATTTTGACCGTACCGATAGCCTCAACTGGGCTCTCAATATCACCCACTGCTAGCGACATAGATGCACCTTTGCTTTCCTTAAATTTTGAGAATAAATTAATATCATTGCAAAAGTGCCGCGTAGCAGCGGTGTCAATTACCCAGCTGAGTCTATCGCTAGGATCCTGCACAGTATTAGCTTCAACTCTAGCAGATGAATACAATTCAATTATATTTGAGCTAGACTTAAGAATAGGGCAATTATTTTTTAGATGACCAGCCTTATTACAAAATAACATGGTCCTATGACCCTTTTAACTGGTTTAACACTTTTAAACACTTTGTTATTTTTACACTTTACATTTACATTACTCTGAGACAAGAATACAGATGAATTTTGACTTACATTGTTTCTGTCACTATGGAGTTGCCGGATACGTCCTTCTTCCGCAGACAATTCATGTTGGATTTTCTCCAAAGTGAAATCTTTGTCCTCCCATCTGTAGATTAGCTGAACTATTCCCTGGAAGTCATCAGAGAGGTATCTTATGGCCTGGAATGCCACATAGACGCTTTCCACCGGGTGCTTGACGTCCTTCAATTTGGCGACCGCCTTCTTCAAACGCGTACAGAAGATATCCACCGGTTCATCTGGCTCCGGCCGTACGCTGAAGAACTCATCCAGTAAACGCACCAGGTTGGCGCGAGTCGGCGCGTTGAAGTGCGTTTTTAACTTATCCCACGCATCTGCCGGATCGTCGTTAATGTCAATTAACTCTTGGTAATCAGATGAAACATTCTGGAACAGGATTGCTAACGCGCGGTCCTTTCTTCGCATGTGATCTTCATAATCACGGCGTGACGTTTTTTCATCTACCGGTAACGCTGTTCGGTCTATAAATCCGAAACAGCCCTCTCCTTTAAGAGCGAATGAAACTTCATTCCTCCAAGTGACGTAATTGTCTCTAGTTAATGCAGTAATTTTATTTGCCTCCATGGCAAGGTGGCCTTTTGGAACTGAGCTGAACAGTTGTTTTGTTTACACTTTCGTCGACATGCAAATGGCGCCGTCCGCGGCCCCCGTCGACAGGATTCGTTGGAACTCTAACACTTCTAAATTTTTAACGTTGTTATGGGGAGCACGGGCCCATAACCGTTGACGGAAATATGTATCATATCCGTAAGTTATATATTGAAAATTAACGTATAATTAAATTTCTGATGAAGCTGGTGATAGAATAACTATGAGCCACGAAATTCTGGTTCCACAACTTCGTTGAAAATTTAAAACAGAGTGTTGCAGCTATAACAAACGTTAGATAGTAGTTGTAGGAATACAAGTAGCAGTAGAAGTGTTAAATGAGAACAGTTCCAGTTTAAATCAAAATCACTTTTATTGAAGAGTGAATCCATTGTATTTGCTTACAGTATATATATCATGAAAACAGGTAAGCCAAATAACTAAAGCATACTATTTACAAAACATGAGCACTACAGCTCATATGAAGGTTTTTCAGTGCAAGTTCCATGCCTAGACACGTTTCTGGTTAACGTATTATTTACACAAGTAAGTGGAATAAAAGCATTTCACACTTACGTGACCACGTGCACTTTCCGATGCCACCACTAGCTGGGCACACGCTATGGCAAAAACTTTAAACTTTCCGGATCAGCACTATAAAGTCCACAACACGGGAAACATGGTCTCCTTAACTGAGAACCATCAAAACTACTAAGTTTAGTTTAAATATCCGCGTTCACCGATAAACACTTTATCGTAACTTTCGACAACATCGAAACATGACTTTACGAAGATCCGTCTGCCCGATCTAGATCCTTCCATCGATCAGTATAAGCAAGCTATCCAACGAGCTTTCCAAGCGATCGATCCGTCGATCAAAAACGATCTACATTAAAACCAGAGCGATCTACTGACAAAGCGATCTAACTAAAACCAGATCTGACTGAAAACCAGAAAAGTGTCTAGCCTTTATACCCGAAGATGGGTGCGTTCCGGAACATAACCGTTGCCGGCAACGCCCTCTGGATATGCAAAACAGGATGCGTGAGCGGCGAGAAAGGTGATTTGCATGATCAGCCAAGTTTTGTCCACATCGCGATTCGTTCACGAGAACGGAATAATCATTTTAATAATGACGTCACGCTCCCGCGAAACGAGAATCGCGATGTAAACAAAACCAAGTTTCTAACACGCACCCTGTGGATGACTTTCCCACTGGGTTCCGGTCTAAATTGGGTGAATAAAAAGAAGGTTATGGAGATTGTCGCGGAGGGCGCGGTAGCCCAGTGGTAGGCGCGCGGGAATTGCACTCGGTAGGCTAGGGTTCGATTGCCGCCACTGCCAAGACTGCTGCCATTTTCACGCGGAGTACGATCACGTTAAACATGTGGATCCGTAAGTCCTTCCGAGAGGTTGTTGGTAGAGGAAGGAGGGTACGGACCCTGTGGATGCCTCCCCTACTGGGTTCCGGTCTAAATTGGGTGAATAAAAAGAAGGTTATGGAGATTGTCGCGGAGGGCGCGGTAGCCCAGTGGTTAGCGTGCGGGATTTGCACTAGGTAGGTCCGGGTTCGATTCCCGCCACTGCCAAAACTGCCGCCGTGTTCAGGCGGAGTATGATCACGTTAAACATGCGGGACCGTAAGTCCTTCCGAGAGGTTGGTGGTAGGGGAAGGAGGGTACGGTCCCTGTGGATGCCTCCCCCACTGAGTTCCTGTCTAAATTGGATGGCACTTCCTGGTAGGTCGTTCCTTCTGGTAGGTCGCGCCAGCGAGTGTGCCACGGTTAGAATTTGCCACGGTCAGAATTTTCAAGGGTAGCGAACAGGCTGGTCTCCAAAGGCGGCTAGAGCAGAGAATTTCGAGTAAAAATATATCAATTTCAAATCTGAATTTCGATTTCTAATATTTTTTAAAGATTTTAAAACAAAACTCACTTTTGGCTCAAAAAATCAATTTTTTGTTTTTAAATTCTCGCATCGTGAAAAGTACTCATAATTTCGACTAATAATTTACATTTTTAGAAAGCTGAAATATCTGGCATTCTTACAAGTCTAATGTGGTCCAGAAATAATGAAAATTGCCTTCAGGATGGCAATTTTAAAGACGCCATGATTTTAAATTTCTCGGCGTTCCGTTCGTTTCTCCCCCGCTGAAGCAGGGAAGGTGGTGGGTGGGGACGTCAAGGTGGAGGTGACGTCACGGTTCTGAATAGAGCGCGTTTGCTCTACATAAATTATTATATTTATATTTTAAATGATGGGACGATCTGGATTTTTTAAATGTATATTTTAACTTTTGGATATTTTAAATGGATATTTTAATTTTATGGATATTTTAAATGATAGAACAATGAAACAATGGAATGAGATGATGGAATTAAGCATATGGTCATTTTAAATTGCAAATTAGCGCGCGGGAAGTTAGCGGTAGGCCCGGGTTCGATTCCCGCCACTGCCAAAACTGCCGCCGTGTTTACGTGGAATACGATCACGTTAAATATGTGGGTCCGTAAGTCCTTCCGAGAGGTTGGTGGTAGGGGAAGGAGGATACGGCCCCTGTGGATGCCTCCCCCACTGGGTTCCCGTCTAAATTGGGTGAATATGTAGAAAGTTATGGAGATTGTTGCGGAGGGCGCGGCAGCCCAGTGGTTAGCGTGTGGGAATTGCACTCAGTAGGCCCGGGTTTGATTCTCGCCACTGCCAAAACTTACGCCACGTTCACGCAGAGTACGATCACGTTAAACATGTGGGTTCGTGAGTCCTTCCGAGAGGTTGGTGGTAGGGGAAGGAGGGTACGGTCTAAATTGGGTGAATAAAAAGAAAGTTATGGAGATTGTCGCGGAGGGCGAAGTAGCCCAGTGGTTAGCGCGCGGGAATTGCACGCGGTAGGTGTTAGAAACTTGGTTTTGTTTACATCGCGATTCTCGTTTTGCGGGAGCGTGACGTCATTATTAAAATGATTATTCCGTTCTCGTGAACGAATCGCGATGTGGACAAAACTTGGCTGATCATGCAAATCACCTTTCTCGCCGCTCACGCATCCTGTTTTGCATATCCAGAGGGCGTTGCCGGCAACGGTTATGTTCCAGAACGCACCCATCTTCGGATATAAAGGCTAGACACTTTTCTGGTTTTAAGTGAGATCGCTTTAAAGCAGATCGCTTTGTCAGTAGATCGCTCTGGTTTTAATGTAGATCGTTTTGATCGACGGATCGATCGCTTGGAAAGCTCGTTGGATAGCTTGCTTATACTGATCGATGGAAGGATCTAGAAGGATCTAGATCGGGCAGACGGATCTTCGTAAAGTCATGTTTCGATGTTGTCGAAAGTTACGATAAAGTGTTTATCGGTGAACGCGGATATTTAAACTAAACTTAGTAGTTTTGATGGTTCTCAGTTAAGGAGACCATGTTTCCCATGTTGTGGACTTTATAGTGCTGATCCGGAAAGTTTAAAGTTTTTGCCATAGCGTGTGCCCAGCTAGTGGTGGCGTCGGAAAGTGCACGTGGTCACGTAAGTGTGAAATGCTTTTTATTCCACTTACTTGTGTAAATAATACGTTAACCAGAAACGTGTCTAGGCATGGAACTTACACTGAAAAACCTTCATATGAGCTGTAGTGCTCATGTTTTGTAAATAGTATGCTTTAGTTATTTGGCTTACCAGTTTTCATGATATATACTGTAAGCAAATACAATGGATTCACTCTTCAATAAAAGTGATTTTGATTTAAACTGGAACTGTTCTCATTTAACACTTCTACAGCTACTTGTATTCCTACAACTACTATCTAACGTTTGTTATAGCTGCAACACTCTGTTTTAAATTTTCAACGAAGTTGTGGAACCAGAATTTCGTGGCTCATAGTTATTCTATCACCAGCTTCATCAGAAATTTAATTATACATTAATTTTCAATATATAACTTACGGATATGATACATATTTCCGTCAAAGGTTATGGGCCAGTGCTCCCCATAACAACGTTAAAAATTTAGAAGTGTTAGAGTTCCAACGAATCCTGTCAACGGGGGCCGCGGACGACGCCATTTGCATGTCGACGAAAGCGTAAACAAAAGGTCTGTTCAGCTCAGTTCCAAAAGGCCACCTTGCCATGGAGGCAAATAAAATTACTGCATTAACTAGAGACAATTACGTCACTTGGAGGAATGAAGTTTCATTCGCTCTTAAAGGAGAGGGCTGTTTCGGATTTGTAGACCGAACAGCGTTACCGGTGGATGAAAAAACGTCACGCCGTGATTATGAAGATCACATGCGCAGAAAGGACCGCACGTTAGCGATCCTGTTCCAGAATGTTTCATCTGATTACCAAGAGTTAATTGACATTAACGACGATCCGGCAGATGCGTGGGATAAGTTAAAAACGCACTTCGACGCGCCGACTCGCGCCAACCTGGTGCGTTTACTGGATGAGTTCTTCAGCCTACGTCCGGAGCCAGATGAACCGGTGGATATCTTCTGTATGCGTTTGAAGAAGGCGGTCGCCAAATTGAAGGACGTCAAGCACCCGGTGGAAAGCGTCTATGTGGCATTCCAGGCCATAAGATACCTCTCTGATGACTTCCAAGGAATAGTTCAGCTAATCTACAGATGGGAGGACAAAGATTTCACTTTGGAGAAAATCCAACATAAATTGTCTGCGGAAGAAGGACGTATCCGGCAACTCCGTAGTAATAGAAACAATGTAAGTCTAAATTCATCTGTATTCTTGTCTCAGAGTAATGTAAATGTAAAGTGTAAAAATAACAAAGTGTTTAAAAGTGTTAAACCAGTTAAAAGGGTCATAGGACCATGTTATTTTTGTAAGAAGGCTGGTCATTTAAAGAATAATTGCCCTATTCTTAAGTCTAGCTCAAATATAATTGAATTGTATTCATCTGCTAGAGTTGAAGCTAATACTGTGCAGGATCCTAGCGATAGACTCAGCTGGGTAATTGACACCGCTGCTACGCGGCACTTTTGCAATGATATTAATTTATTCTCAAAATTTAAGGAAAGCAAAGGTGCATCTATGTCGCTAGCAGTGGGTGATATTGAGAGCCCAGTTGAGGCTATCGGTACGGTCAAAATGTATGTTCAGTTTCAGAACATAAGAAGTACTATTGTTTTGTCTGATGTAATGTTTTCGCCTAAGTTAAGACGAAACTTATTAGCCGCATCTGTTCTTGAGGAACAGGGGTATACTTTTAAAGGGGCTAATGGGGTATTGTGGTTTTACACTCCAAAGGGAGAAAAATTCTTCTATGCTAAGCGAAAAGAAGGGTTATATTTTTTAAAACCTCAATACGAAGTTCAGACTGCAAATAACAATATTGAAGACCGTAAAACTAAAGGAAAGGATCAGGGTAGGGATAAAAATTCTAAGAAAGATAGAAAACCCCTAAATAAGAAAAACAGTATTGACAAAATGAAAAATTTGCCTAGAATAAATAAAAGTAAACGTAACTCTGAGGTGAAGTCGAGGTCAAAAGAAAAGGTTAATGAGAAACCAAGTTGTGCGGTTTCTGAGGTTTTGAATAAAACAGAACTCTGGCATAAGAGATATTGCCACATTAACTCTGATTATTTATATCAGACAAGTAAAGTTTCCGCGGCTAATGGACTCCCTAGACTAAAATATGCAAAAATTAACTGTACACACTGTAAGTTAGCAAAGTCTAAGAGAATTTCTTTTAAGCCAATTGGTAGGATAAGGTCCACTAAACCTTTACAATTACTCCATATGGATGTGTGTGGTCCCTTACCTACAGCTTCAATGGGCGGAAACAGATACTTTTTGACAATCACTGACGACTTCAGCCGGAAAGTGTTTGTTTATATAATGAAACAAAAATCAGAGGTGTTTAAGATATTTAAAGAATTCCAAGCTAAGGAAGAAAGGCAGCTAGGCAAAAAGATTTTGTGTATCCGTACGGACAATGGTATGGAGTTCTGTCACAACCAGTTCAAGGCATACTTAAATAAATTGGGGATTAAATCGGAAAGGTCAAATGTATATACACCCGAACAGAACGGGGTTTCTGAAAGATTTAATCTGACTGCACTAGATTGTGTGAAAGCTATGCTTGATCAAAGCAAGGTTGATAACAGAATGTGGGCAGAAGCGATTTTGTGTTTTACACACACCAAGAACAGAATATGTCATAAGTTCAAAACCAAAACTCCACACGAGTTATATTATGGAAGGAAGCCAGCCGTTGCTCACCTCAAAGTTTTCGGGTGCAAAGCCTATGTGGGCACAGCCAAACAAATTAGAAATAAGTTGGATATGAGAGCCCAAATAGGAATAATGGTCGGATATGCCGAAAGCACCAAAGGCTATAGGATTTATATAGCGGGTAAAAAGAAAGTTGAGGAAACTTCTAATGTAAGGTTTGAGGAAGGAGTGGCAGCGGAAGGCGTCCTGGGCCCTAATTACCCTAAAGGAATCACTTTGAGGAAATCGAACGTTACTCAGTCGATTGACTCGGAATCAGAATGCTTAGGAGGAGTGTCAGAGGAAGAAGCAGGTGAGAGCCGTGACACTAGTAAATCTAGTGGGGATGAGGACTCTCCTGCTGATTCTGGTCTGACACCCTGCTCAGATATTGACTGGATACGGAAAGCAGTACCTAGGCCTGATGGGAGTAGGACGGATATTTACTACTCAGTAAAAGGTGACAATAAAAGGCTGAGATCTCATAATGATGTCAGAAAGTTTTGTGGAAAAGCTAACATTAATTATGATCAGCAAATGTTTAATTTTAGAGAGAAAAAGGGGGTAAGTGATATCAAAAGGAAACCAGAAGCAAGCAATGTTGAGATCTTGATACCCAAGAGCTATAAATCGGCAATAGAATCTCCCCAGTCCGATAAATGGCAAGAAGCCATGGATGATGAAATAGCTACAATGCAAGAGAGGGGTGTCTGGGACTTAGTGCCTGCACCCATCTCACAACAAAAAATTATAGGAAGTAGATGGGTTTATACCATTAAGAAGGATGAAAGGGGAAATGTTAAACGATTCAAAGCTCGCCTAGTAGCTCAAGGATATACCCAGATAAAAGGGGACTCATATGATGAAGTGTTTAGCCCTGTGATTAATTTTAGTTTAATCAGAGCTTTCTTCTCCATATTCATTTACATGCTTAAATGGAAACATTTTCAAATGGACATTAAGTCCGCATATCTTTATGCAAAGTTGAATGATAAAATTTTCTTGAAACAACCACATGGATATGTCGATCCAAATCAGCCTCAATATGTTTGTTTGCTTAAGAAAGCAATATATGGCCTTCACCAAAGCGGAAGGGAATGGTATACAGAGCTTGACACCACTTTGAAAAAATTAAACTTTTTAAAATTTAAATGGTGCAACTGTGCTTATACATATCAGAATAAAGTATTAATGCTGATTTACGTAGACGACATAATTTTGTTTGCTAAACAACAAAATGATATAGACCATACAGTTTCACTTTTGAGTAAAGAATTTGATATCAAAGAATTGGGAAAAGTCAAAAGACTTTTGGGTGTGGAATTTTAAGGAACTTAGTTGTAAACGAGTCTTTTAAAATTAACTTTGTTAATACTAAAGATAACGTAGCAGATTACTTCACGAAGCCAATGACTAAAGATAGAGTTTTAAAATTTAGTAATGATATCTTTAAAATATAAAATTTAACTGTTCAAATAAAAATTTTTACTTTAAATTTTTTTTCACATTTTCAAAGTATAAATGGTCAGGGTATTTTATAATTTATTCCTCTCTCATTGATACAAATGAAATGTATCTTGAGTATATATTGTTATGTAACAATGAACTGTTACTTTTCTCACATTACACTTGAAAAATATATATCCATTTTTTACTACACGCATAATGCATTTTCGCTTATGTGAATAAATATGTGTCTGAATGTACATTATTGATATAATTCACATGAAACATAAAATTTTTAATCTGTGTTTATCTCATATGTATATTTACCTTCTGTATCTTTTATTATCATTGCCATTGTATTGGGTATTTAGTGTGTATACTAGTCATGGGCTAAGATAATAAAACTTAAATTTTTAATCTTAAATGTTAAATTTCATAGTTATACATTAAATTTTCTACAAACTTGAATTTGATGTTTAGACTTAAATTTTTAATCTTAAATGTTAAATTTCATAGTTATACATTAAATTTTCTACAAACTTGAATTTGATGTTTAGACTTAAATTTTTAATCTTAAATGTTAAATTTCATAGTTATACATTAAATTTTCTACAAACTTGAATTTGATGTTTAGACTTAAATTTTTATCTTAAATGTTAAATTTCATAGTTATACATTAAATTTTCTACAAACTTGAATTTGATGTTTAGATTTAAATTTTTAATCTTAAATGTTAAAATTGATAACTATACCTAAAATTTTTCTAGAGCTTAAAATTTTTGATATCTTTAGACTTTTAAATTTTAAACTTAATGTTTGTTTATAAATTTTCAAAATAGTAAAGAAATAGCTTTCTTCAGTATGAGCTAGTACTTAAGAAAGGGCAATAGTATGGTTATACTGTTTTCTTTGACTATGTTATCCTTAAACATGTAATTTAAAGAATGCTTATGATCTGCATAATAGATAAGTGTACTCATTTGATTGTTGCCATTTTGAGAAAAGGCTATTCACTTTCTAAATGTTATAAGTGTTATAAATTTCTTTAATGTATAAAATTTTGTGTATGCATACATTATGTTTTTAGGATACTAAGAACTTTGATTCTTAGAATAACCTTTTGTTGGATGAAAGCATGGGCGCCGAGAGTTAGTGTTTTTGCATGAGGGGGCCGATTGTTAGAAACTTGGTTTTGTTTACATCGCGATTCTCGTTTCGCGGGAGCGTGACGTCATTATTAAAATGATTATTCCGTTCTCGTGAACGAATCGCGATGTGGACAAAACTTGGCTGATCATGCAAATCACCTTTCTCGCCGCTCACGCATCCTGTTTTGCATATCCAGAGGGCGTTGCCGGCAACGGTTATGTTCCAGAACGCACCCATCTTCGGATATAAAGGCTAGACACTTTTCTGGTTTTAAGTGAGATCGCTTTAAAGCAGATCGCTTTGTCAGTAGATCGCTCTGGTTTTAATGTAGATCGTTTTGATCGACGGATCGATCGCTTGGAAAGCTCGTTGGATAGCTTGCTTATACTGATCGATGGAAGGATCTAGAAGGATCTAGATCGGGCAGACGGATCTTCGTAAAGTCATGTTTCGATGTTGTCGAAAGTTACGATAAAGTGTTTATCGGTGAACGCGGATATTTAAACTAAACTTAGTAGTTTTGATGGTTCTCAGTTAAGGAGACCATGTTTCCCGTGTTGTGGACTTTATAGTGCTGATCCGGAAAGTTTAAAGTTTTTGCCATAGCGTGTGCCCAGCTAGTGGTGGCGTCGGAAAGTGCACTTGGTCACGTAAGTGTGAAATGCTTTTTATTCCACTTACTTGTGTAAATAATACGTTAACCAGAAACGTGTCTAGGCATGGAACTTACACTGAAAAACCTTCATATGAGCTGTAGTGCTCATGTTTTGTAAATAGTATGCTTTAGTTATTTGGCTTACCAGTTTTCATGATATATACTGTAAGCAAATACAATGGATTCACTCTTCAATAAAAGTGATTTTGATTTAAACTGGAACTGTTCTCATTTAACACTTCTACAGCTACTTGTATTCCTACAACTACTATCTAACGTTTGTTATAGCTGCAACACTCTGTTTTAAATTTTCAACGAAGTTGTGGAACCAGAATTTCGTGGCTCATAGTTATTCTATCACCAGCTTCATCAGAAATTTAATTATACATTAATTTTCAATATATAACTTACGGATATGATACATATTTCCGTCAGTAGGCCCGGGTTCGATTTCCGCCACTGACATGGAGTACGATCACGTTAAACATATGGGTCCGTATGTTTTTCCGAGAGGTTGGTGGTAGGGGAAGGATGGATATTTTTAAATGGATATTTTTAAATGGATATTTTTAAATGGATATTTTTAAATGGATATTTTTAAATGGATATTTTAAATAATTTAAATGATTGAATTATGGTGGTTTGAATTGTGGTGATGTATTTGAAATTATTATATTTATGGATTGGTGGAACGATATGGTTGATTTTTTTATTTTAAATGGATATTTTAATTTATGGATATTTTAATTTATAGATATTTTAAATGGATATTTTAATTTTATGGCTATTTTAAATGATGGAACGATGGAACGAGGATGGTGGAATTAAGAGCCTAGCATATGGTCGTTATAAATTTAAATTAGCGCGCGAGAATTGCACTCGGTAGGCCTGGGTTCGATTCCCGCCACTGATGCGGAGTACGATCACCTTAAACATATGGGTCGATAATTCCTTCCGAGAGGTTGGTGGCAGGGAAAGGAGGGTACGGTCTCTGTGGATGCCTCCCCCACTGGGTCCTGGTCGAAATTGGGTGAATAAAAAGAAAGTTATGGAGATTGTCGCGGAGGGCGCGGTAGTCCAGTGGTTAGCGTGCGGGAATTTCACTCGGTAGGCCCGGGTTCGATTCCCTCCACTGACAAAACTGCTGCCGTGTTCACGCGGAGTACGATCACGTTAAACATGTGGGTCCGTAAGTCCTTCCGAGAGGTTGGTGGTAGAGGAAGGAGGATACGCACCCTGTGGATGACTTTCCCACTGGGTTCCGGTCTAAATTGGGTGAATAAAAAGAAGGTTATGGAGATTGTCGCGGAGGGCGCGGTAGCCCAGTGGTAGGCGCGCGGGAATTGCACTCGGTAGGCTAGGGTTCGATTGCCGCCACTGCCAAAACTGCTGCCATTTTCACGCGGAGTACGATCACGTTAAACATGTGGATCCGTAAGTCCTTCCGAGAGGTTGTTGGTAGAGGAAGGAGGGTACGGACCCTGTGGATGCCTCCCCTACTGGGTTCCGGTCTAAATTGGGTGAATAGAAAGAAGGTTATGGAGATTGTCGCGGAGGGCGCGGTAGCCCAGTGGTTAGCGCGCGGGATTTGCACTAGGTAGGTCCGGGTTCGATTCCCGCCACTGCCAAAACTGCCGCCGTGTTCAGGCGGAGTACAATCACGTTAAACATGCGGGACCGTAAGTCCTTCCGAGAGGTTGGTGGTAGGGGAAGGAGGGTACGGTCCCTGTGGATGCCTCCCCCACTGAGTTCCTGTCTAAATTGGATGGCACTTCCTGGTAGGTCGTTCCTTCTGGTAGGTCGCGCCAGCGAGTGTGCCACGGTTAGAATTTGCCACGGTCAGAATTTTCAAGGGTAGCGAACAGGCTGGTCGCCAAAGGCGGCTAGTGTAAAATATACATCATTATTTAAATATTGATTTTTTATTATCAAAATTTCCTTTTCTCATTATTAAAAAAGACATTTTTCTGAAAAAATGTAATTTTTAATATTACACTTTAGAACATTATCGTAACATTTTATCACAGATTGTTCAATTAAATCTAAAAACCCTGAGAATTCATATTAACGCTCACAGAAACTTATTTTGTTCACTTCGTAGTACGAATCCCATTTTTTCAATGTGTTTCTGTTTTGTCTCCAGAATCCCCTCCTAATATCTGATGAGTTTTTCATTTTCGCAGAACCTCCTGTGAACTTGAAATCGGCTGTATATTTTGCTTTTTTTGTTTAGAAAGCCATATTAACATACTATAAGTAGCAAATAAATAACCAAATAATATTGTATTGCACAGAACCAATCAACAAGGCCAATAACACACTAACCTCTCAAAGGGGTCAGCTGCATTTACAATTACAAACCAAGCAAATTTCTTTTTTCACTTTCCCTGCCCCACCATATCCCGGTGCTGCTGCAGCTTAGTAATGATTCATTGTATTTTAGAAAAATCATTGAGAGGAGAGATATTTTTCTTTTTTAAAAAAGATATTTCTTTTATCTACTGTGCTATTTTTTAAATGTTTGACTATTACTAATAAAGTTTTTCCCAGCTTTTTTAAACATAACATTATATAGATGCTAGAAAATAAATAATACTTTTGAGTTCTTCTTTTTGTTTTTTGTTTAATTAATAGTGAAGACAGTTTAAACATGTTTATACCTTTAAACCTTTAAATATATCAGCAAAAGTATTAATCCTCATGCTTTATTAAATCTTGGTGCTACATTAAATCTTCCAGTGCTTCATTAAATCTTGATAAAGCCAATATAATGGAAGTTCTTCACTGTGATGATGATGTGCCAATCATAAATAGATTGATGGCGAAATTCACGATATGATATTAAATAAAAAAAGAGCAAAGTAGTGACAGTAAATATGGAGAACAAAAAATACCCGTTGATAATCTGATGTATACAATCGATCATGCAATTAAAGGTCTTGAACAAAGAAACTTTATAATCAAGCAGAAATAATATCCATCTACAGGGAAAAAAACTGCTTTCCCATAAACCAAAATTAATGAAACAACAAATGTTAATTCAAATATTTAAAGGAAATTATGAAATGTAATTTTCTCATTTTGTTTCATTCACACATTCTATATTATTAATGTTTATATTTTTCTTAGAAATTTCTTTTGCACTATTTTTTGTATTATATAATATGTTTTAATTGATTAACTTAACTTTTGCCATTATTTTTACTTTAAATAGTGTTTTATAGTGTATTTAGTTAATATTAAGTTTGAATTTTATTCATACTCTATAATCTGGAAAAATTGAAAATCCGGAATCGGCCAAATCCCGATGAGTCTGAATTTTCAAGGTTGTACTGTATCTTTGAATTATAACATAAAGTTATATGCTCAATTAAAGTTCAGAAGAATGAATGATGCCAATACCATAGTTGTCACATTCACAGATTCCAGTGATAAGTTTCATTTTCTCTGTACTGTAGTTAATATTCAGAATTACTGCGCACTTTTATCCAAGAACATGATTTTAAATTTCAAACTTTTGCACTAGTTACATCACATTCATTTGCCATGGCAATAATGAATGCAGAGAAGTAAACATATGACTAGCTTGTAGATATATAAAACATTACTATTCAGTTGATAACATACAGTTCAGCCAGAAATATGTATTTTTGTAGTACAGTGAACTCCTATTTATTTGCCACTCTGTCATCCACCACACTAGGTTAACTGCCACCTATCGTTTCAATTTTTTTCCATTCTGGGGCCAGCATCACTGTTTTTCTTTCTTGTATTCCCCTATCCTAATTTTATCCCAAACAGATTGTTTATTCTAAAGGTATTTAGAAAGATTATCGTAAGTATGTTTTCAAGGTATTTAGGTATTTTCCTGAGTTGATTCTCACTTCCACCCTGCTTCTCCAGCACAAATAACATAACCTAGGTAAGGAGGCACATGATTGGGCAATCTCCACTTCGGCATACATCATACCATTTTTAGATTAATTTCTTTTCAGATTTTTAAGCACACAGAATGAGTGCAAAAAGAGAACCAAGTTGTTCTTGATATAAAGAATAAATTGGTAATTATAGCAAAGTTTTTAGAGACAGTCAAAAAGAATTAAACGTTTGTGTGGGGTTTTTTTTTGTAACATGCTAAATTTGTGTCAAAGTGTTTTCTTATTGCCAACTTTTATGTTTTTTTTTAATGTAAGAAAAAAATAGCGTCTAGCTTGTCTTTCGTTTGTTCATCTATTTTGTTTTTCTATCACATCTCTAGTCCTGTGACTGATGGATAATCGGCAGTTTATTGTACTTGCAAAGTTGGCAGCCAACTGATGAGATGTCTTACTTCTGTTCTTTTTCACCACAAGAGTTAGGTGGTGGTTCTTATGGTGCATAGTGGCCTTTCTTCCACCACCTTTATGTATACAGATGGCTGTTCTGTACTGCATAACTTTTTTCATTATACAGATGAACTGTTTGTCACATCCATTATTGCTCTTATCACCTGTGTAATGGTTTTAACAACCTCCTGCTGCCCAATTTCTCATATGCTTATATTCACTGAAATGATGTCTTTGACACATTCCTTACTTGAATTTATACAAGCAAAGATATAAACATAAATTCAAAAAGCAACTCTTCAATAAAGTTAAATTTCTGATGATACACAGTACAACCTCGAAAATCCAGACTCGTCCAGACTTTGCCAATTCTGGATTTTTTGATTTTCCCGGATTATAGAATTTGAATAAAATTCAGATTTAATATTAACTAAATACACTATAAAGCACTATTTTTAGTAAAAATTATGAAAGAAGTTAAGTTAATCAATTAAAACATATTATTTAATCTAAAAAATAGGACGAAAGAAATTTCTAAGAAAAGATATACACATTAATAATTTAGAATGTGTGAACGAAACAAAATGATAAAATCACATTTTATCATTTTGTTTAAATATTTGAATCAACATTTGTTATTTCATTAATTTTGGTTTATGGGAAAGCAATTTTGTTTATCCTGTAGATGAACATTATTTCTGCTCGATTATAAAGCTTCTTTGTTCAAGACCTTTAATTGCATGATCGATTGTTTGCATAAAATTATCAATAGGTATTTTTTCTTCTCTACATTTATGGTCACTACTTTGATATTTTTTTATTTAATATCATATCGCAAATTTTGCCATCACTCAATTTATTTACAATTGGCGCATTATCATCACAGTGCAGAACTTCCATTATATTGGCTTTGTTGAGATTTAATGAAACGCCTGAAAATTTAATGAAGTGCTGAGATTTAATAAAGATCAAGGATTAGCACTTTTGATGATATATTTAAAGGTGTAAATGTGTTTAAGCCATTTCCACTATTAACGAATGATAAATAAGAAAATAAGAACTTAAAAGTTTTATTTATTTTTTAGCATCTATATAATGTTACGTTTAAAAAGGCTGATAACTCTGAAAAAAGTAAAAGCTTTATTAGTAATAGTCAAATATGTAAAAAATATTGCAGTAGATAAAATAAATATCTTTTCCAAAAGAGAAAAAAAATCTCTCCTCTCAATGATTTTTCTAAATTACGATGAGTCATTACTAGACTGCAGCAGCACCGGGATGTGGTGGGGCAGGGAAAGCTAAGAATGGAATTTGCTTAGTTCCTAATCATAAATGCAGCTGACCCCTTTGAAAGGTCTCTGTGTTAATGACCTTGTTACTCGGTTCTGTGCGATACGATATTATTTAGTTATTTATTTGCTTTTGCTATTTATAGTATGTAAATATGGCTTTCTAAACAAAAAAGGCAAAATATGCAGTCGATTTCAAGCTGACATGTTCGATGAGAACAAAAAACTTGTCAGATATCGAGAGGGGGAGAAGATTCTGAAGACAAAACAGAATACATTGAAGAATGGGATTCATACTATGAAGTGAACAAAATAAATTTCCATGAGCTTTAATATGAATTCTCAGGATTTTTAGATTTAATTGAACGATCTGTGATAAAATGTTATGATAATGTTTTAAAGTGTTTAATATTAAAAATTACATTGTTTCAGAAATATGTCTTTTTCAATAATAAGAAAAAAAATTTTGATAATAAAAATTCAGTATTTAAATAATGATGTATATTTTACACGAAATAATTCATCGGGAGTTGTGACTTGAATAAGGGGGAGGAGGGAGTAACGCTAACAAAATAATTCACGCTCCAACCACGAGCCGATCTATGGCCGTCCATCTAAACTTTCATTTCATTTCGGGGTTCAGAAAGTTGACTGGAAAATATGGTATTTGTTTATAAAATATAATTCCATATAAATAATCTGACCCTGTTGTTTTAAATCCGTGACTTCGTCAGCCCAGGGGGGGGGGGGGGGACAAAAATTTGGAAAACTTCCAAATTTGGGCGGTTTCTGGATTTTAGATGTCCAGATTTTTGAGGTTGTACTGTACTGGAATAGATTACTCAGACACCTGCATAAATAATTTAAGCAGACAAGGTGTATTCTGTAACAGAATAGACCTTGTATCACTAATGGAAGCATAATTTCAACTTTGTAATACCTTCTATTTGCTAGTTTTGTGACTAGACTATGTCTAGCTTTGTATCCTGGTCAGTAGTGTAGCGAAAGAGGGGGGAATGGGGATATCTGTCCCCAGGTGCCAGTGTAGCCTAAATGGTTTTGCATGAATTCCATTTTGTAAAATAAAACTCCAATAAAGTTCAATAAGTTTTTTCAATTTTTTCAGACTCATTTGTTTCATTTATAGACTTTCGAAATGCTACAAATACTGTTTATAGCTAGCTAGCAGTTTTAGTTTTCACCCCGATTTCATTTGGATACTCCAACCATAGACTTCACGTAAAAATATCGCAACATTTTATTAACTTGTTTATGATTTAGAGGTGGGTGGCTCAAAGAGTGCCTAGCACAGTGACCAGAGGTCTATTGTACTATCCCCAAAAGATGAAGCAGTCTCTAAGAGAAGAGACCACTAACCGAGGCAAAGATCAACAAACACTTGACAGGAATATTTTATAACTCCCAGGGCTCAATCACATGTCGACCCAAATGCAAGAACCTATGGGCAGAAAACGTCTCACACTCACAGAGTATGTCTGTGGCAGTTTCTTCGCTATATTTACAGCCTCTACAGATTGGGTCCTTAGTGACACCCATAATGCTTAGGTGTCTTTAAAGGGTACAGTGCCCAGTAAGGAGCTCAACAGCCCTTCTAACACCAGTTCTATTGAGCTTGAATAGCTCCCTATGATGCACACTAGGACCTCACAGTTCAGTTCTTTCACCTGCCTGTGGCCCTTGATACCATAAACAGTTCTTTTGATCAACTCATCAGAGACACCCAAAGCTGGCTCTTTACCAACAAAGGGTATACTTGAACCTCTTCTAGCCAACTCATCAGCCATTTCATTACCCAAAATGCCTGAATGTCCAGGCACCCAGTAAATGGTAACTTGATTGTTACTGGCAATATTACAAAGTGCAGTATAGCACTCCCAGACAAGGGAAGAGATTGTAGTAGATTTTCCTGGAGCCATAAGAGCAGCCTGACTATCAGAGCAGATATAGATGTGGTTACTCCTGTAATTTCTATCAGAGCAGATTCTGCAACACATCAGAATAGCAAAGACCTCAGCCTGAAAGACAATAGTGTAGCTGCCAAATGGGTAAAATAGTTTTGTACCATCATCTAGACAGCATACGCCAGCACCAGTGGTAAGACCTAGCTTGGAGCCATCAGTGTACCATACAATGCACTTCTTGTTGTAGGTAGGAGACTTCCTCCAGTCATCCCTTTAAGGGACCTGAATCCCATAAGGTTTGTCAAAGGCATACCTGACAAGAATGCCATCAGAGGGCATATAAAAATATGGATGATTCATAATATTAATATTTGGATTACTCCAAGACAAATACTTTGAGTAATCTTTCTAGTGACCCAAATATTTGAGTCTTTTCAGGCTTATGAGAGCCTCAGCCTCAATATGTATGTAAAGAGGATGCAGTCCTTTTTGCAGTGAGAGTAGTTTTCATTTACCCAGAAATTGCAATATAAACCATCCTTTAAGCCTAATTAAATCTAATTTGCAGTTTCACACCTGACCGTAGACTACCAGGCAATAGAGCCATAAGTAATGATGGGACAGATCACCACGGAATTAATCCAGTGGATAGCCCTGGGATTCAATACCCAGGTTCTTCCAATAGCACTTCTGCAGGACCAGAAAATTGTTCTGGCTTTAGTCACACAGTAATCGGAAGTGTCTCTTTCAGTTAAGGCCCATATCAAAATATATTCATAAGAATTTTACTTTCTTAAAACAGATAAGCTTCTGACTAAAGAAACAAATGTCTCTAAGGTTGAGAATGTGTTTTCTGGTAAATTATAACCATGACTGTCTTCTGCGAATTAACAGAGAGACCTACATTATTGCACCAGGTCTCAACACTCCTAAGGGCACCATACATAAGGTCAGAGACAGTATTGCCAAACTTGCCTCTAGCAGCGATTACAACATCATCAGCATATCCGATACAGGATAATCCAGAACTAGTAATGTTCTCCAAAAGAGAGTCCACAACTACACATCATAAGATAGGTGAAATAACACCCCTCTGCAGACAACCTGCAAGAGCATGAACCATCATGTTACCACCAAGTAAAGAGGCACAGATGTACCAGCTAGATAACAGATTCTTGATCCAGTGAGAGATGGTCATATCGACGCCTTTCCTGTCAAGAGCATAAAGGATGGTGTCAATAAGCACTTTATCAAAGGTGCCCTCAATGGCAAGAAAAACAGCTAAACTGGAGAAGTGCCCACCATATTCCTTGAAATCGGGGACTGATCAAGTTATTTCCTGCCCGCCACCAGATTCTTGATAATCCACTAATTTTGACACACTGGGGTAAGTGAACTCCTACTTAAATAAGATCCAAGGACTCAGAAATCTACAGTCTTCCCATTGAACCCCACAGAGTCTTCTGGACTTTTCTTACATTTTCAATTTACGAAGTTTCAATTAGTTTTTTTCATTTAACATTTCTGTTAATCCCTTTTCTAGTAAGTCTCGCCTCTTAAAGAGAGACCTCCAAACAGTTCTAATTTAATGATTTAATGATCAGTTTTTTCCTGCCCGCCACCAGATTCTTGATAATCCACTAATTTTGACACACTGGGGTAAGTGAACTCCTACTTAAATAAGATCCAAGGACTTAGAAATCTGCAGTCTTCCCATTGAACCCCACAGAGTCTTCTGGACTTTTCTTACATTTTCAATTTATGAAGTTTCAATTAGTTTTTTTCATTTAACATTTCTGTTAATCCCTTTTCTAGTAAGTTTGACCTCTTAAAGAGAGATCTCCAAACAGTTCTGATTTAATGATCAGTTTTTATGCCTCAGAGGCTATTTTTTATTTGGTTTTTTTGTACACAAAGTCATGTTCATATACGACTTTCTTTATTTTATGTTTTATTCTTTGTCTTACCAAATAATATTCTCCATTTTTATGTAACCTGGGTATAATTGCCTGTAACATTTTCCAAATTATATATGAAGTTATTTTTTTAATAAATGTTTCTTTTTGTTCTGAAATTATCACTTTTTATTTTGTTAAATTTATTCTTAATAACTTAATTATTAGTTTTTCAACTTTTACTTTCACGGCCAACTATTAAACCTTAAGTAAGTTTATTCTTTTTAATTTTACAATATACTGATGTCAAAAAAAAAAACACAGAACAAAGTGCAATGTAGCAAACTAGGCTAGATTAACTGTCATGAGAGATGGTTCCTCAGACTGTAACTCCAGATATTTCTTGATCACTGTAGCTGGATTAACATAATGACCATAACACCCCTCCATATCCATAATCATCATCTGTACCAAGAGAGAAGTGCAATTCATTGTTAAACACTACATGACTCCAATTGGCTTTATCTATTATTCCCAAGTTTGATATAACTGTGCCGGTTTTTTGTGCCAATTATTTGTTACTTATATTAACTCTATCGTAAAATGCAGTTAAATAACTAATTATTAATCAGTAGATTAACCATCCATGTAAAAAATGCACTAAAACTCACTGTTGTATACATTGCATTGGTAGCCGCAAAACCCACCTAAATTTAGCATAACGGGATAAATAAGTTAGAACTAAAAGGTTAACAGAAAAGGAACAACATTTATTTCATTATTACATAATTATCTTACACTCTTAAAATTGACAAATTATAGAAGTATCATTCTATTCGAATACATATAAAAGTGGCTTGGGGTGTGGAATGCCAGCTAATTAATATTTTGGTTGGATCACATAGTGGGACAAATTAATTAGTCTTTTTTGGCCACAAATTTTGAAGACATCCTCATATAATTCTAATTGTACGGTACCTGATAAGGTCTTTCACATCTTTGAAGAAGCGCACCGAGACTTTTCCACACTTTACACCTTTTTTTTAACACCAGATGTACATGCGAGCTCTCTTCCGAACTCATTCATACCTCAGAAGCACTCACACAAAAATCTCTGCTACTGCAGCTTGCTCTTCAAAAATGCAACTGACTTGACCCCTGCTTGACCTTATATTTATACCTTTTTCTTCTGCTGGACTGTCTCTGTGCCTTCTCTTTGGTATGCAGCCGCACCATCACCCTCTCTGTTACCGACAATAGGCTTAACGTGGGAATATTCACTCCCCCCAGATTCACCCTGCTTCCACCATTTCTCCTTTATATCAATTATTTTATTTTAGATTTCTGGCATTACAATCACTTTGGACATTGTTTCCTATATTGAGTGATCAGTTGTGGACATCTTTCCACACAGCACATTACATCCAGATTTCATCCAATAGATGTGATCTAGATCATCCAAAACATATACAAAATCCAGTGGTTAACTTGTATTTATGTCTAATGGATATCCAGATGTTACTCCAAATACTATCTATGGATATTCATTGGATAGCCATCTGGATGTAAAATTGATGTGCAATCGACATACATTGGGTCATCTATATTACATCTACTGCTCATCCAAATTATATCCAGATTGGTGTCTAATGGATATCCATATGGATACATAATGGATGTGCAATGGACGTGAACTGGATCATTCGGATTTATACATCCATATTATTGGTTTATTAATTTTATATTCATTCTAGTGTGTTCTTAAGTATAAACCTTAAAAAATGATATAAATATGTTAAAAAAATTTTAATATAGATTTATTTTTCAAAAATATGGCCTTATTTTGCTACTACACTAATTTCTTTCGACACCCTCCTGGATTTGAACCCATAATATACTGTACTGTGTGTGTGTTGAAAGGAACCTACTTCTTTATCCACTATAAGACATTGGACTTATCTTTTGTATGTCAAAATAATAATTATAACTTAATCTTTTATGAATCTATTATGGAATATTTCTAGAAATTATTTTTATTTTCTAAGATATCGGTATAAGAATTAGGGAGTACTGCAATAGCAGTTATATGGTTATTATTTAAATACTGCCAATGCAGATATTTGTAACATAGATGTAAGGATAAAAATATGGATTTATACTGCCCCCATATTAAGACAATATAAAATATTAAAAATATCTAAAAGTTACAATAAATTTCAACAACAGCGTAGTAAAATTACTAACTTGATTATCATTTTGATTTTAACAAATTTAAACTTATAAAAATAAGTATGTGATTCAACATGACATTAGTAGTTATTCTGTAAATTTTAGGATACGAGATATAGAGCAAATAAATTCAACTTGATAAACAAAATCACGACTGCCATGATAGCAAGGTAAAGAGTTAAAAGTTGTACAGTTTTTTTTTTGTTTGTTTGTTTGCAGCTCAATTATGTTGACAGAATTGACCCATTTTTTGTCCATGATTGATGTAACATGGATAAGTACTTCGTCCATATTGTATCGTCTATGAATGTACAAAGTATGTCAAATCTAGTTCATCCTGAGCATGTAATTTAGGGATATAAATTTGATAAGGAATACAGGATTGATCCATTTCTTGTCCATGGTGGATGTAATGTGGACTAGATCGTCTATAACATCCATCATGGACGAAAAATAAACCAGTACTGTGTTCATCATCCAGAACATGTAATTTTTGGACGTAATATATACATAAACTTTGGAAGATCCAAATTATGTTACTTATGCATATCTGTTGGATGTAATTTTTTGTGCTTGGATGTATTTTGGAACAATGAGATGTAATCTGGATATGATCTGGATATCTGTGCTATATGGGTTAAGACATGCCTCAAGTACTTGTTTCTCTGGGATGTCCAGATCCTTTATGGCAGTTATGTGTGCCCTCTTGCACCCACTACTATCAGCATTGTCTTAATGAAACATCACATAGAGGCATCTTCACAAACTATTTAATGAAACAGGAAAACCAGTAAGATTTGTCCTTCTGTTGAACAGTACATTTTATATAGACCCCTAAGATGCACTCTTTCTCGTGTGCTCTAGAAATGCCCAGTGCATTCATTGGTAATAAGCATTCATTTGCCTATCTTACTAACAGACATGGGATACTGAGTTTTGTTGCTTTCGTTCCATTTTTATTGAAGGAGTTGTCATTTGTTTGCAACAGTGTCTTTGTGTTTTTTGTTACTAGGGGATAATGTTTTTGTAGAAATTCAAACTTTCTATTTGAAAATTTTAGGATGAAAGTGATTTTGATACAGTTGATACTACTCTGCTTATTCACTTATTTGGGAAGAAAGGAAATGAAGATCTTAGTTATGAAGATTTTTACAGGTATAATTAAAGTTTATAAATATATGCATTTTTCCTATTGGTAAGAATGCAGTAAGTGTTGCAATATATAATAACTGCAATTCAGTTAATGTATTAATTATGTTTCAGGTTTATGGATAATTTGCAAACAGAAGTGTTAGAATTAGAATTCACAGAATTTTCAAGAGGAATGCCTACTATATCTGAAGTTGACTTTGCACGTATCTTGTTACGATACACTCTTGTGCACAGTAGTGACTATGAAGCTTACATTGAAAGAGTTCATGAACGAGTTCCAGATGAAAAAGTACTTTTCTGATATTCCCTGTTCTATTAACTTACATTGATCTCTAATTTGTGATGCTTTCTAGTATGTAGTAAGTGAATTAATGACTGGTTGAGGGAATTAAAAATTTATCTTAAGCATGTCATTCAGTAAATGTTGTATATTGGATAGTTTAACATGTTTTGTGCTATATATTCAAGTAACCAGAACAAAATTTAAAAATCTCAATTATTTTCATCAGAAGATTCATTAGAAGTTGTGTAGGTTAAACTAGCGTTTAATGATTTTGTTGCTAATAAAAACACTGTTTATTTATATATAATTTGATGTGCTGAATTTGAAAATAACATCCATTCTTTTACATTCATATGTAGTTTTTGTGTAATTTATGTTTTTATGAATTTCTCAAATTTGGCATATAAATTTTTAAACTGAGCGTTTCTCACCAATTTTGATGAAAATTGATAATTATGATGAACATTTATATACATCATTCTAAGTCACATTTATTATTATATTCCCAATTTGAACAGTAAATAGCTTAATTTTGTTGGCTCAAAAAGAAACAGTAAAAAACTGAAAATCTTTCACATTTAAAGAATTATCATTTGCAGTGTGAGGCCAGTTTCCTACTAATGCATCAGTCCATTGCATTGATGGTTCATCAGAGGAGCAATGCAGAGTATCGATTTACACTAATCCGTCAATGTACAGAGTTCTCTAGCGCAAGGAATTCTGCTCTTTTCACGCTGTATGAGGTGTTGAGGGTACAACTGAGATGGGAAAGAAAAATTCTTTGTACTGTTCAACCTGATTGGCTAGGATTTGTTTATTATTTTGACAACAGCTGTTCAATAGGTTTTTAGACTTTTTCACTGATAATATAATCCTATAGAGGTTTGGCCCATTAGCTTAGGCCTGTCCTGTCCCATGGGCCAGGTCGGGCTTAGTATTTAAAAAGTCGAACCAGGTGTATTTAATTTTGAAAAAATGTTATGTGAGTTTTAATAGAGTACATAAGATTATTGTGTTGAATTCAGCTGTATGTAAATATACATGTTTAAAAAAACTTTTATCTTAATTATTTGTACAAACACATTTGAATAATAATAATTTCGGAGCTGACCTAGTCAAGACTCAATGGTTTTCGGACCAAACTCATGTTTGTAAATTTTTTTGGGCCAGGCCAGCAGGTCCCCCAAATTGTACCCCCTACAAATTTTATCATGGGCTTCCTCCATATTTGAGTTCCCCTTGTGAATATTTCAAGTCTTCTCCAGCATAAAAGAAAATTATTGGAGGTCTTTGCCTTCCATTCAAATAGAGTCCCCTTCTCTATGGGTGACCCTGGGCTGAGTGAAGGATGCAATCTCATATTTGCCAGGATATGACCATATCCCGGTATATATGTAAATCTGTTTTTTCAAATTCTCTATTTAGGGATTTTTCAAATGAAATCCTACTTTGGTAAATTCTTGAATTGAGCTTATGTATATTTACTGTGTATTTTTTACAAAAATTCTCATTTATATATTTATAAAATTTTAATGTAATATTCAATTATTAGTTATTTATTTGTGAAAGTCTCTTTCTGACAATATTGCAAAAATTTTAATCATATTTCTTCTTAATTATTTAGTAATTTCGAAATGCACCAATTTACCACCAATTGAGAATTTAATATATTAGCATCTATTACATCTTCATAATCTTAATTAATATCTGTCAGTATAAACTTAAATAAACATCCTTGGGATTATATATATATATATATATATATATAAAACTGAAAAAATAAAATTTTTTGAATTCCTATATTTTCTTATTAATATAAAGAATTGGATTTAATATATATATAAAAGAACTCAGTTAAAAATACTGAAACATTTTTTTTTAATTATTAAAGAACTTGGATTCTTAATAGTATTAAGAATTTGGATATAAGAATTAAATATAAAAGAACACTGATTTTTAATAGTATGTTGGCTGTGAAAAATCACGTAATTTATGAGATACTAGATATATTACATTTTTAAAATTAAAATTGAAGAGTACTGTATACATGGCTTACCTTAAAAATAAAAGTCATTTTGCTTTCCAAATTTTATAATTTTTGACTAAAAGGCTTCATGAACTTTTTGCACTACTCAGCAGTTTTAGTGCATATGTTAGTAGATTTGTCATTTTGAAAATTTTCGGTGCTTCTTAATGGTAATTTCATGCCCATTCTGTTATGCGTATTTATTTTATATATTTTTTAGTCTTTTGCATATTCATCAGTGTTTGTTAAAGTATTGTTTGACTACCAAAACTATTACTATTTACAAAATAAATAGATTTTCTTGGTATTTTAAGTTTTACTACTTAGACGGCGAAAAGTATTTTCCAAACACAAAAAATTT
Source organism: Amaurobius ferox (assembly GCA_951213105.1). Taxonomy (NCBI): domain Eukaryota; kingdom Metazoa; phylum Arthropoda; class Arachnida; order Araneae; family Amaurobiidae; genus Amaurobius; species Amaurobius ferox. The sequence continues at coordinate 8,562,861 of OX578133.1, forward strand.
AACCTACTTTTTTAAGCAGTAAATTAATTTCTTATCTAATCCAACTTAAGCTAATCCTTTTTCCTGTTGTGGAACAATCAAATACAGTCAAACCTGTATATCTCAAACCCTGTTTATATCGAAAACCTCTATATCTCAACATTTACTTATTTCCCTACCTTTTCCCCCAAAATTTAATGTATTTTTCATGTTTATCTGGAAAAATATTCTCCCAAAACCTCCATATCTCGAATTATGGCATGAATAGTTAATTATACAAATTCGAAGTTCAGCGACCATATTTCGGCAGCTGAAGTTGCCGTTAAGAAATATTCCTTGAATAGCAACAGTCATGAAGTCATGTGTGGATGGTAGGAAGGTGATTGAAGACAGGTGCAAGTCACAAATTTCTCGAGAATCCACAAAGGGACCGGAACTCCCGTTGGCCCTTTCAGTAGGGATTGTGAAATTTGAACAATAGGTGTTGGGGGGGGGGGGGGACTAATAAACTGATAAGCGACTGGTCAGTTTTGCTCTTCTGTTTGTGGAGTTAGTAACATAGTTTGTGATTGCAACATTAAGTGAAGCAAATGGTGAAAGTGAAAAGACAGTTAAATCTTCTTTTGATGAAAGAAAAAATGAAAATTTTAAAATTTTGGACTGAAATCCTCTACTTAAAAAGAATGAAGATGCAATGAAGTTTGCTATGCCACCAAGTATTCTTTCGACGATAATAAAGAACAGAGATTCGGTAGAGAGAAACTTTGAAAACAATAAGAAAGTGAAAAAAAATCGAAAATGTACTTTCCCAGATGTTGACGAGTGTGTGAGAAAATGGTTTGTACAGTGTCATTAAAAAGAGGTTCCTATCAGCAGAATGATGCTGCAGAGGAAAGCTGAAGATTTTGCAAAAGAACTTGGCCATAGCAGCGAATTTAAAGCCAGCGACGGGTGGCTTGAGTGCTTCAAAAGGAGACACGACATCGTTTTCAGAAAACTATGCAGTGAAAGTGCGTCTGTATCTCAAAGTGTTTGCGAAGAGTGGATCAAGGAGCTCCCTTCCCTGCTGGAGATGAGCCAATGGATGTCTTCAACGCCAATGAAACAGAGCTATTTTTTCAATGTTTATCCAACAAAATAACGACATTCAAGGGAGAAGGTGGTAAACAGAGTAAAGTACGTGTAACTGTACTTTTAGCAGCTAATCAAGATGGAAGTGAAAAACTCCCACCACTCCATCGTTCTGCAAAGCCCAGATGTTTCTCAAAAGTGAAATTGTTTTCTTTTTCATACAAAGCAAATAAGAAAGCCTGGATGACCAGCGAAATCTTTAGTGACTGGTTGAAAGAAATCGACAAATCTATAGGTTTAAAGAAAAGAAAAATTCCTCTGTTCATCGATAACTGCAATGCTCATTCCAAGTTCCTTACTCTAAGAAACGTCACTATAAAGTTTTTACCTCCTAACACTACATCCAAGCTGCAACCCCTCGATCAAGGAATCATTCGAAGTTTCAAAGTGGGATACAGACGAGAACTGGTTCGAAAACTTCTAGACGTCATCATCGAAGGCAAAACCCCTCCCAACATCAATGCTTTGAATGCAATGAGGATGACAGACTATGCTTGGAGAAATGTTACGGAGAAGGCGATCAGCAATTGTTTCCTAAAAACCGGATTTAAACAAAGGAACAACAAGAAAGAGCAAGAAAACAAATGAGCGTTGACGCGATGTATGAGTAGAAGTCAATGAAGTTAATTCGGAAGAATGGATGATCATCAAGAATAGACTTAATCTAGATGTCTCATTTGAAACCTTTTTAAACGTGGACGATTCCCTGACAACATGCGGAATGTTGACAGATACTAAGATCATAGACAACGTGAGAGGAATTTCTAATGACGATGGTCATGAAATAGTGGATACTGATTCTCCTAAAGTTACCCTAAAAGAAGCAGAGAAGTCTATTGAAAAGTTGAGAACTTTCCTTAAATCCCAGGAGGATATTAATTAGAACAGATTCGCAGCTATTGCTAACCTTAAAAAAATTGTCGCGTGAAAGAAAATTAGGCAGCAGAAATTATTGCGTGATTATTTTTATTAAGGTATGTAATAAATGTGTTATTTTCACTCTCTATTTTTCAAAACCTCTCTATCTTGAAACCTCTTTATCTCGATTTTTTTTTTGATTCCCGCGAGATTCGAAATAGACAGGTTTGACTGTATTAACATGATTTAGCTTTAACGGACTTTACTATTATATTCTACAACTGTCAGTAAACTGAACAAACTAACACTGCCTTAGACAAATATGATTAATAAGTGACTGACTCATAGTTAATGAGAATAGTGCCAAAAAATTTTTTAATCAAATGTCAGAATTTTGTGTGAAATATATGTGGTGGCGCTTGCTACACAGAGTTCTGCGCAGATGCCGATCACAGGTTAAGAAGGCAGATTTGCCAGCTGGACCTTCTTGCTAATTCAACTGTCTTGTGGAATGTTGGCTTCGCATAGTGATCCAACCTATCATGCATGTGTGTCAAGTTGGCATGGAGATGTTTGTAGTTTTTCATGATATCTGCTGTTTTAATGTTTACAATTGTTAAAAATAAAATATAGGTCCTGAATTGCATGTGTTACATGAGTATAAACCTTCATGAATAAACTACTTGCCAGGGGTAATTTAGACCCCGGAAATGGAGTCATATATTTAATGAGTTGTTACTCTTATAAGTGGTAACCTGATTGGAGCACATAAAGGCTCATGTGAATACTCAGTGACAATGAGGAAACCTACAGTGAGGTACATTTTTACTTTTTATCCCCTGCTTCCAGTGATCATCTGATAATTTGGTTAACGATTCAGGAGATCGGATTTGAATTTTTTTGCTATTTGAATTTCATATTATTTAAATTTTGTTATATTGTATTGCTTTAAGGGATAGTATAGTTTGGGGCTAGTGTAAAAATGACAGAGAATGAAAAAGTAGATGATAGTGAGGGTTGAGGTGTAACTAATGTACTAGAATGTAAATATGTTGTCTGTTAAAGTATCTATGTTTTGGCCTAATAATGTGAATATGTTTTTTGTGCAATTTTTTGGAAGCAAATTTTTTAGATTTGGGTATTAAGGTTAAACAAACAAAATTAGACACATTAGTGGCATCCCTGGATTCCATTGTCTCACGCTTCAGATTTCCAGCAGATATGATGTATTAGACATTGAAAACTAGGTTAATTAAAGAATTTGAGGTGTCGCAAGTAAAACCTTTCTTGCAGGATTTAGAAATGGGTAGTAAAAACCTTCATAATTTCTAAGGGAAATACGAGAATTGAAGGATAACCAGATAGATGATGCATTTTTAAAAGAGGTTTGGATGAGTAGATTACCCAGTAATATGCTGAAAGCGCAGTATGAGATTTAGGCCTAAGAAACACACAACTCATTCTTGCCACCAATGAGCTTTATTAGAGAAGAAGAAAGAAAACAAGCATGCTTATAATAGATAAAACATAACTAAGCCTTGGAAAACATATTACTATTTCTCAAAACACATCACAGAAGGCATCACATTTGCAGGCAAGTGAGGAGAAAGTAACAACTGCTGCCTGGCTTGCAGCAAGGTATTATGAGATTGGTGTGACATCACAGCCAATCTCATTCTTGTTAGTGAGGCAGAAAAATTTGCATATATAGATCATTTGGTAACACTAAATACAAAAACTAAATACATTATAAAAGAAATAAATACTTTGATAATATATGGCCATATATTAAACCTTTTACACAAAATAAGATTCAAAAACATACCTAACAAAATTAGTAAAAGCTAACATTCTCCCCCTCTTTTGGATATTATTGAAAAAATACAATTTGCAAATTTTTCCAAATTATTAAATACTAAGCCTTTTGTAAAAATATCTGCAACATTTTTAGTATTTACATTTTTCAAATCAAAAATATTATTATCATATAATTCTCTTACATAGTGGTAGTGTATATCTATGTGCTTTGTGCGATTATTTTCAACAGCATTTTTACAAAAATGAACCTCACGTTGATTGTCGCACATCAAAACTGGTTTTGAAAATTTAATGTCAAATAATTTGCATTCTTCAAGTATTCTGCTTACCCACTGACGTTCTTTTGCCGCTTCTGACAGGGCATTATATTCTGCCTCCATTGTAGACAAAGCAACACTTTTGTTTACATGTTTTCCATGTAAAAGGAACTCCCCCTAAAAATATAATAAAACCACTTCTAGATTTGCGGTCATCAATACATCCTGCCCAGTTGGAATCTGTGTAACACACCAAGTCTGTTCTAGCATTTGAAAGATTAATACAAAAGTCCACTGTTGATGTTACATATTGCAAAACTTGAACTGCAGCCTTCCAGTGGATCAGGCCAGAATTCCTGTTAAATTGCCTTAAAGTTGTCACTGCAAATTGAATATATGGTCTTGATCTGGATGCTAGAAACATTAAACTTCCAATTAATTTCTGAAAGGGATATTCTGCCATTGTTTTCTTGTCACTTTCAGTACTTGAATAATCTTCTTTAGAAATCACTTGTCCAACACTCATTAGAATTTTCCTTCGTAAGGATGCTGTGATGTTGAACTTCTTGAATATTTTATAAATATAACCCTTCTCTCTGATACAAATAAGTACCTTCCTCCATTATGTCAAATTCGACCCCTAAAAATATCTTTATAAGACCAAGATCCTTTACCATAAGCATCTTCATGATCATATTCACTACACGCTGCATCTCATTATCATTCTTAGCAAATATGGCAAAGTCATCTACGTATACTAACATAAAAGCACTTGATTTATAGAAATATATACAATTACTGTACTTGAATTTTATAAAACCACATGATTTAAGAGCTTTATCCAATTCATTAAACCATTCTCTGCCACGCTGATGTAATCCATATAATGCTCATTTGAGCAGTAGAACTGAATCTTCAAATGGTTGTTCTTCATAGCCTTGTGTCTGCTGCATGTAAACCTCTTCTTGAAGTGAAGTTTACAAATAGGCACTTTGTACATCCAAATATTTGTGAATTCAACCTTGTAAAGTTACCAGCAGAATGAAAAATAGACGCACTAGTGTAAAATGTGTAACAAGAGAAAGTTTCTATATAATCTAGCCCTTCTATTTGCCTAAAACCTTGAGCAACTAAACATGCTCTGTATTTTTGACTTTCTCCTGCTGCATCTTGCTTCACACTGTATACCCAGTGGCAACCAATAACTTTTCTTTTCTGTGGACTAGGAACAAGTTCTCAAACTTCATGCTCTTTAATAATCTTCATTTCTTCATTCATAACCCTCTGCCATTGCATTTTAGATGGACAGGATACTGCTTCTTTATAGTTTTGAGGAACCTCAATATCGCTGAAGATGTAGTAACTCTTTGGTCAGATATTGGTCAGATTTTTGGCAATAGTCTTCAACTTCCCTCATGCTTCTTAAGCAAATTCCTGGTTTTGAATAATGATAGACATCTACACGACCAGCAATTTTCCCTGTCTTTCGGACTGTAGCCACTTACGTCCACTGTTGTGTCCAAGTTCTAGTTTCTGTAGTCTCGGAAGAATCCAACTCTGAACCTTCAACTGCTATTACTCCATTCTCATCTCATCTTCATTTGTTGATTCAATCCAACTTTCATTTGGGATAAACATCTCTGAATGAGCTTGTTGATTCTTGAAGCAAGTAATGCCTATTCTTTTCTCATTGAAATACACACATTTTGTTTCTTCAGTTTTGTCATCTTCTAGATACCCTATTCTGTAATCTGCAGTTCGTAATGCATAACCAATGAAGACACCTGGCCTGGCTCTGTTTTGTAGTCTATTTCTTCTTTGCTTTGGAATGTAAGCAAAGGCTAGACATCTATATCTTATCAGATGTGGAACAGATGGTTTCTTCCTATTCCAAATCTCATGTGGTGTTTTGTTTTCTGTCTTCCTATGAAAAAATCTATTCGTTAGGTACGTAAAAATCATCAAGGCCTCAACCCAGAATTCTTTTGGCAATTTTCTTTCTTGAAGAAGGGCTCCGACTCCTTCAAGTGCAGTACGATTGTACCTTTCAGTTATTCTATTTATCTCCAGCGAAAAGACATTGGTATGTTCATGCTTAATTCCGCAAGATTTCAGGTGCTGTTCAAATTGATTTGAGCAAAATTCCATACCATTATCAGTACAAACTCTTTGTATCTGCCTTCCTAGTCTTCTCTCCACTTTAGCTTTATATTCATTAAAACAGCTAAAAACATTCTTCTTATCCTTCATCAGATAAATTGTGACTTTTCTTGAATAATCATCTATTATGCTTAGAAAGTATAATGCTCCTCCTCTGGATATTACTGGTGATGGTCCCCAAATGTCCATATAAACCAATTCCAGAACTTGGCTGGTCGTTTTATCAGGAATCTCTTCACCATATCTCCTGGTAAGTTTTGCTAGTTTGCAAGTTTCACATAGATTAATAGATCCTTGCACTTCTTCAAGACCATGAACTATTTCTTTTCTTGACATCTTCAAAATATTTTCCTAATTTTGATGTCCAAATCTTGCATGCCTTAATGATAAACTATTTTTGAGATAAGTACTGTTTGCTTCTTTGGAGGGTATTTTCATTTTAAACACCTGAAAAAAAAACATTAAAATTAGAAATTTTTATGAAAAATGTTTAAATTAACAAATTTTGCTAATGAATGCTAGAATTCGTGATTTTTAAGAAAGTGTGTTAAAAAATCAATTTTCAAGAACAAGCTTTTCAAAAAAAAGCATTAAAATTTGTGATCTTTTATGAAATTGCATAAATTCGTGATTCTTATTAAAGATCAATAAAATTTGTGATTGCAAGTGTTAAAATTCATGGTTTTGATAAAAAAATTTGTATTTGAATTTTAAGAAAGAACACTAAAATTCGCAGTTTTTATGAAAAAATGCTAAAATTCCTGATATGAACAAAAATGCTAAAGTTCGAAAGTTTTGTGAAAATGCATTCAAATAAGTGATTTTTGATAAAAAGTGCATATTATTCCCATATGAAAAATCTTATTTTAGTTTTTAATACTTTACAACATAATTGAAAAGTGTTTATGACTTTGTTCATTCTGTCTGCCTGTCTGCATGATAACTGCCTTAAAAATAACTTTATCAAAATGAAATTTTAGTATGTTGTTCAGATGGTCTGTGGGACATATGGGAATATAAATGAATAATATCACCCAATTAGTTTTGGATTGAACCCAGGTTGAAAAAATGAAATACATTGATCCCTATGGGACCTAATTTTTTAAACATTTTTTAAGCAAATTTAAATTCAAAAATTGCTTCAAAATTTTTGGAAAATATTCAAATTATCCCATAAAACTATGAAAAAAATTTCAGCAAAATATATTTGGTAGTTTTTTAAATAAAAATTAAAATAATAATTACACCCATATTATATGAAGAGATCACGTGACCCACTTCAAAATAAAATATGGCATCCATCTTGTGTCAACATTGTGATTTTTAAAGTTCTTTTTAATTTATATTTAGTGTTGTATCCATCCTAAAACCGCTTTATTTTTGCTTAATTTCTATGCATCTATATTCTGAAATGACGCAATTACAATATATTTGAGTTTAAATGATCAATGCCTTCCATCTTGTGTCAAAATCATGATTTTTATTCTTTTAATTTATATTTAGTGTTGCATCCGTCCTAAAACCGTTTTTTTTTTTGTGTGTGTGCATCTATATACTGAACCAATGCAATTACAATATTTTTAAGTTTAAATGTCCATCAAACTTTGATTATTTCTACAATGAAGCTTAATTTTTACGTATGGAGAATATAAACACATCAAGCTGTAAGATGAGTTGTATAGGAATTGCTGAATTTCTTTAATGCAAAATTATTTAGCTTTGGAATCTGCAATATAGCTGATATGAATGAAACATTCATTGATTTTACATAGAGATGCAGATGATTCTATGGAATTGCATTTTTCGATGAAGTTGCATGGAGTTAGAAAGTTTCCTCCATGGTTTTAAGTTTTTAATTAAAATAAATTATCGTGGTATTGTGATAATTTTAAAAATATCACTACTGAATGAAAGGAATAGAAAAATGTTTATGAATGAAATATTCACTGCTTTTATATAGAGAGCCATGCGATTTATATTTTGATGACGCCATTTGAATAAAGTTCATTTGTTTTCGATGAAGTCTTCAGATATAATAAATTATTATATCGCCGCTGAATGAAAAGAATGGAAAAAAGTTTATGAATGAAATATTCACTGCTTTCATATAGAGAGCCAGGTGATTTATATTTCGATGACGCCATTTGAATAAAGTTCATTTATTTCTGATGAAGTTTTCAAATATAATAAATTGTTGTACTATTGTGATAATTTAAAAAATATCACTGCTGAATGTATTGCATTTTAGAGATGTTTAAAAAAATTGCACTAAAGTTAGAAAGTGTTTCATAATCAATGTTTTATGCATGATTGATCTTTCTTGTTTCTGGTTGACATTATATGAAAAAAAAAAGAATACTTTACTTTTGATCTTTCAGTGGTGCCTCCTAATGATCATATTTGGAAATAAAAGATTGTGAAGTAATTACTAGTGATTTACTTGGGGTATTTTGCAATTTCCAAGAGTCTAAAACTAAAACGAATAAAATAAGGAATTTTTAAGGGCCCTTATAAAACACCCTAAATCCAGGATTTTTCTCAGGATTTCCAAGAAGTGTCCAAATCCTGTGTACAATGGTCAAATAAAATGAAATCATAATTCACAAAATTAATTTCATTTGTGCATAGTAAAACAGCTAATGTAAAAATCATGCTTTAAATTTGAATATTTTTATATTATGCTAAATAAATGAATATATGCATATATTTTGCTTCTCTTATAAATTTAAATTTAAAACAATTAATGATTTCAAATATTTGGTATTAATTTAACAAAAATTAAAATTTGTTATTTAGGTATTAGTGATAACATCTATATGTTAAGCCATTGTAATTATTTATCATACGCATTTTCTAACAAATGCTGTTGTAATGAAAAATAATGCAAATTAAAAGCTGGCTCCTAACTTTTTAGCCATTTTAAATTTGTCCTGCCCTGGTATATATACTTAAATCTATTGTAATTATTAGAAAACTCAACTAATGGTTTTCTTTCAGAAAAAAGTAAAGACATTATGTTTTATTTATAATTTTGACTTTTAATTCCTAGGGCATATCCTTTGCACAGTTTAAAGCATTTTGTCAGTTTCTCAATAATCTAGATGACTTTTCCATTGCTATGAGAATGTTCACATTTGCTAACAGACCTATTTCTCAAGGTATTTTACTCTTATGTTTATTTAATCTTATCTAATCTGGTTATTTGTTTGTTTTTTAATTTATCTTTTTATTCGTATTTAATATTGCATAATTATTTTCACATTTTACAATTTCTGTGAATTTATACAGTCGAGTCACATTTTTGTGACCACCAGCTAATATCTGGAGTAACTGCTGTATGTAGTGCGTACAGCTGCTAGACGAACGGGGAGTGACTCAATAAGGTGCTGGAAGGTGTTCACAGGTATGTGTCGAAATGCCATGCTGACTACATTGCATCTAACAGCTGCTGGAGGGTACGTGGTGGAGAATCTATAGAGCGAACAAAAAACTTGATCAAGGTGATCCCATAGATACTCAATTGAGTTTAAGTCTGGGAATTAGGGGGCCAGAAAAGTACTTTGAAATCTTCATCATGCTCCTCCAACCACTCTCGGAAAACTCTCATTCTGTGACATGTCGCATTGTCATATTGGTAGATCCCATCCACCCCAGGGAAAACAATTTGCATGTATGAGTGCGCATGGTCTACAAGGATAGATTCATAATGAATTCGGTTCATAGTGCCTTCCACAGGTATGATATGAGTGGACCCAGAGAATACCACGAAAACATTTCACAGACCATAATGCTTCCCCCACTGCCTTATGTTCTTCCAGAAGTGGTTGATGAGTATTTGTTCTCCAATCCTTCATTCCTTATACACCAGCGTCCATTTGTTCACTAAAGCAGAAAACGTGACTCATCGGAGAAGGCAGTTTTTGCCAATCAGAGCATGTCCACTTTCGATACTGCCATGCAAATGTAAGCCTTTTCTGCTGATGCACTTTTATTAGCATAGGTGCAGTGATCATCCTTCTGCTTTGGAGGCCCATATTCAGCAGGATTTGCTGGGCTGTTGTTAAAGATGCACTTCCTGTAGCCACCTTGTTCATTCGGCCAGTGAGTTGCTCCACTGAGCGTGGTGATCAGCCCTCACAAACTGTCAGAGATAACACATGGTGTTCCACAGTTTCCATGTCACTTATTCATAATGGTGCTATTTCTCCATTGATGAACCCACAACTTTACCACAACTGCACGCGAACAGGTCACAAACTGCTTTTTTGGAAATACTGTTACCCTTTGCCCACAACTCGATAATCATGCCTTTTTCTAAATCTGATAAATCGCTTCTCTTAGCCATGACAGCAATGAGTAATATGTTTTCAGAATGCCTACACCACACCTTATATACCCACCAAGTCAGCTCACACCATGTGCTTTCTTTCATTGGCTATGTGCTATTGACATCAAATGTCGGAAGTCAAAAGTCACAATATGACTCGATTATATATATGTATACACAGGTATTCTTCAGCTTGCACTTTGGTTGTAAGTTGAGTTTTTGAAAAACTTACATAAATCAGTCTTTGTTTTGGCAACTATTTTATATGCATACAATAAATTGAAATGTTGATATCTTTTAATTATATAAATAAAACAAGACTTGTTTCCAATAGGCATCAATATATGAGTATTTTTCATCTGACATTCATAAATAGCTTTCAATTCTCTCAAGAAAGCTTTATGATAAGATCTAGCAATGTTAGAAAGATTAAGTGTGTCATGCTGCTTTTGGATTTTCTGTTAAGTTTTAATCTGTTTATTCTTCCAAATTTTCCTGTTTTTCTTCAAAATTTCTAAGTTGTTGTTTTCTTAATTTTTCCTTTTTTATTTTCTAAATTCTTAATTGTTTTCCTTTTTGTTTGTTAATTAAGCTTTGTTTTCCCATCTTTTGGCATTTAAATCATGTTTTTAAACCCATTTTTAGATCAGTGGCATTCAAAGTTAACCCCCTTTTGGCTAATGTGATTTTCAGTAATTTTCAAACCTCGCTTGAATGGGTGCCATTTTACCTGCATATCATCCCTTTGTCCTGTGGCCGCCATCTTGATTTTCTTTTTAATTAATTCCTCTGCACCTCGCCGTCACCTCCGATGGCAGAAGCCGGAGCACTAACTTTTGACATCTCGGCTTGTACCCAGGTAGCACAAATACGTAATTCTTACATATCAAGCATGCGTAATCTTTACATGTCAGGCCATATGTAATTATTACGCAAAAACAGGTATGTTAGAATACAGTATACCAACCATTATAAAAAAGATTATTATTAAGTATCGTTATATGTTATTATGTATCCTTATACGTTATTATTACGTATATTCACATACGTTATTATTACTTATCCACATATGTGTTTATTATGTATCCACATACGTTATTATTATGTATATCCATATACATTATTATTATATATATTCACATACGTTATGTATCCACATACGTGTCTATTACATATCCACATACATTATTATTACATATATCCACATACATTATTATTACGTATCCAGATACATGTTTATTATGTATCACATACATTATTGTTAAGTATGCAGACACGTGTTTATTATGTATCACATATGTGTATATTACGTATATCCACATACGTGTTTATAATGTGTTCCCATATGTATTTATAATGTGTTCCCATACATATTTATATTTTGTTTCTACACGTATTTATTACGTGTTTATTGTGTTTCTACATGTATTTATTGATTGTTTATATACATATTTATCATACATTGGACAACTCTACAGTATAGTGCATGTTGCATACATGACATTTACAAAGTTTTATGCATCTTTGTAAACAAAGATATTGAGCTAGGAAAATATATTTTTACAATAGATGTCAATTTTTCAGATTATGTTGATTTCATTAATGTACTTAAATTTATAAAAAAAAATTTATAAATTGAAGTACATATTAATATTGAAATCAACACAATCTGAAACAGTATCTTTAAAATTTAAAATACATTCATCTAAATCATTTTTTTATAAAGATACAATACATCAAATGTATCATGTATGCAAAATTCACAATACTATAGAATCACTCTGCTCATATGTAATATAATTTTTATTTTAATTTATATTATATTGTTAATACAATAATTATAAAAGATCATATAATTTCAGGAGTATTATTTTAAAATTCATAAATTATTCTTAATACAAAAACGTGTTTTTTTCCTTTATTTTCAGTTTATATTTAAATATATTTTTAATTCTAATTAATTCTAAAAATTGCAAAAATTATAATCTACTACATTATGAAATATAATTTTGAATTTAAAAAATAAGCTATTTTAAATTGAAAATAACTTAAAAATACAGAATAAAATTTTGGGACATATAAAAATATTAAACACACAATACTTAAAACATTTTTGCAATTTTTAAAGAGTTAATTTTTTAAAAGTAAACTTCATTACTAAAAATATATCAAACAACAATATTGAAAATATTGTAATTAAGTTGATAGGCTATTTTAAATTATAAATAACTTTTAAGAATGAAATACTTAGAAAACACACAATACTTTGCAACTGTGATGATTTTTAAGAGTGAACACAGTGAGTAAGGGCACAAAGCACAAGTATAACACAAGTTTCTAGATGCACAGAACACAAACTGCTATAAAATGAATTAGCATTTTTTCGACTAATTATATTTCTTTTAAGTATATTTTTAATTCTAATTATTTCTAAAAATTGCAAAAATTATAATCTACTATGTTATGAAATATAATTATGTGTATAGTGTTTTTAAAAAATTCTAAGAATTATGTGTCTTTATTTCTTTTAAGTATCATGTTTATTTTCTTTTAAGTATAAGGCTTTTTTTACTTCTTCCAAGTATCATGTTTTTAAAAATTTCTTCCAAGTATCAATTTTTTTTTTTTATTTTCTTAAAGTATCAAATTTGTTTTAATTTAGTATTGTGTTCTTTAACATTTCACCCCTGTATCAACATTTTTTAAGTAGCATATTATTTTAAAATTTCTTCCTAGTATATTTTTTTTATTTCTTCAAAGTATGATGTATTTAAAAAAATTATATTGAAATATCATTTTTAAAATGCTTATATGACTTTTCTGTAAACATATTTTATGGAAATTCAACTTTTCATATTTTTTCATAAGTTTTCACATCTTTTTCAGTGTTAATTTCAAAATGTACTCTTGTTCATGATGAAATCTTTTCCTTTTTAACTCTTTATAACATAGCTGAAAAGTGTTTATGACTTTGTTCATTCTGTCTGTCCGTTCGCACGATAACTGCCATAAAAATAACTTTATCAAAATTAAATTTTAATATGTTGTTCAGACTGTCTGTGGAAACTATGAGAATATAAATGAATAATATCACCCAATTAGTTTTGGACTGAACCTGGTTGAAAAATGGAATACATTGAATCCTATGGGACCTAATTTTTCAAACATTTTTTAAGTGAATTTAAAATTCACAAATTGCTTCGAAAGTTTTAGGAAATATTCAAATTATCCCATAAAAAATATGAAAAAAATTTCAGCAAAATATATTTGGTAGTTTTTTAAATAAAAATTAAAATAATAATTACACCCATATTATATGAAGAGATCACATGACCTACTTCAAAATAAGATATGGCACCCATCTTGTTTCAAAATCGTGATTTTTCAAGTTCTTTTTAATTTATATTTAGTGTTGTATCCATCCTAAAACCACTTTATTTTTGGTTAATTTCTGTGCATCTACATTATGAAACAACGCAATTACAATATATTTTAATTTTAAATGATCAAACATTGATTATTTCTACAACGAAGCCTAATTTTCACTTATGGAGAATGTAAACGCATAAAGATGTACGATGAACCATATAAGAATTGCTGAATTTCCTTAACACATAATTATTTAGCTCTAGAATTTGCAATAGAGCTGATATGAACAAAACATTCATTAATTTTACATAGAGAACACACGATTTTATAACACTTTTTCGATGAAATTTTAAGCAGAGTTAAATTACTTTTACCTCCATGGTTTTAAGTTTTTAAATAAAATAAATTATTGTAGTATTATGATAAATGAAAGGAACGGACTAAAAGTGTATCAATGATATATTTACAGCTTTTACATAGAGAGTCAAGCCATCTATATTTCAATGACATCATTTGAATAAAGTTTTTTTTTTTTCGATGAAGTTTTAAGTTTTCAAATGTAATGAATTATTGTAGTATTGTGATAATTTTAGAAATATTACCACTGAATGTATCACATTTTAGAGGTGTTTAAATGAAATTGCATTGCAGTCGGAAAGTGTTTCATAAATGCTTTATGCACGATTGATCTTTCTTTTTGATTTTATGCACATGACTATTTCCTTTTACAAGTTAAATATCATTAAATTTGCAAAAAAATTTAGCAGGAAATGCCTTTTAATAAGAAAGATGCATTTTATATACACCACATGCCATAACAGAATTTGGTTTGTTGTTGAGACCCAGACCGTCCGACCTACCAGAAAGGTGTAAGGTAACTGTTTGGATGGCCGGGAAGTGCCACCCAATTTAGACCGGAACCCAGTGGGGGAGGCATCCACAGGGACTGTACCCTCCTTCCCCTACCACCAACCTCTCGGAAGGACTTACGGACCCACATGTTTAACGTGATCATACTAACAGAATTTGTGTAAAAAACCATCACCAAATTCAAGACCACACAAATCATGGGAAAGAAATGACCATGTTTGTGAGAATTTTTTTAAAAACTACACAATACTTGACATAGTATAAACTAAAGAGTTAATATACGAGGCATGTTTTTTATGTAAGTACCGTTTTGCGATTCCGCCGCCGCAGCGTTACGGTCGGCGTTCCGCGCATGCGCGCTGGTTACCTACATCTCTTGTCTACGCACTGACGCCATTACAGTCTGATTCTTCATTGTATACGTTGTTTACTGAGTGTTTAAGATGCCTCCGACAATCGTGAGTCCCGCCGATTGTGAAGTACGGGCTGTTATACGATTTCTTAGTGCTAAAGGCGTAAAACCGATCGATATTCATCGTGAGATCTGTGAAGTTTACGGACAAAACATTATGAGTGATGGAATGGTAAGGAAATGGGTGAGAGCATTTAAAGATGGCCGCACAAATGTGCATGATGAAGAACGGAGTGGGCGTCCTTCGGTCTTTAATGAAGATTTGGTGCAGAAAGTGGAAGAAAAGGTGAGAGAAAACAGACGCTTTACAATTTCATCAATGTGCGACTGGTTTCCTCAATATTCTCGTAGTGTTTTGTATCGCATTGTGACCGAGAACTTGAATTACCGGAAATTGTGTTCACGTTGGGTTCCAAAAATGTTGACGGATTTGCACAAAACCCAACGTTTAGGCAGTGCATTGACTTTCCTTGAGCGGTACCACAATGAAGGTGAAGATTTTTTAGACCAAATTGTTACTGGTGACGAAACATGGGTGGCCTACGTCACACTAGAATCAAAACAACAATCCATGGAATGGCGACATTCATCATCACCCAAAAGAGTGAAGTTTAAGCAAACAATTTCTGCCCGGAAAATCATGTGCACAGTTTTTTGGGACAAAAAAGGAGTATTGCTAGTGGAGTTTCTGCCTCGTAATGAGACAATCAATGCAGCGTCTTATTGTGAGACATTGAACAATCTGCGTCGTGCAATCCAGAACAAAAGACGTGACAAGTTGAGTAAGGGTATCGTTTTGCTGCATGACAATGCCCGTCCACATGTGGCTAATCGGACCAAAGATCTCATCAAATCTTTTAAATGGGAAACTCTAGATCATCCTCCATACAGCCCTGATCTGGCGCCCAGCGACTACCATTTGTTCCTGCACTTGAAGAAACACCTGGGTGGTCAGCGTCTTCAAGACGATAACGAAGTCAAAACAGTTGTGATACAGTGGTTAACAAGTCAGGCGGCAGAATTTTATGAGGAGGGTATTCAAAAACTGGTGCCACGTTATGACAAGTGCCTCAATATTCACGGAAATTATGTAGAAAAGTAGATTAAGGTACAGGCTTTCATGTAGAAATAAAATTATTGCGATATCTTTGCACGTCTTTTTTTAATTCCAAAACGGTACTTACTTAAAAAACATGCCTCGTATGTTAATATAATGAAGTGCATGTTGTTCAGAATC
The DNA here is from genome assembly GCA_951213105.1 of Amaurobius ferox. Classification (NCBI taxonomy): domain Eukaryota; kingdom Metazoa; phylum Arthropoda; class Arachnida; order Araneae; family Amaurobiidae; genus Amaurobius; species Amaurobius ferox. Next base: position 8,579,279 of record OX578133.1, read on the forward strand.
ATGCAAGCCGAAACTATATTCTGCAAATAACATTAAAGTAATTATAAAAAATTTATAATTTAAATGAATAAAATGATTTTAATATTTAACACTGTTTAAGCGAAGAATAAATGAAAATGTGGTTATATTGCATTTGTTATGCATGCTTATTTCAAACCATGAATTATTCTTTTACATGTTTTTATATATTTATTTATTTTTAGACAGGTATAATTACACTAAATGAAAGTTGCTTCATTTAATATTACATGGATTAAAATTATTTTAGTCCTGAACTTCCAAGTTATGCATGTGCAGAATACATTCTAAGAAAGCATGATGCTGAACAACATGCTTTTCGTCTGCCTTTAATATCTAATCCTAAAAGTAATATATACATATATATATATATATATATATACAATAACACTAGGAAGATATAGAAAATAAAATAAAAGTTAAAGCTAAATATAATTAAATGTAAAATATAATATATGAGTCAAACAACATTTTGATACAAATTTGTTTTAATTTAGTATTGTGCTTTTTAGCATTTCAGCCATGTATCAAGTTTAAGTTAAATATCATTAAATTTGAAAAAAAAAAAAATTGCAGAAAATGCCTCTTTATAAGTTAAAGATGCATTTTATGAACATTGGATACCATAATAGAACTGGTGTAAAAAATAATCACCAAATTTGAGACCGTACTAATTATGTAAAAAAATGCCCATTTTCGTGAATTTAAAAAAGTTTCTAAAAGGCGATAAACTTTGAAAATTTTTTGGGGGAAAAAATTATTTTAAGCTTTATATGAATTTAATTGTACAGGCATTTTATTTAAATACTTAATCAGGCATTTTATTTAAATAATTTTTCAGTACATTCACTTACAGCTGAAGTATTCTGAAACTAACATGATTACTGAATACTATCTTTTTCTTTGAATATCATAAGATAATCATAAAAAATAAACTCAGAATTTAACTTTCAATATACTTATTTATTTTTTGTTATTGCTGTAAATTGTAAAATAATTTAGAATTATGAAAATATACTAATTGAATGTCATTCATTAACCTATGCACTATAATCTGTAGAAGTTTAGGTTTTCTAATATAGCACATCTTATATTCCCTTTTTTTACTACCACACATTAACAAATAGTAAACAATTTTGCTTAATTATAAAGTTTGAAATACCCCAGGGGCTTTGCAAATTTAATAAAGCTGTATAATAGAACTTTTTGGCATTAATATTTCATTTATAATTCCATTGAATTGAAAATGTAAGAAAGATTAAATTAGTTTTGTATTATTGAAATAACTTTAACTAATATAATGAAATATGCAATGGTAACTTGAAACTGTAAGTTGGTTACTTTACTTTTTTCCAAGTAATTTTAACAATTTTCAAGACCATAATACTCTTAACCCTTTCCGGACGGCAGTCTTGAAAACACTTTATTAATTGACACTTGGGCGCGTCGACTGTTCGGAAATGGTTAACAGTTTATTCGCTACATTAAAAAAGTGTGCGCAACCTAATCAAAAATGACTTCTTAACCCATTCTTTTAAAATTTTAGCATGCCATAACAAATAATAAAAAATATACATGCAATATATTAAGGACACCCTGGCAAGGAAAATCTTCAAAAAATCAATTTTTCAATTTTACTGCCATTTTATAGCTTACTTCATTCTGAACACAATGATGTGTATAGTTTTAATTATTTACCATGATTAGAAATAGCAAAACTTGCATTTAAACAGAGCTCACTCGGCTTCCTTTGCTGGCCACACCCACTTTTTAAACTTGATTTTCTCAAAATGTAGTTTTTTTTTAGTTTCGAGTACAATTATTAAAAAAACTATGAGAGATACAAGTATGAAATTTTATATGCATTATTAGCTCATAGTATACTATGTTTTATACCTATAATTATATTCATGTTGTTAAAAAATTATAATTTATGTTGATTTTAACTAACAAAATTTTGAGAATTTCTATAGTACAATGTAATTTTTTGGATAATTTAAAAATTATCACTCCTATAATACAAATTGTAAGTATAATATTGACATTAAACATAAATTAGTATATTCTGAAAGTTTCATGATATTGTGGTGGCAAGTTTTTTTTGTAAAATGTACCGATAGGAATGCTTTCATAAAAAAAAATATATTTTCCTTTCATAAAACCTATGATAATATAAAAAGTACACATAGTAATGAAATTATTTTATGTATTATTTTCTCAAGAAACATATTTTGATCACAATTAGGTAAAAAAAATTTAAAATAATTCTTTTGTGTACTTTTGAGCATTGATTTCCGTGAAAGCATAAAGCCATATTTTTCGTCGATTCCCCTTGCCAGGATGTCCTTAAGATACTAAATATTTGTCAAACGGTTAAAGATATGCTATTTGATGTAAGGAATATTACATTTTACATTATTATTTTACTTTTATAACTTTAGTGTAGCATTTTTATTTCTATGATTTCTTACTATTGACAATATCTTAAAGAGAGAATGAAATTTTTTATCTATATAAATAAAATTGAAAATGCATCTATTTGTTTGTCTGTGTGTGTGTTTTCTGTATCTCATCATTATGGTAGAATGGCTGCATTGAATATCATGAAAATTTTGTGGGTAACCTTGGAATTGCCTCACTTAAAATTTAGTCCATGTTTTGAGTTTAGGGATTATTGAGATTTGAATAAAAATCATACAATTAAACCTTCTATAGAAATAGCATTATGTAAATTATTATGTATTATTACCGTCTGCAAATTTATTAAGAAAATTATATCATGATGCTTAGCAATGCAATTAAATCAAATATGTTTATTAGGCAGACGATTATTATTAAATTTTTTCTGATTTAAATAATAAAGAAATTGATATAAAATAAAATTTTATAAATGATCGGAATTTCATCTTTAGCTAGATTACATCAATTACAGCTTTCGGGTTTAAATATTGGGGGAATTAATAACATTTTCAATTTAATACCTCATATGTTTTATTTTGGTAAAAACTCATGATGTGTTTAGTCAGTTAATTCATATATTGTGTTTAGTCAATTAATTCGTATATTGTGTTTAGTCAATTAATTCATTCATATTGCTTAGCTAAATGCTGAAACAGAATAAAAGTGATAATACCATTTTGGTTCTTTCATTTTAGTATATATTGATCCAATTTCATATACAATAGTCTCCATTCAATGAACTTTCATTTAATGAAGTTTTCTATTTAACGAAATTTTCTACAGAATCTTGACTTTGAATGACATTTACATGTTATGTACTCTCCGTAATACGAAAGATAATTTCTATAACTAATTTTTTTTGTGTTTTTTGCAAATGTGGGGGGGGGGGGGGTAATGTTTTGTGACTTTTCATTTGTTAAAGTTCCAACAAAATCAACCAAATTCGCTACCATGATCTCACGCGCCCTTGTTCTATTATAAGAAATTCCCACAACCAAGGGATGGGAATTGCTTCCTTCCTTATCTTTGAGGGGGACCATATGACACGGCAGGGAGGCAATGGAAACTGCATTCCACAGGGTAAAACTGGTTTTCATTTTGGGCCTGCTATAGGACACATTCTTTTTTGAATTAGTTCACATATCTCTTGCTTAGGGTGCGGTAGCCCATTGGTTAGCGTGCTGGAGTTGCACTCTGTAGACCCGGGTTCGATTCCAGGCGCTGCCAAAACTGCCGCCGTGTTCACGCGGAGTATGATCACTTTAAACATGTGGGTCCGTAAGTCCTTCCGTGAGGTTGGTGGTAGGGGAAGGAGGGTACGGTCTCTGTAGATGCCTCCCTCACTGGGTTCCGATCTAAATTGGGTGGCACTTCCCGGCCGTCCAAACAGTTACCTTACACCTTTCTGGTAGGTCGGACGGTCTGGGTCTCAATCAACAACAACATATCTCTTGCTTGTATGTTAATTTGCTCAAAATGTCAAGAGAGAGTGATTGTGTCTTTCGGATAAAGTGAAACTTGTAGATGATGTTGATAAAGGAATGAGGAAGAAAGCTGTGGCTTTAAAGTATGGTATAGCAGCGAGCAATGTGTCAACAATTTTAAAAAATCATTCTTCAATCATTCAGTATGAAAGCAGTAGTATGAGTGTAAACAAAAAGATTTAAACAATGTTCATATGAAGACATTGGTGCCGCTGTTTAAAAATGGATAAGAAAAATTCAATATAAAAATGCACCTCTCTCCGGTCCAATGATCCAACAAAAAGCTATCTATTTTACTCAGGAATTGGGACACTCAAATTTTTAAGCTAGTGTTGGATGGCTCGATAAATTTAAAAAGAGACATAGAATATTGTATAAAACCATATCAGGAGAAAGCGCAGATGTTTCTGAAGAGGTATGTGAAAAATGGGAAAAGAAGCTGTAAAACTTTTGGGCGAATATGGTGCAAAAAACATCTTTAATGCTGATGAAACGGGATTGTGTTTTAGTCTACCAAATAAGACTTTAACATTTAAAGACGGCAGATGCTTCGGAGGCAAAAATACCAAACAGGGAATAACTGTTTTGTTATGTGTGAATATGACTGGTGAAGAAAAATTAAAACCGTTAGTAATCAGTAAAAGTCAAAAACCCAGATGTTTCAAAAGAACAAAATCTTTAAAAGAGGACTATCATTTGAATAAAAAGTCATGGACGACTTCAACAATTTTTGAAGAGTGGTTGTCAAAATGGGATAAACAATTGGAAAAACAGTGTCGCAAAATTGCGTTACATATGGATAACTGTCCTGCACATCCACCAGACTATGCTTCAAAATGCAAATTGAAGAACATAAAGGTTATTTTTCTTTTGGCCAATACAACTTCAAAACTTCAGCCATCGAATCAAGGCATTATAAAAAATCTTAAAGTTCATTATCGAAAAAGAATCCTACAAAATGATATTCTTACCTTAGAGAGCAACCAGTGCATAGGCAATTGTATTTAAAAATCTCCATATTAGAGATGACGAAAGCTTGGCAGTGTGATGTGACTGCATCTACTATAAAGAAATGTTTTGTTAAAGCCGTTTTCAAAAGTAATGCTGAATATGATGATGAGGATGAATCCAAGTGCTCGGCAGTTTTGAAAGAAAAATGGCAGCATCTGAAAAACATGGGAGCTATTGAAGAAGGTATAGAGCTGTCTAATTTTCTCCATGTTGATGAAAACATTGGGATTGCTGAATATCCCAAGGAGCATGACATATTGAAAAGTGTTAGGAAATGTAATGAAGGCACTACAGTGAGTGATGAAGATGATAATGAAGAGGTTGTTAAAAAACCTTCACAACAAGAAATGCTAACAGTATTTGATACAATACGAAGGGTATTACAGTTTCAAGAAAATGTTACAGATGATGTGTTTCAATCTTTACAAAAGTGTGAAATTTTTTATGAAAAATGTGCTCTTTATAATAAACCTGTACAAAGCAGCATTACAGACTTTTTTACAGTTTAGGATATGTGTTAAAGTCAATAAAGTGGATATGTAAGTTCAGTCTTTTTTTTTTTTTTTTTTTTTTTTTTTCTGGTTTCTATAACTTAATTTACAAATTTTTATTTAACGAATTTTCTTTATAACAAAGTTTTTAAGTGGAACAATGAGACTTCGTTAAATAGAGACTCGACTGTATATATTTTATAATTTACTTACAAACGGGATCAGTATGTTTTATTCTTCAGATCTACTTGTGAAGATAATTTGTTTAGAGGACACTGAAAGGAGAATTAAATTTAGTAGAATTAAGTGAAAAGAAAATTAAATGAAAGATTTTAATAGAATATTTTGAGTAACAATGTCATTTAGTCTGCAGGAATTTGCACACATTTTAAATCATGAGCAATGCTGGATATATCTGCTATTAACTGTATACATAAAATTCTAAATTGTTCATCTATTTGTCTGTTTATTTTCTCAGCATAGTAGAACTCATCTATTTTCTTTTTGTTAGAATTATTATAAATTTTCAAAAATAAAGACTGCAAATATTAAAACTTCACTTTAAATTTTGAATTTTTAGTTTCTTGTGTTATATAATCAGTACGAAGAACGGCATATTGCTAGCCTTTTATAAAATATCACAAAACTAACAACATTATTAAAATTATTTTAACATATTTGCAAGAAACTGAATAATTTATGACAACACATTAAGTACACTAGTCAAATGCAATGATATGACACAAGCTAACCTGATAAAATATACATTTTAAACATTGAATGATTTTTAATACTTAACAATTATTTAACAAAGCTTAATTTTACAAGTGGCTAGGTAGTTGTCTTAATTGATGTGACAATAATAAAATTTTAAAACTAGCTAAGAAAACTCTAAAAAGTTTGCTGATGTTATAATTAGCAACAAAACAATTTAGAATCCAGTTAGCTTTAATTGAAAAGAAATTTAGACAAGAAGGAATAATATAATTTAAGTATTTTGAATGGCATATATTTAAAATGATACGTATTTTAAATGACATGAAAAGAAGCAAAAATTGGTAAGCACTTACTTCTAAGGAACATCTACACTCAGTATTTCGGTATTTATTTATATTCAATGTATGATGATAAAAGTAATACAGTATATCTCTGATTTGATACAGATTTTGCATAAGAAATTACGCACACACAAAACATTCGGCCGTCCAAATAGTTGCTCTTAGTCCTCTGGACGAGTCGGACGGTCTGGGTCTTCAGAACACACAAAACATGATAAAGGAACAATGTCTAAAGAAATAAATTCGTTCGTTGACCATTACATCAACGATCCAGTTACTTAATGATTTCCTTCTTTGTGTGGGCTAGTGGGGAGAATTATCCAGAAAAGATTTGAACGCTAGCTTTGGGTCTACAAGCACCACACGGTCCACTTTTCATAGAGGGGTGCTCTGGCTTCTGATATCGGAGGTAACGGCCTCGCCAGGGGTTGCAATATATGAGTGGGAGGAGGAGGAGTGGTAGCTGTACGTGCAGAGGAGGCTTTCGAACGTTTCTGATTAGTGCTACATTTGGCACCTTGGTTTATATTTCATCCCCTTGTGGCAGCGCACACTGCGTGTTTTCTATGTGCCTTGGCAGGAAATGCTCATGCCTAGTAACTCCCAGCAAAGGGTTGCTTGCCAATTTTTGAAGTGGCAGGAGACAGTTCCGAGAAAGTTTTCAAGGAAGTTTGTTGCGAGCGGTTTTCCGTGCTCAGGACGCGGACCACAAAAAATGCTGTTTCAAGAAAGAAAGGAACCTTAAGATGGCCACGGCTCTCTCTTACATGGGGATATCTGTGTTCTTTTTCATCAGAATTCCCAGTGAGCAGGGGTCTGTTTGTAGAAGAACCTCACCATCTTTTCGGCTGCTGATTCAGATTTTTTGAGATTTTTGGGGAAAGGCCTCGGGATCCCTTCTTGCTTGGGGACTCAGAATCTTTTCCCAGCAAGCTGTGGGACTTGTTGTGCAGAGTACTCTCACCTTTAGGCCTGAGGATGTCAGCAAGACTTTCTGCCAGATTGCTTTTCCAAAGGGGAGATGCCCGTTCAAGGCATCGGAAACTACATCATCGTCACCATTTTTTCCATGAGTGTACCAGTCCCTGACGTCAGGTTTATTTTTGAACTTTTTTTTCTTTTTGAGCTCTTTGTTCCTGGGTCGACGGACCATCAAGGACATATATATATATATATATATATATATATATATATATATATATATATATATATATATATATATATTCATAGACTTTTGAGATACAAACTTCACTTTTTTGTCATTGATTGTTGATATTTCAGGGAATCCAATAATCCAATTTGGATCTCCATGCAGCTGTGGGGAAAATTGTAGGGGATGGGAGTTTTGGTTTAAAAATAAATGTTTTTCTTTAAAAATGTTAAACTTGCCTCTGTGTTCATTTTACATCAAAGTCTCCAACGTCCATATTTCACTTTCACCTGTGTTTAATTTATTGTTTCTTGTAGTGTAAATATAAAACTAACCACTATCACCTAATTCTAATTAAATGCTTAAAGTGTAATGTAAAGAAAGTTGAGAAATTAAAGTTAAAGTAAATAGTGTGAAAAATGATTGATGTTGATTAAAGTAGTTTAAAAGTTTAATGTAATGTTTTAAAGATAAAGAGTAATGATAAATAATGTAATGTTTAAAGATTAAATGAAAAGGTTAAATTATTTCTTTGTGTGCCAAAAATGTCCTCATAAGTGAGTCTTGACTGCCATATATTTTTATGGCTATTTGATGATTTTATTTTCTACATATTTAGTAGCTAATATTTTCTAATTTTTCATCTTTATCTTCATCTAGCTTGTTTGTAATTTGTAAGAATTCGGAAAATTTAAATTCATTTTGTTATTTTTACTGTTTAAAATTAGATTCAGATTACATGAAAAACTAATCAGAGTCATAGAATGCAAAATATAAATACAATTTTATTGTTCGATACAGATATATGTGATAGTTTATTATGTTATGTGATAATTACTGGAAGCTATATATACATTTCTGGCAGTTATTCCTCATACTATTGGTAAGCGAATTAATTAGATTCTGGGTCAATATGGCTCATTCCTCTGCAAGAGCTGTTTGGAGCTTCTGGGGATTCTGGAAGTGGGTTGGCATGCTGCAATGTGTCTCTGTAATGTAGTGTTAGACACCTTAATGTAAACAAACAACATATTGTGATAACGATATGGTCAAAAGTTAGTCTAAGTTTCCCTGTTTGGATCATTTGTTTAGTGTCTGAGTTTATTTGCATTTGAGTTCATGCAGATTGTATCATAGCTGATTGGAATATGTTAATCTTCATATCACTGGAAATTAGCATATTCTGGAAGCATCATAACAGATGATGAGTATAAATGCCCAGTGCTGGGAATGGTGTGACTTGTAGCTTTAGCATTTGTGCAGAATGTGACTTCTGACTTTGTGTTTGATAGTAGAGCTTGTAGAAGCTCTTGATAATCATTAAATTTATGGCTTGTGTTTAAGCTATGTACAGATAGCTGAGATGTTACAACTATGCTCGGTTTATAGAGCAATGTTTTCATCTAATGTAACTGTTTGTGAGCTACATCAAAGTTAGAGATGCATGCTCTTATTCTTTTGATTATCATATGTTTTGTGAGTAATAAATATCATTTTTATTTTACTCACTATTTGCTTGAATTGAATCACTTTGTGCATTACTCTACAAATACTCTACTTTTCTATGATGTCGTAAAAATTTAATATATTGACGTGGATAAATTCGACAATCAACAGTTATGTTGTATAATAATTACTGGAAGTTATACATACAGTCCTGGCAGTGATTCCTCTTACTATTGACAAGCGAATTAATTAGATTCTGGGTCAATATGCCTCATTCCCCTGCAAGAACTGTTTGGAGCTTTTGGGGATTCTGGGAGTAGGTTGGCATGTTGCAATGTGTCTCCATAATGTATCTTACACATTCTCAATTAGCTTGAAATCAGGGGATCTGACTGGCCACTCCATTCACCAAACTTTCCAGGAAATTGTCTATCAGCTAGGCTTGATGAAGTTTCCTATTGTCATCCATAAAAATGAAGTCTAAGCCAACATCTGCCCTGAGAAACCTGACATAAGTGTCCAGGATTTCATCTCTGTATCTCAGACTAATTACCAAGCCAGCCTGAAAAATGTGTAGGCCTGTGCACCTGTTCATCATGATCCCTGCCCAAACAAAAATTCAACCTCCACCAAAAGATATACATTTTTGCCTTTCCCCTACCTCTTCCCCTTTTCCTTGACATTAAAGGTGATGTAGTATGTCCTTGTTGGTGCTCTCCAGTTGACAACCCATGGAGAATTAGTATTAGAACTAAATCGGGAGTCATCTGAAAAAAAAATAGCAAGTACCTACTGGTCATAGCTCCAAAGTTAATGTTTGAGGTCAGCATTAAACAAGCTCGTCTGGTGAAGTGAGTAAGAGAAACACAAATTACTGGCCTTCTTGAATACCTGACTCATGAAGTCTTGTGTACACAGTATGTTTAGATATTCTTGTCCCTGTGGCTGCTGATGGGGATAACTTTGTCCCAGTCGCTAACAAACACTTTCTGTTTCTTGAAACTGTTTCCAGAGTCTTGAAAGAACATTTTGTAGAACATTTAGGGCTCTGGACATTTCAGGCACTCTTTCCAGCCACTACCATATCAACTGCTCTCTATCTTTTCCAATTGTCCATATGATGTTTTTGTAATATAATTGACTTTACATGTTACTGAACTGGACTTTGTGTTGCATCATCACCACCTGCATCTGGTATAAGATGTGAGAGAACTATCACACCTTTTAAACCCATCCATAATTTGTATGTTCAAAAGTTCATCATGATCCAAATATTGCAAAGCGCATACACATTTGTCTTCTTCACATACACAAAATTTCCTCACATCTTGTTGCATATATACAGTGAGTTTTGTACCCTTTTAAAGATTGACTTTTAATTTTGAGTACCAATGTATTAACCCATGCTGCATTGTCAATTGGGCAGATTTTGGTTTCAAACAATATTTTGGTTCTGCCACCAGGGACGTAAGTACCGGGGGTGTGTGGGGGGGTGTCACACCCCCCCTGATTCAAAAAAGTCGGAAAATTTGGCAATCACTCGGAAAAAAAAATCGGAATAAGAGTGTGTTTTGTTCTCCATAAATTTCATTTAAAAACTTATTTTTTACTTTAATTTTCTAAATGTTCACTACAAAATCACCGATTCTCTTTCGTGAAACAAAATCCTTGAAGTCCATGTTGAAGCAAAGCCATCTGATGAACGTGGGGCAATGGTTTCTTTGCGATGTCATAAATCTCATTTAAATACGTATGAGCCACCTGGATAAGGGCTATGTCAACTAGGGTGGTCCAGGAAGTCCCTAAACTTTGTCGGCATTTTTCTTGAGGAAATTCGGAGAAGCAGATCTTGCAACCGGAGGGTGCAGATCATTTGTAGTACACATATGTGGGGACCTTCGAGAAGCAATCACGTGATTCTAGCTCTTTGGTGGGGACAAACCATGAAGGAGCAATTAGGTTCTGGTACGAGTTCTTCAGACAAAACCTATTTTCTTCGCTATGCTGTCGGCAAAACAGCAGGAGAAAAATACTGAAACACATTGTCCAGGGATTTGGAAAGCAAACCCAGTATGTATTCCCTTAAAAGTGTCTATAATTGGGCAAGTAATTTATGACTCTCAGAAAATGTGAATGTCTTTTCTGTAAAATGCTGAAAAGCGTGGAATGTTCATTCAGTCCAGATTGCTTTAATTTTTCGCAGAGCTAGGTTCTGTCTGCGTAAAGTAAGGTAATATTTTTAAATTATATAAAGGCATGCATAAGAATCGTTTATATACGTTTCTCATAATTATTATTATTTATTTTTATTGCTTTTTTAAATTTTGTTATAAAATTGTGGTTTTAAATTGTGCTTTTTTTTAACAATTCATACGTAATTTAAATCAATTTTCTGCGACAAAATAAAATCGCAAATTGTGAATGAAACACTAGACTATGCCAAAAGATCAGCAGTGGTTCCAATACGGGTCAGAACGGACCGAAAATTTAGAGTTTTTCCCTGCCTGGCACGACAATGCCAGTACTTAAACCAGTCCCGAAGACCACTGAGTCTCGGCTTGATCCGGCCCGAAATAATTTATATTCATATGTGTTAAAAACATGAATGTGTAGAAAGCCCGGGCCGCCCGACTCACCCGAGGGTATGAGCAGCAAAGTGAGCGGCCGCCGCAAACATGAATGTGTTGAAGACCCAGACCGTCCGACTCATCCGAAGACATAGAGCATCCCCTTGGACGGCCGGGAACATGAATGTGTTGAAAACCCAGACCGTCCAACTCATCCAATGGACTTGAGCAACTATTTGGACGGCCGGCGGGAACATGAATGTGTTGTTGTTGAGACCCAGACCGTCCGACCTACCAGAAAGGTGTAAGGTAACTGTTTGGACGGCCGGGAAGTGCCACCCAATTTAGACCGGAACCCAGTGGGGGAGGCATCCACAGGGACCGTACCCTCCTTCCCCTACCACCAACCTCTCGGAAGGACTTACGGACCCACATGTTTAACGTGATCGTACTCCGCGTGAACACGACGGCAGTTTTGGCAGTGGCTGGAATCGAACCCGGGCCTACCGAGTGCAACTCCAGCGCGCTAACCAATGGGCTACCGCGCCCTAGGAACATGAATGTGTGAAAATTTTCTACGAAGAATTGAGATAAAAGTTTTTTTTCAACATTTATCTATATATATAGCTGAAATAAAGACAATTATTTCATGTATTCAATTAAAACTCATTTGAAAAATTTTCAAAATTAAATATGTTCCGCCTGGCGAAATAAATATATTCGACCCCAGAAAAATTTTCAAAATCAAATATGTTGGCCTTTTTTAAAAGTCAAGTTCGAGCCCGACCCGAAACAGCTTTCTAAATCTTCGGCACGGCCCGAGTCGAAATGATTTCGCTCGAATAACATTTTTCCATGTAGGTAGTTTATCTTTTTTGACAATTTTAAAATAATTAAGAACCACTTTTTTAAAATGGTTCAAAATATTAAGACATCGAAATTAGAACCACCTTTTCAATTTTTTTTAAATTATTAAAATATCGAAATTAGGACCACATCTACAAAATATTAAAATATCGAAATTGTTGCCACTATTTTTCAAAAACTAAGAACCTATCCAAAATCCAATTGTACACTCCTTTATGGTTTTCAAAAGACTACAAATAACCTAATATTATTTATAGCTACCACTTTTTGTTTTCGGGAAATACGCATTCATAAACTTAAACAAGAAAGATCAATCATGCATAAAGCATTGATTATGAAACACTTTCCAACTTCAATGCAATTTTATATAAACATCTCAAATGCGAAACATTCCTCGGTAATATTTTTGAAATTATCACAATACTACATTAATTTATTATATTTGAAAACTTCATCGAAGAAAATGAACTTCATTCAAATGACGGCAATGAAATATAAATTGCCTGGTTTAAACATCTCTAAAATGCGATACATTCCTTGGTAAATTTTTAAACTTATCATAATACTTCAATAATTTATTATATTTGAAAACTTCATCGAAAACAAATGAACTTTATTCAAATGACGTCATCGAAATATAAATCGCCTCTCTATAAAAGCAGTATTTCATCCATAAACATTTTTCCAACCGTTTCATTCATTACAATACTATAATAATTTATTTTATTTAAAAATTTGAAAAATTGTTATCTACCATATTTATTTTAAAATATGAAACCTCTCTTATATATAAAATAATTAAACCCTTGGAAAGATATTTATTATATAATATATCTCGTGTCTCTTTCTGGAGGATATAGCAAGAGTCAAAATTTAATTGAATTTATTTTTCTCCCTATATTAAATAATTTTTATTTAAAAAACTACCTAACATATTTACTGAAATTTTTTTTATATATTTTATGAGATAATTTGAATATTTTCTAAAATTTTCGAAGCAATTAAAGTCGCTTAAAACATGTTTGAAAATTTAGGTCCTGTAGGGTTCAATGTATTTCATTTTTTCAACCTGGGTTCAATCCAAAACTAATTGGGTGATATTATTCATGTATATTCCCATAGGTCCCACAGACTGTCTGAAAAACATACTAAAATTTCATTTTGATAAAGTCATTTTTACGGCAATTATCCTGCTAACGGACAGAATGAACAAAGTCATAAACACTTTTCAACTATGTTGTAAAGTGTTAAAAACATGATATTATCAGTTTTTTTAAACTTGAAAAGAAGATTCCTCGAAAATTGTATTAGATCTATAAAAACACATTAACGCGTTTAAACACGCCTTTTCACGTAGGGCGCGGTAGTCCAGTGATTAGCGCTCGGATTGCACTCGGTAGGCCTCGGTTCGATTCCCTCTGCTGCCAAAACTGCCGTCGTGTTCACGCGGAGTACGATCACGTTAAACATGTGGGTCCGTAAGCCCTTCCGAGAGGTTGGTGGTAGGGGAAGGAGGGTACGGTCCCTGTGGATGCCTCCCTCCACTGGGTTCCGTTCTAAATTGAGTGGCTCGTCCCGGTCGTCTAAACTGTTACCTTACACTGTTACTGTTATCGGGATTATGGTTGTAGTTATCCGATTCAAATGATTTTTGTACAATGCTTTTAATGACAAATAATTGTATTTTTAAAAATATGAATCATATCTTTAAAATTCAAGGAATAAGAAAACTTCTCAATTTAAATCACTTTATGTGCTTCGTCTGTTGAACTTTCGTGAAATAAATGCCGAAAAGTAAAATTAGATAATTAAATACTATCTCCGAATATTTGCGTGCTATAGAAGAGATTTGTCAAGCGAATTCTTGTAGAATAATTGCTCGTTTAAAAAAAATCAAAATGATATCTGTAAAATTCTGGAACTTGGAATTTTTGATTTCATCACCCGCATTGTGTCGCGCTAATTGTCTATAAACATCTGCCATTCTGCAAACAATAGTCTGCTGGGATAAATGGATTTAGAAACAACGAAATTTCAACTTTAAATATTCATAACCTTTAAACTAATTGAAATTAAAAAAAAAAAAAAAAAATCCCGGCAAGGTGCATATTTGCATAAGCTGAGATTCCAACTCTATACAGATCTTCAAAGCTGTTGAAAGCTTGAATTTTCTGCTACGCGTTACACACACACAGAAACAGACATTATTTTGAAAAATACTAAATATGTAATAATAATGCAACATTTACTCGACCGTTCGATATTAAATTATATATAAATTAGAATGTTACAGTAAAATGTTAACTACGTCAAAATGTTTTTATAAACCTTTTATTAATAGAGAAAAATATGTTAAATAGTTGAGTTTCCAATAAATCAAAATTTCCATTAGTTATAATTTTACCGTTGTACATTTTGTAGACACATTTTATATATTATATTTTTATTAATAGATAATCATTAATTTATTTATAATTACTATTATTTTATTTTTAAATTAAAATATTTCTTTCTCGTTATAATAAAAATCTCCCAAAATATTATTTAAAATTAAACAGAGTTATTTCATAATAATATACCAACATTGATAGTTGCGAAATATTATATTCAGATTTTTGTGGTCATTATTTGGTATTTATATAGTCACAACCTCTCTACTAGATTTGCTCCTATAAGTAGGAAACATAAAAGTAATGAAATGATCCTACATATTTAATTTCGATGAAGAAGCCAGTAAAATAGATCAAAATAATGAATAACATAATTTTTTGTTTTTGAAAGTCAGCTGTCCATAAAATATGGTGATGCTTTATATTACTTCATTCATTTCTGATTCTGTTTGCACCACTTAATATGCACTCGTTTCCAGTAATAATTTACTTATACTAAAAATTTTGGTGTTCAATTAAAGAAAAAATTGTTTTTTTATTTTGTGGACTTCCCATCTCTGCAATTGGTTTATTTAATCTTACGTTCTTTCGAAATATTTATTTCTCGAAGACTTTGATCGAAGTTGACATTTTTTTATAAACCAGCAAACTTCCGCGCACTTCGGGCGCTAAGCTCATCTAAGTACACCACGGCCATGCATGAGAAACAGGAACCGGCGGACATCAACTGCCACTAATCCTCCCACCCACTTCTAATATCCACAGTCACATACCAGTCATACACCCCCCTATTCAATATTATTATCTCTTATAGGATAATATCTCCCTATAAAGACATACATACTATACCGACTCCTAACATAACGCAATGAAGTTACGTTCCCCTATAACCTTAGCAAATTAATTTATCAAGTTTAATACCTCAAACTTTTCATCTTAAGTTTTTAAATGGTCAAGCCATACCATAGAAGAAAAGAGTCTAACTCTCTCTAACTTTATGGATCATATAATTCAGCTCCAACCAATCTATCTATAAACAAAGTTTGTATAATTGCATCGTTTACAAGGTGATTTTGAAGATAAAGCAGAAAATATGTTTCTCTAAGTCCATGGCTTAGATATTCATATTCTGAATTTTTAAATAGGGATGACCTCACAAAATTAAATTTCCTAGTCAACTGAATCATGGAGGTGGTCTCACCTCTAACTTCATGAGTTGAATACAGTTTTCCTGTTATTTCTTCAAGCATTAAGTTCTCATAACCATGCAATTGCATCATGTTGTGGCAACATCTTCGACCTGAGATTATAAACACAAAAATAGCAAAAAAGGCCAAACTTTGAGAGGCTATCTTCCCAGATTCAAGGGTTAATTTTAAAAACGACTTTCAGATTTAAATTCAGCATAGTAAAATTAGCAAACAGAAGTGTTTTAGCCTTTGAAATTGCATTTGGTGCTCTGACATGATGACACTGCGCTTTTAAAAAGGTGATTAAAATTCGTTCAAATCAGTGGTGAAAAAGCATTGAAGCTATACACACAAAAAATTATATGCACCCATAAGAAATTGAGCCAACAGCCACGAAGATCGGCATGTATGTGTCGTTTGAGAAAATATGCAAATGATTAGAATTTGGAATCAATAAAAAACGTTTTATTCAGAAATGGTGACAACAAGAAGCTGATATTTTATTAAGTGGTTATCGACTATACAAGTCGATATTCGGTGCGGCATAGAGTCAGTTAGGTTGCTTATGTCCCTCTGCGGAAGATTCTGCCACAAATAACTGATCAGCTAATTCAGTGGTATTCAGAGAAGGCTGCAATTGCTGCCACAGCATGTCCCATACGTTCTCTATTGGTGATAGGTCTGGAGATCTGGATGGCAATAGGAGGGTATTAAATCCTTGAAGACATTGTTGAGAAAGTTGTGCAGTATATGTTCGAGCTTTGTCTTGTTGGTAAATGGAACCTGGGCGACTTGACAGTATAGGCAGAACAATCGGCGGCAGAATATCGTCAACGTACAAGCGAGTCTTCAGATTGGCTTGCAACAACTAGAGGAGATATTTCCACTTTCGACCCAGACCGTATGACATACACCAAAGTGTAAGGTGGCGGGATATTCCCATTTAATTTAGACTAGAATCCAGTGGGGGGACACAACTACAGTTACCGTACCATCCTCTTACCACCAACTTCTTGTAACCCATATATTTAGGTCTTAAATATACTACATAAAGAATTGTACATATTTTCAAACGCGGATGATTTTCGCCAACTCCGAAAGGAACCGCGGCCCAACAATGTTAAAGTTTAATATGCACTCACTCCAGTTGTATTCAATAGCTCACTGTTTTGCCAAGTTTTTTGGTCTCGGAACCCCTTTTGGAAATTTCATTTAATACCGGAACCCCAAAATGAGAAAAAGTCCAATGGGGTCCAAACTGTACACCAAAATTCTTTAATTTTCCGTAAATTTACATGAAACTATAACACACGTTGAAAAACGCTGTATAACTTAATTATAGTTTCAAACCAAATTTATAAGCATGCGATCCACAAACCTGGAATAAAAAATAAAGAAAATAAACGATCCTTTCTCTAGGAGAGTGCTCAGGTATGTGCAATCTACCGGGAAGAAACCGCAGTCCTATGCATCTCATTAAGGGAGATGCATTTGTTGCTTTGATGCGTTTTCTTAAAAAAAAATGTAGTAATTAAAAAAAAATTATTAGACTGCGAAGATAAACACAACTTTCTGTAGAATTCAAACTGTAGAATTAAGCTAATCTTCCTGTTTTGGATGCTGCAAAATAAGTATCATATAAACTAAAAAATGCAATTTTGATGTATTTAAGAATATGTGTATAGCCACATGCAAGTAGCCTTTTTTGAGGAAATTATTTGAAAATGTGCAATGTGCTTTCGAAAATTAGAAAAAAATAATAAAGTTTAAATTATTTACAAAAACCTATTAAAAGACCCAAATTTAGCTAAAAAAAAGATACATGTTCCGAAATTTACACAACCAATTCTTGGCATAGAAACTCGCGGATTTTTAAGTGCTAGGCAATCATCTGGGAATGTGTCAAGTCTATTAGAAAAAAAAATCCCAAAACATACGAAATTTAATACTTTTTCAAATATATTTAGCATTCTGCTAATCCTTGCCCTAGAAACTTGCCTTGTTTCAAATGATAGCTAAAAATTTGGGCATTTGCATAACACATCCGATAATTAAATAACAAATGTAAAATTATTTATAAAACAAAACCCTCAAAACCAAAAATTTGGTTTTGAGACTTTTTCTTTTTATAAATTGGGGTATTACTTGGATATATACACAAAACATTCGAAAATTAAA
The DNA here is from genome assembly GCA_951213105.1 of Amaurobius ferox. NCBI lineage: Eukaryota > Metazoa > Arthropoda > Arachnida > Araneae > Amaurobiidae > Amaurobius > Amaurobius ferox. Next base: position 8,597,589 of record OX578133.1, read on the forward strand.
ACAAATAATTGCCGTGTAGACTTTGAACTGGGCAAAAGCCATTAGAATAGAAGTGCACTCGTTCAAAACCAAAAGTTAACTCACTTGTTTGTACACTCGGAAATTTTCAATATTAGTCGGAAAAATTTCCTTCACACCCCCCCAGCCAAGATTGCCCACTTACGTGCCTGTCTGCCACAACCAATTTATGCCCTCCATTTCTAATTTTATGCCTTAAGACGTTTTCTTATTTCAGAAAATGAAATTGGTAATGAAAGGACATAATTTCAAATCAGCAGAAAGCACAAATATATTCATAATTCGAATCTTTGACAACATTTCACAGGATATGTTCCTGTTAATACTGCCAGCAATAACAGTGTTCATGACTAATTATATAGAATCAAATATGGACCTTTTTCAAGGTGATAACATTCTAATTTATCAACAGACAAAATAATTATTTTTAATAATCAAGCACAATGAATCATTTATGAGATGTATCAAAAAGCACAGTATTGCTAGTTCAAACATTGAAATTTTCTTTATCTAACCTATCAGATTTTACATTAATACATATCTCTTAAATTCCTTCATATTTCCTATATTACCTTTATCACTTTATATTAGAGAGCCTACATAGGGAGAGATATGACATATGGAGAGCTGCTTCTGATTGGTTAAAGTACTTTTTCATCTGCAGCATGGCATATTCCATTTGAGGCCCATAGGAATAACATTGGACGAATTGATGGCAACTAAAAGAATTTATAATTTTTCAAATTAATGACATGTAGCTATTTTTAATGACTGATGTCATATTTAGAAAGGTTTGAATATTTATATGAGATCAATTTTAAATGGCTTTAATTATTGTAAAATCAGGAAAATGATATTAAAATCAGAATGTCATGTGTTTGCGCTATTTGGCTTACGCTTGGCGATATAGTGATTGACAATTGACAGGTAGTGGCTATTTAATTTTTAGTTTCAAATACATCGACAAAGTTTAATGTTACATAAAAATCAATGAAGGTATGATATGCAAATTATCTTACTGTCACATAGATTAAAATATCAAGATATAATTAATTGAACATTAGTTACTTTTTAAAATATGCAAGGTAAACATTATACTTTTTATTTTCTTTCGAGTTGTTTCATTTTCTTTCACTAAATTCGACTTTCTTACACCAAAATCCATTTTTAAGTGGTTTTATTTTATTTAATTTTTTTTTAAATCCGTATTGTTGGTCCAAATGATATCAAGTGTGACAACTTACCCCCTCGGGCCTCTCCTCCCCCAAGGACTTTATGAACACATAAATTATATTGTGGCTATCTTTCACCACAATTAGTGAAACTGTTAAGTTTCGTGTTCATTAAGCCATAATTTACCCAGCCTCTATGCATAATTATGTCAAAATTTTGTTCTATACTGTCATGCTAAGGAAATCATGTTTTGAAGTTTTCGCTAGAATTTCAAAAAATTCTATATAGTTCTAGATTAGTTGTTAACAAAGCCGGATATAAAATTTCATGAAAATCCATTGATATTTGTGGCTTGGAAACTATCATGTACACAAGAAATCGGCCACAAGATGGCTATCACTCTAAAAATAGTCAAAATGTATTCAAGATGTCCTTAAATATATATTGATTTCAAAATCTCGAAATCAAAATTTTTTGTGAAAACAATATTTTATATACTATATTCCATAGTATGAGAAAGTAAAAATAATATGTTAATTTAACTACTAGAGCCAAAAACTTTTTTTTTTTACAAGTCAAGGTGAATTATAGAAGATAATGTATGCAGTTATAAATCACTTTAGTTCAGTTTTATATTATCATTAGATCCCAATATTTGTATTTCTAAGTTTAGAAGAAAATGCAATTAATTACTTACTCCTATGCAGTTCATTATGACAAGAATGTTAAAAAGTATTCAGTGAAATATATAAGCAAATTATTGAAGTATGGTAAAATTATTACTTAAAAATCACTAATATTTCATTTTATAGTATCTCTAATTTCTATTTAATAAATGTGTTAAATTGTAAAGAAACATTTTGAACTTCAAGCTGTTATAAATTATTATAAATCTGTATAACTTGATACTTCACAGATTTATAATGAAATTGCAAGTTAATAAATGTATTTAATTTCTATTAACAAAATAATTATATGCAATACAATTGTCAATACATAAAATTCATTTGAAACAAAACAATGAAGAAATTAATTAGAGTGTGACTCACCTCAACTTTTTAATACCAAAATCCAGTTTTTTTTTTAAAATTTCTTTTGCAAGAAAAGTTCCAGAAAATTTGTATTGTTGGTCCAAATAATCACAATGATCGTACGTTACCCTTCACTTTCCATTGATGTTACCCTTCACTTTCCATTGATTCACTTTCGATTGATAAATTTAGCAATATACCCTCTTGAGGTTAACTTGCCCCCACCTCAATCCCGAGGTGGGATAATGACATCCCAAACATAAAAATTGCATTGCAGCTATTTTTCACTTCAATGATTAAAACTATTAACCCTTTCACGATGGTTGGCACGCCCACGTGCCAGCTGCGAACTTGCATTCAGGGATGGATGGCACTCACTCGTTAACTTTACCCTAAACGGCGAGTGGCACGTATCGGTGTTTCTATGTGAAACGTTTTCATTTGAATTTGTTTGTCTACTAGATGGCATTAAATGCCCGTGGAAGCAACTTAAATGTATTTTGCAGAATCTTGACCTTGGCACAAGGAGAATCTAATAAATTATTTCTCCATTTGGAGTGGTGAAACATGTTTCTGTAATATAAACAGACAGAGCACTTCTAGCAGCATCAACAATTTTATAATTGAGTTCTGGGTCTCCTTTTGATTTTAGCTTTTAATGATTTTGTTGGTAAATTACAGGAATATAAGAGAGTTTTTTTTTTGGGGGGGGGGGGGGTAAAAGAATGTGCGACAGTAAAATAATTAGGTTATTTCGGATAAAAGTATGGCTGGTTTGAGACGTTTCCTTTCTGTGGAAGAATATACGCGTATGGTAAACGAACCATACAGTAATGAAAGCAATGCAGATAGTAAAGATTCGTGGAACAGTGTTATTTCTGATGATGAATCTGAAAATGCAATTGATTCTTTAGATTCTGAGCGTACTATTATTACAACGCCGCCAGCTTCAGTTGCTGTTTTTTCGAATGATGTTTGGACATGTGATTTGAAAGATCTGAATTCTTTGGAGTTTTTGAACATACCTGGAATAAATCACAATATCATGCCGCCTAATTTAGATAAGGAACTTGATTTTTTAGCATATTTTTTGATGATGAACTAGTAGAATTCATCGTAAAAGCAACTGAAGTTTGCAAAGAAAAAATGGGAGAAAAATCTCCTCTCTCCTTCCACATCGAAGACGCTACCTGTTTCAAATGTATTTACACCTGCGACAGGAAACGAATTTCGTGTGTTTCTCGCACTAGTGGTTTTGACGAGCATTGTCAGAAAACCAAATCTTAAAATGTATTTTTCTAAGAATCCAATTATCAGTACTACTTTTTTCAAGTCAGTTATGAGTCGCGATCGATTTTTAGGAATATTACGTTACCTTCATTTTACTCTTGATAGTAATGCCCAAAAACTAGATAAATTGAAACCCATGTTAGATGCATTAGTTTCAAAATTTAAATCTATATATACTCCTAGAAGAAATGTGTTCATTGATGAATCTTTGTTCTCATGGAAAGGAAGACTGGGATTTCGTCAATATATCCCTTCGAAAAGGTCCAGATATGGAATAAAAATATATAAATTGTCAGAATCGGAATCAGGCTATATATGGAATTTCCTTGTGTATACTGGAAAGGACACGGAATTATCAAGCTCTGATGGTGGGTATGGAGAACGTGTTGTGGAAACACTTCTAAAGTGAACTTTTAGGAAAAGGATATACTTTGTATTTGGGTAAATTTTTTACCTCCCCTGTACTCGCAAAGTAATTGTCTAAGAATACGCATATAAGTGGTACAGTTTTAAAAACTCGGAAAAACATGCCAAAGAATTATCCATCTGTACCTAAAACATATATACACTAAAATTTTTAATATTTTGATATAAGAAAATTTGTATGAAAAATATACATCAAATAGAAAATAAGTATTTCCTTTCTTCCTGAAAAAAGTAGAATGCTGTGTTGAACGGGTGATTTTTAGTGAATTTTTTTCGAGAGTTAGGCTTACCGCAAAAAATTAGCCATCTTTTGGGAATAGTTCAGAAATGAAGCACTCCGTCCTTTGGGCCACGGCAGTTTCAGAATGCCGCCATCCCGAAAGGGTTAAGTTTCATGATCATTGAGCCATAAATAACCCCTTTTATGAATAATTACATCAAATTTTATCCTATGTTGCCAGAAAATATAAAATTTCGGAAGTTTTCGCTTGAATTTTAAAAAATTCTATCTAGTTCTAGATTTTTCGATAGCAAAGTTGAATATAAAGTTTCATGAAAATCCATTAATATTTGTGGCAACTATCGTGTACACACGAAATGGACTACAGACAGATGGACCTCACTCTAAAAATTGTTAAAACATGTTCAGAAGGTCCTAAAAAATATATTGGAGTACAGTATGAGAAAATAAGAATAACATTTATAGTTATACTAAGACAATTGCACATTTGAACTCAAAAGTGGGAGAGGACAGTTCTCTAAAATTTACTGATAAGGCTGATTAATAATGCAATCTTAGGCAGATCTGTCAAAAAATATGAAAGTACTGGACCAGAGCCCCAAAATTGAAAGGCGAGGGTTTAAATTCTTTAAATACCTGTCTCAAATATGTTTAAAAATAACTGAAAATATCAATGATATGCAACAAACTCATCAGAATTACTCGATACACAAGCGTGCATATGATATTGGGAGAGGGATCGATGATCTTATGAGGAGTTGCAATGCTGCATTTCCTATACATACTGTATGCTAATGAAGAGGAAATATGACCCAAAATACAACCTTAGCCTACGCCAATGACTTAAGACCTTAAGAAAAATGTAATATAGATCAATCTTACCATTATTTTATTTATTTTAAATATTTATTTATTAGTGATTCCCTATAGATAAATTTAGTAGGGCACTCTAAATCCAGCTGGTCCGTTACTGAATATACAGTCTTTATTAGCACCCATGAGCGATGTATATAAAAAACAATTATTTTTCAATTGAAAATAATACTCATATAGTGTAGAAAAAAGAATAAATGCTGCGTCATATCCAGCATTTATTTTGAAATGAAAATCTCATAGAAAACATCGTGAAGTTGATTGCTAATGTGCCATACTCATGTATCAAGTTGTTACATTCCTTGTTCGTTACATCTTTCAAAAACTTCAATGAACTTTAATATCGCCAAGCAGTCGAATTTCCACTGATGTGGCTACCATACTTTAGGGTTTCTTTCCTACAACTTTGGGTGAAACTTAGCGGCGGTGTATAGGGTACTTTTTTTCGAGCTGTATGATGCCCCTCACCCTATTATGGCTCTCTACTTTATATCAGCAGCACATTTGCAGAGCTCAAATTTTTGGTTTGAAGTACTAAATCCCCTCAGCCCCTGTCATTTGAGTTAGAATGTAGAATGCCAATATATATTTTTATAAAAATCACTTGAGGTTCTAATGAAACTGTCAGAGAATGTTCAGCAGCCCTAAGCTGCCCCTTAGCTCTGCTATCAGGGTTTGTTTGCACTCTGGAAATTGGGAAAACCAGGAATTTATAGGGAATTTGAAAAAGAACTAAACTGTCAGGGGAAATGCAGGTAAAATCGGTTTTTTGTTCAAAATTCTAGAAAAATCAGGGAATTTTCAATTTGCCGACCTACTCATTGAGATGCCGATTACTATGGATTCTCAGTAGTTTCTATGGGAAACATCATACTACAAATTACGGAATTTGCATAGTTTCCTATGGAAAATTGTCTTCTGTGAAGGTCTATGCAAATCTACGGCCGCTTGCACACAGGCCAACTTATCCTCCCGAAAAATGTACCTATTGATAATCATGTACAAACAGTCGATCATGCAATGTCTTGAAGGTCTTGAGTGAAGAAACTAAGAACGCATAACCAAACAGGAAATAATGCCCATCCACTTACATGATAGAAGAAAAATTGCTTTCCCAAAAATAACCAAAATCAGCCAAAATTAATGAAATAACAAATATTAGTTCAAATATTTAAACAAAATGATAAAGTGCAAACTTTCTTTTTATTTCTTACATATGTATATTTTTTCTAAAGTATCTTTTCTTCCATTCTTTAGTATTAAATACTATTTTTAATGGGTTAATTATCATTATTTTTACTAAAAATAATATTTAATAATGTATTTAGTTGATATTAGGTTTGAATTTTATCCAAACTCTATAATCCGGAAAATTCTAAAATTTGAAATTGGCAAAGTCCAGATTTTTGATGATGTACTGTATATGCATATAAAATTGTATACAGATATCGAAAACTTTGAGTTATTTTTAATGTTTTTTTTTTTCACTGTCATGTATTCACGGTAAATATCAGTTAAATCTGAAATTATTTTTTGAAATTGGTTTTAAAATAGTAGTACACAGTACCTGGAACTTTGATGAAAACAACAGGGAAATCCTGGAAAATACAGGGAATTTCACTTTGGAAAATGAACATGAACCCTGTGCTATGCATCTGCAATAGACTTCTAGAATCCTGGACTTATGAAATGTCCCTCCTGTTCTCATCCTTTATAAATAACTCTCATATAGAAAAAAATCTTCATTTAAGACATTCTAACTTCAACGTCAATGTTACGACATTCTAGCTTCTGAAATCTGGTTAGTTAGGGCCTCAAAGATTTGAAACTCGGCAAATGTGTGTAATGAAAGCAGCAAATAGACACATCTGTCCAACTGCTGTAGTTGCTAGGGTAAAAGCAGTGCGAGCATACCCTTTCAGCTCTTAATAGAGCATTGACGGGGAAAGGCACTTTGAAATATGTCTTTCCTGAACAATTGGTACCTCTCTCAATACAAGTAGGGAAAAAAGAAAACTGGCTCCAAGTGGAGTAAACATTGGTCAATATCTCCCTTCATTTGTTTACACAGAAAATATTTTATATGTTTATTTTGAATTATATGTAATTAAAATAAAAGTTATTTGGTCGTAAATTATTTGGGTAGACACTGACCACCTTGTCTCCCCTATGCTCCGCTACTGTTTGCATGTCAAATTTCATAACCTCACACAACCTGGTTATTGTTCTAGAGGCATAACAGGTTGTTTTTATTATGTATACACCCTCCCCCCCCCATCATTACTTAACTAGGGCTATTACCTTAAAATCACCTAGGCCAAAAACAGCACCCAGTGCAACTCTGTCATCTACAACATTTTAATTAATATTTTTATGATTATTGTACTATATTGTATATATATTGTATTCATAAAGAAAAATATTATAGATTCTCAGTTTTAAATTTTGTTAATTTTTTAGAGGAATTTCACCGTGCTGTTGCCATTTGCACTGGCCATAGTTTAGATGCTAACTTGGTTAATGCTGTATTTCAAATCTTTGACGAGGATGGTGACGGACAACTATCATACAAGGAATTTATTGCTATTATGAGAGACAGACTTCATAGAGGTTTTAAGGTAATTAATACTGTAAAAATTTTTAAATACTGTATATACTTGCATATAAGTTGAGAAATTTGAGACATAAAAAGAGATTTCAAGTGTGTGGGGGGGGAAGGGGAGTTGACTTATATACGAAGCCTAAAAAGATAAATCTGAAATCAGAAAGTTCTTTCCACGAGACAATCCATTCCAAAAGGAAAATCACTGATGTGGTAATAATTATGCAATCACTACCCTTTGAATGTCTTTGTGGTTGAAAACTCCTGGATTCGCATACTCACAGTACAGTCACAAATGTACCTCTGCCCTGCCGACTGCCAGCTTGGCCAACACTAACAGCATATCGTGTCATAATTGGACTGAACACAGCTATGCCCACCCTACAGCCACTGTTACATCCTACATAATTTTTAATTGTATGTGGTTTCCTTTCGCTTCTCCGATTATGGCCGATTTATTGTCTTTGACAAAGAAACAGCTCTTTTCAGAACCACACACTCCCTAAAATGGATTGTGTAAAACTATAATGCGGTATTTAATTTGAAAGTAGTTTCTTTTGCAGAAAACAGTGGCACGCCCAGAGGGGGATTTTTTAGGGTTAAAACCCCCAGGATCAAAAAAGGGTAATTTAGAGAAAAACTACTGTGGAAGTATAAACAAATAGTGTGGGGTCAGTGTGCCATTGTCCTTTTCTTTTGCTATTGTGCAGTGATATAGTCGAGACCTGGTGCACCCTTGGGACCCCAAGAAACTTTGTTTCGGCTCATTGTCAATCTGGGCGGAATCTTGAGCTGAGGAAATATCAAGAAAATAATGTCCACCATATGTTTAGTTTTTCAGCACCTTTTGTGATGGCCGCCATTAACGTTCAGCGTCTGTATACCACTGCACACAGCAATTGCTTTTGGGAACCCATTTAGCCAGATATCAGAATGACAAAGCCTTGCCCTTCGGCGCCTGGGAGAAAATGGCAGTACTGTCAAACGGGTGCGGTGCCGCTGGTAGTGTCCACCAGCATCTTGCCCTTCCCATGCCGCTTTGTTTCGAGATTTCAAAGAGGGGTGAGTCTATCGCTTTGTGCAGTATGATCCATTGTAAAGGATTTATTTGGTTCCTGCTGAACGTTGCAGTCCAATTTTTGTTCAAATTTGTAAAATGTCAATGACAACCTCAGGCAAGAAGTGCTAACAAACCAATTTATTAAAATTTATATCTGTTAGTAAAGAACAAGAAGTGAATGATGGGCTGGTGCAGAAGGCATGGTTAACAGTGGAAGTCATAACTTCACTAAATCTCACTGTGATAACTCCATCGTGTCTTAGGCTGATAACTCCATCGAGTCTCAGATTGACAACTTCATCGGAACTCAGGATAACACTGAAAAATATGAAAGTTTGCAAATTTCTGCTGCAGGAGAGAAAAATACTGTTTTTTTCCATCTGGACATTGGCTCATTTACTGAATCGTAATATCAGGTATGTGAATCGAATCAACTTCTGTTTATATATGAGGCGATGAGCTCACAAGTAGCCTAACACACAACATAGTATTTCTGAGATAATCAACTTTGAAGTCTTTAAAAAAAGTTGAATATTTTTTTTTTTAACTTTGCATATTATTACATTGTGCTCAAATTTTCAATAATTATCTATAAATGAGCTATCATTCCAAAATATTTCATGAGTTTTTGAAAAATATAATTAAAAGAAAGAAAGAGAAAGATAAACGTTTTATTAATATCAGTTGGTCATAAAATTCCTTTCTTTCTGCCTTTCCTGTATTTTTTTCTCCTTTCTTTACTTTAATTTATTAATTTAATATAATTACACCACATATATCAGAAGAATAAAGTAAGTTTAAGTTTGAGCCACTTATGCACATGGCAGAATTGAATTAAAAAAGTAGTAAATTTTATAAATTAATTGATGTTTGATTAATGAAATAATTAATTAATATTTAACCAAAAATGGCAATTAACATCTATAGGCATATTAAAAAAAAAAGTAAAAATGCAAGGGCACCAGGCACCTACTAATTAAGTTTGGTGGCTTTGCATTTGTACCTTCTTTTACTTTATTATTATATATATATGTACACACAGGGTGTCTAGTGCTATCGATGCCCAATGGCTATTTCCTCAGTCGTTAGTCACAGAGATATACTTCCAATTGCAAAAATATTTTAAATTTTAAAATCTATTATCTTAGAAACAGTTTAAATCAATAAACGTATTTCTAAAAGAAATATAAATTTTTACACAGGCCCCCGGTCCTACCAGTTATATTTAGGAACATCATCCTGATACAATTTCATACAAAATAAAAAAGAAATCATCCTTTTACGACCAAAATTCACCGAGTTGTATCTGCTTAAAATTGGAGCACTTTTTGTGCTGAGAAATGGGGGTTATACACAAAATAATTGGAGATAAATATTTCACAGCAATTTCATTGCTTTTTGCAGCAATATACATTACACTAAATAATATTAAAGTTATAACTATTTGTAATACATAAAAAAATATCAAAAATACAGCTTGTACTAACAATAGAAGTAAAAAAAAATACAACTTGGGTTAAATGACATAAGGAAAAATGAACAGCCTCGTTGAATTAGAAATAGAAATTAAAACATATTTTAAAATGTGAATATATGCATTTCAGAAACTGAAAATCATATTACAAGCCGTGTTATCGTAATATTTGCTCGGAGTGGATTCCTTCGGCCGTAATGCAAAAACGCACCCGTGAAGAAAATTCTTCCTGTACTTTGCGCAGCATAGTCGGCGTTACACATGTGCATGCTACGAAAATATGATTTAACAAATCTGCCAGACTCATTGATTCTTTTTCATAGACTTTATTTTTCAAAAAACCCCAGAGAAAGTAATCTAAGGGGTTTAAGTCTGGTGATCGCAGGGGCCACTCAACAGAACCTCCGTACCCAATAATATTATTTCCAAATGTTGCGGCTAGAACAGTACATGGTTTAAGTGATTTGTGTGCTGGTGCACCATCATGCTGAAACCACATCTGTGTTAAATCTCCTAAGGAAATACATTAATCCAAGAAGTCAGTTACTGGGCCCTGTAAAATCTGTGCATACTTTTTTGATGTTAAAGTGCCATCAAAAATGAATGGCCCAATTAAAGTCTCCTTCCATATGCCACATCAAACATTTACTGACCTACGCACTTGATGTCTGTTCAGTCTAATGATGTACAGGTTTTGCAGAGACCAATAGTGACTATTTTGAGTATTTACAATACCCTATCTTGTAAACTGACACTCGTAGATCCACAGAATGTCACTAATCATCTTGTCTGTTTAAAATGTAATTGCAGAAGTCAAAGCAACGCTCTCTGTCTCCTGACATTAATTCTTGTCACTGTATCGGGCGATATGGATATACATCATATGTGTATAAAATGTTCCACACTTGAGATTTAGAATATCCACATGCTTCGCTAACTCTTCTTACACTACACTTTGGATGAGCGAGGGCATATCCGAAACCATCCTCCACAGGTATGCGCATTGTTGAGTCCATGATTCTTGTTGATCTAGGACGATTTCGAACGCTACCCGTTTCTCTTAAGCACTTTGCAACTTTGAAATAGTACTAGCAGATGGATGATTTCCATTCGGGAATTTCATAGCATATTGCCTTGCAGCCTCTCGCTTATTTTAATGAAATTCCCCTTAAAGTAATACCATTTCAATGTACTGCCTGTTATTGAACATTTTTCATTTATCATTTCACATTTGCTACGAGCAGACACAGCATCAAAAACTTTAGAACATCAGGAACAAAATAAACAAAACAACAGTTTTTCAACTCTGGCAAAGTATAAAATTTAATGTTTATCGTCTGTTGCCGTTTTAAAAGGAAAATTAAATGTTAAATATTTATCATCTGCTGAGCATTTTATCACAGACATGATACTTCATTTCAGCTTATTCAGATACTCTCTACAAATCTGTTATTTTTTAGGTATTATATGCCTTTATTATTTTAGATTTAATGTGCATATTTTTTTATTTTCGTCTGCAGGTACACTGCAACTGGTCTCATTGCCGTATAAAAATTTAAATTTTGTAATTTTTACAGAAATGCTTTTATTGACTTAAACGACTCTTACAATAATGTGTTACCTCATTTACAATAAAGATCTTAAAAAGACCCCAGAAGATCTTAGTTGAACCCTGACTATAATACCCTTCTAAATGTAATACTATTCAACAAAAAGCTTTGCTTCATTCTCAACATTATGTCAGCAAATGCAATCGAAACATAATACTTTAAATACGAAATTTCAATATTTATATGGTCCCTTAAAGGTTGCCTGAAATGGGACATTTTTGTGCGCAGAAAAGCGACTTAAGTCATAAAGTTTAATGCTTCATAACTCAGTGAATTTTGGTCGTAAAAGTATAATTTTTTTTTTATTTTGCATGAAATTGTGTGAGGATGATTTCCCTAAATATAACTGGTAGGACCCTGGGGGCATATAAAAATTTATATTTCGTATTTCTTTTAGAAACACATTTATTAATTTAAACTGTTTCTAAGATAATAGATTTTAAAATTTGAAACATTTTTGCGATTGGAAGTATATCTCTAACTAACGGTCACCAATGTGTGTATATATATATATATATATATATATATATATATATACATACACACACATATGTGACAGTGAAAATGAGATGCCAAGAAGGAGTGTGCAGAGAAATATGCAAATTGCAGGGTAGACGCAGCTCACACTGTTGTGTAAATGATGCGAAATGCACAGCTGTCCTGCACACGTTGAGTGAGATATAAGGGAAGGAACCTGCAGAATCGGCAATAATCACACCGCTTTGTCTGCCAAGGAAATTATTTTGCAATTTTTTTGTCTCAGAGGAAACGTGTAGTAGCAGAGAATGCCAGACCGCCGCCAACCAAACCAGACCCCGCAGATAGATGATTTTACGATGGGTATAGTGATCGAAAGCCCAATTGAGGCTATCGGATCAATGAAAATGTTTGTTATTGTAGATGGTCATAAAAATGATATTGTTCTAAATAATGTTATGTACTCTCCTAAATTACGTAGAAATCTTCTTGCAGCCTCAGTGTTAGAAGAAAGTAATTTTACTTTTTATGGTGAAAAGGGATTGATTTGGTTTTTTACACCAAAAGGAGACAAGCATTTTTATGCAAAAAGAAAGTTAGGTTTATATTTTTTAAAACTACAATATGAACTAGAAGGCATAAAAGAAGTTAGGGATCAAAATGGCAAACCGGGAAATGGTGATAAAAAGAAAGATTGTAAAATCAAAATTCCAGAAACTCAAATAAATACTAAACAAATTACAAGAAGTAAAAAGTTAAAGTCCGATGTAGGAAAATCTAAGGGTAGATGTAAACATGTTAATGAAAAACTTAGCATTTACAAAAGTAAGCTGAATAGCTCGATTACTAAAACACATGTTAATACTAAACTTTGGCACAGAAAATATTGCTACATTAACTTTGATTACATGTATCAAACTAGCAAGGTTTCAGCTGTGGTAGGACTTCCTAAATTTAAATTTCAAAAGTTAAATTGCAAACATTGTAAACTAGCTAAAACTGAAAGAGTATCCTATAAACCAATAGGTAGAATAAGATCCACTAAACCCTTAGAACTATTACACATGGATGTGTGTGGACCTATGCCTGTAGAATCATTGGGTGGGAGTAAATATTTTCTATCAATCACCGATGATTATAGCAGAAAAGTTTTCATTTTCTTTATGAAACAAAAATTGGATGTATTTAAAGTATTTAAGGGATTTCAAGTGAAAGAAGAAAGACTTTTAAATAGAGAAATTCTGAGTATTAGAACTTATTGCGGCATGGAATTCTGCCATAATAAGTTTAAGGATTACTTAACCAAACAGGGAATCAAGGCTGAAAGGACAAATACCTATACTCCTCAGCAAAATGGTGTTTCCGAGAGATTTAATCTCACTGCTTTGGATTGTGTAAGAGCAATACTTAATGAACGCAAATTAAATGATAGATTATGGGCAGAAGCAATCTTGTGTTTTTCTTACGTTAAGAACAGAATATGTCACAACTTTAAAGACAAAACTCCTCTAGAATTTTATAATAATGTGAAACCCTCAGTAAACCATTTTAGAATTTTTGGCAGCAAAGTATATGTTAGTAAACCTAAGCAAACCAGGAAAAAGCTTGATATGCAAGCTTAGGAAGGAATAATGGTGGGTTATGCCACAAATACAAAAGGCTATTGGGTACTATTAGAAAGGGATTCAAAAGTAAATGAAATGAGTAACTTTAGGTTCGAAAAAAGTATCAACACAGAGGAAAGCATCCTGAACTCAAATGGGAATACTAAAACACCCCCGTACTGTCATCTTTCAGGTAACCTCAGAACGCTATTCTATAGGCTCTGATTAGGAATATTTGGATGGGAAATCGGGCATAAAAGCAGGTGAGAGTGAAGACACTGACTTTGATTTATCCGAAGAAGGTGAGGAAATGGACTCTCCTAATTCCAATCTAGTTCCCTGTTTGGATATTCCTTGGAATCGCGAAACCAACCTAAGAGCCAACGGTAGTAGGATAGACGTATATTATTACATTAGGGGGGACAGTAGGAAAAGATTGAAATCCCATAACGGTGTTAAAAAGTATTGTAAAAAGAACAACATTCAATATAACTAAAAACTTTTTGACTCTGAAAGAAAAAAGAGTAAAATAGGGTCAAAAGGGGTTAATAAATCAGAAGCAAGTAATTGGAAATTAATATTCCCAAAAACTACAAAGCAGCTCTCAAATCACCCCAAATCAAAGAATGGAACCAAGCCATGACTGAAGAAATTGATGTTATGAAAGAACGAGATGTCTGGGAATTAGTTCCATCACTTCCTTCATAAAAAATAATAGGCAGTCGATGGGTGTATACATTAAAAAGGGACACAAATGGAAAGATACAAAGATTTAAAGTGAGGCTTGTTGCTCAAGGGTATACTCAAGAAAAAGGTGACTCGTACGACAAAGTTTTCAGTTTAGTCATTAATTTCAGCTTGATTAGATTGTTTTTCACAATCTTTGTAAGCTTGCTAGGATGGATGCACTTCCAACTGGACATAAAATGCACATACTTATATTCTAGTTGAAGTACAAAATCTACGTGAGACAACCGGATGGTTTTATTAATGCTAAGTACGATGATCATGTATGCTTATTATATAAAGCAATCTATGGACTTCACCAAAGTGGTAGAGATTGGTTTATGGAACTCGATTCCATATTCAAGGAATTAAAATTTTCAAAATTCAAATGGTGTAACTGTAGTTATGTCTTTAATAAAAAAGTACCGGGTGGTCAGAATTAAAACACCCCTACTCCGAGCTCTCTATACATCGAACTACTCAGTGTAAAAGCTCCAAAATTGTTGAACCTACTATTCAAGACATGGGGAAAGGGATTATGTGAAAAAAAAAATTAGTTCCAGAAACACCGATAAGTGGCGCTGTACAACAGAAAATATGCTGAAAAGACACAAAATACACATTTGTAACACATTTTATTTGAACATACTAAACATTCATATCGCAAGGACCTTATCGATGCAGAGAATGCTGCTCAATATGGTTCCCTTCTTCAAGATGTAAAATCTGCAGTCTGTGGACAGCTTGTTCAACTGCAGATCGTAATTGGTCGATTGAGATGCTTCTCACATGCAGAGTGATACTGTCTTTCAAATCTGCCAAGGTTACCAGACGTCTTCGATAAACAAGAATTTTTAAGTATCCCCACAGCCAAAAATCACAGGGATTAAGATCTGGAGAACAAGATGGCCAGGTTGTCGGAAATGCATGACTAATTACTCTACCATTAGTAAAATGTTGCCGAAGAAACTGCTGTACACAGAGTCCAATGTGTAGAGGTGCTCCATCTTGCATAAAGGTAATTGAATCAAGACATTGGTGCTGTTGCAGTTGGGATACAACAAAATTTTCGAGCTTGTTTTTGTACCTCCTGGCTGTCACGGTGCATTTCACAGGGCCATTGGGAGTAGTCTCTTCGAAAAAGAAAGGTCCGAGAATGAATGTGGCTGTGAATCCACACCAGACTGTAACTTTCGGTGAGTGAAGTGAAATCTCTTGGAAGGTACGAGGGTTTTCCGTGTCCCAAATGCGACAGTTATGGGTGTTGACTGTTCCACTTAGATGGAAATGCGCTTCATCACTCCATAGAATCTGCCATGGCCGCGATGCATCCACTTCAACTCTAGCCAGAAATGTCAATACAAAGATCAGTCGCTTCTCCCTGTCAATGGTCAGCAAGTGGTCATTGTGACTAATTTTGTACTGGAAAAAATGCAGTATGTTTCTCAGTACATTCCGCACTGTACTGTAGGGAACACCTAAGTGTAGTGACACTCTACGTGCACTACTACAGCCTATAACGTTATCCATTGATTGTTCAACAATAGCGGTAGCAACATCGTCAACGACATCTGAACGAGTCGATTTGCATCCTCGACCCAGCTGAACTCCAAGATGTCCAGTTTTCTCGAATCGAGCAATCATTCTCCTGAGAGCTTGTGGAAGTAATGGTCCTTTGCGCAAATTCTTAAGTCAACGAAACTCTCGAAGTGCAGCTGCAGCATGTCCTTTGTTTTCATAAAACAGCTTCACAAGCAAAGCGCGTTCTGGCAGTGTGACATCCATCGCTGATAAGAATGAAAATTTCCCAGTTTTATCCCCTTTTATGCCCAGAACATAGTAGCAGCAAACCAAGGGTTTATGCAAATTTTTGTGCTTACATTGCGGAATTGCAGTTACAATGACAGTTTAAGTTTCTTCGCTTTTTTATCTTCTTTTTTTTACATATCAGCAAAAGAAATTAAAAAGGAAAAATTCCGTGTCGCATGTGTTTGTTTTTTGTGATTATTTTGTGTCTTTTCAGCATATTTTCTGTTGTACAGTGCCACCTATCGGTGTTACTGGAACTAATTTTTTTTTTTCGTGTAATCCCTTTCCCCATGTCTTGAATAGTAGGTTCAATTTTGGAGCCTTTACACTGAGTAGTTCGATGTATAGAGAGCTCAGAGTAGAGGTGTTTTAATTCTGACCACCCGGTACTTATACTGGTATATGTGGATGATATCATTTTGTTTTCTAAAATTCAAAACGATATCGACTTAGTTGTTTCAATGTTAGAAGAAATATCTGATATAAAAATTCTAGGGAAAATCAAAAAACTACAATTTGAAGAATCGGATCATAATTTTATATACACTAAAAACAATACATTGGGAACATCTCTGAAAAATTTAAACAGTTTAAATACCCAATTGTTTCTTTGCCGATAGCCAAGTTATATTTGAGTAAAATAGATTGTCCGGGTACTAGTGAAGAAATTGACCAGATGAAAAATATTCTATACAGAAATTTAATAGGATGTTTGAGCTTCATTGCTAGTAGGACAAAACCTGATTTGTGCTATGCAGTAAATTTACTATCTCAATTCCAAAAGAATTCCAGCATAAAACATTGGGATGCCCTTTTAAAGTTATTGGGTTATTTAGACAAATCCAAAAATTACATGTTGAATTTATCCAACATTAATGAAATTGATTTAAATTGTTATTCAGATTCTGATTTTGCAACCAACAGAAATGATAGGATATCTTTGGGAGGTATGATCTTCTACATCGATAAAGTACCTATTTCATGGCGTACCTTCAAATATAAATGTGTGAGCTTATCCACTATGGAAGCCGAATACGTATCTTTAACAGGAGCTGCCAAAGAAATGACATGGATGCAAAATATACTTGAGGAATGTTACCAAATGGGTTTAAAATTTAATTAAAACCAAAGCATAATCTTTTGTAACAACCAAGCGGTCATTAATTTCTCAAACTCACCGATTGAAAATCATCGTACTGAGCACATTGATATAAAATATCACTTTCTTAGAAATTTAGTTTTAATGGAGTCATTTAAAGTCAATTTTGTTAATAGTAAGAATAATGACGCAGATTACTTCACCAAACCTATGACCAAGGATAGGATTCTTAAATTTAGTAATGAATTATTTAAAATATAAAAGCTTGAACTTTTAATCTTTGAATTTTAAGATATAATACATTATGATTTACTACTATCTCATTGTACTAATGAAATTATCAATTGAGTATGAAATTTGATATTAAAGTATACCATGTATTTTTGTACTGTTTATTAACTTTTCAACTCTCACAATTTGCAGTTTAGTTGCAAATATTTATTTAAAACAGAACACTCTTTGTCAATATTTTTATATTTTTCATTATAATATACATATTTTTCCAATTCCACAAAAGCACAGTTTTTGCTAATGTGTTTCATTGTATTTGAAAAGAAAATCTTTTTGATGTCATAATTCAAACTTAATGTATTTATTTAAATTGTATACTGTGTTTGTTTTCTGACACCAAGACATGTTTATACTTAGTTTTTAAACTTTGAATTATACAATATTTATTCTTAAATTTAAACTTTGAATTATAACATGTTTATACTTAAATTTTAAACTTTGAACTATAACATGTTTATATTTAAATTTAAACTTTGAATTATAACATGTTTATACTTAAATTTTAAACTTTGAATTATAACATGTTTATACTTAAATTTAAACTTTGAATTATAACATATTTATACTAAAAATCTTTTAAAGTTAATTGTTTATACATAAATTTTTCTATCAAATAAACATTCTTAAGAAACCCATTAACTTATATTTCATGTTTATACAACTGATACAAATAAATTTTAACCTAATAAAATGTATATTTATAGTGTTATATTGAAAAACGTTAATGATCTTGGATGATTTATAAACTTTATCAAACATTATGATTTGAAGTATATAAGGGGAACTTGACATTTTTTTTACATATCAAGGTTCTCAAAAAAATTTCTTTGAGTAATTTTTGTGTATGCTTTGGGTTTAACAGATTGCATGAGGGGGTCGATTGTTGGAAGAATGGGTACAAAAGTTCATGATTCATGTTTCTCCTGAGTGATGTTCAGAAACATTAATTTACTTTTTGGTTTACTTACTTCATTCTTGGGAATGACTTACGACATTCTTTTAGCAGTAGTCTTTATGCAAATCCAAGTATCCGATGCGTACACAAACTCATTTGTATATTTTTGAGGAACGTACATTGGAAGTCATTCCGGGAGGTACCAATCCTAGCCTATATAAGGAAGTTCAGATTGGAGGAGTTAGTAGTAATGGTTGTGGTCATTGTTGATGTAATAGAGTTGGAAAGAATATTATATTCCTCAATTCAAGTTTACTCAATTCAGTTCATTCATTATGGTATGATAAGCTGTACTATTGTACTCTGTTAAATTTTCTAGTTAATTCAAATGATAATAGTTGGAACGAATAAAAACTTGAACTTGTGATGTTAGACGTAAGTTTAATAATGATAATAGATATTGAGATTAAAATCAAGTTTTGTGATACAGTGCATCATCTGATAATTGTTATTTTAGTTAATTATGATATATCAAGTCAATAACAAAGGAAAGGTATGAAGTTTCTTTTGACGTTTAATACTTTAAACGTTATTGTGATACGAACATATATCTAGTCATTTACCATTTTATCCAAGTAAAATAAGGTTCCAGTATGTGACCACTAAATGATGGAAAGTGAACGACATACAGTGTGTATAATAATGATTACCTCCAAACCGAGGTAACAGAAGAAAGAACTTGTGCCTATAACTTGGATGCAGTTTGTAGAAAAAGCTGATACAGATCAAGTTAACATTGTCCAAACCGACACTACATTGACTATCTAACATTAGTCAAACATTCTTAGTAAAGTAACTTTAAAAACATAGGAACTTAGATACAAGGCCGTAACTGGCCAAACAGTCATTGAACTACATAGTATACAAGTTTCAGCAGAGATTAACTCTCGCTATCAGATGTTTTGACTACGATCCGAAAATCATCGAAATACAAGAACGATAACAACTGAACAGGACACTGATATTCCCCTACACTGGGGTATATATACTGATTTAACTTTCAAGTTAATCCCGGAGTATGCAAATTTCCGGTTGAATGGAAATATGCATATCCTGGTCATATTACTTCAGGATCTGCAGGAATTCAAGTTAAAAACGGATGAGACACAAATATGCGAGTTTGTTTACATAGTGTTTCCAACAATTAGCCCGCTCCTGCAGATTGTGTCGAAAAAAACACAGTAAAGCATTTCATATTTTTTAAAAAAGTGAAGATTAAAAATTTTTATGTATAAACAAGTTATAGACAATGTTAATTATTATGTATAAACACTTTCATTATACAATGGCATGATAAAAAAAAATATCTAAAAGATCTCTATGCTAGTAGCAGGAGAATCATTTAAATCCTTTATCAAAAACATCACCACACAGTTGAAACTCAGTAGTAACTAATCTACTATTTGAGGGATTTTCAAAAAGTTTATATATTTGAAAAAAATTCTCAGTTTATTTTAGTTTGCTTTTAAGTAATTTTTATTTTCTTTTAAATATGTCACATAATTTAAAAATCATTTCCTTTGTTATTGGTTTAGTAAAACCGCCAGCTTTATTATTTTTACTGTTAATAATTTTAATTTTAAAAAGTCTATTTTCTACTAAATTTCTTAAAAAATGGTATTTTGCATCTATATGTTTTCTACGGTGATTCTCTATGGGTGAATTTGAAAAGTTAATGGCTGCTTGATTGTTGCAATATATTACACTGTTGCCTAATTCATTTCCAAGCTTTTGACATTCCATTAAAATATTTTGTACCCACACCATTTCTTTTGCAGATTCTGTTAGGGAAATAAATTCTACCTCCATGGTAGACAGACTAACACATTTGTGCTTAAAAGACCTCCATGATATTGGAACATTGGCAATTAAAAATATCATGCCCCTAATGACACTGTCATCTCGATTAGCTGCAAAATCAGAATCAGAAAAACATTTAAGATTTATAATTTGGGTATTAGATAAATTTAATTTAAAATCTTTAGTTTGATCTACATATCCTAACAATTTAAGCAAACAATCCCAGTGTTTAATACCTGGGTTTTCTTAAAATTGTGAAAGTATGTTAACTGCATAGCAAATGTCAGGTCTAGTTCTACCAGCAAAACATGAAAGACATCCTAGTAAATTCCTATAGGGTAGTTTTTCATTTGTTCATTTTCAAACTGATTAGCAAGACAATCTGCTTTAATTAGTATAATACCTTTTGATATGGGCAAACTTGAGATTGGGTATTTAAATTTTGAAACTTTTTCACAAATTTTTTTTATGTATTGATTTTGATGGATGAAATAGTTTCTCTGGTTTTCCTCAAAATCTATACCTAGTAGTAATTTTATTTTTCCTAAAATCTTAATATCAAATTTAGAATTTAAAAGTGAAACTATGTTTTGTAATCCATTTTGATTTTTACCAAATACAATAATGTCATCAACAAAACATTGTTAGTATAAATATATACACAATTACACCATTTCAATTTAACAAAATTCAGCATTCTGAGAACATGGTCAAGTTCTAAGTACCACTCTCGACCACTTTGATGTAAACCATATATGGCTTTATTTAATAGACAGACACAATTATTTTTGCTTTTATCAAAAAAGCCAGGAGGTTGTAACATAAATATTTTCTCATTTAACTTTGCATATAAATATACATATTTTAGATCACGTTGAATGTGTAACCATCCAAACATACAGACAAAAATAGTGAAAAACATCCTTACTATGGTAAAATTTATATCTGGACTGAAAACTTCCTCATAAGTTTGCCCTTTTTCTTGGTTAAATCCCTGGACAACTAGCCTAGCTTTGAATCTGCTAATTTCCCCCATTTTATCCCTTTTGAGTGTGTACACCTAACGGCAGCCAATTACTTTGTCAGAAAAAGGTGCAGGTACTAAGTCCCAAACACCTCTTTCCGTCATGACGTCTAATTCGTCTGTCATGGCTGTATTCTAGTCTTTGGATTGGGGGTGAATTGATAGCTTCTTTGAAGTTTTTAGAAGTCATTATTTCTACACTGTTAGCCTCTGGTTGGTTACCTCATGTATTCTGATCCCCTTGAACTTAAATAATTTTACATCAAATTTAATATTATTTTCCTCACAATATTTTTTAATATTTCTCATGGATCTGAGTCTTGGACCTTTCCCTTGATAGTAATAATAAACATCAACTCTAGATCCAGTTTCTCTAGGAATTTCCTTTTTGATCCAAGTAGTATCTGGAGATGGAACTAGACGATTATTGACAGCAGATCCCATTTCCTCACTGAGTTTTCCAGTGTCTTCTTGTTCCCCTGAGCTTTTGTCTATATCTCTATCCATATACTCCTCATGAGTCTAAATGTCTCAATTTATGAGGTGTAAATTTAACATTATCAAAATTAATTTTATTTCTATTTCCATTTTCTTTGGGTCCCAGACCGCCTTCCTCTGTTCTGCTATTCACTTTAAATTTTACATTACTAGTTTCAATTATTTTGCAATCATCTAAAAGCCAAATTCTATACCCTCTTGTCTTAAGTGCATATCCTTCCATTACCCCTTCCTAAGCCCTCATATCTAGCTTGCCCCTAAGCTGTTTTAGTTTCCCAACAAAAGCTTGGCATCCAAAGGTTTTAAGATGAGCTACAGATGGTTTTCTGCCACCATATAATTCCAGAGGTGTTTTTTTTTTTTTTTTTTAATTTATGGCAAATGTGATTCTTGACATGTAAAACATAAAGTTCTTCTGTCCCAAAATCATTAACTAAATTGCTTTTATTAAACATTGCCTTAATGCAATCTAATGCAGTCAAATTAAATAGTTCTAAAACTCTGTTTTGTTGAGGTGTATAAATATTGGTTCTCTCTGATTTTATACCCTTACTTTCTAAAAGTTTATTACATTCTTTATTACAAAATTCCATATCATTATCAGTACGTACACATACAATTTTGTGATTTAAAAATCTTTCTGCTCTGTTTTGATACTGTTTAAATTTATCGAAAACTTCTGGTTTTTGCTTCATCGGGAACACCATAACTTTTCTAGAGTAATCATCAATTATGCTCAAAAAATAATTCCCCCCCCCCCCCCCCCACACACACACCACCACCACGTAATGTGGTTTTGGCATAGGACCACACACATCCATATGGATTATTTCTAGTGGCTTTTGAGATCTGATTCTCCCTATAGGTTTGAATGAAACCCGTTTTGATTTGGCAAGTTTGCAACTTTTACAATCGATTTTTCTTCCATTGATTTTGGGTAATCCATTCACAGCAGAAACTCTACATATATGGTACAGATAATCGAAATTAATATGACAAAATCTATTATGCCAAAGCTTTGCATTTCCCCCTACCTCAGTAGTAGGTTTAACTTGCTTGTTGCTTTTATATATATATATCATATTTACATGGCTTATTATTTTTAAAAACATTAGCACAAAAACTTATACTTTTATTTTTAAAAGCTTTACTGATATTGGATTTTCTAATAAAAGTTTTGTCATTTACATCATTAATTTTGTCATTACATTTTACAATTTTACTTTTAAAATTACTAGAATCTTTCACTTTAAAATCATTTTGACATGCAGTTTTGGCTTTAAAAATACTAGAATCTTTTACTTTAAAATCATTTGCATTTTTACTTTTAAAAACCCTGTCATTATTATATTTAAGGCTACTGTTTTCAACAGTCTTAGATTCTTTTGCTTTAGGCTTAACTTTTTCTTTAACTTCTTCAACATTATTATTTTTGATTCTTATTTCATACTGAGGTCTGAGGAAATACAGACCCCCTTTCCTTCTTGCAAAAAATACTCTAAACTATTTAGTGTAAAAAAAATAATATTACCATTGGTACCCACAAAGCTATATTTCTTTTCCTCAAGAACTGAGGCAGCAATTAAATTGTGTCTTAGTTTGGGTGAATACATAACTTCATTAAGGACAATTTTTTTTTATGACCACTCAAATTTACATACATGTTTATCGTACCGATACCTTCGATCGGGTTTTTGTAGTCTCCAGCAGCTAAGGACATAGAAGTTCCTTTCAATTTACTAAATTTAGAAAAAAGGTTTTTGTTGTTACAAAAGTGGCGAGTTGCTGCCATATCCACTTCCCAATCAAATTTGTCGATCAATTCTACATTATTGTTTTCTAGATAACAATTGCTTTCTATTACTTCACTTATATTTACATGAAAATTTTTGCAATTAACGTTTAAATGACCTAATTTCTTACATAGCAAACATGGACCTATCTTTCTAACATTAGATTTTATATCTTTATGCTGATTTTTAGTCAAAGTTCTCTTTTACATTATAAGCTGAAAGAGTATTCATATCCCGGCTCTGGTCCTGTTGTTGTCGAGTGAGTCAGTCCTCTTCTGTCAATAGCTCAATTTCAATCTTATACAGGGTGAATTCCTTATCCAGGAGTTGATAGATGATTTGCACGATGCCCCTGAAGTCATCAGAAAGGTGTCTGATCGTTTGGAAAGAAACTAACACTTCATCCAACTTATGTCTGACATCATTGAGCTTTTGAACTTTTCTTTTGATTCTCGTGATAAAAAGTCCAATTGACTCATCAGAATGTGGTGTCTCATCAAAGAATTCGTCAAGCAATCTCATCAAATTTGCTTACGATCTTGGCTCAAAATGTTCTTTTAACAGATCCCATGCTTCTTTGGGATTTTCCGTGGCCGAGATAAGTTCCCTATACTTTACTTCTAAACCATAAAATAACATAGACATCACTTTGTCCCTCCTACGTTCGTCATCCAATTTTTCTTTTCTAGTCGCTGTATCATCCAATTCAATTTTTGCCCCTGTTACATAGCTGTAGCACCCCTCACTCATCAGAGCGTATTTCATGTTGACACTCCATGAAGCGTAGTTATCACAGGATAATTTTTCCATTTCTGCCATAGTTATTTCCAGGCTTACTCAACTCTGATCCAGATGTAAATAGAAGTGACAGCTGTTTTGTTGTTAACACTCGTACTTCAGTCCCTTCTAGGAGCTCGATGAGATTATTATATCTTGCTCATACACTTATTCTTGCAAAAACAGTTTGTAAACTGGGCTACATAACTCATCTTTTGGCAAATAAGGTTGTGGAAATTGATAGATCAAAAACTTAGTTGCCAAAATAGCAGATATTGCGTAGTAGATGTTACACAAGAAAAGTTTGCCGATACTCACTTCAATACAAGGTTTGTTAAATGAAATAACTTTATTTTATTTATCACAAAATAAGGCATTTAACGAACATAAAAAAGAACTTGCATCTTTTTCTTAGATGCAGTTCGTAGAAAAAGTTGATACAGATCAAGTTAACATTGTTTAAACCGACAATACATTGACTATCTAACATTAGTCAAACATTCTTAGTAAAGTAACTTCAAAAACATAGGAACTTAGATACAAGGCTGTAACTGGCCAAACAGTCATTGAACTACATAGTATATAAATTTCAGCAGAGATTCACTCTCGCTATCAGATGGTTCGACTACGATCCGAAGATTATCAGAAAACAAGAATGAACATGACTGAACAGAACACTGATATCCCCCTACACTGGGGAATATATACTGGTTTAACTTTCAAGTTAATCCCGGAGTATGCAAATTTCCGATTGAATGGAAATATGCATATCCTGGTCATATTACGTCATGATCTGCAGGAATTCAAGTTAAAAATGGATGAGACACAAGACAAACGTTCCAAATTCTAGACAGTTAACCGTGATAAAATTAACCTTTATATTTTAACTGTATCTTTAAGCAGATACACAAGTTGGTTACATAGGTTCTCTGGTCCGTATTGAGGGCATTATGATGGCCCAACGATACGTGGATGACGTGCTGCGACCGGTGACACTACCCTTCCTTCATGGGGTGCCCAATGCCTTTTACCAGCAGGATAATGCCCAACCACACATGGCATGCATCAGCCAACATGCCCTACAAGGTACCCAGATGCTTCTCTGGCACAGCAGTTTCTCCTGATCTCTCACCAATCGAACATGTCTGGGACGTGATTGGACGTCACTTGCATGCACTGCCACAGCCGCGTTTAGAAGACGAACTCTGGCAAATGGTTGACACTGAACGGGCAGCCATCCCTCAGGACATCCACCATTCGCACACTTATTCTCTCTGTACCTAAACATATTTCTGCTTATATCACCGCCTGCATCGCCCTACAACCTACTGATCAGACTGTGTCATCGCTCAGTGTATAGGTGTATCATGTTGCAATAAACATAACTTATTGTTCATTGCTGTTTCTCTCTGCCAATTTTCATCACTTTCTGCCCACTCTTTCTTGGTGTCTCATTTTCACTGTCACGTAGTATATATATATATGTATGTATATATATATATATATGTATATATATCACATGCTTCTCAAAATGTAGTGATGTTGATCATGATAAGTCAACCCCCCACCCCCACCAGAACCTAATCTTAGGTGCACCACTGACGGAGAATACTAACAACTGTGCTGCTTCACATCAATTTTCCTTTAATGAAAAAAATGGGGACAATAACATATGGAAATCTTAATAAGCCAGATTGATCATTCCATGTCAAATAAACACAGCTCTCAACAAGAACGACACAGATTTTTTTAAAACTTGGTTATTTTGTTATCCACTCATATGTAAAACTATGCAAAATTTTAGCCCCTAATTTTCATTAGTTTTTTGTTTATAAAAATTTGTAATATGGAAAATCTAATAATTTTTCACGATTCTTGGCATATTCAAACATCTGTATATTTTGACCTAATCTACCGATTGTGCTGAAATAATGCTTATTTTGCAACTTAAGGTATGATCTTTCTTGTTATATGTCACATGACCCTGTAAATTATAATTTTCATTTCAGGGTAACTTGATTTGACCTTGAACTTAAAAAAAGTGTTTTTTTAATTTAAAATATATATATATATATATTGTTAATATATGAGTACACTCACATTGTTATTTTGTATGTATATATATACAGGGTGTCCCAAAAAGATTGAAATGCGCTTTAATTCTCTACCTGTTAGAGATAAGTGGGCAATGTAAATTAGAGAAATGTTGAAAGTAAGGTAGGAAATAAGACTGCATTAATGAAATAGTCCTCTCATTAATTTTCAAGTAGTTACACTTTTTAAATTTTTATACGACCCCCTTAGACAAATTTGATCAATCAGAAAATTTTTATTTTTAATACAATAAGATCTATTTAAAAAAACCGCATTTGTGTTTTTTTGTGTTAAATATATATACACAGTTTATACATTATGATTGTTGAAATTTTTCAGGGAATTCAATTTGGATCTCCCTGCAGCTGTGTGGTAAATTGTAATATGGGTGGATTTTTGTTTTAAATAAATATTCTTCTTTAAAATTTTAACTTGTCTCTGTGTTCACTTAATTTATGTTCTCCAACATCCGCCTTTTCTCTTAAATGGGATTGCATTAATTGTTTCCTTTTTTAATAAAAATACACAATGCAAACTAACCACTATAATGTTAAATGTAAGGTAATGTTTTGAAGGTTGTTGAATAAGTTTTGAAAGTTACAATTAAGGTAAAATTAAGTTGAGTAAAGTAAAGCAAAATGGTTGACAATGTTTAAAACTGTTTTAAGAATGTTAATGAATAAAACTGATTAACATTATTAATCACTTTTAAATAATCTTACTCATTAACAATTTAAACATCATTAAACATTTTAAGGTGTTTAAAGTAAATGTAATGTTAAAGTTAAATTATAATTTTTTTGTGTGCCGAAAACAGCACTACATTTTTATTACAAGAGCACTCCGTTGCTTGGTATGAAGTCCAGAATTGGTAACCCGTTTTGGCCCTGTGTCCACAGGTATTATTGCAATTAGTAACTCGATACATTATTTACATGCTGGTGATGCTTGGGGATCATATTGCTTGTGCCGCCATGATGAAAAAAATACAAATTTTATGAAAAAGTGCTTTTAAAGGACTTGTAAAAACCTTCCGGAGGAGCATAAAAATAGAAATATCATGCACAAATATTACATTTAGCATTGGTTCTCAACAAATACACATGTAATAATATTCAAAACATTTACATTAACACAATACAATGCAGTTCTCCTTACCCCGTGTGTAATAAAGATGCAGTACACAATTCATGCAGTTTTCTTGTTACAAAGTTGTTTACAAACATTGAATACTCTCATACTTATATCCATTAATTGCTTGCAAGACAATTTGAGGAGGGGGGGAACTTCTAGTCTGTCCAATATTTACCGAGAAAAGGTGTATTTAAAGTTTATCATAAAGTCCTGTTAAGCAGGCAAATGTTGGGTTACTTTTGGCTATTTAATAATTTTAGGAAGTTTGTTTTTAATCTAAACGTGTTCAGGGGTCTTATTTACACAGTCATTCTCTTCTTAGTTATCCATTTTCCAATTGTGTAGGTTTTTGATATTCTTTTGTTCTAAATAGGTTTTATTCCATAGTTATTGTGTTCAAAATGGCAAAAGTTTTTCTTTTTTAGGTTTTAGCAATTTAAATTTATTTAAATTGGCTAATTTGTGGTTCCATTAATTGGCCTTTATATTCCCTTTGATTTGATTCTAAATTTGTTGTTCTCGGTTAAAAATTCGTTGATTTATCTCAATTTTTCAGTTTTATTCTATTTTCAGATTTTTAAATTTTTAAGAATCATTCATATTTATATTATTAACGAATTCGTATATTCCAAATTGTTGCATTTCATTTTTTTTTAATTTTCGTCTGCTTTAAAATTCCTGTTCTCTTCTTTAAAATTTTGAGTTTTTGATTGGTTGACCGTAGTATTAAAATCGTCTGTCATTAATTATTTTATCGCTCATCCATAATTTTGTTTACAGTGTGTGGCAATAATGTTTAGCAGTATATAAATACATTCATGCTCTTTTCCTCTTCTCTTCCCCTATGGATTGGAACTCTGAATGTAATCATATAAAGTTGTTATTTTTAGCGCTTCGGCATGAGTCAAAAACTTTTCGTGCCAAAGTTCGAATTCGGCACGAAAAGTTTTATTATTCCCTGCTAAGTCTGTAATGTGTTTTTCCCAAGATGAAAGCGCCTGTGTTTAGTTTATGACCAGCAGTCCTTTGCCGCTTTTTCTCCCATGCTCTCTTATGTTGTTTTTGTCTGGAAGCTGAGAGAGCCGGGCGTTTGTTGCATCTAGACACACAGAATAAAGAGTTGTTAATTAGTAATCCACCATGTTCCGAGCTGTTTGCGATGTCAGCCGAGAAAGTTTTACCAGCCAATTAAGAAATTGTTTATTTTCCCAAGTTGTGCAGTTTTTCTTTATGAAGAATGGAATCAACATTTTCGTTATTTGTTAAACAGACATATGCCTTGAGTTCCATTCTGATGCCAAAAGTCTACTCTACAATTTGGAGAAATTATTTAACTTTAGCATTACTGGATGTGTGGCTGATTAAGAGAATCCCCCCTTAGAGTTGGACTTCGTGGAATGACCATTTATCCAGACATCTTCTGGACATAAATTTGATCCTGTGATATAGATTTCTTCTACTTGTTTTCCCCTGGATCTGTGGCACGTCTGGCGAATTTTCCGGTGATACTATGTTCTACAGATCTCTGCTGGTTTTCCCTTGAAGCACTTGATGATGTTTAAAGGTAAGCAAACCAAACAAAACTTACATTAATATGGTATGCGACCACCCTGGACCTTTACACAAACTTTCAATGAGGTGAAAGTTTAATGATGGTTGTGCCATCTGTGCCATTAAGTTGCTATTGAATGATTTTCCATGCTTTCAATGAGGTGATCAACCATCGCAGATGCGAGCAATAGCCATTTCTCCAATAGGGCAGTTTCTAATTCTAAGACTGGCTGGAGGAGGTAAATGTGCAGAGACAGCACGCCTGAGGGCATCCCAAAGATTTTCAGTGGGATTAAGGTCAAGGGAATACTCTGGCCACTGCATACAAGAAAAGCCCTCACTTTCCAGGTATTCGTCAACGATGTTAGCTTGATAGAGATGGGCATTATGGTCCATTAGGAGGAAATCAGGACCAACTGCTGCAGCATAGTCTCGCAATGGGGTCTATGACTTCATCCTGATACCTCGCAGCCGTCACAAAACTGCCTTTAAAGATGTGCAGCTCTGTGCAATATCCCATTGAAATTCCAGCCCATACCATGATGCTGCCATCTCTGAATGTGTGATGTTTGATGATGTTTTTAGCCTAATTACGTGTGCCTCATTCTCTCCAAACCCTTACACGCTTATCATCTGATTCCAGAGCAAATTTGGACTCATCCGTGAACAGGACGTTGTACCAATCGGAGACAGTCCAATGGACATGTTGATGACACCACTTTAATCTTGCCCCTCTGGCTTGGACAGTTAGTGGAACACAAAAATGTGGTACTTGGGCATACAGTCCCTTCAAATGGAGCCTTCGGCACACAGTACTGGCAGATATTGTCTTACCAAGTGCTGCTGCAACCATGGATATAACAGTTGTGGAGGTTGCTCATTGATTTCGCTTAGCTGCTATAGCAATATACCGATCATCAGAGGGAGCTGTAATCCTTGGACAACCGGGCATAGGTCTCCAAACAACTGCTTGATTTGTTTGGAATTGTTTCCATAATTGAGAAATTACCGAACGATCAACGCCAAAGAAAATAGTGATATCTTTGATTGATTGTCCTGCTTTAATGTGTCCAACAGCACGCCAGCACTCACTATCTGTCATTCATCCTCTTTCAGCCATAGAAATACGAATATGATCAAAAATAACCCAACAAAAGTTATAAACACTTCATATCAGCATTTAAATGCACCTTCTCAAATCCTTCAGAATGCTGGCATCTTCAATGACTGCCTAATTAGCATATATCCGAACAGTCAATTGTGATTGGCTGTAACATACGATATTTGCATACTGCCATCTACATCCGCAGCGATTTTCAGCTACTCAAATTCAAATACTCTTTCGAAAAATGAAATTTGCATTGTGTGCTCAACTTTTGGAAGTCAGTGTATATATATACTTATTTGTCAATCAATATCTAGGTAAAAGTGTTTATCCAACAATTTTTGTTTTCATGATTTTGTTGAAAACATACATTATAAGAACTCCTGAGCAGATTTCAAACACTTCCCTATGTTTGACCAATTTTCAAATTTGAATTATTTTCTAATCATGTTTTTTTTTTTTTTTCTGAATCTACACATAAAATTTAACACTTTTTAAAAATGTTTCATAAAATAACTTTCTACCATATAACATTTGCAGTTGCATCACCACAAGGGTTTGATGACAATGATATTTGGAAAAATGGAATACATAAGATTTGGCAAACCCCCTACCCCCCAAAAATTTTTTTGCTGAACAGTTGCTACAGTCAATATGTTGTTGTTGTTGAGACCCAGACCGTCCGACCTACCAGAAAGGTACAGTCAATATGTGCAATAGTTCTTGTGCTACGCTACACATTGTGTGCACAGCTTTTTGTACCTGTTACTTATCCATCAATCAAATTCTGGGTATAAGGTATGGTTTTTCATAGAAATTTCGTATTCAAAATTTTGATGAAAAGACACGTTATAACGACTCATGAACATATATCACAGATGGGCTCTAAACGTCTTCAAAGTGTGTTCAGGAGTTATGGGAACATACTTATCAGTCGGTCAAGATCTAAGTATAAGATATAGTTTCTGAGATATTTCGTATTTGAGATTTTATTGAAAAAACACGTTATACGAACTCTTGAACACATTTCAGCTGCAGTCCTATGAAAAGTGATTGCGGGTCCTGTGGCTATGGCTCCTGCCCCTAATCAGACCTGACATCAGCCTTTTCTCATCTGTCCTGTTTGTATATCTGACCTCATGTGATACCATTGTTCATAGAACTATAAATGAGCATTTCTCTGAGAGTCTTCGAAATGTGTTCAGGAGTTATGGAAACATACTTAATCTAAGTATGAGGTATTGTTTTACTAGATATTTTGTATTTGAGATTTTGGTGAAAATATATATTATACTAACTCCTGAACACATTTCATCTACAGTCCTATAGAAAGCAATTGCAGGCCCTAGGGCTAGAGCTTCTCTGGGCCCTTCTCCATGAGCAGAGCTAACTTCAGCCTCCTCTCGTCAGTCCTATTAAGGTCTGGATTTTAATTTGATAGTGTAGAAATTATTTCATCTTACTGCATCAGTATTTGTATCAGGATTGATGATAATGTCATCAATTATATAGCAACCATTATTCTAAACATTTTGTAAATTCAAGAATTTACACCTATGTATACAATAGTTGAAAACATATAATAGAACAAAATGTTCAGTAACCATGCCTGATGGCAGTCCATGTCTTAAATAAAGCATGCTTTAGTTATTTTTATGTAACAATTTTCTGTACTAACTTAACCTCATTTGTTCATATAAATGCTACACATTAAAATAATACCGTGTTCATGCGGAGTACGATCACGTTAAACATGTGGGTCCGAAAGTCCTTCCGAGAGGTTGGTGGTAGGGGAAGGAGGGTACGGTCCCTGTGGATGCCTCCCCCACTGGGTTCCGGTCTAAATTGGGTGGCACTTCCCGACCGTCCAAACAGTTACCTTACACCTTTCTGGTAGGTCGGACGGTCTGGGTTTCAACAACAACAACATTAAAATAATAATAAAGTGTATGTAATTAAAAAAATAATAATTCAATTATATTTATTAACATTTCTGTTTTGTAATTTCAGTCGCATCTAGTAAAAACTGAAGGATGGGAAGCATTTAAATCTTGCATCAAGACTGAAATGAGAAATTAAGTGAAAGACTTGGACTACAGAAGAAAATAATATTTGCATTTGAGTGATTTTACTAGTGGTTTCAAGAGAATGTTCAGAAACTAGGAAATATGTTGGATGATAAATATGCTTGAGAATGTTTTACGTAGTTAGATACTCTTCAGCTGTAGATAGAGGAGATCATGCCCCTCCAATAAAATTAAACTATTTTCAAGATATTATATATTTAAAGCATATGTGTGTGTATATATATATATATATATATATGTATATAATAAAATAAATAAAAATTAGAATACAATAAGTGTAATATTATTTAATAGAAATAACTGATAACACTAGTTTAGAAAAGTAAACTCATTTTATTAATTATAATTTAAAATACAGTCAAACCTGTTTGAAATGAAACCTGTAGAAAATGGAATACTACCATAAGCAGAAAATATTTTTAGCCTCATCCAAAAATATAGGAAATTATCTTATTTCCCCTATGTGAAACAGAACTTGTACAATGCGGAAACGGATGGCCAATTTAAAATAATTTGTTAAAAAGCATCTGTTGTAATGAACAAACAGAAAAGTTATCCAATTATTTCAGCCACTTATTTCCAAGAGAACCATTTTTCACAGAAGTAACTTTCAATTACATTGTTAAGGTGACCAATCACTTTTCTTTAGGGAGGACAGTCCTTCTTTTGTAGGTTCTGTCCTTCCTCGAAAAGTGTCCTCCTTTTCGATATTTTAATGCCGCGCCGAACTATTACGCGTCATGTGACGGTACAGTTCGGAAAGACGGGATTATAAAACGCATGCGCAGTGCATAGGAGAACTTCACGTGTCTCGCACTTGTCTTGCACCATTCCGTACTTCACTTTGTTTATTTTATCTCTATATTATACTTCGTGTTTACTTCTAACGGAAATACGAAATTATTTCTTTCTCAGTGAATATTATACTCAGGTAAGTACAATTCACTTTTTATTAATTCATTAATTCAATTTTATACAACCCTGTTTTCAACACAAGTGTAAAATAATTTAAATATAGATTTAGTAAAGTTTTATCGCTTTTGTTATTAAAGTTTTAGTTTTAATTATTAATTTTATTTATTCATAATGTGCTTGCATCGTTCATGTAGCTCTATATTTTATTTTTAATTTTTAATTTCATTTAAGGGATGGAAAAATCAAGAAAGAGGAAATGCCATTTCAACGATCAATTGAAAAAGGAATTTCCATTCCTCATATCAAAGAAAGACACCATTGTTTTCTGCAATATTTGCAGAGGAGAATTTTGTATTGCAGTTGGAGTCAGAGCAGCTATATTGAAACACTTGAACACCAACAAACATAAGCAATTATTAGATGCATCAGCTTCCAGTAGTAGTAAAGTAACAATTTTTTTTAAAACTTCTAATTATTCTGAAGATGAAAAACAGTTAGCTGTAATGGAGGGAGCATTTGCATTTCATACCATAATTCACAATCAAAGTTTTCGTAGTATGGATTGTACAACTAAATTATTGAAAAAGTTTCACAATGCTGAATTTTCATGTGCCAGGACAAAATGTGAGGCTATTATTAAATCAGTATTTAAAAAGTACTGTGATAAAATACATGCAGAAGACTTGAAAAATGCAGCATTTGTAATGGTTTTATCTGTGTGATGCATCAAATCATAATGAAACCAAATTGTATCCAATACTAGTAAGGTATTATAATGTTATCAAGGGCATTCAAGTAAAAATTTTAAATTTAGAATCCATTGAGGGCGAAACTGCTGAAATTTTGTCAAACCACCTATACAGAGTAATAAATGAAAACAATTTGAAATCTAAAGTTGTTGCACTAACAGCTGATAATACAAAAACAAATTTTGGTGAGCGAAGACACAAAATAGTGAATAATGTCTGTAAAATTACAAGATTTACTCCAAAAGAAAATACTAGGAATAGGTTGTAATGCACATATTTTGTCAAATGCAATCAACACAGCGTCGTGTGCCATGCCAATTGATGTAGAAGTAATAATAACGACGATTTATTTGTATTTTAGTCGTTTTACTGTTCGTGTGGCTACTTTAAAACAATTTTATGAAGACACAAATGTTGAATGCAAAAAACTTTTAGGATATTCAAAAGTTAGATGGCTCACTCTAACACCTGCTATAGAGCATGTTTTACAATTATTTGAGCCTCTCCGTTCATATTTTTTAAGTTTAGACAAATGTCCAAAAATTCTGGAATATTTTTTCAATTATGAATTATCGGAGATATTAATGTATTTTGTACATAATCAGGCATCTGTTTTCCACAAAACGATTCAAAAGATTGAAGGTGAACATATTTCAGCTACAGAAGTTAGTCTTATTTTGAACGATTTTGTCCTTCAATATAAATCACGATTTGAAGAAAAATTTATTCCTTCAATAATAAAAAGAAAATTGTCAAACTTAGAGGAATCAAATCCGGGCAAAACGGAAAAGTTTACCAAAGAAGTGCAGAATTTTTACCAAACATGTTTCCAATATGTCGAAGAATGGTCTGAAACAAATATCACAGGAAATAACAGTTTTCAATGGTGTTTTTTGACTTCATCGCAAGTAAATTGGGCTGATATTGAAAATTGTGTTGAGTTTTTATCGAAAGAAATGCCTGATATTAAAATCAATGACAATTGTCTGTTTGAAGAAATTAGAAGACTGAATGTATATTTAAATTCTGATAAATTAGAAAAATGGGAAAATCAACATGTTGAAATTGATAAAAGATGGGTGGAAATATTTAACCATTTCAAAAATGAACACATTCCATATGAAAATTTAGTTATTCTTGTTGAATTTACGTTGTGCTGTCCTGGAACTAATGCAGCAGTTGAAAAAGTTTTTTTCAATTGGTAATGATTTTTGGACAAGTGAGAAATCAAGATTGAATGTTGATACTCTAGCTGCAGCACTTACCGTAAAATTCAATATGAAAGATATTTCTTGCTCCGAAATTTCCAATATATTGTTACTGTTAGAAAATGATATATTGGCAAAAAGTATTCATTCAATGGAAAAATACTTGTTTAAGTAAATAATTAAAAGGGATGTAAGCATAATTAGTGTATTTTTGTTTGAATTAATAAAATGTTTCATTTATTTACGTTGTACATTTTTCTTAAATTTTTTCGTCCTCCTTTTCATTGTAAAAAAATTGGTCACCTTAACATTGTACTAAACTGTAAATTTATTAGTAGCTAAAAAAGTTCATTAAATCATATTGTAAATAAAAATAAATTTTTTATTAAATCATGATTTTTTGAAAGCTGCTTCAAAACTAGCAGAAGAAAACAAGAATTTTTAGTTGAATGAATGAATGAATGATATGAAGGTGGGTGGCTCCAGAAGAGCCTAGCACATCGACCAGAGGTCTATTGTACTACCCCAAAAAGAAAATGAAGATCCCTAAGAAAAGAGACCAGTATGCGAAAATAAGCAGGCACTTGACAGGAATGTCGTTCAGCTCCCATGGTTCAATCACATGATGACCAATGTGTTCGAATCTGTGAGCAGAGTAGGCCTCACAATCACATAGAATGTGAGCTGCAGTTTCTTCGCTGTAATTGCATCCTCTGCAAAGCGAATCCTTGGAGACACCCATAATATTAAGATGTCTCTTGAGAGTGCAGTGCCCAGTAAGGAGCCCAACAGCTCTTCTGATGCCCGTTCTACTGAGCCTGAAAAGTTCCTTTTGACGTGTACTAGGGCAATTACAGTTGAGGATTTTCGCTTGCCTTTGACCCTTAGTGTCACACCAGTTCTTACATTGAAGCTTCCTGAAGATGTCATAGACAATTCTTCTGATAAGATCATTAGGAATACCCAAGGCCGGCTCAGGGCCCACAAAAGGAGTACTAGAGCCTTTCCTAGTAAGTTCGTCTGCCAATTCGTTGCCAGGAATGCTCGAATGACCAGGCACCCAGTACAGAATGACACTATTATTACTAGCAATTTTACAGAGAGCATTATAACATTCCCAGACAAGGGAAGACGTCACAGTGAACTTCCCCAGAGCCATAAGAGCAGCCTGGCTGTCAGAACAAATGAAAATCTGGCTATTCTCATACTTTCTGTCGTAGCAAATTCTACAACACATAAGAATAGCAAATACTTCAGCCTGAAAGACAGTAGCAAAATTGCCAAGCGGTTAAGATAGCTCAGTGCCATCATCAGGGCAACAGACACCAGCACCAGTACTTGTGCCAATCTTCGAGCCATCAGTGTACCATACAAAACATCTCAGTTTATTGTAGGTAGGAGTCCTCTTCCAATCATCTCGCGAGGGGACAAGAATTTCATAAGGCTTATCAAACGTAAATTTGACATGTATGCCATCAGGTGGCATACAGAAATAAGGATGCCTAGCAACATTACTGTTAAGTTCACCCCAAGATAGATACCTTGAGTAATCTTTCCAGTGTTTCAGATATTTGAGTCTGTTCATGCAGATAAGTGCTTCTGCTTCAATACGCATATAGAGCGGATGCAAGCCAACTAAAAGTTCAAGAGTTGCAGTAGGAGTGGTTTTCATGCATCCGGAGATTGCAATGCACACCATTCTTTGAAGCTTAACTAAATCAAGTTTAGCAGTTTCACTTCTAATTCTGGACCACCAAACAATGGATCCATAAGAAATGATAGGACAGACTATCATCGAGTAAATCCAATGGATAGCTCTGGGATTAAGGCCCCAAGTTTTCCCAATAGCATTCCTACAAGACCAGAAGATTCTTCTGGCTTTAGTTGTGCAGTAGTCCAAGTGTCTCTTCCAATTAAGTTCCTTGTCAAAATAAATTCCCAAGAATTTAACCTCCTTGGAGCAAATAAGCTTCTGTCCAAAGAAGCAAATATTCCCAAGATTAAGTATGCGTTTCCTTGTAAACGCAACTAAAGCAGTCTTCTGCGGATTAACCGTAAGGCCTGCATTTTTACACCATGTCTCAACCCTCCTCAGAGCAGTAGACATCATGTCAGAGACAGTGTTGCCAAATTTGCCCCTGGCAATGATGACAACATCGTCAGTATATCCAATGCAAGAGACACCAGAGATATTAATGCTTTCCAAAAGAGAGTCTACAACAAGACACCAGAGAATTGGTGAGAGCACACCTCCTTGTGGACAGCCCGAAAGTGCATGCACAGTCATACTTTCACCAAGTAAAGATGCACAGATATACCTGTTAGATAACAAGTTCTTGATCCAATAAGATATCGTGGTATCAACACCTCTTCTGTTTAGAGCAACAAGAATGGTGTCGATGGGTACTTTATCAAAGGCACCTTCAATGTCAAGGTAGCAAGAGCAATTTCCTTGGCATTGAGATTTCTCTCTAAAATAAAGGAGAGACTGTAAAGAGCAGTGTCCGTAGATTTGCCCGGTTGATAGGCATGTTGAGAACTAGACAAGGGCTTAGAGGCCAGAATCACTTCCCTTAAATACCTATCAATAAGCTTTTCAATAGTCTTTAAAAGAAAAGACGTAAGGCTGATAGGCCTAAAAGATTTGGCCTCATAATAATTGTCCTTTCCAATTTTCGGAATGAAGATTACCTTAGTATGCCTCCACGCATTTGGTATATGACCAAGGGCAATACAGGCTCTGTAGATATTGCAGAGAATGGGAGCAAGCATCACTATTCCCTCCTGGAGAAGAATTGGAATGATGCCATCAGTTCTCGGAGTTTTATAGGGTTTATGGGAATTAATTGCCCATTTAACCCTATCAAGAGTAACCATGCTCCTAGCAATACTCCAGCTATTGTCATCAGACAAGGACGTGGAGCAAGCAATACCACTGTCACACTGAACAACAGGATGAGAAACCGGAAAGTGAACTCTGAACAGCTCAGTCAGGGTCTCTTCACCAGTAACAGTAAAGTCACCATTGGACTTCTTGACAGTGTTAAGTTTACAATTTCTGTCTCTAGCCATCAACTTAACAAGTTTTGCAACGGCAGGGGCATCATTAATACCTTTGCAGTATGTTCTCCAAGAATTTCTCTTGGCATCCCTAACTGCTTTATTATAGGAGGTGAAGGCAGATTTATAAGTCTGCCAATCACCATTCTTCTTGGCTCTATTAAAGAGCTTCCTGCATTTCCCACGCAACCGGCTGAGCTCACTAGACCACCAAGGAACAATCCTTGGGGAGTCAGCAATGGTGGTTCTGCAGTTACTATGAAACGTACGGATGATGGCCTGTTGCACAGAGTCAACAGCCAGATCCAAGTTTTCAATAGAGGAATACTCACCAATGTGATTAGCCAGATTGGCCCTGAGATCTTCTTTGTAGGAACCCTAATTAGTCTTCCTAGGGTTCCTACCCTTGTCCTCTAAAGATTTTACAGGACCTTTAACAGAAAAAGAAATTAATTGATGGTCAGACAAGGATATATCATCTGAAACCTTCCAATTAATTACCGACTCAAAAGCAGAACTATTACACAGGCTAATATCAATAACCTCGCGACGTTTTACAGTCACGAAGGTAGGAGTATTACCCTTATTAAGTAAATAAAGCTTATGGAGAAGGATCTGGTCTAAAAGATCATCACCCCTACGGTTACAATTACTACTGCCCCAAACAGTGTTATGGGCATTTGCATCGCAACCAATGATCATTTTTTTACTATTACAGTATTCAGTAAGATTAATAATGACCTTAGAAAAAGTTTCCTTATCTTCATAAGGAAGATAGGCTGAAACAAAGATTTATTCCATCATATGTTCATCAGTTTTAAGTTTCACACTGATGGCAACATTGTCACCATCAAGGAATTTAACCAGATGAACAGCATTGAGCTTGTTGCTGACAGCAATACAGGCTCTGGGTCTGGTACAGGATGTGTCATAAAAGACATTGAATCCTTTGATCCCTAGACCCAAGATCTTTCCATTACAGGTCCAGTATTCTTGGATAAGAGCAATATCAGCTCTACCGTTGAAAAGCCTTTTGCTAAGAATAGCAGAGGCAGATCGACTATGATGCAGATTAATTTGCACAACCTCAAGACAGCCCATAAGCAAAAACAAGAAAAGGGCACAGAAAACCTAGGAGAAAGAAATTCACCTAGTATCATGACAATGATCAGAATCAAGCATGATATCATTGTCAAAATCCTTCATGCGTTTTTCCAACTCATCATCCGAAATCGGAGGGTTAGCATGAAGTGTAACATCGGAACCAGAAGCAATTTCTAGATCATTAAGTTTAGGTATCAGTCTCAAGACTACCAATACTTACCTGAGAGGAGGTCGCCCGGTCTGCTGGCTGTTCCTCCATCTCCGTCTTCCCTTTAGGCTTTTCGTTTGGATCACGAAGAATCTTAAAGACTCCACGGTCCAAACCGGTGAATGCACCAAGGTCAGCTTTGCGAATCGCATCCGCAGCCTCCGAATCCACCTCGAAGATCCATCTTACAGAGTGGGGTTCCACAAAATTTTGCAGAACACGCCACTCCTCAGACTTCAGCTCCGGGTTGAAACGGTTCAGCCGTTTCAGCAAAACACTCGGCTCCTTGGTGTACACGTCTCTGGTTTTGAATGCCACCTTGACAGGTTTGGGAAGGTCATTAGCACTCAAGACCATAAGTGCCTCTCCCAAAACCTGACTGTCATTATGGAAGGTTCTCTTGACCCATTCCACAGTATTTGCATCATTGCAATGAAGAACCAAAGCTCCAGCGTTTGAGCTGAAGAAATGGATCTTCGGAAGTTGCTCACCAGTGGGGATCCCATCTATTTTATCGAGAGTCACCAACTGGATGATATCAACCTCTTCCTTGCTCAGCTTACTAGAAGGGAAGGACTTCTTGACGATAGCCATCTTAATAACCTGGACCGCTTGAGCGTATGTTCCAGGTTGGATGTCCGTCCTCGATCTCTTCTTGACGACTAGATCTCTTGGAGAAGGTGTGGCTCCTACCGACCTAAGTCGTTTGGTGCCTCCAACTTTCTCTGTGACAGTGCCAGCTTTTGCAAGCCTCTGGTCCAACTGCCTAGGCATGCGCCTCCTCCTGCGCCTCTGTGCTTTGGTGAGTATACCCTGCGTCACAGCCATGGTTTCAGTGTGTCGGTCACCGAGGTTCGCGACTCCACTTCCTCAAGAATTTTTAGTTAATCAGAGAGATTCTTAAATACTAGAAATATTAATCAATGCATAATTTTTAACTAAAAGTCATATCATTAGTAAGACGTATGTCTAAAAAACTATGTTGGATTATTTTAAAAGTTCATCTTAATAGAAATACAGTGGGTTTTTTTGTTGTTGTTATTTGTTTCTTAGTAGTAGGCAATATTATTTTGTCAGTCAGTCTATTTATCTATTTTTTTAAAGTATGGGAATAAACTAGGAGTTAAGTACATGGGGTTCACTATATTTTTATTTACATATACTTTTGTGATCGCAGTATACAAAATACACTTATTTAGAATAATTAAATTAGCTATTATAGTAAATATAGTATTAAACAAGTGATTTTTAAATACACTTTATAGAATTAGTAAAGTCTTTTGTATAGGTAAGCAATTACATATGGACTATCTGCATATCCAACTAAACCTTAAACTTATCCTGAACCTTAAACTTCCTGAAATAACCGCATGTTCGCAATATCGACACGTTTTAGAATTTTCCCCTCTCTGATTGGAAGATACCATGCTTGATCGGAGGAGTATACTTAGTGCTAGAGTGCCAGTATTGGCAATATTTCTATTTTCTTGACGAAACACGTAGATGTAAAGCATCGTGCATGGATGAAGCATGTAGATATAATACGGATGTTCTGTTTACTGCGTTATACATATTTCATTTCGTTATCTTAGTTCTAATAGTACGGATGTAGATAGAATGGACGAAGCATGTAGATATAGTACGGTTATCTTCTGTTTACTGAATTATGTAAATTTCGTTATTTTATCTCTATAACACGGATTGATATCTTTTTTCTGTTTACTGTTTTATGTATATTTTATTAACTTTGAACAAATAATACGGATGTAAACGTAATATGGATATGTTTCATTGTTTATTATGTTATGTATAATTTGTTAACGTAGCATCAATAATTTTCATTATATTTGCGACAGTTTTACACCACTTAATTTTGAATGTACAAACAATAAAAAAAAATACTTATTTAATAGAAAAGAAATAATCTTTGCAGCAACGAAATCTAAAAGTATACATATCATAGAAAATTCGTTCTGCCATCCATGCAATTTAATTTGATTTCTTTTTTATAGGATGTATTTTACGGTTCATTACATTTCAAAGTGTAAGACTATTTTATACATCTTTATAACATTTGAATATATTTCAACTCAGTATTTTAACTGTTTTATTCGAGCAGCAATATATTATGACAAGAATGCAAAATATATTTTTTCTCTAATATTTTAAAGTACATTTAAATTCATTAAAATACATTTAAAAAAAATTTAAAATAAATTTAGCCAAACACATAAACTTTAAAATAGTCTTATTATAAATAATTTTCTAAAGTAAAATAGATTCCAATTGTTTATATATTTTAAATATTTAAAAGTTGTTAAAATGCATTATTTCAAAATGTAAACATATAATTTAAATCCATTCAAAAATGTTAAATTATATTAATTAGGACATTTAAAATATGTGTAAGATTAGTAGTTAATATTTTAAAATCTGACACTGAGCTGCAAATGTAAAAATAACAATCAAAATAGTGAGCAATTTGTAAACATTGATTTGAATGATATTGTTTTGATATCAAATAAGGAACATTTGATTACATATGTAAAGCTTTTCGTTGTCATCACAAAACTAATTTCATGAAATGAAGTATGTATGTATAATGTCCAAATTTTATGAGTTTTTAGAGTTAGATTGTGACAAAATTAGCAGACTAGTTGAAGCACACGGATTGGTTGATGTATTTTAAATTGTCAATCATTTGGGTGTTTTATTAGTATATTTTTTACAGTTTCATAGATTCTGGACTTACAAATTGTGCAAAATGTTAGACAATGTTGTATGTCACTGAATCAACTAATTAAATGGCAAATCTTAAAAACCAGATTTAAACGTCACTTTAAATCTGGTTTTTAAGATTTCTCATTTAATTAGTTAATTCAGTGATTTGAAGTTTGATGTGTCAACACTAATGGTATATAATGTTGTATATTTTTAGTATAACATGCATTTCACAAGTGTTTTTACCTTCAAAAATATCTGCATGTTTACACAATGAAATTAATTGAGTTGTTATCTCTAATTTGTATCTTATATAATCACTATATTTTGCACAAAATTTATTAACCAGTTGTTTCTTTTGAATAGATAAATAATAGCTTCAATGTACACATGTGTTACCAACTGTAAAATGTTTCATATATTAATCAATTAAATGTTTAGAATATAACAATAACTGTTTAAAATATCACTCTACAATTCAATTTGGTAATAAAGCAGACCATTAGTTATGTAGACAAAACATATGTAGTCTAATATCTTTTATTTTTTTTTGCATTTTTCAATAGTACCTAAAGTTCTAAAGGTAGTTTATTTTTTTTATA
The DNA here is from genome assembly GCA_951213105.1 of Amaurobius ferox. Classification (NCBI taxonomy): domain Eukaryota; kingdom Metazoa; phylum Arthropoda; class Arachnida; order Araneae; family Amaurobiidae; genus Amaurobius; species Amaurobius ferox. The sequence continues at coordinate 8,640,778 of OX578133.1, forward strand.
TTTTGATAACTTATATGTTACAATTTGGTATTTGATTAATACTGCTATTATTAAAAAAGTAAATGTTTGCATCACAGAATAAATCGAACCCTTGAATGATGATACTAGTTTATCTTTCATTAGAATTCAAAAGTGTGATGAATAAATTTTATTTAGTTTTATGAATCATGGGTTAATTCAAATACACGTTAACAGTTTGCTAAAATTTTAAAGAAACATTAAACCTGCTACAATTTAAGGAACACCTTCTAACTACAAGAAAATAATCTCAATTGATTTGATTTGTAATATTTCATAGAAAAATTCTACTCGCTTAACCATATTTAACACATAATATATTTTAATTATTTATTTCAGAAAACACCGTCTGAAGAACGAACAGTACATTGTAAAAAAAAAATACAAAATTTTCTTCACCCAACAGGGCAGCTGTTAAAGAAAGTTTTCTTAAATAAAGAATTTTAGGGTACAGATTAGATATAAAGAATTTGGTTTTTTCAGCTTTTTTCGTGAGCAATAAGTCGCCAAATGTGACATGATAATTTCATTTGGCGCGAAATGTCCGGCGACGCTTTTTTTCTGGCAACCCCTTTTAGTTTTCTGTTATCTTCGGTTCCGGCTGTGGTTAGGCTGCCTGCATGTGCGGTCGCGGATAAAGTTGTAGTAGGAAACCTGTAAGTGGGCTTCCGTCAAATTAGTCGGACGGTTGTCTTCCGGTGGAAAGTAGCGTTATATTCCGTTTAGGTCGATATCATGCTGACTGCAATATACAAGTATAAGAAATTTTTATATATTTTTAAATTCAAACCTTGTTTTATAGCTATGTTGTGTAATATATGTTTGACTGTAGCTGTAATATAAGAATAAATACTTTAAAAGTCATTGGACATATTATTCCAGCTAACATGTAAGAATGAAAATAATTTCAATAAAATCAAAGCCTCCAAAAGTAGTTTATTTTTAAATATTTTCTTTTTGATAAAGAAAAGTTATAAAATAATTATGTTTTATCTATAGCAGGAATTTTTTTAATGATAAATTTAAAATATTACACAAAAGGAATAGCAGGAAAAAATAATTTAAAATTCTTAAAACGTAAATTATTAAATATAATAAATAGAAGTAAATTATTAAATTATAAGAACAAATTTAAAAATGCTTTTGAAAAAAAAAATTTTAAATATTATATTAGAATTATACTTACAGATGGGAAACCTTTTTGCCACTTGTGAAAAAAAATGAAATTTATTACAAAAAGAAACAATAATTTACTCTGTTTATTATATACATAAAAAAAATTACATATTAATAATATACATTATTAAATAATTAAAAAAATAAAAAGCCAGTTTATAATTAAATCTTTTTTAAGAATATATTATTATATATAATATTGACAATTATTAAAAAAAAAAAATAGCTGCTTGTAAGTGAATGGTTGAATATTATGAAATGGAAGAAACAATTTACTGAAAGATAAGTTAAGCATAAATTTAGTGCTATTAAATCATATTCCTTCACTAGAAGTTCTTGCGTAAATATTTTATATTTTTCCTTCCCAACTTTACCAACGTTTTCCTGAGGAGTAAAATGTGGCTTGCACCTTTCTATTATTCTTTTTCTTCAAAATAACGCACACACATGCAGACCCATAAAAAGCGAGGGGGGGGGGGGGGGAAGGGGCCTCTCCGGGCCCCCGTCCCTCATTTTTGTACCTAATTTTTTCCTGTCCGGGCCGGGTTCCCCAGCATAGGGGAGGGGGGTCTCTAGCTCGGATCTATTAATTAGAAAATTTTATGATCAAATACTTCTTGTCAAGTTCTTTAAAAAGTTTGGAAAGATTATTATGTTTTATTTTCAGAAAAATAGAAGAGAAAAGGAATCGCTCCATTTTTCAATTCAAGCTCTATTTTAATGCTATATATACATTTAAATGTATATATCTAGCTTCTACAATTGTAGGAGCTAGAAACCGTAAAATTCGACTCTTTTATCGATAATTTATTTTTAAATATATTTGAAGAATTACGATTTAAATAACACTGTCGTCTAACGTTAGTAAACGAAATATAATTTGCTACCTTCCGCCGTAAGACAACAACCATCCGGTTAATTTGACGGTAGCCCAATGGCAGGTCGCTCAATACGCGTCCGCACTTGACGGCAGCCAAATTACATCGTTTCCGCAACCGTACTTGCAGGTAACCTAACCACTTCGTTCGGTTCCGACCATTTTATTTTTGTTGTGTTGTTGCTGTGTGTGTAAAAATGTATTAAAAACGTGAATATCATACAAAAACTAAAGATAGCACATATTAATAGATAAAATAATGTAAAAGCAGAAAATTTACATAGAAATAATGATCGTTCTCTGATGACCGCAATGTGGAAACAGTTATTTGTGCAATTTGGATATTTACACGTATTTTTCTTTGACAAGTTTTGGATTTCATTAAACCAGGTACTGTGTTGTGATTTAAGCATAGCTTCTGCTTTGTTTTAGAGCAGGGGTGCACAACCTTTTAGCACCTGCGGGCCAATTTCACATAGACTAAGCAACGGCCGGCCGCACACCCAGCAATATATTTTTAGTAAATACCGAAACAAAAAATTAAAAGCAAATACAGAAATGAAAAAAAAAACTCACTTCAAAAATGTACAGACATCGCCAAAATCATTTTATTTTTTTGTAGAGCTAGTGGGAGATTGGACATTGTTTGGTTTTCATTATTCTTTGAATGTCTGGTTCAATGTTTGATACAGCGATCCGTAGGTTTCCCTCCAACTGTTCATCAGTTAAACGAGAACGACCTTTTGATTTCACTTGTTTCATTAATAAAAATGATTGTTCACATAAGTCGGTGCTCCCAAATAATGTCATCGTTTTTTGAGCGTGAATTTTCAATTTTTCCATTTCACAAGGCAAGTAATTTCTGTAAAATTCTAGCAAAGAAACTTCGGAAAACTTAGCTTTTAATTTGGAGTTACTCTGAATTTCGATAAGCTCCATCTGAAAATTGACGACGCTGTTTCAATATTTGTCGCGAATGGTATTGCAAACACTTCCAAAGATTTCTCAAGTTTTCTGATATCTTGAAATCGACGACTGAGCTCATTTTGCAGATTTTCTACTAGTGAAACGTATTTAATAAAGTTGATGGGATCATCTTCACAACTTGCAATAAAATTACTCGTTGTTGGAAAATTCAACAATTGACCAGACTTGAGTTGTGAATTCCATAATGCTAACTTAAACTCAAATGACTTGATTGAGTAAAATAGGTTGTGCATCAGGTTATTTCCCCCCTGAAGCTTTGTATTTAGCTCATTCAGATGCAGTGGCGGTGCGTGCATAGGCACTGCGGGAGCGACAGTGCTCTCTCTCCCTCGCAGCCTCGCGTGCAGCTTCCTATGTGCGCATATGCACAACAATCAAACACCACGCTTCACAGTTCCAGCGGCGTGGTGTTTGACTGTCGTGCGCATGCGCAAGTAGGAAGCTGCACGCCAGGCTGCGAGGAAGAGAGAACACTGGTGCTCCCGCAGTGCCTATCCACGCACCGCCACTGTTCAGATGTGTCATATCAACCATGAAAGATAAATCACAGCCATTCCTTGTCTTCAAAGCCTGCCACCAGAATATGATCACGACTTTTGAAAAAGTAATGATTTCCTCACGCAAGTCATACACTCGCTTCAGCATTTTTCCAGCACTTAGCCAACGAACTTGTGTAAAATAAATGACATCATCATACTGAGAATCTAACTGGGATAGGAAATCTCGGAACTGACGATGAGCAACTCCTCTGGAACGAATAAAGTTTATTACCTTAATAATGATTTTCATTACATGTTCCATTTTAATAATTTTTGCACAGAGGTTCTCTTGGTGTAAAAGGCAATGGCATGCTATGATTTCATTCCCCACGGCCTTGCTATCTGTTGCCAAATAATTTACTAATCCTTGGTTTTTTCCTACCATAGCTGGCGCGCCATCGGTTGAAATACAATGTAACATTTTTAAGTCCAAATTATACTTTTACAAGACTTTCTAAACTTCTTGATAAATGTCTGCTCCTTTTGTTGTATTTTTCATTGGAAGTAACGCCAGTAACTCCTCCGTAACATTGAAATTACAGTCAATGCCACGAAGAAAAATTAACAGCCGTGCAGTGTCAGTGACGTCTGTGCTTTCATCTATGGCCAATGAAAACCATGTGAATTCAGAAATTTTCTCTTTTAATGTTTCTTCAATATCTAATGCCATTTCTTCTGATCTTCTTGCCACCGTCATACGATTAAGGCTTATCTTCGAAATAATACCTTTTTTCTCCGGAAACGCTATATTTGCCACTTCTTCCAAGCATTTTTTAACCAACTCTCCATCTTTGTACGGTTTCAGTTTTTTAACTAAAATTTTCGACACAACAAAACTTGCCTTGATGGCAATTTCCGAATCATCAATCACTTTTTTGAAAATATTTTGTTGGTTTGTAAACTTATGTTGCAAATCTTTAATTTTATCCTTTCTCATTTGTCCCAACAACTGCTTGTATTTGTATTTGTCAACATGCTTTGTATGGAAATGTCTCTTCACATTGTACTCCTTCATTACAACAATAGTTTCTTGGCAAATTAAACATGTTGCTTTGCCTTTGTTCTCTACGAAAAAATAACTCTCGCCCCCATTTCTCCTGAAATGTATGATTCTCATCACTGACTTTACACTTTTTAGACATAGTCACAGAAGTTATAACTTCAGACTAAAAGGAAAGATAGCATAAGAGTGACAGTGCAGAAACATAGATAGACTAAAAGTGTGCTCGGGAGGGGGGGGGACCGCAGTCCCGTCCTTCCCTCAAGTCTTCAGAAAAGGAGTGAGCAGGGGCCCAAGTGGGTTCCCAGCAGAGAGAAAGAAGGAGAAGAGAAAAGAGGGGCGCAGGGACCTTGAACATGAACGAAGCCTAGTAGAGAAAAGGTGGAAGAACTTGCCAACACTACACGAGTTCCCAAAAGCTAGGGAGGGTTACAGAAATGGTTAAAAGTCTGACCGGAAAAGAGAGCAGATAAAACTATGCTAGACGGCTCCGCTTTTTAGGGCGGAGGTAAATATCACGCACGGGACGCCCCGGCAATGACCTTCGTATTGCGAGGGTGGTAACGTGGGATACTGTCGAGCGTAGGGTTATTTACGCTTCTCAGACCTCTGTGAAATTTGATAGATAATTTCTTGACATGAACCAAAAAGGGCCTAATTTGGAGGTCTTTATGCAGAACTTCTAACTTGACGTAGGTCGGAAGATTAGCAGTGGAACGAAGTATATTATTTTGAAGTACTTGAAGCTTCCTGAGGTCAACCTCCGCTGCGGTGCCCCAGATAGGGGCTCGGTACGTCATAATTGGACGTATATAGGACTTGTACAGCAGTAACTTATTTTTAGCAGACAGGCGGCTATTCCTAGCCAAAAGGGGACGAAGAAGGGCAAGGGAAATCCTCACTTTTCTGCAGATATCAGCAATGTGAGGTTTCCAGGATAATTTGGAATCCAAGTACACTCCAAGGTACTTGTATCTAGATTGCCAGGGAATTGGCTCGTTGTTAAGTATTAAGTTAGTGGAAGGGGTATACCGGGGGGGGATGGTGACGGCGGCACACTTGCTCACGTTGACCTTGATCCTCCACTTGATTAACCATTGCGTCAGCTCGTTCAGATAGCTTTGCAGAGTGTCGTGCACGACTTGTGTCTGTTTGTGATGTGTGATCAGGGCCGTGTCATCGGCGTAAAGGCCAAGGGAGACACCGGGGGAACGTGGAATATCGTTAATGTAAAGGTTGAACAGTTTGGATCCGACAAGGGAACCTTGCGGGACCCCGCTGAGAATATTCCTGGGAGAGGAGAGAAGGTTAGAGACTCGCACCACGAAGCTACGCTCCGTTAGGTACGGGTGGAGAATTTTAATCAGATTAGGAGGGAAGGAGCGTTTGATAAGCTTGAATAACAGTCCGTTAATCCATACCTTATCAAACGCCTTCTGAAGGTCGAGAAAGACAATACAGGTGCTTTCTTGTCTGCTGCGAGCCTCATGAACGAGTTCAACAACCCGAAGCAGCTGGTGCTGTGTAGAATGCTTCTTCCTGAACCCATATTGTTCAGGAATCAGAATGTTCTTCAGGTTGCAGTGCTCGTCCAGATGCCGCGTAATCACAGACTGGAAAAGCTTAGAAAGACAGGAAAGGAGAGAGATAGGTCTATAGTTGACAGGTAGAGAAAGGTCAAGACCGGGCTTGGGGAGGGGGGTGACAATTGCCACCTTCCAAGCCCGCGGAAAGTAGTTAAGTTTGAGAAGGAGATTAAAGAGCTTGACAAGATGAATGTAAAGAAGAGAAGGAAGATTTTTAAGCATGTTAGGAGAAATGAGATCCTTCCCAGGAGATTTATTCTTCTTCAGTTTCTGAATACGGGTCATCAATTCGCCTATCGTGACATCAGTCTGTGTGCTAGGAGTCGGTGTTGTGATGAACTGTTCAATCTTGGAGTCCACAATCGCAACCGTCCTAGGATCGATTACGTCGTGGTGTGGTTCAAACTGACTTCTAAGACTGTCTGCAAGCAGTTCAACCTTCTGTGTGTGAGAAATGGCCCTCGAGCTGGGACCTACAAGGGTCGGAATGTGTGTTTTCTGCCTACGGAAACGTGAGGTTGCCCTCCAAATGGTGTTGTCTTTAGTCGTTAAGGACTCAACATAAGTGTTCCATCGTGCACTGGAAAAGGCCTTGATGCGAGATCTTACCTGAGGGGGGGGGGGAGCTCCTTGGCAAGGATGCCTTTGAACTTGCCCCAATTCGTACTCAACTTGGCAGTGTTCCTGAGACAGTAGCTGTACATTTCCAGAGTGTAGATGATCGGGAGATGATCGGACGGCCGCTCGTTGAAAGCCTCCATGCAATAGGTGTATGGGACGTTGCTGGTGATCGCAAAGTCAATGACGTTGTTGAGATGAGTAGGTTCGCCCGGAGACACAATTTCCATGTTACGTTCGTCGGCCCAGCGTTTAAGCTTCGGGCCGCGACCGTCAGAGCGAGGACAGCCCCAGGCGGGGTGCTTGGCGTTGAAATCACCAGCAACAATTGCATGAGGCGAGATCTTGAACAGTGATTGTAGGTCGGCCAGGACAGGACCAGCTTGAGACTGAGGAGGAAAGTACGCAGACGCAATGGTCAAGACAGGATTGTTGGGCAGAGAGATCTGCACAACCGTAGCTTCACTGGCGAGGAGGGGGGAGGGCACTCGCGAGTGCGGGATGCCGCAGCGAATGTAGATAGCAGTGCCGCCGCTGGGACGATTGCTAACTAGAGGTCTGTCATCATTGTAGAGATCATAGTTAGCAATCTTGCAAGAAGAATTCCCTGGTCTGAAGTGGGTCTCTTGGACCAAGAAGAGGTCTAAGTTATGCGCTGTACAGAAGTCCCTAGCTTCACCGATTTTACCTTTAAGTCCATTGGCATTCCAGATGCCAATGGTGAGATCCTTCAAGCTTCTCGTGCGAAAACCCATGGCCGAGGGGGGGGGGTTAACCTGTGCTTACGAGAGCATGAATGCTCTCGTAAAATATACGAACTCTGTCCATTTCGGTTTGAGCAGACCGCATGGCAGGAAGGGCATTCTTAAATGCCCTGTTAGTGACATCTATTCCGTATCTGTCTTCGAAACGGAATAGATAATTCAGAAAATCATCTTCAGCATAATTAGTGTATGCTCCTTGGGGTGCTGATAATTTAGAGGTGACACTAGTAGTCTTTTGGGGCTCCTCCCTACGTCCTTCCGTAGCATTCGCATATGTGCGTTGCGGGTTGGCAAGCTTCCTAACGAAGGTGGAGTTCGAGGGGGGGGGGAACTTGTATATCGGAAATTTGGGACAATTGCGGTAAGAGGCAGGGTGCGCTCCTCCACAATTGACACATTTACAGGGGGCATCAAAAACTTTACTACATTCTTTGGTAAGATGCGGCTGGGCGCATTTAACACAATTGGGGGGAGATGACAGCCATTACTCGTATGGAAGAAAGATTGACATCTAAAACATTGAATAACTTTCTTCTGTCCTCTATATTTTTGTATTTTAACAATGGTATGAAATAAATTAGTAATGCTATAGATTTTTTCATTATCCGGGGTTTTTGGTACCTGCACGTAATACAATGGCATCATAACGCGGTTGGACTTGGGACCACGGGCCAACTGGGTGACACTAATGGGTTTGTGGCCCAAGCACTCCAACTCGCGAGAGACCTCCATTTCATCAGTGCAGACCTCTGACTACAACTTTGATGGGCTTTTGCTCATCAAGAATATAAGACTTGAACTCCACCTTATTTTCAAGCAAAAAACTTTGAATTTTTATATAATCATTTCTAGTGCTGACGTGGACTTTCAAGAAATCCCCTGAACCAGATAATTTACTGGTGAGATTACTGACCTTGCTTTTCAGGTCCTGAATAAGCTGTAACCAATTTGAAGTCACGGAGATGAAGAAGGGGGGGGGGGCGGCGCTCCGGTTTGGGAGCGTCGGTATTCAAGCAATAAACATTATCGGCATCAGGTGCCGGAACATCAGAATCAGTATTAAAGTTTAAATTCTGGGGGGGGGGGTTACTAATCAGAAGAGAAGATTTAATGCTGGCAGTATGCCTTTTAAGAGGTTGCTGGAACCCCTCGTCGTCGACACCCCTGGGGTGTTTCCTAGAGCTACCCGCTATGGGCGTAGCGTTACCGTTATCCTGGACATAAATAACCACTGGTCTATTAGAGGCATTGGAAGTAGAAATCTGGGCTGGAGGCGCAAGAGACATAGAATTATTGCCGGAGGGAAGCCTCCGACAAGGCTTGCCATACTTCGGTATGTTGAATCTTGTGCTGATGGCATTCATTAACTCTTCCATCCTTGAGAGACTGTCAGTAATTTCGTTGTTTCCAACTTGGTTGTCGTTCAATCTCAGTTTAAAGTTCAAGTCCTTAATTGACTGAATGAGGAATTCCATAGCCTTGGCAGGGTCATCAGGTATGGCAGAGAAAGCGTCCGTAGGTTCAGTTTCCATAGACTCGGAAGCACCACGTGTATCAGCTAGGTCACCACGTGTAGCAAGGTCTCCACTTGTAGCAAGGTCACCACGTGCAACAGGGTCCGGCGGTTCGGCAGCGAGCGGCGGCTCTGAGGCGGCAGGCAGGCGGTCAAACAGGTTCATCCTCGGAGAGAGCAACAGTGCAGAAGCGGAGAAAAAGCGGTCCGCACAGTACGAGGTCTCGGAGGGGAATCCTGGTATACCGAAAATGCGTTCTCTGGAAATTCGTCCGTACAACACCTGCCTTTATCTTTGACGACGATTGCAACCCTTAAACTATCTCCATATATACTACCTCGATGGTTATTTCTGCAACTTCTTAGGAGTAAATCTTTCTCGATCGCTTTTACTGAACGTTATTTCTAGAATAAATTAAAACAAATTCTGAAATCAATTTATACACATATTGGCTCTGCAATAATTTTATAAAGATTTTAAGTAATTTTTGGATTGCAGACTGATTTATAAAATGGCATCTGGTAAGCGCAAATGGATTCGAGCGAATGTTCAAGAAAACGTGTTCGAGTGGTGAAAATGAGTCCAGCTTTAAATTTTATTATATGCTGGAAGCGTATTCAGAATCGGTGGTGCGTACAGAACCCAGGATGGCCGCCAGGGGATCCTTGGCGAAAACGGTGAATCACGAACGCTTTAACGCCAAACCACAGCTGACTAGAAAGACAAGCTTGAGCGCTAAATCATAAATTGTGGCGAGAAAGTCAAGTGACCTGACAAGGTTCGGTAGATTCCTGCATTAAAATAGCACTAATTGCTATGCTATGAAGATTTTTCGGAGAGAATTGAAGTAAGTTTTCTTATTTAATTACATAATATGTTGGCCTCAAGCATTAATCTCACAACATTTAACGATTTTTTTTTCTTAAAATATCATCTCTTTCTGTTTTTCATAAGCCTAAAGCGTATCACTGTTTGTTATGCATTGACTTTTAAGATTTGTTTCCTTTATTTTTATGTTATCTACGCTTCATATATACGTGCATGATCGTATTTTTATTTTACATAATGCTTTATTTTACATAATGGAGTTTGCATGTCACAAAAAGGCTAAATGAACACTAGATGAGTTATGTTTATAATATCTCAGCGAACTTTCTAAGTGCTTTTTTAGCTAGGAATCTTAAAAGATATCTGCATCTCTGAAATCAGCTAGGGTAGTAACTGTTAAGTATAACAAATTAATTGAATGTAAAAATGTAGTATTGTCATATATTGCATGTATAATGGAGATTGTTTGACATGGCATTAGAAATCACTTGTACTATATAAAGTATTGTATTGAGTTTTCCTCTGATATGTGAAGTTTCGATTGCATGTTTTAGAATGAAAATAACAGAATATGTTTATTTAAATGTTTTATGAAATCATGATTTTGTCCAGCACCATTCTGTGTATCTTTAGATTTCAGTAATAGAAGTTATGGTTTGAATTTTAACATACACTATACACTTTCTTCATATACAGTCATGTGTGTTTTGAAAGTAACAGATTCGAATCTAACTCTGCAAAGAGTTCAGTGAATTTTTACTCCATGTATTTTTCTTAACGCTGAACAGTGCTTTATACTCATCTTTATTATTTTTCTTAAAGCACTTTATTCTCCTCAAGCACCTCCTCCCCTATAACAGTATTTAATTTTTATTTTAATTGTATTTTTCAATCACTCCTGGTATGTTCTCAAGATTTTACCTTAATTGAAAAAAATAAACTAAACTCACTATAATTAAATGAATGAATATTTTGTACATACATAGTTTTAACCAGAAATCAATGGACACAATTCTTCATTATTCACAAATTATCAAGAGCTGTTCTCGAGATACAATGAAACTTATATATATTTTTACAATTAGCCCTATATCTCTTAAATAAAAAGTAAGTAGAATAAAAATTTGTGTGATTTTTTGAAGTAATAAATGTCAGTTCCTAAGCGATTATCGGAGAACCATCGGCATCAAACTGCAGAAACGTTTTCAATATTTCGAACATTCATTTTAGATAAAAACAAGAAAGATCAATCATGCTTAAAGCATTGATTATGAAACACTTTCCAACTTCAATGCAATTTTATTTTAAAAAAGTCTAAAATGCAATACATTCCTCGGTAATATTTTTAAACTTATCACAATACTACATTAATTTATTATATTTGAAAACTTAAACCTTCATTGAAAAAAATGAACTTCATTCAAATGACGGAATTGAAATATAAATTGCCAGGTTTAAATATCTCAAAAATGCGATACGTACCACGGTAATATTTTTAAAACTATCATAATACTACGATAATTTATTATATTTGAAAACTTCATCTAAAACAACTGAAATTAATTCAAATGACGTCATAGAAAAAATAACACGCCTGGATCTAAGGCCAAACTTTAACAAGAGGTCTGCTTCTCCCAAATATGACGTCACGATCGGTGGCTGAACCCACCGATGGTGACTGGAGTGATGGAAGGTAATATTTCATTCCATCACTCCAGTTTTGACTTTATTTCCCAAAGAAAAACAAAATTTAAGGGAGAGGATTTATAAGTTATATAAAGGTTATAATATTTATAAAACTAAATTCACTAAGAAATTCTTCCCAAATTGTAATAACAATAAATATAGGAAAAAAGTAATGGGGTTAAAATACTAACTACTTTAAAATGAAAATCCAAAAGGAATTGTTCATACAAACATAAGAATACAGTACTTACTATTCAATCATTGACTGCATTACATGTAAAAGCTGAATATTTATTAATCTTATGAAAGACATCTGAAATTTCAAAAAAACTTTTTACATTCCTTACAGAATAAAGTCTATAGCTATGTGATTGATATACATACACATATTCTTCTCAGTGGCGCGCAGCGACGGGGCGGAACCCCCCCCCCCCCCCCAGAGCCTTAAATTAAAAATATAAAAGTATTGGTCAAGGATATGATGGTGCATCAGCCATGAGTGGCGATTTCCGTGGAATGCAATTACATATTAAGAACCATTTTCCAAATGCTTTGTATGTTCATTGTAGCAGCCATTCCTTAAGGCGGTTTTCGACTATTTTCCACCTATGTTAAAATATAGGACATTCTCTTGAACATAACTACGCAATAATGCGAGCTCAAATCTTTTTGCAGTTTGCAGGGGGTGATAGAATGGAATATGAAGCATCTTTTGGGAGAGGAAAATACTAGGAAGATTAATAAAATAATAAACTATCAATTAAAAACTGAAACAAACTAAGTAATTTGTAGTTTTTCAATTCTTCAATAGATAGTGCATTAGTGCCTTCTCATAGCTATCAGGATGCTTTGATAACTGTTTACTAGTTTCCTAATCTAGTTATTTTGAATTTTCCTCTGCCAAAAGATTAAAATATCAAATTTTATCGTTTTTTTTATAGTTTTATCATTCACACCAAACTTTTTGACATTTCATACCTTAATTAACTCTCACATATGTTCATCAGATTTCCAATAGCCGGCCATTATTGCAGCCAATGCTTGTCAAAATTGGCTTAAAACCAGTAGAACGGCAACCCTAGCTCAGAAAGTAAACACGAACGTTTTCGTTTGACAAAGCTTTTCTACATAGCACAACTTAATAATAATACTACTTAATAACAATTTCTACTTAATGACAATAATACATAGAGTAATAAATCATTCACAATATATTCACATAATATTCACAATACATTTTGTAATTATAGAAAATTATTCATGTTTTAAATAAATTACAGAAATAAAGTAACTTGTAATAAATTTAGGGTAAGTATTATATTTGATACATTTTCTAGCACAACTCCATTTCTCAATTTATGTCTTATGAAGAATGAAAATTGTTAAATCTTACAAATAGTAATTTTCATAGAAATGAAACCTTGTATTGTTATTTTAAATGTATGTTCTGTTACATGAAATTGAAGATCGATGTCAGACAGATCTTTCGGAATCAATGAAATGCCATAAAACTAATGATCATACGATAACTAGATCTTGTATTAAAATTTATCAAAAATGGTAATTTATATGAACAAGTTCATCGTACTAATAGTGATCTCAATTTTCTTTTCTCTTTCACGTGATCTCAATCGATGGTCTGCAAACTCTATAAATATGGTAGCTACTAAAATTTAAATTACATATATGTTGTACGCCTCCTACTTAAAATAGTTTTATCATTTAAGATATTGATTTGTTTTAATATATTGATTTATTTTTAGTTTATAAACTAAAAATAAATTATTAGAGCATTTTAATTTAAAACAATAACATAATCTACTTAATAACAATAATACATAGAGTAATAAATCATTCACAATATATTCACATAATATTCACAATACATTTTGTAATTATAGAAAATTATTCATGTTTTAAATAAATTACAGAAATAAAGTAACTTGTAACAAATTTAGTGAGAAGAATTACATTTCTTTTATTTGGGAAATGCGACAGATCCTACCTTTTTCTATACATTTTGCAGAATTTAACTAGTTAAATATTTTAATACTGATGTTTCAAACAAAGCATCTTAAATTAATTTTGTGCAAGTTTTGCTATATCTGCTTGTTATCATAAGTATGCAAAATGTTAGTACTCGCAGAAATAACGTACACTGCTGTCTAGCTTTCTCAACCATTATCTGGTCTTCTCTTTCTTTATGGCTGTATTTAAAGTACAGCTTTGCCAATTATTCTGTTATTAATTAGTCCAGGAAAAGAAATTTCAGCTCAAAGTTTACTCGCCAAAAACCTTTTCACTCGCAAGTGTAATATAAATAACAGCATTACATAACATATTTGCCATTTTTATCATAAAAAAGTACTTTAAAATTTATGTGCAACTAGCTGTATACCCGTTCTTCATAGATTATATAATATAAAGAAACTTAAAATTCTCAATCATGTGCAAATTCCTATAGTATACTAAAGCCCCGTTCACATGCAAGGCCGTATTTTCCGGCCATGAAACATTGGGGTGAAAAAGGGGGTATTTTCCGAGATCCATTCTAGACCCGTTCACATGTGCAACCCCCATTACTCCCGCTTAAAGGGCTAGGACCAATTTTTCTTAAATGCTTTTGACATTCATGTTTGGTAAACAATATATCTTTTTCTTTTCTTTTTTTAATTGCTTTTTTAAAAAGCGTATCATTTTTAATTCATTATCCCATGTTATTATTTAATATGACAAATGTGCGGAAATGAGAAACAAAATAATCTTATATATATAAATTAAATCGAAATAATGTATATATAAATTAAACTTGGATCTTTATAAACTAAACATCAAATTAAAAATAATATGCCAAAATTAAATTTAATATATTTTTAAAACTATAAATATATGCTTATTGTAATATATATATAAATGTTTTATTCCATGAAACTGTTTAAAGAATTCATTCTTGAAGTCAAAAAAGAAAGTTTTTCTCATTTAATCTTCGTTTTTAAGCTAAATTATGACGTATAAACTTGAATTAGTGGAAAAAGTGTAACACCATTTTACGAAACTTTATTCAAGACAAATCCATATAAGAAGTTGGCATAGAGAAAAAAATATGCATATTTATATCGAATGCATTTTAATTATTACAAAATCGGTATAACTCATTTTTTATGAAAAACACATAAGACCTTACTGCATGGCCCAGATTCAAAAAATCTCATATACCACTAATACCGCAATTAAAAATAATGTTTTTAATATAGCAGTATAAAAAATACTTATGATGGACATGTTTTATTGATATGTAAAATAGGTGGTCCTCTAAGTAATCCAAAAATAAAATTAATAAAATAAAATCGTCTTCATATGTAGTTAGTATCTAAAATATATAAAAATAATTTATATTTCTGATACTAGCAATCATTCTTTTCTTTTTTTTTAAGGGGGGGGGGGAGAGCATTCTGTAAGCTAATTTACACAGTTCAGTTTATTGCAAAATGTATGTATGTAAAGTTATTTTGAATGCCTGAAACATTTTACTTTGTTATTGATATACATAATTATAAAACGCAATTCTCTACAAATCATAATATTGGCATCATAATCACATCATCTCAAGTTATGGAACATTTCGCATTGATATGTAAAAGCTTAGAATACAAAACTAAAATAATCAAACTTGAAATATAATGTATAAATAATTTGTTTACAATAATTAACAACATATGTTCATTTAAATATAAACACATTATACTCCTTTTTAACAATATAAAATAAATGAGTATTAAGATAGATTTATCTAATATACATTCTCCTTATATAAAACTAAGAAAATCTTTGTATCATTTGTTAAAAACTACTTAGATAAATCCAGAAAATTTGCCCAAGAAACAAAACATTATATTTTAAAGTTGCTGCTTCAAAGGAAAATCAGCTGGCTTACGACTTTTAACTAACACTTAATTGCATACGTTTTGTAATTAAGAAACAAACATTTCTATAAAAATTATCCTGAAATCGAGGAACAAATATTTCTAATTCATGAATAACAGTTAGCTGAAATAAACAAAATGTACATACCCGCATCAGTCTTTTTCAGTAGGATTCTCCGTTCATTAAATTCTGATGTATAATAAGGATCAATCCGTTTAATTCGTAAATAAGTCCGTGTAATGAATGCAAAATAATCTATATAACAAGCTATAAATTCATCATTATTGTACAATCTTCAGATAGAATTTGTAAACAAGGTCCACGCGGTATCTCAGTATCCGCCATGTTTTTCAAGAAATCGCAGTTGCGCGCATGGAATTGTGGGTAAAAATCCACAATCTACCCCCTTCGTTCCCTCAAATAAGAAGGAAGGAAATCATACCTCCTTTCAACCCTCTTTCGAACCGGTATTTTCCCCGCTTGGACATGTGAACGGTGACACAGTCGAAATGCGGCTATGATACCGGCTTCAAATTGTGCATGTGAACGGGGCTTATATGACTTTGTTAATCAAAATATTTTATTAAAATATTTAATTTAATGCTCCTAAAAAAATTTTAAGAATCTCTGTTCTCGCTATACAAAATTTTCTTCGCGGCAGACTGGAAGAATAAAACATCCTGGCCCCGCTTGTAAACAAATTTACAATAAACATAAAATTGAATCATTAGGTGCAAAATAAAAGTGCTCAAATGGTATAGGACCCGTACTACTTATAATATTCGTGAATATTAAAAGATACCTGTATATTAGTAGAAGATTACACATACTACAGCATATGAATTTCTAAAATCTTCGTCAAAATAAAACAGATGACGTAATAAATTAAAGATATCATTAATCCCTTAATCTTTAAATCTAAAGGCCATAATTGATTCCAATATATGCCTCAAAGAAAGCACTAAAATTGTATAGGGAGATATACCCGTACTATTTATATTGTCGTAGATTAAAAGATGTACCTGTCTGTTAGTAAAAAATTACCCATATTGCAATATGAGTTTCAATAATCTTTGTCAAAATTAAACACATGACGTAATAAATGGAAAATATCAATAATCCCCGTAATCTTTAAATCAGAAGACCGTAATTGATTATAATATATGCAGTGGCGGCTCGTGAGCGACATGTAGAGGGAGGCGCTCATCTATGTATTTATGTATATATATACCTCAGTTTGAGCTAACTACGTCGTTCAGACTTCGAGTTCGTCGTTTATCCGGCACTGATAAATTGGTTCCGGCGTTACCTTGAAACAGCCGTATGCCAAATTATTATTTTACTTGCGTTAATATACGTTGTGCAAGTTTCTTTAAAATGAATTAGAGCCTATCGCAACCATGGAAATAATTTAAATACATTTCTAAATAAATGTGTATCAAATTTGTAAAAATTAAATACTCTCAGTGGTATGCATGTGCAGTATTTTTTCATTATTATTGCAAATATTTTTACACCCAAAATACACACAATTTTTCTCATATACACTCTATGGCTAATAGTTTTGTACCTGATCGTCCTTGTAACCCAAACAGTAACATAATGAGTGAGCGAAAACCAATTAAATCTACGGCCGTTTATATGTAGAAACAAAGAAAGTATTTTTACTACAAGAATTAATTTGGAATTTACAGGAAATTCTTATACGTTATGCTTATCTCTATTCGTCTTTAAAATGATACTAGCGAGTTCTGCCTGCTAGTAATCACTATATATAGCAATCGGTTTCTATAGCAATAAGTAGTTAGCTCGTTGCGCGGGTGCAACAAAAGTGGATCAAAATTTAGAGTGAGCAGATCGAGTGGGTCCATTGTAAAGTAGAAAATACAGTGTTAAAATTGCATGAAAATTGGATCAAGAGTCACTAAGATAGATAAAAATGTAAATATGAAAAAGAGGAGGGTCTCCCCTCTTCCACCACAGTTGTTTCATATTACATAATAACAGACGATATTTGTGTGTCGACGTGTGTGTGTAAGGTCTGTAGCGGAAAACGTAAACATCGTACGGCCTTGAATGTCGTACAAGGATATTTCAGGAACCAAGGCGATGCATTTTTTGTAAAACCGAAATATGAAATTGAGGCTACTTAAAGCAAAAGTTGCGCCCAGGGGGTTGATATAATAAGGTTGTATATCTAAGTGATTGCCACCAGCAAAATCTAAATCGTTCAATTAGAAGGAGACTTAAGAAATTTGGGGGGGGGGGGGCTAACCGAACTGAAAATTACGCCCAGGGAGTTGACACAATAAATATGTATATCCAATTCACATATACAAATAGTGCCAGGACTATAACCACCAGCGGAATCAAAATTGCTCGATTAGGAGCCGAGATGTGAAATTAGAGGAAGACTACTTAAAGTAAATGTTGCGTCCAGGGGATTGATACGAAAAAGATGTACATTCAGGTGGTACAAAGACTGTAGCTACCATAAGATTCAAAATCGCTCAATTTAGGAACCGAGATGTAAAACTTTGCGGGTTAGTTAAACTAGAAGTTACGCTCAGGGGGGTTTGAATAAAAAAATATACATGTCCAGGCGATGCACGTATAGAGAGTGCAGAGACTATAACCACCAGTAGATTCAAAATCGCTTAATTAGGAAGCCAGATGAGAAATTTTAGGACTACCTCAAGTAAAATTTATGTCTAGGAAATGTCGGTGCAATATTGGTTTTCAATGAAATTAGAAGCAAAACCAGGGAGATTGAGTAGTGGCCGGTGAAGGGGGGGGGGAGATTTTAAGGAAAACAACGTCAGATCAAAGAATCAAGTATCTGGTTGAAATTGTTTTTTAACATTCTTTATCAAATATTTATAATTTGTTCAATCTTTAATGTTAAATAGCTAAAAAAGTAAGACAGCTGAGTAAGTCAAAGAGACCCACCCCCTCAGAAAACACATTTCTGAAAGTGTCACTAAAAATATCCACGGGTATGCCACAAATACAATTCTCGTGGCTTTTAAACAATTAAGAGGTGAAACGCATTGAAACTCGTCACAAACAAAGCATAGAACTACCCTAAATCAGAAATGATCCCCTTTCCGAAGGACAGAACCACCCTACATCAGAAATTATCCCCTACCGGGCGCTTAGGGAGTGAAACATTTTCAGTAATACGGATGGGTGGGTCAAAACTAAACTGAGTGCCCCAAAAAATGCATTTTTCTACCAAAGGCGAAGAACAGAAAAACCCAAAATACCATAAATAACCACCATTTATTCTATTAAGTAAAAAGCACAAAATATGTATCGCAACTTTTTTGAATTTCTATTTTCTGTATCTAATACTAAACTATTTCGTCCTGAACCAAAACTGAAAGGACTAGGCCAATAGAATTAATAAAATAAATCAGAATTACATAAATATAGTAATTTATTTTCAAATATGTATTCAAACATCCAAATTTATTATTTTAAAAAGAAGCGACAGAGAAAACACACATTTATCAAGGAACATTCGAGGCCAAATTAGCCAATTCGAGTCAGTCGTTCACAGTATTTGTTTCTTCTTGGCGGTTTCTTCGTTTCTTCTTGGCATTTCTCCGATTTGAGCCGCGGAAACTACCGCGGCTCACATCGAATTGGAATATTGCAATGTCTGTTTTTTTTAACTCTAATTTCTATTGCCTTTATATTAACATACCATTCGTTCTATCAGCCCAGAGGCAATGTAGGGACGCGGCCTCATTAAGAATCCCTCGTCTTTCCCTGTAATGCAGTATTTTCCCCTATAGATTTAATATGGTATGAAAAGAGCATAAGAGACTCTTTCAAAGCTTTAGTGCTGCCATCTAGTGACAATTTCATCACTTATTTCCAATAATTCTAATTTTAATTGGAATAAAATTCAGATAATTTCCTTAAAAATTGTAATTAACCTATATAACTAAAATAATTTGAAGTGCTTATTCAAGGGGGTCCCCGCGGACCCCCTGAATATATGTCAAAATATATGCCACTATACCTGCACTACTTATATTCTCAGAGATTAGAAGATATACCCATGCATTTGTGGAAGATTTTCCTTATTATTTACTACAAGTTTCAACAATTTTTGCCAAAATAAAACAATGACGAAATAAATTGAAACTATCAATAATCCCTAAAAATATCAATAATAATAATGACCGTAATTGATATATAATCCTGTCAAAAATACAATATCGGTGAAATTTATTTCATACATATACATATCTTTATTATTTAAATCGGAAAAGATTTAATATAAATCTTCTGCTGCATAAACACATTGGATTTAATTCCATTGCTAAGTGACATGACATAATTTTCTTCAAATAAATTGGTGGAAGAAATATAGTTTGCATATTGCTATCTCTATGGAAGGTTCGTTTTTAATTAATATCTTAATATTTAGACAACCTCTGGTCTCAGAAACTCGAAACAAGCACTAAATTTTAAGTGGAGTTATTCCAATGTTACCCATAAAATTTCATTAAATTCGGTTCAGCCGTTCTCCCATGATAATGGGACAGACAGACAGATTTTCAATTTTCTTTATATAGATTATGTAATTGTTATGTCAAAAGTATAAAATAACATAAATATGTACTAACTGTAAACTCTTGTGTAAATACAAATTTTAGTACATTCCTACATAAGCTTATAATGATATGTAAGAAAATAACAAAAATACATACTCAGATTGGATAACAGTTTCTTCCTAGCTATTGACACATTTATATTTGTCAGCTGAAACATATCATTTATGAATGACTGATTGTGGATTAAAATTATCTGAATGTACACTTTTAATAGATATACTGAAAGTTTACTCATTTTGCTGATTTTCAATCTATTTCACTAAATCTATATAAATGAAATTGAAAATCTGTCAGTCTATCTGTATGTTTGTCTCATCATCACGGGAGAACAACCGAACCAAATTTAAATGAAATTTTGTGGGTAGCCTTGAAATAGCCTGACTTAAAATTTAGTCCATGTTTTGAGTTTCTAAGACCAGGGGTTGTCCAGATATTAATTAAAAATGAACAATTAAATCATTTATATGACGCATTATGCAGACGATATTTTTTCCGCCAATTTATTTGAAGAAAATTTTATTATGTCGTCGTGAAAGGTTGCAGCGCCATTGAATTTCGTTTCCGAAATACAATTTTATTTCATGATCACAAGTAGCAATTTTAGACAAAAGGCCTTTCGCTTGAAAGAATCTGACAGATTCTTCCTCTGTTCTGGGCAGATCCTAAATTTTCATTGGTTTTCCATCCATTTTTGACGTATTAAGAAAAAGACGTGATTGATAAGAAATGGCCGCGACTTGTTTTGAAAATATGGCGGCAAAAGGTTACCAGCGGGGATATTCCGTTTGGCGTCGGTTGTAGTATTTTTGGTGACTTTATCGCCTGCGCCGGCGAAATGGAAAGGTATCATTGTTTTTAATTTAAAACAAAATCAGAATACCTTGATATTTAAATTCAAATAAATGAAAAAATATTTTTAATTGTTGCTAGTATTTCAATATTTTAAAGGTATTTATGTACTTGTATTGTTGTAAGGATAATATTTTAAAATTACTTGCTTCTTTTTTTTATAATGTTCAAATTTATATGGGTGATCAAAATTATAATGATTGACATGGTGGTTTTATTGTTTTTAAATCTAATTCCCCATATGTTTGCAGCTTTTGGATTTTTAACAGTTTTATCTGGTTAAAACACGGATTAAACCAATGTCACGCCAAAAATCCAACCCTGAAATTAAGGGTGCAGGATTTAACCTTTTAGTTTGAATGCCCACATAGGAAGGGAGGAATACATATAATGAACCTTAAGTAGCCATTGATAATTATATTTACTGTTATAACTCAGCTATTTCAATGAATAAAAAATATGTGCAGTTAAATTTTCAATCAAATTGCAAACATTTTAAATGCTCATTAAGTGGATTTAGGGGCAATAAAAAAAAAGGCGTGAAATTGTCAAGATCATGTCCTGCCCAGCTTTCATTTTGTCCTGTGTGTTCTATTAGCATTGACACAGAGGTACAAGAAGGAAGTGGTCAAGACTCTTTTGAGTCAAGATAAGTAGAAGTGATTTTTTTCATAAAATGATGTTTAAGTATTCAATTTTTAGAATTTTGTTTGTTGTACACTATATTATCAAAGGAATAAAAGACATATAGTATATAAAGTAGCTCAACAAATGTGTAAGAACATATAAGTTATATACAAGCATCCATATTTAAAGTGTTGAAATTTCAAATATACTCCAACAACAATAAATACGTTTTATATGAACTTATTTGCTCATTATCTTTAATAGTTAAGAATTAAACATAAAAGGATACATATATCATATTATGAATACATACAAAATATTAACAATGCAAGTACTGGAATTTACCAACCCATCAGCAATAGAAAAAAAAAAGAGTTTAAAATACAGTGAGTGATGGGCACGACAAGTAAACTTAATTTAAAGTGTTAAAATTTCAAATACAATTTAACAGCAATCAATAAGTTAGCATGTCAATTTCCCATCAACACTGATAAAACATAACAGACTTTCATTACATTATGAATACGCATTCTACGAATTTTATTTACATTTTGAATACGCATTCTACGAATTTCATTTACATTTTGAATACGCATATATGATTTAAATTGAATTTTATTATCAATATGAAGAAAATTTTTACATACTTTTATTTATAGTCCACGTTATGAATTTATCAGCCGATAAAACCAAGTTCTAATTTGAATGCATTTCATAACATCCGGTTTCAAGATTAATCCGGAAGTGAGACTATGGCTACCGCAAATTGAACATAATCGCTGTTTGGCGCAAGGTCGAATCTCGCCAAACCTGCGATATTCAGAGCCATCTATCGGAAAAAGGTAACTTTTCGGATCGGTTTGACTCCGCCTTAAACCTGGCTATATCTGATTCATGTTCTTCAACCTTTATCAGAAACTGTATCGGGACCATAAGTAAGGTGTATGACTTTTTCCATACTCCTAAACGTCAAGCTGTATTAAATAAATTCAGTGAAAATTACTCAAAGAAACTCAAGCAGCCATCCCCGACTCGATGGATACAACGACATGACGCAATAAACATTTTCGCTAAAAAATACAATTCAGTTGTGAAGGCCCTTACAGAAATATAATCTACATGGACAGATAGGGATTCTTCCAGCAGTGCAAGCATTTTGTACAATGCAATTAACAAGTGTGAATTCGTTATTTCCCTACATATTGTTAAAAAACTATTTTCGTATAGTTTACCTTTGTCGAAATATTTACAATCTGAAAAAATTGATCTTTCCAAAGCCATTGGTTATGCTGAAGATACACGAGCAATTATACAAAGTTTAAGCGACAATTCTGAAAAAGAGTTCACCGTGATTTTTAAAGATGTTGAAACATTTTGTGAAAATTATGAAATCCCCATATCAGTACCAAGAACTGTAAAATATCAAGCTACACGAATTAACGTCAACTACCGCGCACTCTGCTGACATGTTCATGCAGAGTACGATCATGTTAAACATGTGGGTCTGTAAGTCCAGAGGTTGGTGGTAGAGGAAGGAGGATGTGTTCCCTGTGGAAGCCTCCCCCACTGGGTTCCGGTCTAAATTGGGTGATACTTTCCGGCTGTCCAAATAGATATCTTATACCTTTCTGGTAGGTCGGACGGTTTGGGCCGAAGAGGAAGAAGGGTGCAAAATAAAGGAATGTTTTTCATTAGCAAACTGCTAATCAAAATTTCATTTCTATAGTAGTTTCGATATTTTGACTAGAAGTTCACAACTATTATTTCACAAGTTTTTTTTAAAAATGTACCTATAAACATATTGAGATGCCGAGTTTGAAATATAAAAGAAAAAACCATGAACATAGGCGCCGAGTTTTCAAAATCTCGGGGGGGGGGGGAGGAACAATCCGGTAAAGTTATATAAAAGATTCACAAAGTCGATAAAGATATAACAACTTACACGGCCGCCTTGAAGAAAGCAAACATATGTCAGTTAGGTGACTACAATTGGTTCGAGGTCAATTTAAGCCCCTTCTTCAGGCCAAAAGAACAGTACGCGCTCTTAACAACCGCCAAGAACGAACTGCCTAATGAACGGCAATAGTGGTTGTGTGGTTGTTAAGAGCACATACTGTTATTTTAGAATGAAAAAGGGGGATTATAATGCCATCGAAGCAACTGTAGTCACCTAACTGACATATACATGCTTTCCTCAAGGAAGTTTTGTAAGTTATTGTCTTACAAGCAGCAGTTTTGGAGTGAGATAACCGAGTGGTTAAGTCACGGGGATTGTATTCGGAGGACCGAGTTCGATTTCCGGCTTTGCTTAAACTGTTCCCGTGTACGAGCACGTTAAATTTGTGGGTTTGAAAGTCCTTCCGAGCGGTTAGTAGCAAAGGAAGGAGGGTCGGACCCTGTAGATGTCGCCCCACTGGGTTCCAGTCTAAATTAAATGGCATTGTTTCGGCAGTCTAAATAGATATCTTACACTTTCGGGTAGGGTGGATGACCACTTGGGAACACCGCGTGCTGTTGGCACATTTCGGGCGTGGTAGCCCGGTGGTTTGCGCGCTGGATTTGCACGCTGCCACAACTGCCGCCGTGTTCATGTGGAGTACGATCACATTAAACATGTGGGTCCGAAAGTCCTTCCGATAGGTTGGTGGTAGGGGAAGGAGGGTACGGTCCCTGTGGATGCCTCCCTCACTGGGTTCCGGTCAAAATTGGGTGGCACTTCCCGGCCGTCCAAACGGTTACCTTACACCTTTCTGGTAGGTCGGACGGTCTGGATCTCAACAACAGCACCTTCGGGTAGGTCGGACGGCCTGGGTCGAAAGGAAGATATCAGCAGTTTTATTTATTGTACGATAAATATTTTTAATCTTTTTAGGCCTATTTATATTTGTAAGCTAAGAGTTGATTAGGAAAATCCATATAGTTACTATGCATCAATATTATAATATATGATAATTACAATGGACTTTAATATGAGAATTAACTAGCAGCAAAGCTGTTAATTAATAAAAAAATCTGAAAGTTAATACACGTTAACGCTTAATATTAACTCTTAACTGCCCATCAATTGATTTTGACACAATAAATTAAAACAATGAACCCAGTAATAATACAAAAGTATCCAACTATTGTCTATGTTTAAATATTTTTAAATTAAATATGTAAATAAATTGATCATCGCTATAACCGCACATTCAGCTAAATTAAAAAATCTTTAAAACAAAGCAATTTATAAAAAATCTCATAAATAATATTTTTATGCAATATTTGGACGAATGTTGGTTGATATTTCTTATCGCAACTAAATCTTTAATATTTTTATCAGGAGGGTGGGCTGAGTACACCTAGTGTGTGTGTATGTGTGGGGGGGGGCTTAGCTCCCTCTGGCCCTTGCCTGACTACAGTGCTCTGTCAAACGGCCGTCCAAACGGTTACCTTACACCTTTCTGGTAGGTCGGACGGTCTGGATCTCAACAACAGCACCTTCGGGTAGGTCGGACGGCCTGGGTCGAAAGGAAGATATCAGCAGTTTTATTTATTGTACGATAAATATTTTTAATCTTTTTAGGCCTATTTATATTTGTAAGCTAAGAGTTGATTAGGAAAATCCATATAGTTACTATGCATCAATATTATAATATATGATAATTACAATGGACTTTAATATGAGAATTAACTAGCAGCAAAGCTGTTAATTAATAAAAAAATCTGAAAGTTAATACACGTTAACGCTTAATATTAACTCTTAACTGCCCATCAATTGATTTTGACACAATAAATTAAAACAATGAACCCAGTAATAATACAAAAGTATCCAACTATTGTCTATGTTTAAATATTTTTAAATTAAATATGTAAATAAATTGATCATCGCTATAACCGCACATTCAGCTAAATTAAAAAATCTTTAAAACAAAGCAATTTATAAAAAATCTCATAAATAATATTTTTATGCAATATTTGGACGAATGTTGGTTGATATTTCTTATCGCAACTAAATCTTTAATATTTTTATCAGGAGGGTGGGCTGAGTACACCTAGTGTGTGTGTATGTGGGGGGGGGGGGCTTAGCTCCCTCTGGCCCTTGCCTGACTACAGTGCTCTGTCAAACGTCCGGTGCTCACCAGGAATAAAACAACCCGCGGGGTTTGCAACTCCAAACGGAATGGATACCACCTGTAAAGACAGCACTGGTATATAGAATCCAGGACTAATTACAGATAAGATCTCTTTAGGTAGACAAAATAAGTCATCTCTACTTCGTGGTAATCATTTATAGTTATTACTGGAGGGAAAAAGCTTTTTTTTGGAAATGCCAATAACATGTCTGTAAATATTCCATTTCTCTTTGAATTAGGCGGTCAGTCGAAAAAGTTCTGGTAACCAGGCGTTTTTGTCATTAGCGTAAACATGTTTCCTGGGAGTAAAGATGAGCTTGGTTTGTGTGCGAGATAGTTTAGGGAGCTATGGTAAGGAAGATGTGAGCAAGACTGAACGGAAATGTGACATTTACGTTGATAGGATTTTCTTTCAATTATTTTTATGTTTAAAAAATTCCATTTTTTGGTATTTAGTGAAATATGAAGTTGGAAGAAAAATCTTGAAATTTCCCAGAGGGGGCAAAGCCTCCTTTGGGAAAGTTCAGCGGGGGCTTGTTCACATGTTTGCTGTAAGATTTTTTTTTTACCGTTATGAATCATTTGTTGTGATTTTTAAAATTAAGTCTTAAAATGTGATTCAAATTTATTTTTATATAGCAAAATACAAATTTTTTATCATAATTTGCGATGCGATACCACTTATTTTGCACCCTGCTCTTATTGCAGGTAAATAAGATAGCTGCAGCCATGAACATATAAAGCTGACATAAAAGTTTAAATTAAATCTCAGATTCACAACAGAATTCCTATGAAATAATTTAGATTATCAATGCTTTAAGTGGTATATTTATCAATGCTTTAATTGTATATTAAACTAAATATTTTGAAGTGTACTACAAACAACAGATTAAGGGGACTCCCCCCCACTTCTCTATTAAATGCAGTGGGTCAAATATTAGGCAGTTGTGTGATATTGTAACTACATACATGAATCATGCAATACCATTTACTAATTGTCATTTGCAATTGTGGCAGGAAAATATTTAAAACAGAATAAAAATATTTGATATTCATGTATGTTGTAGAAAACTTGAAAGTAAGAGGAACTCGAATTCAACACAAAATAATACTGATGATTAAAATGATTTTAAAAATGCGAGCAAGATAAATGTACAATGTATCAGATGTTTTAAAATCCACCTAATCCAAAGAAAAATACCTAGCTTGCTGAAATATTTCAAAAATTACATTATGTGCTCAAATTAATACGAATCGTAATTTGAATGAGTTTCGATAATTATACATACATAAATAGAAAAAGATATCCATCCGTAATACGACGAAGACAAAAAATATTAAATCTTGCTTTAGAACATATAAATGGGAATTTATGAAAATCCTCTTTCTGAAGTACATCAGATAACTAAAATTATATCTTGCTAAATAATGGCGTGGCGTGATCCTCTCCTTCTTGATTGACATATCTCACGAAGTGACTGCTGCCACAACCCCTCGTGACCACATCAATTCTTGACAACCAATCACAGAGATCCTACTAAAATATCTGTAACCTCCCACAATCTGTTTAATTTCTGGAAGGATTTCGGCATTTTCAGCTGTTTTTTTTCTATTCTTTTTCGTTAGGGTTAGTCCGGTATTTTTTTTTTAATGAAGATCTTTTTCACTAGAATTAAAATGTTTAAAATAATGTTTTTCATTTTCAGACGGATTTTACTAATCCTCAAACCAGTGCTTATTTATAAGTAAAATATATTTTTTTTTAATCTGTTTCTAAAGCAGGATTTACTTTTGTATATATGTTTATTGTAGTTATTCTTGACTTTTGTACATATTCTATTTTGTGTATTGTAATATTTATTGATATTTCTTTAAAATATTATTTGTTATACTACTAACTAAGAGTATTTAATTTAAAATCTAAAGTTAGTTTTCAAATTTGACGAATTTTTGCATGTGAAGAACTTGCAAATTTGTTTATTGTAGTTTCTCTAGATATTTCTGTAAAATATATTTATTACGACTGATAGAAAGTATTTAATTTAAAATCTAGGTATAAGTTTAAAATTTGAGGATTCTGTAAGTATCAAGAACAACACTATTTGCAAAATTTTTAATTCTATACAGTCAAGAAATATTTATTTTTTTTGTTATTTTAAACAATTTGAAACCAACTTTTATTAGGTGCGTTGCTTTTTTTATTTAGTAACGAGTATATTCCTATAGCGGGTCGAGGAAGGGCTAAACCGATATGGTTCTAATAATAAAATAAGAGTGAAATATTCAGCTTTACCATTATTGCCACATGTTAAACATTTTATTTTTGATGTATTACATAGATTGTATGTATATACTTATTATTGAGTATGTGTTTTGTGTTACTAAGTCATAGAATATATGACGCAAGTGCATTTTTCTTCTTTGTTACCAACAGATTATTCTTTTTGTGAAAGTGAATTGGAAACAATCTTATTAGATGTATTTATTTAATATATATATATATATTGGATTATAGGGATGGAAAACGTATAAAATACAAAATCACAGATAAAAGGGAATAGAAATATACAAATAAAAACATACCTTAATGAAAACTTTTCAATGTATCGTATTTCTAAGGAGTTGCATTTATATATTGCTAGTTATATCTGTGCTAGAGAATTGTAGTAAGCTTCATTTAATGAACTGCTCTATACTTTGACAGAAAGCATTTGTAGTGGGAAACATTCCCGGCAACCTTTAAAAATTATCTGCCGCCGTGGTTAAGTAATGGTTCAATGAAAAATTGCTGCAGAGGCAAAAAAAAAAAAAAAAAATACATGTATGGCTGAATTTCTGATAATTGTAAATTTTGTGTTCCTTAAGTTTAAAAAAATATTTATAATAAGACAGATATTTTTTTGCAGTATTTGTTTAGAATTTAAGTTGTTCTACTTGGTTTTCAACAAAAAAATATATTTTAATAATATTAAATATAGTTTTGACTACATAAAACTGCAAATTTGTCATTTGTCACTGTCCCCAAGTTATGATTTGAGTTCTCAATTACAACAGTAAAAAGCACAAATAATGAAAATAAATGGGTGGCATTTAAGAAATTGCGATTCTAAATTATAAAAAAAAAAAAAAAATTTTGTAAAAATTTTAATGATATTTTTTCATAAAATTGCTTTTACATACTTGCCCCTAAGAATTGGCGGCAGTACGATGATGTCCAAAAAACTGTCTTTGCGACAGCAGCAGTTTTAAACCACATGAAGAACATCTTTTAGTATTTTGTTCCATAGCAGTTTAAGTAACATAGTTGCATTATATATCAATTATAATATAGACTTCAAAAATATTAACTGATTCATTTTATTTGGAGCATTTTATTTATTTATTTTTTTTTTTTTTTTGCATGATGTCTTTTATTCAACGTGTTGTATAATGTGCAGATAATCTTACATGTTTCAGAGGCTAGCATATGTATAAATAATAGTGCTTTTACCGAAATTATTATAATGTTTAAACAATTAACTTTGTTCCTACAACCCAATTTTTATGAATTGTTACGTACAATCTCTGTCTTCTATAAAATGTATTTATCTAAATGAATTTATAGGTGTTGGGTGATGTCAGTGGCGGAGCAAGTTATTTTTGTTAAATTGGACAGCGGACCAACTTGGATTTGTGTGAAATAGGTAACTCTAAAATTTAGTAAGTAATATTATTTTTATATTATTTTTTTAATAACTGATGAATTTATAAATAATGTCATAGAGCTCATTACATAACTATTTAAAGTATTATCTTATATTATTATGTATTTTGTTGTCTTTGATTCCTGCATTTAGCATTCAAGTGAAACCAAACAAAGTGAAACCAAACAAGTGAACCAAACAAGTGAAACCAAATGAATACTAATTAGTTTTGCTGCTAAATTTAAGTCGGCAAACTTAATAGTATTTTTTTGGATACGATGACTTCAGTAGGATTTTTAACTTTGAGACATGGAATCAGAAGATAACTGAATATCAGCAACTATTAAAGTATGTAAAGTAAGTAGATAAATGCTTTTTAATGGTTAGTGATAAATGGCAGTTTTTAGATTATTGTTTTGTGACTGAATATTAAATTTATTGCATAGGAAGATAATTTAGTGTATTTTAGTTTATAGTGTGTTTTTCATTTAATTGTTTGAAAGAAACTTATTTAAGCTTAGTATATGTAATTTGTATTTTCCTTTTAAGAATAATTCATATTTATACTCATTAACATATATAATTTTCTCTATATTATATAAATTATCTATATCACCTAAAAACTATTAAATAAAAATGTTTGTTAGTAATATACAAAAAACTATTATAAGTTCATTTAATGTTCTGAATAGCACACCTATTTTTAAATGAAAGCACTGGTTTATTCTATTTTTTTGTATTTATATATTTGACTTGATTTTAGCAAGAAATAATATCTATTTTTTTCTTCTTTTGAAATTTTAGCGAGTTCAATTTAAAAACTAGCATTCATGAACAGATATGCAGAGGTTCCTAGTAGAAGTAAAAAAATATAAGAAACTATGTTTAGATATTATGGTTTTTTTTTTATCTTGTTAGTAATATTCATATTTTTATATTTATTTAGGTAGCATCAAATTGGAATCTAACATACCTCATGTATTGGATTTCTGTAAAAGGTGACCTTTTGTCATTTGTTTTCCTAATATACTGTTTTTGAATTTTCTTAAAATGCTTTATAATTTATTTCGATTTGCCTATCCCTCTTTTGTATAGGGAAGGACTAGATTGTGAAATAAAAATTGGCCAGTGTTTTGAGACCTCTGTGTTACTTATACATGTGTTCATAATGGTAA
This sequence comes from Amaurobius ferox, assembly GCA_951213105.1. Classification (NCBI taxonomy): domain Eukaryota; kingdom Metazoa; phylum Arthropoda; class Arachnida; order Araneae; family Amaurobiidae; genus Amaurobius; species Amaurobius ferox. The sequence goes on from OX578133.1 coordinate 8,671,372, forward strand.
ATACAAAGTAAGGGGGAAAAGGTGCTCGTCCAATTCAATATAGTCTTTGCGATGATTGCCCATTTAAAATTGAAGGTAGATTAATGAGAAAACCCCATTTACACTACAAAATATCCCAAGTTGTCTTGCAACATAATCATAGAATCGGCTCAATGGACTATAGTTTATATCAACAATTATTAGCTGCAGAGGGAAAATGTAGTGTTAAAAATATGATAAAATGTAATGTTTCTAGTCTAAAGAATTATAGTCGGAATAATACTGGAATAATTGATATTTCATCAGATATAAGTAACTTGAGACAAAACTTAATAAGTACCCTTTATTGTCATATGAAAAATAGCGATATTTTAATTGAACTGTTAAAAAAATTAATAAAAGATGATAAAAACTGTAATATCCATCAGGAAACTAATGAAAATCTTATTTCCCACTATCTTCTATTTCAAACTAAAATAATGAGATTATTAGCATAACAGTTTCCTAGTGTTTTATTTTTTGATGCAACTTGATATTGAAGACCTTCCTCTTTATTCTATTTTGTGTGAGCATGGTCGAGGTAAACCAATATGTTATATTTTTGTTTTGAATGAAAAGAAAAGCACAGCAATTCAAAAATTCATTGACTTTAATCCTTCTGTATTACAATCATGTAGAATGTTGTTACAGAATACAGATACTGACTTAAAAGAAATACATATAATTAAAATGCTTTTTCCAAATGTAATAACTATTTTATAAATTTTTCATATTCTCAAATATTTGCATTTCAAAATTTCTTCTTTGGATATTAATAAATCGCTAAAAGAAACTATCATGCTTATTATAAACAGATTGTACATTCTAATACTAAAAAGCAATATTATCAAAACTGAGAAATCCTTAAAATACCTTATGCTCCTAACTTGTATAATTATTTCATCACTAACTGGGATAGTTGTAAGGAAAAATTTGTTTTAGCATATACTAAATGCTATGAACATCTAGACAATAGAACAAATAATAGAATAGAAAGCCATAATCAAAAAATAAAACCATATCTTAAGCCAAAAATGCACTTCTGTGTTGTCAGAGAAATCCTAAACTTCATAAAAAATGTCTCAAACTCTAAAGTTCATTCATCCTTCAAAGAAATGAAAGTTATATTAAGTCACAGGCGCAGAAACCAGGGGAGGGGGCATATGTCCCACCCAACTGTCGGGGTTCGGGGTATGGTTCCCCCCCCCCCCCCCTGAAGTTTAAAATTTGCATTTTTCTTATAAAATTTTTAAAAATGCTAAATTTTTAAATATGTCAAGTAAAACGCTTGCTGGATGACCTTTCAGATAAGGTGACTCAGATCATGGGATAATCTGGGGTTAACCTGAAGGCATATGAAGAAAGAAAAAAACTTATTCAGACCTATTCCAGCCCATTAGCCATAGGAAATTAATAAATTGGTCCTTGTCTACAACCCTACCCCAAAGTCGTCTTTACCATTGATGTCTCAAAACACATCAGCTATCTTTGCCATTTTCTTTAGCCTATTGCTTATTTCTGATTTCTCTCATCGATGTATACCTGGGGCATTGACACTGTTGACAAACTAATCTGGGTACCCTGGAATGGGGATTTTTTACTGGACATCAAAGAGACAGTGGTAACCATACTTTAGTTTGGCACCTTTTCCTTGTCGAATACAGCTTTTCAATAACTGACCACCTGTGAATTAATGATCTTGTCTGCATTTCTGTTTTGAATCTGGACCCACCTTCACTTTCTAACTGGGCTAGAAATTTAGACTGACAGTTCATCGACTTCTGATTGAAGTGCATAAATTTAGCATCTTTGTATTTCCCCATCCCAACTAGTTAAATATTTTTCTTAACTAGTCTGCCACATTGAGCTGAACCATATCCTTAGCATTCGGATACCACAACGAGACTTGCCTACATCTACTGATCACCGATCAAGGAACTCTTGCTCCTTTCCCCTCTTCTCTTCACTATAATTATTTCAATTTTATGGCATTCAAAATTTTTAATTAGACTCTAATAGGCACAGCATTAGAATTTCTTTAATGCAGTGATGAAGAGCACTCATTTATCCTAAATTTTTTTCGATCTCCACTTAATTTCCGCAGGAGGTAAAAGGCTGAGATTTTTCCTAGCCCAGGGACTCCAATAAACTGAATTCCTTGATCCATGTCCTTGGTCCATGTTTAAAATTTGTCAGCCTATGGAAAATGTGTGGGAAAAAAAACTATCGACTTTTTTGTAAATTCTGTCTCCTCAGCTCTCTTTGCAACATCTTTAACCCCGATTTAAAACAATTGAGATCGTAGATTAAAAATTGAGGAAGAAGATATGTTTTAAGGAACAGATTGATTCCCGCCACCCTTGTTAGAGGTTTTCGAAAATATTTTAAAATCTATTTATTGAATCTTTTGAATATTACCTTTTAAAAACATCGCAAGGTTAATTATTAGCTCCAAATAAGGGGGACATACATATATACATAAATGGGTTTCTACACATTAATAGTAAGATTATCTTTCCTAGTCCCAAAGGAGAGTGCAACAGAATATTCTTAATCTCATATATTGTTTTCTATTTAGAGACCTATTTTCTATTGTAACAAAACTGTGATATTTATCTAGAACTAGATATAAGTTCTAGTGGCCTTCGGCTGCATTTTTTATAATGTAAATAATTAATGCTTTGCTTAGGTTGTACATACTTATCATGGTACATATTCATACATATCATTTTATAGAAAATTAGAATTATCTAGGTTTTAGGCTGAAAAGGAGTTGCTGTACCCCCCCCCCCCCCATTACAATATATTGCTTGTCACATAATGAGTGCAAAATAAAAATTCAGGGAGGGAGAAGATTTCGAACCTGTTAACCCTTCTCCCTAAATACTGTAGATATCTTAAAGAATAAATAGAGTCTTCCTATCTTTCACAATACTCGAAATCCAGGGGTAACAATATCTCACTCTGAGTTGGTTTTGACGAGAATGTGGCAAAAACCTCTTGACTACATTTTTATTTTACATTCTACTTGTCACTTTATATCCACGTCTTCTTTTCCTATACCCTAATGGGATTTGACATCAACCACCCCTGTATATATCTGAGTGCCGATACCCTTTCTTCTTGGAAGTAGGGGTTATCTGAAAAAAAAAACCCTACTATTTAGGGACCAATCCACCTAAGAAACAATATGTATGCTAATACTGCACTGGCTGTGTACACCCACCCCCTCCCAACTTTTTTTTTCAAATTTACACCTATGCATCAAGTCAAAATTTGTTGAAACTGAACTCTAAAATTGAGTCCATTTGTACACCAAGTCCCCCAAATTAATATGTTCGGAAATTCAAAACTGTAAGGAGGGGACTTATTTAATTGAACAGAATGAAGATAAATCAAATCAAGTTTTCTATAAGACTCAGAGACAGACTCAGTAATTTGTTTGATGAGCACATAAATTCTTGTTCTTGTTAATTTAATAAGCAGTTTATTTTGCCTTGTGAACACTTTGCTGCACGCTGTGGACTAGATCAGCAATTATTTTCTGAAGACATGGTTGATAAAAGGTGGAATGAAGATAATTGTTTGGGTTACACACAAACACCTTCTTTTTCTGAACAAGTAACTAAACAATCAGTTGCTTCTCCAGAGATGCCTCTTAAGGCCCTATCACACTCAAGAACTTTTGGAACAACCAACTATTTCGGACAACTTTTCCCCCAATTTTTCGGCGAAAAAGTTGGCGATAAGGTTATTGACAGTTTGAAGAAGTTGTGCTAAATGACAAAACTACGGCGGTATGATAAATCAAATTTGGCACCTTTTGGCGGCAACTATACATTTGTACATATACTTTTCGGCAGGCAGCGCGTTCTCGCTTCGACTTTGGCAGTAAAACAAGACTTTTACTTAGTACTTCCTTTTGTAAGGTAACCTTTATTACTTTGTAATTATGACTAAATTGCTATCAGCTGCAGGGAAAAATCAAATATGCCTTAGCATAATTATGCTAGGATTATTCCTGCTTAAGAAGAATAAATAAAGCAAACCGAGAAGGATGTGGACAAAATCTATTGTAAATTTTTTATTTGATCTTTTTTATATGGATTACTTCAGATATCAGAAGCTTAAACAGATGAATGAACATTAAAAAATATTTGGATTTGTCACACATCCGTATAAAAAAGCAAATAAATATTTGTTGAAAAATATTCACTCAATTTTAAGATACAAAATTAGTTTAAAAGCCGATATTGACTGAATTGAAACAAAGAAAAAGAAAACGTAAAAAGTATTTAAATTCAAGAATGCCGTCATTAAAATATCATGTCTTAAACAAATTTAAGTTCATTACCATTTTATACTTGATTTCAAATACGTATCTATATTAAATATCCGAATATGTTCTTTGCTCATTTGTAACGTTTAAAATATTTCTCATTAAAATAAACTTTTAAAAATTATTTTATCTACATTTATATTTATTGAGTAATTATGTTTTAAAATAGATTTAAATGTATATTCCATCTATAGCTGGTATAAAGTATACTTCAAGATATTTTTCAAAGTAACTTCAAAATAAATTTTTATAAGCATTCAAATTTAAAAATACATCTATAAGCTATATCCCTTATTAGAGAGTTGAAATTATGCTTGAAAAAACCCACAGAATTCCAACAATACCTTCACACTATATTTCTAATTCCACATTCCATATTTCCTATATTTCTAATTCCATATAAGTATAGTTTATCATTTTCCCCTTAACTTTAGCAGTTTAAAGTTAGAAAAAGTATTTTATCTGAAAATGTGAATATTTCATTGCATTTTATAGCTCTGATTGTGAGCTTACTCTCCTTTTAAGAGTTAAAACAGGCCTCAGGGAAAACCTGAAATTCTCAGAGAATTTAAATTCGGCTGACAATTCCAGCGAAAGCTTAAGAATTGTAATTTTCTTTAAAAATGGAAGAATTCTATTTGAGTCTGTAAAATGCCATTGTTTTGTCATTTTAAAAAATTTCAAACTATTTTTAGGATTGTTTTACCTTATTGTAATTGAAACTAAAATTTTGATATTTAAATTTTGATTTCATGCTTTTATCATCAAATTGGCTAATTTTTCATTTTAAATTTTTCTATGTGTTACTAAATTTAAATTCATTTCACTAAATGAAAATATTATACACTACAAAACATCGTAATTCAGACTGTGAAAGTTTGTAAAAATTCTTCTAGAAAACTCAGGAAATTTCATTAATAAGTTTTATTAAAACTCCTATTTTTCTTATAAAAAAAGGAAGTACTCCATTTTTAATTCTATGGTTTATATTTTGCTGCTTAAAGCGAGCAACAATGAGCCTCTTTGGCAGAGGTGAAACCCCCCTTTGTGGATAATAGAGAACAAATTAGTTTAATTTTTAGAAAATCATTAAAAAGTAATCATTTAAACATTGCCTTGAGCATGTATGTAACAAATATTAGCATAAATTTTCTAATTTGTTCTCGGGGACTCGCAAGCCATGGCAAGCAATTAAAATGTTATTGTCTACTAATGGTTCTAAGATAAGTTGAAACATTTTCTAATCAATGCTATATTTTCTGTATGATTTAAAAAATACTGCTGTGCACACTTTATTTAAAATGAACTAATGATAGCTCTAAAATTTTTTGGATGCTTTTGTTCATTAAAAGAAGTAAAATGAATTCGCTAAGACATAGGTTAGCTTAAATCATACAAAATAAAGAATAGAACATTTCTGATGAAAGGTGGAGTGCTGCAAGAAGCAGACAACATGAAGAATGAGTAAAATGATTAGTTTAATAAGTTTTTTTATTAATACAGATGTATATCAATATTTTTGTTTTATGCTTTTCACTGCTGCATAAAAAAAAAAAAAACTATTTTATTATCTAAAATTTTACTATTCATTGTTTAATCATATTTATAATTTGTTTTTATGAGCTAAATATTTTTGTTTTACATGAAAATAAATTTATGTTCATGCTTGTAATTATATACAATAATAAAATAAATACTTCATACTTAGATCTGTAAGTTTTTAAAATATTTATTCTAATTGTTAAGTATAAGCAGGTCTGAAGTGCTTTATTTTAACAAGATATATAAAGGGATAATAATTTTGATTTGATTTATTACAGGGATTTAAAGTTTGTATAGAGTCAAATTCTATATTTTGAAGGGACTGAAAAATCTATTGCTGACAGACAGAAACATCCTTCCATTTCTTAAGATTGTGAAGAAGCTAAGGTATGCATGCTTTTTATATAACTACACCCAACTCTTTTTTTACACGGTAGATACGTTTCTCAGAAATTCGTGTAAAAAAAGATAAGTTTCCTATAGTAAAATTAGGGATACATATTCCATGTTATCCCAAAACCGTGTAAGGTAAAATAAAGAACTATATTTAGTTTAAAAACCTTGTAAAAACTTCTAAAGAAATTGCTTGTCTTTTACGAATCTTTGAAACTTTCGACATTTTGTTAAATGTTATCTAGGGTAAAAATTTTATCTAGATAAAAATACCTTTTTTCACTTCTTAAGGTCAGAAATGTTCAAATACACAATTGATAGCACTATGTATGGCTGATAACACAAACAATTGATTAAATACTGTGAGCTAATAAACTTCAACAATTTAATGATATGTTATGTAAATGTCATATGAAATGGGAAGGTAAGAGTTATCGGATAAGAGGATTCCCCAATAACTAGTGTGGAATCCCCTTATTTGATAACATTATAGCAGTGCTGCCTGATTTTTGAAATGTGGTAAAAATGTGAAATTTTTTTGAAAATACGTTGGTACCAAAGACTGCAATTTAAACTAGACCGCTCATGATTATGTATATAAGACAATGACTTTGAAATCGTGTTAGATCAAATGAATTTTTCAAAAGAGGAAGACTTTTTTGAACTGTGTAAATTTGTGTAAAAAAAAAAGTGTGTAAAAAAAGAGTTGAGTGTATTATTTTTGGCGGCTGATATTTACTGTTCCTAGTGGATATGCTGTGAATTAAAAATCCTTAATTGGTGATTAAAAAGTGTGTACGTTATATGCTGATATGCTTGCTCTTAAAAGTAAATGCCTGTATATGGGACTTTGTGCGGTAAGCTGTTCTATATATATAATAGATGCTAAGTAAATTTTTAGTGTAACAAACACATCTAACCTATAATTATTATCTTGCTAGTCTCTTTAATTTGTAATCTGCAATTTGAATCACTGTGATTTGGTTAGTCTTTGAAACACACATATGTGGGTTATTCATTTCATTTTACAAGAACTTCCCAATGATAGTTTGGAAACACCTGTGCATGCAAGGAGCTTTTTGACTACAGAAATATTTTCAATAAATTAAATTTAGCATTTTTGAAATTAAAGTTTGTGAAATTAAAACTTGAATATATTTCATTATAGTTAATCTCTTCAGTTAAAAAAATATATATTTTAATAAATATTGATTTTATTTTGATTTTCAGTTTTATTTTAAATAAGCAAGCTAAACAATTTGAAATCAGCTGTAAAAGTAACTGGTTTTAGATTTAAATTGTATCTATTGTGAAAATGGCCTGTTTTAAATTAAATTATGTTTATCGTGAAAGTGATCAAATTCGATTTAAACTGTAGGATCAATTTTAGTCTGATTCATATATTGCACATGTAGTACATAATCTGTTTGTTAAAAAGAAATGACTGCAATAAAATAAGTATAGACACCACCGTACGTCAGCGTAGCAAGTCCTATTTATAACCCACATAGCAGGTGTTTATTTTGGATGTTTGCCGTCTATAAGTCAAGTAGTACCTCATGCCACACTGTAGCAGGCATACATTTTTAGTATGGATAAGCTGCATTTTAATTTTTTTGTTAGTAATAAGCCGCAGGAAATGCATCATGTTAATGTGGGTTAAGATTTTGCAGCTTGCTGTCACTAAAGTTGAAGTTTCCAAAACTTCTTTCTATAAAGAAGTATGCACCCTTACATTTATTGTGATTTATTGTTAGAGCTTCATATCATTCTAGTGTATTAAAAAGAAGCATTTTCATTATCCATGAAATACTTCTTTTTGAAAATGTTTCATGTAAGCTAGGATAGAAACATTATTTTTAATCTGCTTCTGTATAAAACTAGTTGTATTTGGTTGTAGAGAATTGCATTTATGAATAACTAGCCAATAGTCAATGGTTAATTTTTTTTATCAGGCATAGATAATAATATTAGGACAAAAAATGTTCACTTCTATCATTTTTGTGACCAAAATTAACTATTTTATGGTATACATTTATCCAAATGCATAAACTTCAAATAGAATTTTTATGTTAAAAAAATAAAATATATTCGTAATTACTGAAATGTGGCTCAACCCAACTTTCTCGTATCAGAATGCATATGTTAAGTAGCTTATTTATTTATTTTTGCAAGAAAAAATTAAAAAAAATCTGTATTATTGGTTCAGATGATCACAATTATAGTGTGTTATCCTACATTTTAAAAGGCTTGAAAAAATTCTTTCTATTGATACCAAATTTGACAATGTACCCCCTCGAGGGTAACTTCCCTTACCAAGGGGGATAATGACATCACAAACACAAAAAGAAAATATTAAATTTTAACGTTTTCATTTGAATTTAAAATTTTTTTATATAGTTCTAGAGTTTTGTTACAGAGCTGGATATAAAGTTTCTTGAAAATCCATTAATATTTATAGCAGATATCGTGAACACAAGAAATAGATCATAAACAGACATACAGATGGACATCTCTCTAAAAATAGTCAAAATGTGTTCTGGAAGTCCTGAAACATATAATTGGCATCAAAATCTCTAAATCGTTCATGAAAACAATATTTTTTATTTTGTTTTTTTACATTTTTGTTACTCTGCCATTTTAAAATATGTAAAGTTGCTAAATGAAAAGAAAATTGAATTAAACTGTTAATTCAGTGTAATTTCAAAAAGTATTCATATATTTTGTGCAGCTGAACACAATTCAATGCATTATAAAAGAAAGGAGAAAATAATTTTTAGTCTGAAAGTAAAGTCATTTGCTGCTCATATCAGAATTTTTCTTCAGAAACAAAGATTTTAAATATAAATTATTTAGTAATTTCAAATAGTTACGTTACGTAAAATGTATCAACTAGTAATATAGCTAAACTACTTCAACTCTAAAACTTACGATTTTAAACTGGAGTATATTTTGTTTAGAAAAGATGCTGAATTGGATCAGTCCAAATACTTTGGTTGAAATATGTGATTCAAGACCTGAAGAGACTTCTCAAGCATTTTGCAAATGATATCATTGTTTATATTTAGTGTTCTCCTTTATGCATATAAAAAAATCAAACATTAAGTAATTTTCTTACTACTGAGTCTTTTCTTTCACTTTCTGAATGTACTGGTCAAAAGAAACATCTGATAATATCAAAGTCAAGAATGTATTTTGCTGGAAGCCCTTACACAAAATGGTTTATATCTATGAGTGCCAGAAGTCTATAAATGTACATTTCAGTAATGGTTGGTTAAGAAAAGAAGTTTAATTCGGTTTATATCTTTCTTATTTGAAAAGAAAAAAAAAAAATCAGTTTTAAATTGACGTGGCTACTGACTGATTTTCATTAAATTTTATTAAAATTCATATTTAGACTAGAAAAGTTAAATTTTGGTAAATTGTAACTTATTAATGCATATTAAATTATACCAAAAACAAAGTTTACTGGATTTTTCATGGAAATGACCTTTTACATGCACATAAATATATTAAATAAGAATTTTGGTCTAAAATATACAGATTTATAAGCTCAGTTCAAGAATTTACCAAAGAAGTATTTCATTTTAAAAATCCCTAAATCGAGAATTTGAAAAAACAGCATTAGAAGTTAATTAGACGTCTCTTTTATCATTTCACTCAACGTTTCTGCAAGAATAATTGAACATTTTTTCGGTGATCAATTAAAAAATCTGATGTGGGAAACACATGACTTTCCTTATATAATGCAATGAATTTACTACTTTTACAGTAAAAAAAAACATATTATTTTTATAGTAGATATTTATATTCTTTCCAAGATATTAAATTTTCGTCAATGAATCGTCATTTTTATCCATTTGGCGAGTTTATCGTTAATTTAGCAACATTTAAAAAATTATTAAGTTGGCGATATTCCACCAAGTAAGTTATTCTTACAGCAGATAAATGACTATTGGCGTTCAAATACAAAAGTATTACTCGAAGTATCTTTTCTCATGAATGGAACGAGCTAGATCCACGAGAATGATGTCACCCAATTTATCGCATGGTATTACATATGAAAAGTGAACATGTTTCTCAATAGGAAATATATTTTTTTTATTTTACTTTTGATAATTTTTTTGAAATTTTTGATAATTTTTTTGAAAAAATGTGCAATATCTCGAGAACGGTTCATGTTAGCGTTCTAAAATTTATGTTAATCGTTTTCTAATGAAAAATTACATAAGAAATGTCTATTTGCGTAACTTTATTAGCGGTTTTGATTTTTTGACGATTTTTTCAAAATTTCACTCGAAAATTTAGGGGGGTTCTGAACATTCGATTACATTTGAAAACAATAGGCTTCCAGTGTTTACGGATTGTGATTTTTGTACCAAATTTCGTTCGAATCGGTCCATTCGTTCGTCAGTTATCGTCTCCACAGACATCACTTCAAAAATGTTTGATTCGTGATCAGGGATGCTTGAAACGTGCTCTCCCGTCGAAAACTTGAATTCGAATTTTCGACCCCGTCACAATACTTTCCTTATACATTATGCATATAAGGAAAATTATGTATATAAGTAATATTTGTTGCAGTTTCGCAAATTAATTGCAATAATTCGTTGGAAAGCTGTACAGGTGTAAACGCGGGCGGAAATATCACACTTTCATCCGGCCCAAGATCGCCCATGCGGAGGGGGGGGGGGGGGGGCACACCATTCGAATGAGAGACCCAAACCTTCAATTATTTTAAAGCTGGAGAAGGCATAAAATAGTCCGGCTTGAAGACCGTCCCGGTCAATAATCTCATGTACTCGATTAACATTCGCTCAAAAACTAAATACGCTCCGCCCGACTTTTTAAATAATGAACTTGACCCGGCCCACGCTTCAAGTCGGACTTTAGCTAATGGACCAAGGCCCGGAAGACATCTAATTTATGACAATCACACGTGGAAAATGACTATCACACGTCGTTTAGAAATTAGCACAACACCCATTGAAAATTCTCTTTTCCTAATGGCACAAGCGTGTATCTTTTAGAAATTTACTCCCGTTGAACTTTTTTTTTCAACATTGGCACAAGCGTGTGTCAAAAAATCTCTTGCTGCAACAACCCTTTATACCAATGGCACAAGAATGTGTTTTTTAGAAATCTCTCTGTCCAACATCCCAATCGTAACCGTGACGAATCCTTCGTGCAAACGAGCGGATAAATAGCACCGGACCCACTCCGGCGTCATGATGTGACGTCACCCGACGTCAATATCGACGACCAATAGTAGCTTCAGAGAACTGCGCCTGTGCACGGAGATGGTAGTTTATAATACGAACTCATCATCACTCAGCTGTTAAATTTGCTATCGTATACCAGTATTATTAGACAGTTTAGAATATTAAATTCTAAGTTATAGTTGATGCTTAAAATGAACTACGCCTGTGCAAGGAGTATTTTGTTTTAATGCCGATCTCGGTATTATTCAAGGAGATTTAAATATATTTAAATCTCCTTCGTATTATTGAATAGAATAGAATATTAAACGCTACAATTGATGGCTAGATGTGATATATAGATATAATGTATTCATTTTGAGAGCCATGTGTCAATGGAACCTAACCAATTTTCCCCATTTGAAAAATTGTTCTACATAGATGCAATTTAAAAATTATTTGCTTTGTTTATATTATGCGACTCACAAAATCAATCTTCTTTTATTAGTCATGCATTAATTAGATTATCAAAATAAAACATAGTTCTTGGCAACATTCAAGTTGTCAAGTTCAATTTAAAATTCACAATCATGTGCAAATTCCTATAATATACTAAATGACATTGTTAATCAAAATATTCTATTAAAATATTTAATTTAATGCTCCTAAAAAGAAGTTAAAGAATATCTGTTCTAGCTATACAAAATTATCTTCACGAGCAGATCTGAAGAATAAAATGTCCTGGTCTTGTTTGCAAACAAATTTACAAAATATATGAAGTTGAATAAATATATGCAAAATAACAGAGCTAAAACTGTATAGGACCCATACTACAACTTATGAGTTTCTAAAATCTTTATCAAAATAAAACAAATGACGTAATAAATTGAAAATATCAATAATTCCGTAATCTTAAAACCTAAAAGGTCGTAATTGATTCCAATATATGCCAAAATATGTGCTAATATACTTGTACTGCTTATATTCTCATAGAGTAGAAGCAGCAGCGTATGCTTGGGAGGGGGGGGGGGCAGGCCCCCTTACTTTTCAAGGCTTTTTATTGTTATGCGTATTTTTCATTTAAAATAACCCTCGCATAAGCAAATGCTAAAGAGTTGCCCCCCCCCCCCCACACTTTTTAGAGTCAGGATAAGCCACTGAGTAGAAGATATACCCATGCATTTGTAGAAGATTACTCGGTACTACGTACAATATATGAGTTTCAAAAATTTTTGCAAAAATAAAACAATGACATAATAAACTGAAAATATCAATAATAATAATGTTTAAACCTGAAGACCATAATTGATATAATCCAGTCAAAAATGCAATATCGGTGAAATTTATTTTATATATATCTTTATTATTTAAATTCGAAAGGATTTAATAAAAATCAGCTGCCGTATAAACAAATTGGATTTAAATTTGTTGCTAAATGACATGATAAAATTTTCTTCAAACAAATTGACGTAAAAAATATCATCTGCTTAATGCTATATGAAAGGTTTAATTATTGTTCGTTTTTAATTAATATCTGGGCAACCTCTGGTCTTAGAAACTCAAAACATGGACTAAATTTTAAGTCAGGATATTTCAAGGCTATCTACAAATTTCATTTAAATTCGGTTCATTTGTTCTCCCATGATACTGAGACACACATAGAGACATATTTTCAATTTTATAGATTTAGAGAAATATATAGATTTAGAGAAATAGATTGAAAATAAGCAAAATGAGTAAACTTGCGTTATATCTATTAAAAGTCTACATTTGGATAATTTTAATCCAGAATCAGTCATTCATAAATGATATGTTTCAGCTGACAAATGCAAATATGTCAATAGCTAGGAAGAAATTGTTATCCACTCAAAAATTTTACTCAATTTTGTATTTTTGTTATTTTCTTACATATTATTATCAGCTTATGTAGAAATGTACTAAAATTTGTATTTGCACAAGATTTTACAGTTATGTGCATATTTATGTTATTTTATATTTTTGACATAGCAATTGCATAATCGATATAAAGAAAATTGAAAATCTGTCTGTCTGTATCATTATCACGAGAGGCATAGTGAAACTATTTTATTTTATTCACCAATAAATAAAACGTATTGAAATAGAAATTATGAAAATGCGAACATACCTAAATAATTTTAAAAATCATTATCATGTTTTATTACTTTCCTTCTATACATAATGTATAAGAAAAGTATTGTGACGGGGTCGAAAATTCGAATTCGAATTTTCGACGGGAGAGCACGTTTCAAGCATCCCTGATCACGAATCAAACATTTTTGACGTGATGTCTATGTGTGTGTGTCAGTGAGTCTGTGGAGACGATAACTGACGAACGAATGGACCGATTCAAACCAAATTTGGTACAAAAATCACAATCAATAAACACTGGAAGCCTATTGTTTTTATACGCAATCGAATGTTCAGAACCCCCCTAAATTTTCGAATGAAATTTTGACAAAATTGTCAAAAAATCAAAACCACTAACAAAGTTACGCAAATAGACATTTCTTGTGTAATTTTTCATTAGAAAACGATTGACATAAATTTTAGAACGCTAACATGAACCGTTCTCGAGATATTGTACATTTTAAAAAAAATATCAAAAAGTTATATAAAAAAAATTTCTATTGCGAAACATACACTTTTGTATTTATACGCCAATAGTCATTTATCTGCTGAAAGAATAACTTATTTCTTAGTGCATAACGCTCGGCGAGATTTTGGCGGAATGTCGCCAACTTGGCGACTTTTTGAAATGTTGCCAAATTAACGAAAATCCCGCCAAATGGATAAAAATGACACTAAATCAATGAAAATGACGACTAATTGTAGAAACTTCAATATCTTGGAAATAGTATTAGTATCTACTATAAGAAAAACCTATTTTTTTTACTGTAAAAGTAGTAAATTCATTACATCATATAAGGAAAGTCATGTGTTGCCCACATCAGATTTTTTCTTCTATGCCATGAAATCCGACTTCAGTTCTGTAAAATTACAATTTATTTCTCTACAAACATAATTTGTTTTTTCAGCAACTGGTGAACATTTCTTTTTATGTCTGTAAAAGGTAGATTTACTGGAAAATATATTTTTGCAATTGCACATTTTAGAAAACTTTTCCGTTTTCTGTGAGTTTTTGGCTTGTGAAGTGTTTGGTCCATCCTTAAGCTTTGGATCAATATTCATATTTCTCAAAAAGAAAAAATTCACGAAACATAAATTTGCGGCGAATGCTAAATAAAATCTCCGCTAACCAGAATCAACGTGTACCCTACGTCATCGGGTACGTCAATCGCATCATCGTCAGTAGCGGTTCCTTGTTGGTCGAATCGGAGTGGGTCCGGTGCTATTTATCCGCTCGTTCCTGCAGCAACCTTTAAATCAGTGTAAAATCCTAAACTTAACCGTAACTGATTGCGTTTCATGTAACGGACTTTCTGATTGGTCGAACGATAGTACGCGGCTGGTGCTTCTGATTGGTTAAAGGGGTTGTGGCAGCAGTGATTGCCCATATCTCATTACGTTATTGTGTTATGTCATATTGTCTCCACCTCCGTGCTGCCCATTATGGGCGAGGTCGGAGGCGAAGTCGTAGTAAGTAGCAATTTGGATACCCCGAATCAATATATGCTGCCCAGTATGGGCGGGATCTGAGAAGGAGCCGTAGAAAGTATTAATTTAGACACCCCGTCTCAATATATGCGTAGGTTCTACACCACAATGGCTCCGCCTCAGGTGCCGCCCATTACTGAGAACACTGTATCAATATATGCTGACTAGACTCTAACTATTTTTAGCGTAACGTCTGTGCGTGTCTGCGTGAATATATCTGGAATATGTGTATCCACTCTAACTCAAAAACTATTTGATCAAATTTCATAAAATTTTATGGGTAAATTATTTGTGGGTGACCTTAGTACTGATTAGATTTTGGTGCGATTTGTGATAAAAAAAAATCTGTCTTTTTTTGCAAAACGGCTCGCAATAATTACCTGTATCCACTCTCGCTGGAAAACTAATAGACCAAATTTCACAAAATGTAGTAGATAAGTGACTCGTGGGTTACCCTGCTGTTGATTATATTTTGGTACGATTCGGGATAAAAAGAACATGTCTTTTTTTGCGAAATGGCCCGTAAAGATTGTCTATATCCCCTCTAGCTGAAAAACTAATACACAAATTTCACAAAAGTTGGTCGATAAGTCACTTTTGGGTTACCCTGGTGCTGGGTGATTTTGAATTTAGTATGGTACGTTTTTCCGCTACTCCACTTTTGAAATAAGCCCAGTTACTAAATGAAAACGAAAATTGAATTGGAAATGCAAATTCAGTGTAATTTAAAATAATTATGGGTGTTATTTCGTGTAACGTAAATATGTACGTTCTTTTACGTGAATATGTGATTGCAGGGAAAGTCTTGATGCTCATATCAGATTTTTATATTTTCAATATGTTCAGCTCTTTTGTTGACCGACATTCACTTCTCTCGGCGCTCTTCAATAAGACGCTTTCTATATTCATATCCTCTAATTAATGCAGCAAGGAATCTAAAAAAGATTTACTGTCTCCACCAGAACGATTTTCGGATATGAAAACATCACAGACAGTAGGCATAATAACAAATATAAAATTTTTATAACACTATACACATGAGTATTCACAAACTCAACCGAAAAACATGCAATGTATGTCTACCAGCAACGGTTGCTAGGTGGCAGTTTGACGCAGTGACGTCATATAAACGCAGTCTTGCGGGTCTATGCGCACAAGAATGCGTTTCAGAGGGTGCGAAAACTTTGCCGTACTGGCTAGGTTAGAAGCACAAGAAGCTTGTATCGTATTGATCCGCCGGTTGGCCGTTGTATATGAACGGTTCAATCATTTCCTGTTTAGTGTTTAATGTTATTTGGCCAAGAACGTGTGTTGTTCTGTGAATTGAATAAAAAGGCTAAATTTTTTGTGTATATAATATACCAATTTGTAACAAGGTATGTATTATAGGTAATCCAAGCTTGACTATGATATTTTTTATTTCTAGCAGTGAATATGATTTTATTAATGGCTATCCCTTCCCACATTTCCCCGTCCGTGATTCACAAGACCTAGGGCTATATAGAATTCATAAGGCTTTGCCGTATCAATTTCAACCAGCTTGTGACATCTGGGAACAGATGTAGTATAATCCCTTTGTCATTCTTGACGATTTTAGATGAAATTTTGGAAATCCCTGCTATGATGTAAAGAACATTTCATTCTGGCAACTCTTTCCTCGTATTTTTTCGCTCTTTTGTCGTCAAGTTAAAAATCGCAATTTTCCATTCTGGCAACTCTTTCCTCGTATTTTTTCGCTCTTTTGTGGTCAAGGTAAAAATCGCAATTTTCCATTTTGGTAACGTTTTTTATCGATCTTTTGTCGCCAAGATAAAAATCGCCCATTTGTCGCCATTTGTGCAACAGTTAATCTGTAGCAGTTCAAACATGGGTCCACTACCACTGCTTGGGTTTAACTCGCTAAGCTCACCTGCCTACTAAGGAAACATTACAGAATCTGGTACCGCTGCCTGTCGAAGGTTGCATGTAGCTATAGCTGTTTGTGCAACAGGTATTTAGTAGCTTATAAAGCATAGCATGAAAATCAGGATTTTTTTTTATATTTACCTTGCCGGGTGACAAAAGTTCGAATTTTATGTTAACGATAAAAGGACAACAAAATATCGCCAAAAAACATGGAAACGTTGCAATTTTTACTTTGGCTGCAAAGAACGCGGAAAGGGTTAGGGTTGTCAGAATGGAATGTTCTCCAATTCATGGCAAGTTTTCTGTAAGTCATTGTCAGTATCCCCATCTATTCCATGTTATACAAGTTTTCGAAATTTAGGTTTTTCATTTATCCAGTTTCTGAATATTTTAAATATATATTATTACTTATTTTTTTAACTTTGTTTTAAATCTTGCCAATGTTTTTTGTTATAGGTCTTTTTAGGTGTTTTTTTACAATTATTTTTAAGGTCATGATAAAAAAAATTCATTTACCATGAAGTATTCAAATACTTTTTGGGGAGTTTTAAAGTCCCTCCCCCCATATAACACTTTAATTATTCAAGATTATTTCACTTTAATAATTTATGGGGTTTTACCAATGAGTTTGGTGATTTTTAATTAATTTATATTCCTGTTTCTACCTTTTGGTCTCTTACTCTGTAACTTTTAAATCATCGTAATCCCTATATTTCGGTCATTTTTCCTGTTATATTATCAGACGTTATGAATTTAGCAACCCTTTTTATTGTAAAAATTTCCTAATATGTTTATTTCGTAATTTATTGTCTAATTTACTCGAATTTTACCAGTCAACAGATGGGGTGGGGGAGGGGGATGAACCAACTTTGTCTGCATCTGCCGTTACATTGAAAATCAAATGAATTTAACTTTGAATTGCTGAAATTTCTGTGAGTGAGAAACTCTCATGCACCAAAACTTTAAAAAATGTGAAATTCTTGCGATATATAGCTTTGAAATTAATAGAAAGTAGACTGGGCAGAATGGTAGCCTTTAAACGCGCTATTTTTATCACTCTCCTAACTCCTTCATATTTATGGTGTAGTCATTTATGGGCAGTATATATGTAGGTTAAAGTAGAACAACAATATGCCGTTGCAATATCGGCAATTTATCTTGGAAAAGCCCCCCTCCCCTCCCATTTGCAAGGTTGATGCCCTTTATTAGTGTTCAGCTCCATCAGCTGCAGCATATACCCAAAACTATTGCATATAGATTAATTTTTTTTTAATTTATCATGATGCAAAATATGTTATAATGAATATTTAACTAATTAATAAATTCACAAGCTGAAACTAGCGGGTGTGAGTTTCGTGCAACATTTTAATGCACAACTTCCGATTACACATCTGTTTTCAGAAACCCCTTAAAATTTGCAGCAGTTGTAATAATGATGAAAGTCCTATGAGTACAGCATGTAAAGTTCAGTAGGGCGCTGGTGGGGTTAAAGGATAAAAACGCCACCTCCGATAGAATGTACTGCGCCAGGGCATGTATAAAAACACATCGGTGATCACGGGACATGGGAAGGAAGGAGATAGGAATGTGGATTGTACTTATTCTTGGCTACAAGTACAATAAATTAATAGCTGTAGCAGTATGGTAGTGTTTGCTGACAGATTATTCCTCTACAGGAGGGATTGTTTGGGATTAAAATCATTGTAGGCTATAACAGAGTTTGGAACAGCTTCAGTATAAAGAATTTGGCGAAATCTGCCATTTTATTTTGCATCAAGGAAGGCTATGTTTTAAAAAGTCCTAATGAATGCCATGTTAGGCTTTGTGCGTAACAAATATAAAAATATATAACTAAAAATCAAAAATGCATGAAAACGTAATACATAAATAAGTAGCATAAAAATATAATACATAAATAAGTATAAAATAATGTATAAGTATATAAAAGATGATACTTAGGAAAAAGATTGTACTTAACGAAATTTCAAAAGAACAATACTTAGCAAAAAGATTGCACTTTAACAAAATTTTAAAAACGATACTCAAAAAAAGATTATACTTTTAACAAAATTTTAAGAAACGATACTTAGAAAAAAAGTTTGTACTTTAAAGAAATTAAAAAAAAAACGATATTTAATAGGAAATTTAAAAAAAAAAATATACTTTTAACGAAATAAAAAAAAGCGATACTTTGAAAAAAGATTACTTTGAGACGAAATTTCAAAAAAATTAAACTTGTAAAAAAATATTGTACTTAAAAATTTTTTTATTGTACAAAATTTCAAAAAAACTATACATAGAAAAAATATATTTTAACAAATAAAAAAAATGAAATTTTGAAAAAAAATTGTACTTAACGAAATTTAAAACAAAAACACCCACTTAGCAATGGCTGTTTTTGTGACAACCGTGTGGACGTAACATGAAAATCATAAAATTTAATACAGTCGAGAAATTAAACTTTAAATTACCCACTGAAATAAAACAGTAGCCATGCTTAAATCAAAATCAATACACAGTACCTGATTTAATGAAATCCAAAACTTTTCAAAGAAAAACATATACAAATATCCAAATTGCACAAATGGCTGTTTCTACATTGTGGCCATCAGAGAACGATCATTCCTATGTAAATTTTCTGCTTCTACATTATTTTATCCTTTAACATGTGCTGTCTTTCATTTTTATATGATATTCACATGTTTAATGCATTTTTATACACAAAGCAACAACACAACTAAAATAGTCACCAAAGACGTAGATAACAGAAAACTAAAAGGGGTTGCCAGAAAAACACGTCGCTGGAAAATTTCGCACTAAGGGCAATTTATTTTGTTCTACATTAGACAATTTATCGCTTCAGAAACAATATCGTCAAATCCAAATTCTTTAAATCGAAACTGTAGTCAGAGTTTGGCATAGATCAGGGATGAGATTGTCAAAAAAGCTGAAATCAAAAATTTGAGAAATTATACGTGACAGACATTGTGTCAAAATATTTGAGAATTTTGCATAACTAAAAAAAATATGTACTATACTGGAAAAAATGATTTAATTCTATTATATTTAGAAAATGCAAATTTGGCAATTGCGTTTTAAGAACTAAGTTGTTTTTAAATACATAGACAAATTTAATTTAACGCATTCTTTCCTATTAATTCTAAACTATGCTTTTGTTATCTATCATGCTTTTATTTTGTCAGTTTTGTTGAAATTAAATTATTACAACAATAATCAGGATTTACGAACTTAATTTCACAAAAAACAAATTTTTTACAATCGGCAAGACACATTTTTGTTCTTAAGTGCAGTATACTTTTAAACACACTTATAAAATTATCATGTATTGTTAAAATGTGCATTGTCTAGTGTCTACACATAAATAAAATTTGGTGGCAGTATCTTATGTATGTTTTGGTTGATCCAGGAAATAGACCCCCCACTCATTTTTCAAAGTACGATTCTGTGCCAAATTGGCGCGATTCTTCGGGTTACAATTTCATTGCGTATACTTCGCCAATTCTGGTAGCCCACGGCTTCTGGTAACCCACGGGCATCCAATCAGCGCTTGACTGTTTGGGAATCTGCATTTTAATAGGCAGTAAGTATTTCAATAGTCTTCTATGTATTTCATCAGACTTTTTTCGATCGAATTCGTTGACCCTTGTTTTTACAGATCTTTTCCGATCGATTTGTAAAGATTTGAACATGTACAAACTTTTTGGAATAAATATTTAAAATATTCCTCGTAATTCATGGACATTAACATTTTACGCAAATTTTCAATAGATCTGCAGGTTCCGGTGTTAAATGTACGTGTATGTTTAAGAAAACGTGTTCCGGCGTTGAATGTACGTGTATGTTCAAGAAAACGTGTTCCGGTGTGGATGTAATTAAAAATGTGGATATCGAGTTTCCCCCAGGATTAAAAAAGGGCAGGGTGCTGTTACCAGAAAAAGGGCACTTTTTAGAAAAAAAGGGCACATATTTTTTATGTTTGAATAACATTTATGCTTAGGATTTTTATGACGAGAGCATTGCAAAATTTATCAGAGCATTGCAAAAAAATGTAAACACTTTTGTCGTGTATACCTCCAAGTCTAATAGACAAAAATGCAAATATATTTTCTTGTTTTGTAGGAAATAGGGTCAAGATTGTAAATATATAAAATTAATTTCAATTTTTTAATATTTTGAACTTATTTTATGAAAAACTTGAAAAAATATCTGTCCGAGCATGTTTTTTTTTTTTTTTTTCATTTTGCTTATTTTCACTCGAAATATCTTCGAAACCATAAGAGACAGATATAAATAGTAAGGAATAAAAATATGCATTAGGAAATTTAGTTGATAAATCTATATTTATATTTTAAAAATCTGCTTATAGTTTTCGAGTAATCGTTTGTTGAGTTGAAGAAGAGTAAAAATTGCCCCCTTTTCAAGTTTGTAATGCTATCCCAAAAACTAAACTGGTAAACAATTATGCAAGAATATAGCTCTTGAAAACCTTACAAGTGTATATAATTGGATTTTGGATGAGCTCTTTGTTTGCAAACTATAGTGGTTATAATTTCGATATTTTAGTATTTTAACCTGGGTTTTCCAATGTCTGGGAAAGCTTTGATTTACTTAAAATGTTACTATTGTTTCAGCTGAATCTGTTACTTACTCCTTGGGGAAATATTTGTGCATAAGTATGAGATAATCTTATTTTGTTTAAGAAATTAGGGCATTAAATGAACTTGGAGATTCTAAAACTGTGTAATGATTGGTTAGGTTTGAACAAAAGAAATTAAAATATATATTCAAGTACATATTTATGTGCCACTAGGCAAGTTTATAGATTATGGGTCAGGTTGATTTCAGTTCAGATAAGTTTAATTTATATACTGAAAAACAAGTTCGTAAAATAATTCTATATTTTAACCTAAAATCTATGGCCGAAGCATCCAGATAAAATCGTTCTGAAAACTAAAGTACTAACTAGCTATAAACAGTTAGCGTGTCATTTGTAGCACTTTGAAATCCTGTAAACAATATAAATGAATCTGAAAAAATCGAATAGCTTTATTGAACTTTACTGTATTTTTATTTTACAAAATGTTATTCATTCAAAACCATTTCGGACTGGAGCCACCACCACTAAGGTATGAAAATGCTTCTTTTGTTGAGAACAAATTTATCATTGAATAAATGCTATTTTTACATCAAATGCAATTATAGTCTTGAGCAATTGGGTTTATTAGCAATTACAATTATTGAATTTATATAAATTTAGAGTTTATTAAATTTAAAAAGGAGAATATTAAATTTTGATTTTTAGTATTTTCTCATTAGTCAATGAGGTTTGATGATTTTATGGGATAAGATATAGTTAAACTTTGCAAATATTTGTTAATTGTTTGTTATATAGATTGATTACAAAAAAAAAAAAAAAAAAACTCTGATTTAAATAACTACATAAAATTCCAGAAAGCTCCATAAAATCACCGTATAAAGTTTTGAATTATGGATTAGCAAATGTTTAGCTGCTAAGTTAATCATTATTTCATGGAGTAGAGTTATTAATAGTGCAAGCAACGTTCATGTGCCTGCGCAGCATCCGTATCTTTAGCCGTAAACTCGCGTAGCGGACGAGTCCGCGAACGACACCTACTGCATATGTCCCTAAAGCGGGCGCATCGTTATTAAATGAGTTTTATTATTATTATTATTGCATGCATCCGCGGAGCGGGTCAAAGACGAGTCCGCTAATATGAGGGGGGGGGGGGGGTATTTTGTGTTTCAAATCTCTTTACAAATAAAACAAGGTCCAATCTGGGTTACATTGGATTTAGGTTTTACATTAAATTTTTTTGGTTGATTTTTACTCTTAGACATGAATTTAGATTTACAGGAAATATTAAATGCAGAGTTAACACTTTCGTTTTGGTCTCGACTCTGTTGTCGTAGGCGACCCTCTTCTGCTGGTAGCTCCATCTGAATGTTGTCCAAAGTGAAATTCGCATCAGGCCATCTATATATGATTTGTACTATACCCTGGAAAACTTCTGGAAGATGTCGGATAGATTGGAATGCTACGTAAATGTCCTCAATGGGGTGTTTTGTCTTTTAGTTTTTTGACAGCTTTCTTTAGACATGCACAAAAAATATCCACTGACTCATTTTCGTCCGGACGGATGTTGAAAAATTCATCGAATAGACGAACATAGAATAGAAGCCCACATCGGAATACTTAGACACACATGATTCAACAATCATGTTGTTCTATGGCCATCTTATGAAGGTCACACTTTAGGAAATTTTTAATGTCATTGGTTGATTTGACTAGATATAGCATTCTTTAAGCGCAGTCTAAAACAGAGTCTAAGAGATTAAATCACCGGTATCAAATTAGGTAACACTGTTGTATCACTTTTATCCCAGAGGCCATCTTTTGTAGTTAACTGCCTTAAAGGAATTTAGTCATTAATCAGCACCAAATGCTAATATGTACTATCTTGTACATCATTAGCCACTTTCCACAATATACAGTAGATTATTCAGTAACATGCTGTCACCATCAACTCTATTCTAAAACGTTCATCTAAGTGAATATTTTTATTTCGCATCCTTTACGATGATCAGCCATATACCATCCACTATCAACATAAAGCAACAGCTATAAGCACAGAATACTATATTCAGAAGGTGCACTCCCATAGGACCGTATGGCAACATTTTTAACATGGGATGTCGCATAGACACTAGAGCTCGTGAGTTGGACCAACTGAACTACGATGCGTCTGCCAGATTTGGCGCGCTATCGCTCGCTTGGCGATTTTTTTTTAAAACGGGAAGGGAACAAAATGTTGAGGACTGTACTTTTATAATTTTTGAAACTATAGAAAGGATCAGGATTTAAAAATACATTAATCTGCAACATAAATATATTCATTAGTTTAAGAATATTTAAATAAACATAGTTATATATTTAATTCAAATAATCATAAAATAGATTAAAAAATAGACACATTGCATTGTCTCACTATAAAACATAATGCACAAAAAATTACAAGCTAACATACTCAAAAGACTGAAATATTATATAATATTTTCAGTCTAAAAAGTATACTAGCGTGTTGATCGTTAATTACTTGATCCTTAATTTATTCTGGGATACTGATAATAGACTTTTTTTTTTAAATATAAAAATATTCATATAGTAAATATCAAATTTACATAAATGCACTATCGAAGTTGTGGAACTCAATCATTAATTACCCGAAGGGGGGGGGGGAATTTTCCACCATAAGGCACTTAATAAAAATTTTACATAAATATATACACATACTATATCACATTCAACTAAGAAAAAGCTATCCAAATATCAATTATTTCACATTTTATAAAAATACGGAAAATATTTTTTAACTAATTATACCACTACCTCTTAAAATTTAGTCTAATCCGGCAGTAATAACAACACAGCACTAATTTCGTATGATGAACACATGTATACTTATATGAACACGTGTATACTTATGAACACGTGTATACTTATAATGAACACGTATGTAGGATGGGGATAACTAAAATTATTTCAATTTTAATAAACATAAATTATATACCCTGTAACGCAACCAGTTTTCTTTTATCAATCCATTTCTATGAAATGATCTAAACACTTAACAAATAATCCTTTTTCACGTTACTCAAACCACGCTAGTCTGTTCTACGTTTTCGCCGAGCGAAATAGGGTTATAACATTGAAAATCGTCTTTGAACCAAACCAGACTATCGCCAAGCGCTCGGAACAAACCAGACCATCGCCAAGAGCGCGCCAACCCAATGTTTGGTCTATCTCTAATGGCCGCCGCGAAAACGAAACTATCGAGAGTGACAGGTCTGTATAATAGTCTGTGGCTATAAGCATCCGCATTCACATGCTCTTCTGCAACATCAATCGCATGAATAAGTTACCAATGTGTGCTACTTATATAATATGAGATCGGCACTTACCGGAATGAGTTCCAAGGCTCAACTCATATAATATGCAAATGAGCCAGAGCATACGTCTAATATCCAATCTGCATGAAGATACTACTGGAAGAACGCCGTGAGTCGTTTCCATGAACGAAGTAAGTTTACAAAAAGCAGGGGTTGTTGTTGAGACCCAGACCGTCCGACCTACCAGAAAGGTGTAAGGTAACTGTTTGGACGGCCGGGAAGTGCCACCCAATTTGGACCGGAACCCAGTGGGGGAGGCATCCACAGGGACCGTACCCTCCTTCCCCTACCACCAACCTCTCGGAAGGACTTACGGACCCACATGTTTAACGTGATCGTACTCCGCGTGAACACGGCGGCAGTTTTGGCAGTGGCTGGAATCGAACCTGGGCCTACCGAGTGCAACTCCAGCGCGCTAACCAATGGGCTACCGCGCCCCACAAAAAGCAGGGGTGGAAAATCTGCGCCAAACTGCTACAATTTCCGTTCACTGCTACATCCTGCTACAAAAGCACCTAAAATCTCAATATCTGCGCCAAAAACGCAATTTTTTTATACGTGCAAAAGCGAAAGTTCCGCACTAATCGGTCCGAAATACGAGAAGAAAAAATCCGGTTATCTACAGTTATTCGGCGCGATTTCAGACCGCATTTTCAGTAAAACAAGTCTGCGTATCACATGACCACATCACGAGTACTTTAGAGTACAACCTTAAAAATCCGGACTTTGCCGATTCCGAATTATAGAATTTTAATAAAATTCAGATTTAATATTAACTAAATACACTATAAAGCACTATTTTTAGCAAAAATAATGACAAAAGTTAAGTTAATAAATTAAAACATATTATTTAATCTAAAAAATAGGGCAAAAGAAATTTCTAAGAAAAAATATATACACATTAATAATTTAGAATGTGTGAACGAAACGAAATGATAAAATTACATTTTATCATTTCGTTTAAATATTTGAATTAACATTTGTTATTTCATTAATTTTAGTTTATGAGAAAACAGTTTTCTTTATCCTGTAGATGGACATTATTTCTGCTCGGTTATAAAGCTTCTTTATTCAAGACCTTTAATTGCATTGCATGATCGATTGTTTGCATAAGATTATCAATGGGTATTTTTTCTTCTCCACATTTATCATCCCTACTTTGATATTTTTTTATTTAATATCATATCGCGAATTTCGCCATCACTCAATTTATTTACGATTGGTGCATCATCATCGCAGTGCAGAACTTCCGTTTTATCGGCTTTGTCGAGATTTAAGGAAGCGCCAGAAGAATTTAATGTAGCACCGAGATTTAATAAAGCGCGAGGATTAGCACTTTTGCTGATATATTTAAAGGTGTAAATGTGTTTAAACCGTTTTCGCTATTAATGAACGAAAAGCAAAAAATAAGAATTTAAAAGTTTTATTTATTTTCTAGCATCTACATAATGTTATATTTAATATAAGGCTGATGACTCTGAAAAAAGTAAAAACTTTATTAGTAATAGTCATATATGTAAAAAATATCGCAGTAGATAAAATAAATGTCTTTCCTAAAAAAGAAAAATATCTCTCCTCTCAATGATTTTTCTAAATTACGATGAGTCATTACTAGGCTGCAGCAACACCGGGACGTGGTGGGGCAGGGAAAGGGAAGAAAGGAATTTGCTTAGTTCCTAATCGTAAACACAGCTGACCCCTTTGAGAGGTCTGTATGTTAATGACCTTGGTGCTCGGTTCTGTGCGATACGATATTATTTAATTATTTATTTGTTATTTATAGTATGTAAATATGGCTTTCTAAACAAAAAAGGCAAAATATACTGTCGATTTTAAGCTGACACGTTCGACGAAAACGAAAAAATCGTCAGATATTGGGAGGGAGCAGAATTAATTGAAGAATGGAATTCGTACTACGAAGTGAACAAAATAAATTTCCCTGAGCGTTAATATGAATTCTCGGGATTTTTAGATTTAAACGACGATTTTGATTCCAACTACGAGCCGATCTACGGCCATCCATCTAAACTTTCGTTTCATTTCGGGGTTCAGAAAGTCGACCGGAAAATACGGTATTTGTTTATAACATATAATTCCATATAAATAATCTTACCCTGGTGTTTTAAATCCGCGACTTCGTCAGTCCGGGGGGGTGGGGGACGAAAATTTGGAAAACGACCGGATTTTCGAAGTTGTACTGTACTATTTTTTTATAGCTTCTTTTTCAAGTTATTTTATGTTTGTTGTTTAAAAGTATAGAAATTCCGACTTTTACGAATTTTCTGTAGTTGTACAGATTTTTACTTCAGATAGATAGATCGTTAGAGATAGTCGTAAAGTACCCTTTTGCATCTATTTAAATTTTCATCTTTTAATTATTCCATATTAGAGCAACAAAACTCTTATTTTAATAGTGCGGGCAAAAAAATAAATAAATATTTTATTAAAATAAATAATTTTCATATAAATTTGCGCTGCAATTTGCCGGAACATGTATCTATTTATGTTGAACAAGTCAAAATACAGGATGATAAGAAGGGAATGAAAAGTTGTGTTTAGAATAACACGTTACACTAGCATTGCATAGATCTTCACTGGCTTTGATGAAATACTGGAAAATTTATTTCCCTCATATTATTTAATTACGGCGTTTGATGACCATACCTATAGTTCTTTGCAATAGATGTCGATCGCTCACCACCGCTACGCATCTAAGTCACGGCTAACGGTGCAATTTAGGAAGTAGCTGTCGATGATCGCAGTGCAGTTTAGAAAGCAGTTTTAGATCGCGTATCTCTGCTACGCATGCAAGTCACCGCGGGCTCTCGGCTAATGTTAAGAATACTTCAGAGGCGCATGCAATCCGCGTAAGCTATATACTGTTAGAAACTTGGTTTTGTTTACATCGCGATTCTCGTTTCGCGGGAGCGTGACGTCATTATTAAAATGATTATTCCGTTCTCGTGAACGAATCGCGATGTGGACAAAACTTGGCTGATCATGCAAATCACCTTTCTCGCCGCTCACGCATCCTGTTTTGCATATCCAGAGGGCGTTGCCGGCAACGGTTATGTTCCGGAACGTACCCATCTTCGGATATAAAGGCTAGACACTTTTCTGGTTTTAAGTCAGATCGCTTTTAAGTCAGATCGCTTTAAAGGAGATCGCTTTGTTTTTAAGTGAGATCGCTTTGGTCATTAGACCGGTTAGTCATTTGATCGATATACTGATCGATGGAAGGATCTAGAAGGATCTAGATCGGGCAGACGGATCTTCGTAAAGTCATGTTTCGATGTTGTCGAAAGTTACGATAAAGTGTTTATCGGTGAACGCGGATATTTAAACTAAACTTAGTAGTTTTGATGGTTCTCAGTTAAGGAGACCATGTTTCCCGTGTTGTGGACTTTATAGTGCTGATCCGGAAAGTTTAAAGTTTTTGCCATAGCCTGTGCCCAGCTAGTGGTGGCGTCGGAAAGTGCACGTGGTCACGTAAGTGTGAAATGCTTTTTATTCCACTTACTTGTGTAAATAATACGTTAACCAGAAACGTGTCTAGGCATGGAACTTACACTGAAAAACCTTCATATGAGCTGTAGTGCTCATGTTTTGTAAATAGTATGCTTTAGTTATTTGGCTTACCTGTTTTCATGATATATACTGTAAGCAAATACAATGGATTCACTCTTCAATAAAAGTGATTTTGATTTAAACTGGAACTGTTCTCATTTAACACTTCTACAGCTACTTGTATTCCTACAACTACTATCTAACGTTTGTTATAGCTGCAACACTCTGTTTTAAATTTTCAACGAAGTTGTGGAACCAGAATTTCGTGGCTCATAGTTATTCTATCACCAGCTTCATCAGAAATTTAATTATACGTTAATTTTCAATATATAACTTACGGATATGATACATATTTCCGTCAAAGGTTACGGGCCCGTGCTCCCCATAACAACGTTAAAAATTTAGAAGTGTTAGAGTTCCAACGAATCCTGTCGACGGGGGCCGCGGACGGCGCCATTTGCATGTCGACGAAAGCGTAAACAAAAGGTCTGTTCAGCTCAGTTCCAAAAGGCCACCTTGCCATGGAGGCAAATAAAATTACTGCATTAACTAGAGACAATTACGTCACTTGGAGGAATGAAGTTTCATTCGCTCTTAAAGGAGAGGGCTGTTTCGGATTTGTAGACCGAACAGCGTTACCGGTGGATGAAAAAACGTCACGCCGTGATTATGAAGATCACATGCGAAGAAAGGACCGCGCGTTAGCAATCCTGTTCCAGAATGTTTCATCTGATTACCAAGAGTTAATTGACATTAACGACGATCCGGCAGATGCGTGGGATAAGTTAAAAACGCACTTCGACGCGCCGACTCGCGCCAACCTGGTGCGTTTACTGGATGAGTTCTTCAGCCTACGTCCGGAGCCAGATGAACCGGTGGATATCTTCTGTACGCGTTTGAAGAAGGCGGTCGCCAAATTGAAGGACGTCAAGCACCCGGTGGAAAGCGTCTATGTGGCATTCCAGGCCATAAGATACCTCTCTGATGACTTCCAGGGAATAGTTCAGCTAATCTACAGATGGGAGGACAAAGATTTCACTTTGGAGAAAATCCAACATGAATTGTCTGCGGAAGAAGGACGTATCCGGCAACTCCGTAGTGATAGAAACAATGTAAGTCAAAATTCATCTGTATTCTTGTCTCAGAGTAATGTAAATGTAAAGTGTAAAAATAACAAAGTGTTTAAAAGTGTTAAACCAGTTAAAAGGGTCATAGGACCATGTTATTTTTGTAAGAAGGCAGGTCATTTAAAAAATAATTGCCCTATTCTTAAGTCTAGCTCAAATATAATTGAATTGTATTCATCTGCTAGAGTTGAAGCTAATACTGTGCAGGATCCTAGCGATAGACTCAGCTGGGTAATTGACACCGCTGCTACGCGGCACTTTTGCAATGATATTAATTTATTCTCAAAATTTAAGGAAAGCAAAGGTGCATCTATGTCGCTAGCAGTGGGTGATATTGAGAGCCCAGTTGAGGCTATCGGTACGGTCAAAATGTATGTTCAGTTTCAGAACATAAGAAGTAATATTGTTTTGTCTGATGTAATGTTTTCGCCTAAGTTAAGACGAAACTTATTAGCCGCATCTGTTCTTGAGGAACAGGGGTATACTTTTAAAGGGGCTAATGGGGTATTGTGGTTTTACACTCCAAAGGGAGAAAAATTCTTCTATGCTAAGCGAAAAGAAGGGTTATATTTTTTAAAACCTCAATACGAAGTTCAGACTGCAAATAACAATATTGAAGACCGTAAAACTAAAGGAAAGGATCAGGGTAGGGATAAAAATTCTAAGAAAGATAGAAAACCCCTAAATAAGAAAAACAGTATTGACAAAATGAAAAATTTGCCTAGAATAAATAAAAGTAAACGTAACTCTGAGGTGAAGTCGAGGTCAAAGGAAAAGGTTAATGAGAAACCAAGTTGTGCGGTTTCTGAGGTTTTGAATAAAACGGAACTCTGGCATAGGAGATATTGCCACATTAACTCTGATTATTTATATCAGACAAGTAAAGTTTCCGCGGCTAATGGACTCCCTAGACTAAAATATGCAAAAATTAACTGTACACACTGTAAGTTAGCAAAGTCTAAGAGAATTTCTTTTAAGCCAATTGGTAGGATAAGGTCCACTAAACCTTTACAATTACTCCATATGGATGTGTGTGGTCCCTTACCTACAGCTTCAATGGGCGGAAACAGATACTTTTTGACAATAACTGACGACTTCAGCCGGAAAGTGTTTGTTTATATAATGAAACAAAAATCAGAGGTGTTTAAGATATTTAAAGAATTCCAAGCTAAGGAAGAAAGGCAGCTAGGCAAAAAGATTTTGTGTATCCGTACGGACAATGGTATGGAGTTCTGTCACAACCAGTTCAAGGCATACTTAAATAAATTGGGGATTAAATCAGAAAGGTCAAATGCATATACACCCGAACAGAACGGGGTTTCTGAAAGATTTAATCTGACTGCACTAGATTGTGTGAAAGCTATGCTTGATCAAAGCCAGGTTGATAACAGAATGTGGGCAGAAGCGATTTTGTGTTTTACACACACCAAGAACAGAATATGTCATAAGTTCAAAACCAAAACTCCACACGAGTTATATTATGGAAGGAAGCCAGCCGTTGCTCACCTCAAAGTTTTCGGGTGCAAAGCCTATGTGGGCACAGCCAAACAAATTAGAAATAAGTTGGATATGAGAGCCCAAATAGGAATAATGGTCGGATATGCCGAAAGCACCAAAGGCTATAGGATTTATATAGCGGGTAAAAAGAAAGTTGAGGAAACTTCTAATGTAAGGTTTGAGGAAGGAGTGGCAGCGGAAGGCGTCCTGGGCCCTAATTACCCTAAAGGAATCACCTTGAGAAAATCGAACGTTACTCAGTCGATTGACTCGGAATCAGAATGCTTAGGAGGAGTGTCAGAGGAAGAAGCAGGTGAGAGCCGTGACACTAGTAAATATAGTGGGGATGAGGACTCTCCTGCTGATTCTGGTCTGACACCCTGCTCAGATATTGACTGGATACGGAAAGCAGTACCTAGGCCTGATGGGAGTAGGACGGATATTTACTACTCGGTAAAAGGTGACAATAAAAGGCTGAGATCTCATAATGATGTCAGAAAGTTTTGTGGAAAAGCTAACATTCATTATGATCAGCAAATGTTTAATTTTAGAGAGAAAAAGGGGGTAAGTGATATCAAAAGGAAACCAGAAGCAAGCAATGTTGAGATCTTGATACCCAAGAGCTATAAATCGGCAATAGAATCTCCCCAGTCCGATAAATGGCAAGAAGCCATGGATGATGAAATAGCTACAATGCAAGAGAGGGGTGTCTGGGACTTAGTGCCTGCACCCATCTCACAACAAAAAATTATAGGAAGTAGATGGGTTTATACCATTAAGAAGGATGAAAGGGGAAATGTGAAACGATTCAAAGCTCGCCTAGTAGCTCAAGGATATACCCAGATAAAAGGGGACTCATATGATGAAGTGTTTAGCCCTGTGATTAATTTTAGTTTAATCTGAGCTTTCTTCTCCATATTCGTTTGCATGCTTAAATGGAAACATTTTCAACTGGACATTAAGTCCGCATATCTTTATGCAAAGTTGAATGATAAAATTTTCTTGAAACAACAAAATGATATAGACCATACAGTTTCACTTTTGAGTAAAGAATTTGATATCAAAGAATTGGGAAAAGTCAAAAGACTTTTGGGTGTGGAATTTAAGGAACTTAGTTGTAAACGAGTCTTTTAAAATTAACTTTGTTAATACTAAAGATAACGTAGCAGATTACTTCACGAAGCCAATGACTAAAGATAGAGTTTTAAAATTTAGTAATGATATCTTTAAAATATAAAATTTAACTGTTCAAATAAAAATTTTACTTTAAATTTTTTTTTCATATTTTCAAAGTATAAATGGTTAGGGTATTTTATAATTTATTCCTCTCTCATTGATACAAATGAAATGTATCTTGAGTATATATTGTTATGTGACAATGAACTGTTACTTTTCTCACATTACACTTGAAAAAAAAATATATATCCATTTTTACTACATGCATAATGCATTTTCGCTTATGTGAATAAAATGTTATCTGAATGTACATTATTGATATAATTCACATGAAACATAAAATTTTTTAATCTGTGTTTATCTCATATGTATATTTACCTTCTGTATCTTTTATTATCATTGCCATTGTATTGGGTATTTAGTGTGTATACTAGTCATGGGCTAAGATAATAAAACTTAAATTTTTAATCTTAAATGTTAAATTTCATAGTTATACATTAAATTTTCTACAAACTTGAATTTGATGTTTAGACTTAAATTTTTAATCTTAAATGTTAAATTTCATAGTTATACATTAAATTTTCTACAAACTTGAATTTGATGTTTAGATTTAAATTTTTAATCTTAAATGTTAAATTTCATAGTTATACATTAAATTTTCTACAAACTTGAATTTGATGTTTAGACTTAAATTTTTAATCTTAAATGTTAAATTTCATAGTTATACATTAAATTTTCTACAATTTGATTTTGATGTTTAGATTTAAATTTTTAATCTTAAATGTTAAATTTCATAGTTATACATTAAATTTTCTACAAACTTGAATTTGATGTTTAGATTTAAATTTTTAATCTTAAATGTTAAAATTGATAACTATACCTAAAATTTTTCTAGAGCTTAAAATTTTTGATATCTTTAGATTTTTAAATTTTAAACTTAATGTTTGTTTATAAATTTTCAAAATAGTAAAGAAATAGCTTTCTTCAGTATGAGCTAGTACTTAAGAAAGGGCAATAGTATGGTTATACTGTTTTCTTTGACTATGTTATCCTTAAACATGTAATTTAAAGAATGCTTATGATCTGCATAATAGATAAGTGTACTCATTTGATTGTTGCCATTTTGAGAAAAGGCTATTCACTTTCTAAATGTTATAAGTGTTATAAATTTCTTTAATGTATAAAATTTTGTGTATGCATACATTATGTTTTTAGGATACTAAGAACTTTGATTCTTAGAATAACCTTTTGTTGGATGAAAGCATGGGCGCCGAGAGTTGGTGTTTTTGCATGAGGGGGCCGATTGTTAGAAACTTGGTTTTGTTTACATCGCGATTCTCGTTTCGCGGGAGCGTGACGTCATTATTAAAATGATTATTCCGTTCTCGTGAACGAATCGCGATGTGGACAAAACTTGGCTGATCATGCAAATCACCTTTCTCGCCGCTCACGCATCCTGTTTTGCATATCCAGAGGGCGTTGCCGGCAACGGTTATGTTCCGGAACGTACCCATCTTCGGATATAAAGGCTAGACACTTTTCTGGTTTTAAGTCAGATCGCTTTAAAGGAGATCGCTTTGTTTTTAAGTGAGATCGCTTTGGTCATTAGACCGGTTAGTCATTTGATCGATATACTGATCGATGGAAGGATCTAGAAGGATCTAGATCGGGCAGACGGATCTTCGTAAAGTCATGTTTCGATGTTGTCGAAAGTTACGATAAAGTGTTTATCGGTGAACGCGGATATTTAAACTAAACTTAGTAGTTTTGATGGTTCTCAGTTAAGGAGACCATGTTTCCCGTGTTGTGGACTTTATAGTGCTGATCCGGAAAGTTTAAAGTTTTTGCCATAGCCTGTGCCCAGCTAGTGGTGGCGTCGGAAAGTGCACGTGGTCACGTAAGTGTGAAATGCTTTTTATTCCACTTACTTGTGTAAATAATACGTTAACCAGAAACGTGTCTAGGCATGGAACTTACACTGAAAAACCTTCATATGAGCTGTAGTGCTCATGTTTTGTAAATAGTATGCTTTAGTTATTTGGCTTACCTGTTTTCATGATATATACTGTAAGCAAATACAATGGATTCACTCTTCAATAAAAGTGATTTTGATTTAAACTGGAACTGTTCTCATTTAACACTTCTACAGCTACTTGTATTCCTACAACTACTATCTAACGTTTGTTATAGCTGCAACACTCTGTTTTAAATTTTCAACGAAGTTGTGGAACCAGAATTTCGTGGCTCATAGTTATTCTATCACCAGCTTCATCAGAAATTTAATTATACGTTAATTTTCAATATATAACTTACGGATATGATACATATTTCCGTCATATACAATAATAACGATGACTCCGCTTCATGCAATAACGATACGCACGATGCGCGAGCATATGCAATTCGCATCGCATTACAAAATGAATCTTCTTTTATTAGCGGATGCTAGCATGCAATAACGCTATGCACGCTGAGCGGGCACATACAATCTGTTGGAAACTTGGTTCTGTTTTCGTCGCGATTCTCGTTATCGCGAGAACGTGTTTACATTTTTAGAATGGTTCTACCGTTCTCGTGAACGACTCGTGACGGGAACAGAACATGCCATTCATGCAAATCGCCATCTCGCCGCGCGCGCATCCTGATTTGCATATAGTGAGGGCGCTGCCGTCAACGGTTGTGTTCCGGAGCGTACCCATCACAGTGTATATATGATAGGACACATTCTCAGTTATTCAGAGACTTTACAGACCTTGACTGACCATGTAGTAGACATGGGAGACTTTTCAGAGTTTAAGATCTTGTAGTTATGCAGACTTAAGACTCGACGTATAGTCAGATCGATCAGACGGTGATCGACGGTGAAAGACCTTGTATGGAAGGCAGACCTTGATCGGTAGAGAGTAGTCTAACTTCTAAAGCCATGACGTGTGACCTGATGATGGTGGCTTCATTAACGTGCACGGCATGTGTGGTACAGTAGCTGTTTTTTCTACTTACCGATGTTATAGTAACTGAGAGTGTGTGCCTAGTCATAGACTGTTTAAAACCTTTTTTTCATGAGCTTGCTAGCTCATTGTATATAGTTTTGCTTTGCAACGAATGTTACAGTGTTTTATTTTGTAACTTCATCTGATGCAATGGATCTCACAACAAATAAATTGTGTTTGTGTTTAACGAGCTTGTTTTCTTGAGAAAACACATCACTACTGCATATCATCTGCTACAAAAATTTTCTACCAGCACTTCGGATAGGGATATGACCAACACTGCTAAATCTGCAAATGACTTTCAAATTTTTTCTAGTCAAGTCGCTCAGCTAACACAGCAATAGCCGCCGACATTTGGTTATGGGCCGTAGTATGTCAAGGCCATAACTTTTATCCGTGATAAAGCAGCAGTGAAGAGTTGTGAATTCCATCGACGGGGGCCGCGACCGGCGCCATTTGCATCAAGCAGAAAGGTAAACAACGCACTCTAGTCACAGTTAAAGACTATGGAGGTGAGCAACGGCATAGAAGCGTTAAACAGGGACAATTACGTCACCTGGCGTAATGAAATTTCGTTTATCCTGAAAGGAGAAGGATGTTACGGCCACATCAACCGTACTGCATTACCAGTCGACGAATCTACGTCACGCCGCGAGCGAGAGGAGTACATGCGCAGTAGCGACCGCGCACTTTCCATCCTGTTTCGAAATATCTCGGCGGAGTACAGAGAACTGCTCGACATCGACGACAGCCCGGCGGATGCGTGGGAGAAGTTGGAGGCGCATTTTGAGGCCCCAACGCGCGCTAATTTAGTTCATCTGTTGGACGAGTTTTTCAGTCTACGCCCGGAAATCGAGGAGCCCATCGACATATTCTGTACGAGGATAAGGAAAGCTGTCACCAAGCTCAAGAACGTGAATCACCCCGTGGAGGATGTGTACGTGGCATTCCAAGCCATCCGGTATCTCCCAGACCAGTACCAGAGTATCATTCAAATCATTTATCGCTGGAGCGATACTGATTTTAAATTGGATAAAATTCAGAAAGAACTGTCTTTGGAGGAGGGCAGGATTAGACAGTTGAGGAAGGATCATGACAATAATAATGTAAGTTCCAATTCATCTGTATATTTTTCAAATGTTAGCGCTAAATGCAAAAATGTCACCAAAGTTAAAAAGTCTATTAAGGTCATAGGACCATGTTTTATGTGTAATAAAAATGGTCATGTAAAGGCACAATGCCCAAAATTGAAAAAGATGACTAGCTCTAGTATTATTGAAGTATTTTCAAATATAAATGTAGAAGCTAATATTGTTGATAATCCTGACAATAGGCTCAGCTGGGTGATTGACACCGCTGCTACGCGACACTTTTGTAATGATGTTAAAATGTTTTCAAAATTTGATAAATGTAAGGATACATCTATGTCGCTAGCAGTGGGTGATATGGAAAGCCCAGTTGAGGCTATTGGAACGGTGAACATGTATGTTAAATTTAAAGATCATACAAATAATATTGTGCTACAAAATGTTATGTATTCACCAAAATTACGGCGTAACTTGTTGGCCGCATCTGTATTAGAAGAGCAGGGCTATTCTTTTAGTGCAGCCAAAGGTGTTCTATGGTTTAAGACTCCTGAGGGAGAAAATTTCTTTTACGCTAAACGTAAAGAAGGATTGTATTTCTTAAAACCACAGTACTCAACTAAAAGTTTAAATAGTAGTGTTGAGGGCCGTAAAGGAGATCAGGATAGGGACAAAAATTCTAAACAGGTTAGAAAAACCCCTGCAACAAATAGTCAAAGTCAAAACAAAATTAGGCCTAACTTGAATAAAAGGAAAAACAAATCTGATTTAAAATCAAAGTCAAATAAAATTAGTGGTTCAACAGTTGAAATTCTGAACAAAACTGAATTATGGCATAGAAGATATGGCCATATTAACTCAGACTACTTGCACCAAACAAGTAAAGTTTCCGCGGCAAACGGACTCCCAAAATTAAAATATGCAAAAGTAAATTGCATTCATTGCAAACTTGCAAAATCTAAGAGAGTTTCGTACAAACCAATAGGCAGGATTAGATCTACAGAACCTTTGCAATTACTGCACATGGACGTTTGTGGTCCAATGCCTGTAGCTTCATTGGGGGGAAACAAATACTTCTTGACTATTACAGACGATTTTAGCCGCAAGGTGTTTGTTTTTATTTTAAAACAAAAATCAGATGTGTTCAAAGTTTTTCAGGATTTTCAAGCTTGTCAGGAGAGACAATTAGGCAAAAAGATTTTGTGCATCCGTACTGATAACGGCATGGAATTTTGTCACGGTCAATTTAAAGCTTTTTTGAAAAAGTTAGGGATTAAGCATGAACGATCTAACACTTATACACCCGAACAAAACGGGGTATCTGAAAGATTCAACCTGACAGCGTTAGATTGTGTCAAGGCAATGCTTAATCAAAGCAAAGTTGGTGACAAAATGTGGGCAGAGGCAATCCTATGTTTTACTTATACAAAGAACAGGATTTGCCATAAATTTAAAGTTAAAACTCCACACGAATTGTACTATGGGAAGAAGCCTGCTGTATCCCATCTCAGAGTTTTTGGATGTAAGGCTTATGCTGGTATAGCAAAACAGCTTAGGAAGAAGCTAGACCTAAGAGCTCAACTGGGAGTTATGGTAGGATATGCGGAAAATACCAGGGGCTATAGAATTCTTCTTGTGAAAGAAGGAAAAATATTAGAAATAAGCAATGTCCGTTTTGAGGAGATGGAAGCAGCGGAAGGCGTCCTGGACCCCATTCGACCTAGAAACTTCACCCAAAAGAAATCGGGTTTTACTCGAACATCAGATTCAGGTTCGGGATGTTTGGATAGTGAGTCAGAGGAAGAAGCAGGTGAGAGCCATGACACTAGTCATACTAGTGAGGAAGAGGACTCTCCTGCTGATTCCGATCTGACCCCCTGTTCAAACATAGATTGGGAAAGGAAAGCTGTACCCAGGCCTGATGGAACTCGAACTGATGTTTACTACTCAGTGAGGGGTGATAAACATAGGCTGAGAAGTCATAATGATGTTAAAAAATTCTGTGCTAAGGCTAACATACATTATGACCAAAATTTGTTTAACTTCAGAGAAAAGAGGGATATCAAATCCAGGCCAGAGGCAAGCAACATAGAAATAATAGGTGATATTGATCATGTAGTTTCTTTGCTAAAGGGAGAATTTGATATCAAATCTCTAGGGAAGGTCCAAAAACTGTTAGGTGTGGAATTTGCTGAAATCAATAACAAAATTTTTATACATCATAGGCAGTACATTAATAAGATTTGCCAAATGTTTGAGGAATTTTTAGCATTAAATTTTTGTAATCAAATTTCCAAAAACAAAAATGATTAAATTTGTAACTTCTAAATTTTTTTTTCTTTCTTTTACAAAATATGGTTAGGATATCGTATATTTTACTCCTCCCTCTGTGATGCAGATAATTGTATCTAGAGTATATATATGTGTATTGTTTACAATGAACTTTCTAAAATTTTTCACATTACACTGAATGTATATATATATCCATGTTTTCAATTCCCGCATAAGACAGTTATGCTTATGTGTATTATTTTGTGTGTTTACTCCTTGTTATCATACACTTGGCTATGATTCATTGATGACAAACCACTTATTTAAATTTGAATACAACACAGAAAGGAAAAAAAAAATCTTTCATTATCTGTGTCATTGCTATTAGTATTAATTATGTATACTGGTCTTGGACAGAGATAATGAACAGCCATAATTGAATTTAATATTTATAGTAAATTTTTAATCTTAAATGTTAAATTTAATAGTTATACATGAAATTTTCTACACAAATTGAATTTGATATTTATAGTGAAATTTTTTAATCTTAAATGTTAAATTTAATAATTATACATAAAATTTTCTACATAATTGAATTTGATATTTATAGTGAAATTTTTTAATCTTAAATGTTAAATTTAATAATTATACATAAAATTTTCTACATAATTGAATTTGATATTTAAAGTGAAATTTTTTAATCTTAAATGTTAAATTTAATAATTATACATAAAATTTTCTACATAATTGAATTTGATATTTAAAGTGAAATTTTTTTTTAATCTTAAATGTTAAATTTAATAATTATACATAAAATTTTCTACATAATTGAATTTGATATTTAAAGTGAAATTTTTTTTAATCTTAAATGTTAAATTTAATAATTATACATAAAATTTTCTACACAACTTGAATTTGATATTTATAGTAAAATTTTTTTAATCTTAAATGTTAAATTTAAATTATTATACTTAAATTTCTTGAAACTTAAATTTTGACTTAAATTAAATTTTTTGGAACTTAGTGTTTCAATGATATCTAAATTTTTCTTTCAATGATAAATTTTTTTTGCTTAACATGAAAAGTAATATATATACTTTATGTGTTTGCTGGATACTAAAGAACTTGACATTTTTGCTGTTATGTTTTTTTAGAGTAATTTCATTGATTGATAGCACGTGCGCCGAGATTTGGGGTTTTGCATGAGGGGGCCGATTGTTGGAAACTTGGTTCTGTTTTCGTCGCGATTCTCGTTATCGCGAGAACGTGTTTACATTTTTAGAATGGTTCTACCGTTCTCGTGAACGACTCGTGACGGGAACAGAACATGCCATTCATGCAAATCGCCATCTCGCCGCGCGCGCATCCTGATTTGCATATAGTGAGGGCGCTGCCGTCAACGGTTGTGTTCCGGAGCGTACCCATCACAGTGTATATATGATAGGACACATTCTCAGTTATTCAGAGACTTTACAGACCTTGACTGACCATGTAGTAGACATGGGAGACTTTTCAGAGTTTAAGATCTTGTAGTTATGCAGACTTAAGACTCGACGTATAGTCAGATCGATCAGACGGTGATCGACGGTGAAAGACCTTGTATGGAAGGCAGACCTTGATCGGTAGAGAGTAGTCTAACTTCTAAAGCCATGACGTGTGACCTGATGATGGTGGCTTCATTAACGTGCACGGCATGTGTGGTACAGTAGCTGTTTTTTCTACTTACCGATGTTATAGTAACTGAGAGTGTGTGCCTAGTCATAGACTGTTTAAAACCTTTTTTTCATGAGCTTGCTAGCTCATTGTATATAGTTTTGCTTTGCAACGAATGTTACAGTGTTTTATTTTGTAACTTCATCTGATGCAATGGATCTCACAACAAATAAATTGTGTTTGTGTTTAACGAGCTTGTTTTCTTGAGAAAACACATCACTACTGCATATCATCTGCTACAAAAATTTTCTACCAGCACTTCGGATAGGGATATGACCAACACTGCTAAATCTGCAAATGACTTTCAAATTTTTTCTAGTCAAGTCGCTCAGCTAACACAGCAATAGCCGCCGACACAATCTGCGTAGCATTGAAATAGCTGTCAATCGCGCGCGCGTTTAAGGCCGCGCGTGTTTCGTGCACCATTTGTGCGGGAGCGTGGCACCCGTGTAGCGAATTCACAATATAAATTGCACTTTATTCGCGTATTCGCCTTTAACGCGCTACGCGGGTGCATCAATAACCAAACTCAATTCAATAAAGATTTACACGGACTCACAACTGACAATACTTTGCACAATAAATAAAATAGTATTAATAAATACTTTTATATGTCTTAAGTTAAGCATTACTTATATTTGCATAGAAAAGTAAATTACATAATAATTATAGGGAAAATTTCGTATTTATTCGAACTTAAAATTTCCCCACCTTATAAAATAACATTAAAATCTGTTTTTTCTTATAAGGTTAGCAAGTATAGATCGAAAATAAATTTTGATCATTCATAAATTTATTAAATATTTTTTATTTTACTTTTTTGGAAACTGAAGCTATGAATTATTATTTCAAATTGTGGTTACGCTAGAACCTAAAAAATACATATGAACTTTTCTAAAATGGATATTCAGAAAGTGAAATTTATAAACTAACTTCAATATTTAAATGAGAAGGAATTTAACAAAACTAAAAAAGCAATTAAATTCAGATATTCTTGATAATAGTTTGACAGTGATTTTTTACATTTTATTAAATTTCCCATTTATTAGTATTCTGTAACTTAGTGTCTTTATGTAGTCCCGTTTTTCTGGCCTTTTTTAGTCCTAGGGAAAACTGGTTGTAATATAAAGTGATGCAAAAAAAAAATATGTTTTAATAATAAAACTCCTGACTTTTTGAAGTTTTCCTCTTAAGATTTTGAAAATCTACTAAATGGAGATGTGAGCAATTTGTCAATAACTAAAGAACTTTTAAAATCTGTAAAAGAAACAGGGGGAAAAATATAGACAAAGAATGGAGAAAACAGCAAAAAAGGAGTTAAGCTAAAATCTGAACACGAGAAAAATGTATTAAAGACTTTGAAAATGAATATTGTTATTATATTCTATTTTATATAATTTTATAAAGAAATAATCTTTATAAAATTATTTCTTTATAAAATTATATAAAATAGTGATGAGTTAAAAAAAAAGTTACAATCATCACAAAAAGTGCTTTCAACAGCAGAGAAGATGATTGAAGGCAGCATAAAAAAGAAAGATTTATCAGAGATTGAAAATGGCCAAGTTCTCTTAAAAGAGGCAAAATCAAATATTGAAAAAAATCTTACAAAATTAGAAGAGCACAGAAACTCAAATTAATTCAGTGTGTCCAAACTGTTAAAAAACAAGCATCTTGGACCTATTTGTATTTTGGATAAAAAAAATTTAGTGTGTATTTAACTGGCAGGCAACTTCTGTTCTTTAAGATTAGATAGTATCATTAAATCTTTTTCTCAGTTTTCTAGCTTAACTTTTTAAGATTTAATACTCTTCATGCTTTAATTAATGTAAAATGAAATTTTTATATGCCTAAAATAACTATCGAGTGTGCGCAACATCATTTTCTAGCTGCTACAAAACTGCTCTGCACTGCTACGAAACAGCAATATTTCCTGCTACAAAGGTGCTACAAAACTCAGTTTTCAGTTTTCCACCCCTGAAAAAGTAAGTTGAGGTTTTGAACGATGTATGGGAAAAATAGCAACTTGCAATCTTGTAATTACGTTTTTCCAGCAAAAATATCAATGTTTTTAATATTGAATTCTGTTGAAGGAAAATATCAATGTTAGAGAAAAATCTTATCAGTTTTTTTGTTTGAATTATTTTTGCATAAACTATGATTAATTTAGTTTATTCTCGTGAGTTGCCCAGAGGACATTAGTATATTTTTCTATCCATCTTCTAAATATTGCATATTAGATGACTAAACTAGCTTATTTTTATATTCTGATTAATTATCAAGATTAATTTTTTAATTATTTTCGCATAAATAGCACGATTACGCAATTCACTTTATGTTCCCGTGAATCGCCGAAAGTCCATTAGTATCTTTTCCATCTATCCCCATCTTCTAAATATTGCATATTAGATTGACTAAACTAGCTTTTTTTCATATTTTGGCTATTATTAAGGTTTGATTTTTTCATATGTTTACGTGAATCGCCAAGAGTCCATTAGTATCTTTTCCCACCAGTCTTCTAAATGCTACACATTAGATTGACTAGAGTACTTTATTTTTGTATTCAGGTTATTTATTAAGGTTCATTTTTTTTTATTATTTTTGCATAATACATATTTTCCTATTTTGAAAAATGGGTATGAACCTTTAGAAGGGATATTTTCTAAAAAGTGGTATTAAAATAATGATTTAGGCAAATTAAACAGCAACCATTTTGACATGGATATCTTAAATATTCATATCTCTAAATACATTGCTAGTCCAGATTTTCAAGGTTGTACTGTATATGCAGATAAAATTGTATACAAATATAGAAAATTTTGAGTTATTTGAATGTTCTTTTTCTCACTTTCATGTATTCATGGTAAATATCAGTTAAATCTAAAACTATGTTTTGAAATTGGGGTTAAAACAGTAGTACACAGTACCTGGAATTTTGTTGGAGACAACAAGGGAAAACCTGGAAAACTCAGGGAATTTCATTTTGAAGAATGGGCATGAACCCTGTATCGAA
This sequence comes from Amaurobius ferox, assembly GCA_951213105.1. NCBI lineage: Eukaryota > Metazoa > Arthropoda > Arachnida > Araneae > Amaurobiidae > Amaurobius > Amaurobius ferox. Next base: position 8,714,831 of record OX578133.1, read on the forward strand.
GAATAAACATTGATGTTTTCGAAACATCGATTTTCTATTTTCTTCACTCCTTTGGCTTGTATTGAAGAGTTGCGCGAGGCAAGGGATTATAGATTATTGAAATGTACGAAATTGCAGTGTATGAAAAACTTGAACTCAATTTCCTAGTTCTTTATCTGATGAAAACTTGGAAGAAAGTTAAAAATATGCAAAAAGGACAATGCTACGAACAAAAATTTGATAAAGAATTTTTAAAAATAGCTAAATCAGCCACTTATGAACACTTAACCCTTTGCACTCATAATTATGCTTTAGAAAGTTAGCAAATAACTCTGAATTTTTTTTCATGTTCGATCAAGATGAATTTTTTTGATGGAAATGTGTTCCAATTTAACAATAAGGTTTACCATCCTTAAATCAAAAATTTAAAAATATAACCCCTGAATACACCCCTTGGCCTAGGATGGGAATGTGGCCACATAATATTTTATTTTTCAACGTGTCAAAATAATTTATTGAAACTACGCCCCCCATACATTTGTCAACGCCCCCCATATATTTGTTGTAGTTAATAACAACCGTGGGTTTGTTCACTTCCTGCAAATTTCCTCCACGTACTCTTCTGCTTATTGGCTGAGTACCCGAAACATCCCAACTACTAAGTGCAGTGACGACCCTTTTATCTTTCCAGGCCAATAATAGTAAGTTTCCCGATCTGCAGGCAAATGTATTATCCTCGGAAAACTGCGGTCTTTTTATAGAGTCTGGTATGAATTTCCGGGTAATTTGGATAGTTCCGGTTAAGTACATGTTTATTTTCAGAAGTTCTCGTGCAAGTGGTAGACTTGTATAATACCTGTCAGTAAATATATGGTATCCTTTACTGCCAGGATTGCCTTCCAGTAAATTTTAGCACAAATGCAGCACAACTCGTGAACTTAAAGGAAGGTCAGGTCTTACTACATTTTCTGATGTCAAGCTTCCGTAGTAAGGCAAAATAGAATATATATATCCAGTATTAGCATCTGCCAACACATATATCCTGATTCCCCACTTTGTTGGTTTATTTGGGTTATAAGTCAAAAAACTTATTCTGCCTTTGAATCCAACTACAGACTCATCAACGGAAATTTCCCTTGACGGAACAAAATGTTCCTTGAACTTTTTGTCCAAAAAATCTAAATAATGACTGACCTTTTGCACCTGACTCCGAAGACTTTGATCGTTTGGATCTGTCTCATGCAAATGAAGCATCCAAAAGATTTGCATGAATCGTTCCCTTCTGAATATGGCGCTAAAGAAAGGAATTTTAGCATTAAAGTTTTGGGACCAATATTCCTGCAGATGGCTAACAGTTAGCAGTTATTGTACCCATATTTAGAATAACTCCTAGAAAGGCCTCAAATTCTGCCACTGTAAGATCCACCCATGTATTCCACGTGGATCGCTTTGATAACCTTTTTTGTCTAATTTTATTGCGAGCATAATTATTCGTCTCTTCTACAATTTTTTCCATCAATTCATCTGCAAAAAAAAGTTTTAAAAAGTCAATGGGGTTTGAACAGTTGTCAGGAATATGTGGTCCTTCAGCTTTATCACCAGAAGTAAAATCTATCCTGTGCGGCACATTATCCTGCGTTGTAACATTTACCCATGGTCCATAATTGTCTTCTCTTGCATCGTGAATTGCGTCGTCGTCGCTGCTGCTTGTACTGGGCAACGGTATTGCCCGATTTCTTTTGGCAACTATAATGTCACTACCACTCGTATCACTTCCTGCAGCTTCTTCGCTGCTACCTTCGTCACTACTTTCATTGCACCGTAATTCTCGATTATAATAGTCCATATAAAATTCGTCGTCGCTGCTCTCAAACTCATTTTCAATGTTACCTTGTAAATGTCGCTTAGGCATTACGAACATAAAAAAATAAGAAATTAGTACTATAGTAATAGTACTATCTTAAATAATAAAAGGCAATGTCTGTGTGGGTGTGTGTCTGTCTGTCTGTCTGTCTTATACACTATACGTTTCGCGACCGCGCGTCGGAGAGCTACGAAATTTGGCAATCGGAGACCCGGGGGGGAGGGAAGGGGACACATGAAAACCGATTTTTAAAATTTTAATTATTTTTTTATTTATTTAATGTTTTATGCGATTTCGACCGTTTTTTGCCCTTTTTTCTCCACGATCCAGACATCGTAGAAAAAAATAAATGACACCATCGGAAAGAGCAGAGAATTTCGAGTAAAAATATATCAATTTCAAATCTGAATTTCGATTTCTAATATTTTTTAAAGATTTTAAAACAAAAGTCACTTTTTGCTCAAGAAAACGATTTTTGGTTTTTAAATTCTCGCATCGTGAAAAGTACTCATAATTTCGACTAATAATTTACATTTTCAGAAAGGTCAAACATCTGGCATTCTTACAAGTCCAATCTGGTCCAGAAATAATGAAAATTGCCTTCAGGATGGCAATTTTAAAGACGCCATGATTTTAAATTTGTCGGCTACCGGCTCAGTTTCTCAACGGCATTTTCCCCCCATCCGCATTAGTTTCTTCCCCGTCTCCATGGAGACCGCGCTTTCGGTTTTAACTGAATTACGAGCATAAGTGTTGTATACATCGGGCGAAATTATTATATTTATATGATATTTTAAATGGATATTTTTAAATGGATATTTTAAATAATTTAAATGATTGAATTATGGTGGTTTGAATTGTGGTGATGTATTTGAAATTATTATATTTATGGATTGGTGGAACGATATGGTTGATTTTTTTATTTTAAATGGATATTTTAATTTATAGATATTTTAAATGGATATTTTAATTTTATGGCTATTTTAAATGATGGAACGATGGAACGAGGATGGTGGAATTAAGAGCCTAGCATATGGTCGTTATAAATTTAAATTAGCGCGCGAGAATTGCACTCGGTAGGCCTGGGTTCGATTCCCGCCACTGATGCGGAGTACGATCACCTTAAACATATGGGTCGATAATTCCTTCCGAGAGGTTGGTGGCAGGGAAAGGAGGGTACGGTCTCTGTGGATGCCTCCCCCACTGGGTCCTGGTCCAAATTGGGTGAATAAAAAGAAAGTTATGGAGATTGTTGACGGAAATATGTATCATATCCGTAAGTTATATATTGAAAATTAACGTATAATTAAATTTCTGATGAAGCTGGTGATAGAATAACTATGAGCCACGAAATTCTGGTTCCACAACTTCGTTGAAAATTTAAAACAGAGTGTTGCAGCTATAACAAACGTTAGATAGTAGTTGTAGGAATACAAGTAGCTGTAGAAGTGTTAAATGAGAACAGTTCCAGTTTAAATCAAAATCACTTTTATTGAAGAGTGAATCCATTGTATTTGCTTACAGTATATATCATGAAAACAGGTAAGCCAAATAACTAAAGCATACTATTTACAAAACATGAGCACTACAGCTCATATGAAGGTTTTTCAGTGTAAGTTCCATGCCTTGACACGTTTCTGGTTAACGTATTATTTACACAAGTAAGTGGAATAAAAGGCATTTCACACTTACGTGACCACGTGCACTTTCCGACGCCACCACTAGCTGGGCACACGCTATGGCAAAAACTTTAAACTTTCCGGATCAGCACTATAAAGTTCACAACACGGGAAACATGGTCTCCTTAACTGAGAACCATCAAAACTACTAAGTTTAGTTTAAATATCCACGTTCACCGATAAACACTTTATCGAAACTTTCGACAACATCGAAACATGACTTTACGAAGATCCGTCTGCCCGATCTAGATCCTTCTAGATCCTTCCATCGATCAGTATAAGCAAGCTATCCAACGAGCTTTCCAAGCGATCGATCCGTCGATCAAAACGATCTACATTAAAACCAGAGCGATCTACTGACAAAGCGATCTTCATTAAAACCGATCTGACTTAAAACCAGAAAAGTGTCTAGCCTTTATACCCGAAGATGGGTGCGTTCCGGAACATAACCGTTGCCGGCAACGCCCTCTGGATATGCAAAACAGGATGCGTGAGCGGCGAGAAAGGTGATTTGCATGATCAGCCAAGTTTTGTCCACATCGCGATTCGTTCACGAGAACGGAATAATCATTTTAAAAATGACGTCACGCTCCCGCGAAACGAGAATCGCGATGTAAACAAAACCAAGTTTCTAACAATCGGCCCCCTCATGCAAAAACACCAACTCTCGGCGCCCATGCTGTCATCCAACAAAAGGTTATTCTAAGAATCAAAATTCTTAGTATCCTAAAAACATAATGTATGCATACACAAAATTTTATACATTAAAGAAATTTATAACACTTATAACATTTAGAAAGTGAATAGCCTTTTCTCAAAATGGCAACAATCAAATGAGTACACTTATCTATTATGCAGATCATAAGCATTCTTTAAATTACATGTTTAAGGATAACATAGTCAAAGAAAACAGTATAACCATACTATTGCCCTTTCTTAAGTACTAGCTCATACTGAAGAAAGCTATTTCTTTACTATTTTGAAAATTTATAAACAAACATTAAGTTTAAAATTTAAAAGTCTAAAGATATCAAAAATTTTAAGCTCTAGAAAAATTTTAGGTATAGTTATCAATTTTAATATTTAAGATCAAAAATTTAAATCTAAACATCAAAATCAAGTTGTAGAAAATTTAGTGTATAACTATGAAATTTAACATTTAAGATTAAAAATTTAAATCTAAACATCAAAAACAAATTGTAGAAAATTTAGTGTATAACTATGAAATTTAACATTTAAGATTAAAAATTTAAATCTAAACATCAAATTCAAGTTTGTAGAAAATTTAATGTATAACTATGAAATTTAACATTTAAGATTAAAAATTTAAGTCTAAACATCAAATTCAAGTTTGTAGAAAATTTAATGTATAACTATGAAATTTAACATTTAAGATTAAAAATTTAAGTCTAAACATCAAATTTAAGTTTGTAGAAAATTTAATGTATAACTATGAAATTTAACATTTAAGATTAAAAATTTAAGTTTTATTATCTTAGCCCATGACTAGTATACACACTAAATACCCAATACAATGGCAATGATAATAAAAGATACAGAAGGTAAATATACATATGAGATAAACACAGATTAAAAAATTTTATGTTTCATGTGAATTATATCAATAATGTACATTCAGATAACATTTTATTCACATAAGCGAAAATGCATTATGCGTGTAGTAAAAATGGATATATATTTTTTTTCAAGTGTAATGTGAGAAAAGTAACAGTTCATTGTCACATAACAATATATACTCAAGATACATTTCATTTGTATCAATGAGAGAGGAATAAATTATAAAATACCCTAACCATTTATACTTTGAAAATATGAAAAAAAAAATTTAAAGTAAAAATTTTTTTATTTGAACAGTTAAATTTTATATTTTAAAGATATCATTACTAAATTTTAAAACTCTATCTTTAGTCATTGGCTTCGTGAAGTAATCTGCTACGTTATCTTTAGTATTAACAAAGTTAATTTTAAAAGACTCGTTTACAACTAAGTTCCTTAAATTCCACAACCCAAAAGTCTTTTGACTTTTCCCAATTCTTTGATATCAAATTCTTTACTCAAAAGTGAAACTGTATGGTCTATATCATTTTGTTGTTTCAAGAAAATTTTATCATTCAACTTTGCATAAAGATATGCGGACTTAATGTCCAGCTGAAAATGTTTCCATTTAAGCATGCAAACAAATATGGAGAAGAAAGCTCTGATTAAACTAAAATTAATCACAGGGCTAAACACTTCATCATATGAGTCCCCTTTTATCTGGGTATATCCTTGAGCTACTAGGCGAGCTTTGAATCGTTTAACATTTCCCCTTTCATCCTTCTTAATGGTATAAACCCATCTACTTCCTATAATTTTTTGTTGTGAGATGGGTGCAGGCACTAAGTCCCAGACACCCCTCTCTTGCATTGTAGCTATTTCATCATCCATGGCTTCTTGCCATTTATCGGACTGGGGAGATTCTATTGCCGATTTATAGCTCTTGGGTATCAAGATCTCAACATTGCTTGCTTCTGGTTTCCTTTTGATATCACTTACCCCCTTTTTCTCTCTAAAATTAAACATTTGCTGATCATAATGAATGTTAGCTTTTCCACAAAACTTTCTGACATCATTATGAGATCTCAGCCTTTTATTGTCACCTTTTACTGAGTAGTAAATATCCGTCCTACTCCCATCAGGCCTAGGTACTGCTTTCCGTATCTAGTCAATATCTGAGCAGGGTGTCAGACCAGAATCAGCAGGAGAGTCCTCATCCCCACTAGATTTACTAGTGTCACGGCTCTCACCTGCTTCTTCCTCTGACACTCCTCCTAAGCATTCTGATTCCGAGTCAATCGACTGAGTAACGTTCGATTTCCTCAAGGTGATTCCTTTAGGGTAAATAGGGCCCAGGACGCCTTCCGCTGCCACTCCTTCCTCAAACCTTACATTAGAAGTTTCCTCAACTTTCTTTTTACCCGCTATATAAATCCTATAGCCTTTGGTGCTTTCGGCATATCCGACCATTATTCCTATTTGGGCTCTCATATCCAACTTATTTCTAATTTGTTTGGCTGTGCCCACATAGGCTTTGCACCCGAAAACTTTGAGGTGAGCAACGGCTGGCTTCCTTCCATAATATAACTCGTGTGGAGTCTTGGTTTTGAACTTATGACATATTCTGTTCTTGGTGTGTGTAAAACACAAAATCGCTTCTGCCCACATTCTGTTATCAACCTTGCTTTGATCAAGCATAGCTTTCACACAATCTAGTGCAGTCAGATTAAATCTTTCAGAAACCCCGTTCTGTTCGGGTGTATATGCATTTGACCTTTCTGATTTAATCCCCAATTTATTTAAGTATGCCTTGAACTGGTTGTGACAGAACTCCATACCATTGTCCGTACGGATACACAAAATCTTTTTGCCTAGCTGCCTTTCTTCCTTAGCTTGGAATTCTTTAAAAATCTTAAACACCTCTGATTTTTGTTTCATTATATAAACAAACACTTTCCGGCTGAAGTCGTCAGTGATTGTCAAAAAGTATCTGTTTCCGCCCATTGAAGCTGTAGGTAAGGGACCACACACATCCATATGGAGTAATTGTAAAGGTTTAGTGGACCTTATCCTACCAATTGGCTTAAAAGAAATTCTCTTAGACTTTGCTAACTTACAGTGTGTACAGTTAATTTTTGCATATTTTAGTCTAGGGAGTCCATTAGCCGCGGAAACTTTACTTGTCTGATATAAATAATCAGAGTTAATGTGGCAATATCTCCTATGCCAGAGTTCCGTTTTATTCAAAACCTCAGAAACCGCACAACTTGGTTTCTCATTAACCTTTTCTTTTGACCTCGACTTCACCTCAGAGTTACGTTTACTTTTATTTATTCTAGGCAAATTTTTCATTTTGTCAATACTGTTTTTCTTATTTAGGGGTTTTCTATCTTTCTTAGAATTTTTATCCCTACCCTGATCCTTTCCTTTAGTTTTACGGTCTTCAATATTGTTATTTGCAGTCTGAACTTCGTATTGAGGTTTTAAAAAATATAACCCTTCTTTTCGCTTAGCATAGAAGAATTTTTCTCCCTTTGGAGTGTAAAACCACAATACCCCATTAGCCCCTTTAAAAGTATACCCCTGTTCCTCAAGAACAGATGCGGCTAATAAGTTTCGTCTTAACTTAGGCGAAAACATTACATCAGACAAAACAATATTACTTCTTATGTTCTGAAACTGAACATACATTTTGACCGTACCGATAGCGTCAACTGGGCTCTCAATATCACCCACTGCTAGCGACATAGATGCACCTTTGCTTTCCTTAAATTTTGAGAATAAATTAATATCATTGCAAAAGTGCCGCGTAGCAGCGGTGTCAATTACCCAGCTGAGTCTATCGCTAGGATCCTGCACAGTATTAGCTTCAACTCTAGCAGATGAATACAATTCAATTATATTTGAGCTAGACTTAAGAATAGGGCAATTATTTTTTAAATGACCTGCCTTCTTACAAAAATAACATGGTCCTATGACCCTTTTAACTGGTTTAACACTTTTAAACACTTTGTTATTTTTACACTTTACATTTACATTACTCTGAGACAAGAATACAGATGAATTTAGACTTACATTGTTTCTATCACTACGGAGTTGCCGGATACGTCCTTCTTCCGCAGACAATTCATGTTGGATTTTCTCCAAAGTGAAATCTTTGTCCTCCCATCTGTAGATTAGCTGAACTATTCCCTGGAAGTCATCAGAGAGGTATCTTATGGCCTGGAATGCCACATAGACGCTTTCCACCGGATGCTTGACGTCCTTCAATTTGGCGACCGCCTTCTTCAAATGCGTACAGAAGATATCCACCGGTTCATCTGGCTCCGGACGTAGGCTGAAGAACTCATCCAGTAAACGCACCAGGTTGGCGCGAGTCGGCGCGTCGAAGTGCGTTTTTAACTTATCCCACGCATCTGCCGGATCGTCGTTAATATCAATTAACTCTTGGTAATCAGATGAAACATTCTGGAACAGGATTGCTAACGCGCGGTCCTTTCTTCGCATGTGATCTTCATAATCACGGCGTGACGTTTTTTCATCCACCGGTAACGCTGTTCGGTCTACAAATCCGAAACAGCCCTCTCCTTTAAGAGCGAATGAAACTTCATTCCTCCAAGTGACGTAATTGTCTCTAGTTAATGCAGTAATTTTATTTGCCTCCATGGCAAGGTGGCCTTTTGGAACTGAGCTGAACAGACCTTTTGTTTACGCTTTCGTCGACATGCAAATGGCGCCGTCCGCGGCCCCCGTCGACAGGATTCGTTGGAACTCTAACACTTCTAAATTTTTAACGTTGTTATGGGGAGCACAGGCCCATAACCTTTGACGGAAATATGTATCATATCCGTAAGTTATATATTGAAAATTAACGTATAATTAAATTTCTGATGAAGCTGGTGATAGAATAACTATGAGCCACGAAATTCTGGTTCCACAACTTCGTTGAAAATTTAAAACAGAGTGTTGCAGCTATAACAAACGTTAGATAGTAGTTGTAGGAATACAAGTAGCTGTAGAAGTGTTAAATGAGAACAGTTCCAGTTTAAATCAAAATCACTTTTATTGAAGAGTGAATCCATTGTATTTGCTTACAGTATATATCATGAAAACAGGTAAGCCAAATAACTAAAGCATACTATTTACAAAACATGAGCACTACAGCTCATATGAAGGTTTTTCAGTGTAAGTTCCATGCCTTGACACGTTTCTGGTTAACGTATTATTTACACAAGTAAGTGGAATAAAAGGCATTTCACACTTACGTGACCACGTGCACTTTCCGACGCCACCACTAGCTGGGCACACGCTATGGCAAAAACTTTAAACTTTCCGGATCAGCACTATAAAGTTCACAACACGGGAAACATGGTCTCCTTAACTGAGAACCATCAAAACTACTAAGTTTAGTTTAAATATCCACGTTCACCGATAAACACTTTATCGAAACTTTCGACAACATCGAAACATGACTTTACGAAGATCCGTCTGCCCGATCTAGATCCTTCTAGATCCTTCCATCGATCAGTATAAGCAAGCTATCCAACGAGCTTTCCAAGCTATCGATCCGTCGATCAAAACGATCTACATTAAAACCAGAGCGATCTACTGACAAAGCGATCTTCATTAAAACCGATCTGACTTAAAACCAGAAAAGTGTCTAGCCTTTATACCCGAAGATGGGTGCGTTCCGGAACATAACCGTTGCCGGCAACGCCCTCTGGATATGCAAAACAGGATGCGTGAGCGGCGAGAAAGGTGATTTGCATGATCAGCCAAGTTTTGTCCACATCGCGATTCGTTCACGAGAACGGAATAATCATTTTAAAAATGACGTCACGCTCCCGCGAAACGAGAATCGCGATGTAAACAAAACCAAGTTTCTAACAATTGTCACGGAGGGCGCGGTAGCTCAGTGGTTAGCGTGCGGGAATTTCACTCGGTAGGCCCGGGTTCGATTCCCTCCACTGACAAAACTGCTGCCGTGTTCACGCGGAGTACGATCACGTTAAACATGTGGGTCCGTAAGTCCTTCCGAGAGGTTGGTGGTAGAGGAAGGAGGGTACGCACCCTGTGGATGACTTTCCCACTGGGTTCCGGTCTAAATTGGGTGAATAAAAAGAAGGTTATGGAGATTGTCGCGGAGGGCGCGGTAGCCCAGTGGTTGGCGCGCGGGAATTGCACTCGGTAGGCTAGGGTTCGATTGCCGCCACTGCCAAAACTGCTGCCATTTTCACGCGGAGTACGATCACGTTAAACATGTGGATCCGTAAGTCCTTCCGAGAGGTTGTTGGTAGAGGAAGGAGGGTACGGACCCTGTGGATGCCTCCCCTACTGGGTTCCGGTCTAAATTGGGTGAATAAAAAGAAGGTTATGGAGATTGTCGCGGAGGGCGCGGTAGCCCAGTGGTTAGCGCGCGGGATTTGCACTAGGTAGGTCCGGGTTCGATTCCCGCCACTGCCAAAACTGCCGCCGTGTTCAGGCGGAGTACGATCACGTTAAACATGCGGGACCGTAAGTCCTTCCGAGAGGTTGGTGGTAGGGGAAGGAGGGTACGGTCCCTGTGGATGCCTCCCCCACTGAGTTCCTGTCTAAATTGGGTGGCACTTCCTGGTAGGTCGTTCCTTCTGGTAGGTCGCGCCAGCGAGTGTGCCACGGTTAGAATTTGCCACGGTCAGAATTTTCAAGGGTAGCGAACAGGCTGGTCGCCAAAGGCGGCTAGTAGAACTATAAGAAATTATTACTATAGTAATAGTGCTATAGAACTATAAGAAATTAGTACTATAGTAATAGTACTATAGAACTATAAGAAATTAGTACTATAGTAATAGTACTATAGAACTATAACACAAAACCGTCTCGGATGGTCAACGGGGAAATGCTCTAGCGACTAGCCAGTATGAAAAGGCCTTGAGAAAGCACAGAGGGAGGAATCGGGGGAAAAAAGCGATTGCGCAATCATTCCTCCTTCTGTGTTTTTCCTATTTCTATGGCGCCATACGAACGCAATGGTAGAGATGCGATGTCCCCTGTACGGGGACATACGAGCGCGATGGTAAAACGAGTGATGTCCCCCATACGGGGACATACGAGTGGAAAGGGTTAATAGTGTAGTAAATAGACAGAATAATATTCAGTAGGTATTTTTTAGATTTGTATATATATTTTTGTGTGCTTTAAAAAAAAATTATATTATACATTTCATGAGTCGACATGTGTCATGAGCCTGTGAAAATAATTGTGAGATTTCCAAAATTGATATGTTGGCAGCTATGTAATGATTATTGATAGATTTTTCTCAGTCCACAGGAGGGATTGAGGAAAAAAGTCATTCTAGGATATAACAGAGTTTGGTATAGATATCCTAAATATCTACGGAGTTAGACGGATATAAATGGATATATTAGACAAAATATCTAGAGTTTGGCTTCAGATTCAATCGCCGACATGAGAATTTTAAGGGTTGAGCTGGGGAGAAATGAATATTCATCCCAGGCGTGGGGAACAATGAAAACCTTTACTATAACATAGAGTGTATCACCTATTTTGAGTGGTCAAGCTCGGAGGGATGCGATTTCACCCTGCGGGGCGGAGGATTCCGATAAAGGGTGAAGGATTCCACTAATGGTGTCCAGTTATATTGGTACACTCCCCAGTCATTTGGTTGTAAATACTATTGTGACTTTTGCATGGCTTTAACCCTTTTGCGACGGCGGCATTCCATAACTGTCGCAGCCCAAAGGAGCGCTTCGCTTCTGAACTGTTATTAAAGGATGGCAATTTTTTTGCGCTAAGCCTAACTCTCGAAAAAAATTCATTAAAAATCACCTATTCAACACAGAAATCTACTTTTCTCAGGAATAAAAGAAATATTTATTTTCTATTTGATGTATATTTTTCATACAAATCTGAATACAAAATACTCGTTAGTTGCTCCCATTCTTTTATCCGAAATAAGCGAATAATTTCACTGCCTCTAAAACCCAAACAAAAAAATACTGTCTTATATTCCTATGATTCACCAATCAAATCAAGCTCAAATCAAAACGAGAACCGGAACTCAATTATAAAATAGCTGATGCTACGAGAAGTGCTCTATTGCTTTATATTACAAAAACATGTTTCACCACTCCAAATAGAGAAATGATTAATTGGATCCTTCTTATGCCAAGGTCAAGTATCTGCAAAATACATTGGAGTTGTTCGAATGGACATTTAACGCCATCTAGTAGACAAATAAAAACGTTCGACATAAAAACACGCGTACTTGGCACCCGTCTTTTAGGGTACAGTTTTCTCTGCCACTAATGCATGGCCGTCCTTGAATGCAAGTTTGCAGCCGACGTGCGGGCATGGAAACCATCGCGAAAGGGTTAATAAATAATGAATGGGAAGAGATGTCACAAATTTCTCAGTGTTTTGAAAATTTGAAAATAAATGGAGAAGCGTCGTTTTTAAAAGGGGGCAGCATTTTTTGATGTCAAGGCACAAAATTATAGTACTGGGGCATGCAGGGTAAGTTTTTAATTACTGAGGGCAGCGGGGTGAGCCGCCCTGCGAAAAACACCTAGAATGAATCCTGAATAATGTATCACAAAAGCAGTTATGTGTTTAATTCTTATATAATGTGTTTAATTCTTATATTTGTAAGTAATATGAGAATGTTTATATGGAAATGTCGCTAAAAGCGGCATTTATGCACAATTCTCGGTTTATCCCGTTCTATTATAAAATATTTTCCACTTTTGGAATCTGTTTTTATCAACTAAAATTTTGATATTAATTGCTCTTTCAACTCGGGAAAATTAATTTTCAAGAATGTTATTACTGAAATAAAGATGTATTGAGTCAATGATTATACAAGATGAATTCAAAATTGCTAAATAGAAGTATTTTTTTTAATTTGTTGTTTTTTATGTCCTTTTTGCCAAATAAAAACAAATTAGCAATTTTTTCTGTGTTTACTTTCTGTTTGGTTTCTTTATCAATTTATTTTATATAAAATAATTTCTAATACAAAAATCTGAATTATTCTTTGTTTATATCTTTAACAAAAATGGGCATTTAAAAAATAGTTGTTATTGTTAGAGATGTAAAAATGACAATTAGCTGTGTCAATTTGGCACCTAGAGTCAAAACTATAGACATCAAATGACGCTTAGTTTAAATTTCTAATTTCTAACACTGATAATGACTTATCCAGTTTGTTAATGAGACTAATGGAACACTTCATATAAAAATATATTTTAAAGAAAAGTAATGTTATGGTGATAGATTTAACAGATACTTCCAATTTTCTGCCATTGAAACAGGTAGATATTGGAATATCCACACAGTGCCATATGAGAAAAGCAAAAGTATCTGAATCTGATACTTTGAACTGTTGTTCCGCAACGACTGTAGAAACTTTCTTGCAAAATGTGCAATTAAATTAACAGACGGATCACCATTAATTTATGAGTTAACTAAAGCAGTCTCATGCTTTGACCCAAAAATCAGTTTAAATCAAAATATATTTTCAAAAAGACTAACAAGAACTCGTGTTAATATTGTTAAAAACAAATTGGCTTGGCACTACCACTGTCGATCAAGTTAAGAAGCAGTTTAATGAAATATGCTTTCAGTTGCATATTATATCAAAACTAAAATCCTATAAAAGGTCAAAAGAAAGAATTGATGGATTTTGTTTCAATATTTTATCATCTGAAAAAAACTGTTATGAAGCAATATATGTGATAAAAATTGTCATGGTATTATCTCATGGAAATGTGGAAAGAGGTTTCTCAATTAATTCCAATTGCTTGTGGGAAAACATTGAAGAACAAACTGTTGTGCAAGACCAGTTGTATATGACAGTGGGATAGCAAAAGGCAGACTTAACAATTTAGACATACCAAGAAAATGATGCTTTATGTTAGGAATGCAAGAGCAAAATTTGCCTAGGCAACTGAAAGTCGATGGAAAGAAGAACGAGAAAAGGCAACTGCTTTAAAAAAGAAACTAGAATTAGAATTAAAGGAACTGGAGACAAAAAAAGCTAAAATTTTGGAAGAAACCCAGCTAAAATCTAGAATAATAGCGAAAGAAATTGTAACTCTTCATATAGCAAAAGAAAATTTGAAAATTTTTAAGCTCAAATAGTATTTTGGTAATGTATCAAAAATACATTTTTAAAGTATTTTGTATATTCTCAAATACATTTCTTCAGATAATATTTAAACCGCAAGTGAAGGATTTGCAAAAGAGAAAACATGGCTAATCTGTATTTGTCTAGTCATTGAATTCATTCCTAGGAGTGACTCGAAACATCTTTTTACAACCTGCTGATAAAGATGTTAATTATTAGGATGTTTATGGTCTCTGAAAAATATAATTTCTGTTATACACTTTACATTCATATAATGAATGGGGTTGTTTGGTAGATGGCTCTTTTCTATCTTATGTATGGAAAGGAAAAGAGTAAGAAGAAATCTTGAAGTTGCATTTTTTTGTAAAAACAGAAACATGAGCAATTTGAGTTTTGCTGTGCATTAAATTTTTTAAGTAAATTAAAGAGTAGCAATGCAGTTATTACAAAGACTGGATCAAATTTTAAAAAGCATCTAAAGGTAAGGTTTTATATTTTGCAGTAGTACTTCAATTTAATGAATATTTTACTAGTCCCTTGGCTCTCCTTCAATTGTGGTTGCACAATATTATAATAAATTTTATTGGTAAAAAAAAATTGTGATATTTTTAGAAAAATGTTCCCTTGAAATATATATTTCTTGGAATCTGCTATGGATAAAACTCAGAGGATGACTGATTGAGAGTTATAATCATATATTGAAGAGGATAGGGAGTTTACTCAGGATTTCCATTTCCTATTTTCATTTCATGTTCAAAAGTTATTATTTTACTTGAATGTTTATATTTCAAAATTGGCTATAGACAGAGCTTAGATGATAACTGATATGGATTCAAAATCAAATTCTGGAGGAGGTAGAGTGGTTCACTAAGAATTTTCACTTCTAGTTTCTTTTCCACTTTCGGTTTAAAATTGTTTCTGAAAACTTTATTTCACTAGATTGGCTATAGAGCTGAGATGATGACCTATATGGATTCAGTATTAAATTTGGGAGGATGTTGAGCATCAAATGAAGATTTCCAAATTTCCACTTCTATTTTTATTTTGTTGCTACAGATAGAGCTTAGATGATGATTGATATGATGGATTCCATGTATGAATTTAATGTTCTAGAGGTGATGTGTGTGGGGGTGTGGGGGGGGGGGGTGAACTAAGTATTTCCATTTTCGTTTTTCTGAAAATTCACATGACGGTACTAAATATGTATGCAAAAGAGGCCCCATCAAAAGTGAACAAACAAACAATTTACCACCATATGAAAGTTTCTTCATAATTTTTTTTTGTATTATATATTTATTTTATGAAATGTGTTCTTCCATAGATTCATTATTTTCTTTATTTGTGTTTACTGTTTTACTATGAAGATTTTAAATTTCAATCAGTTTAGTCTTTAAAATTATACTTTTTTAATACATTTTAATCCTTTTAAAATCCCAATGTTAATATTTAACAAAAGGTTTGCTTATTTCCAATAAAATGTATGACAAATGTTGTTTTGCATTGAAAATTTAATCCAGTCCAACACACAGCAATGTTTAATTTTTTTGAATGTATTTTGAAAATGCATGTATTTCGTATTTTGAATTTTTTAAATTTGAAAAGTATTTCATTTTTGCCCAACTCTGCTTGAAATTACAACTTCATTTTTAATTTATTATGGTTCTGAAAGCAGAATTTACTTTTCTTTTTAGTTCATATATTTAATGTTATGATGGCAGATTCTGGAAGTGGGGCTAAGAAAAGCTTTTATGATCCAAAATCCTATGAAAATCACGTAAGTATTTATTTTGTTTGTGTGGATTAAACAAAATTTCCTTTTAATATTGTATAAGAAAACAATTGATTTTTCGAGCTTTTATTTCTAAACTAGAAATGAATACCTGGGATTTAAGATGCAAACCTCTGATTAAAATTATACAGAAACTTTCAATGAATTCTCAAAAACCAAAGGAGATATAAAATTTGTAGTAGTAGATAAATGACTATTGTTATAGTAGATAAATTCAGGGATGCTTGAAACATGCTCCCGTCGAAACTCAAATTTGAATTTCCGATGATGTCACAATACTTTCCTTGTACATTATACCATGTATGTAAAGAAAGTAATATCTTCAGTCTTGAATAGTAGACCTACTATTTATTCTAGTTGTCAGATAATAAATAAAATCATGGACTAACTTCATAGTCTAGTGAACCTAAAACTGATAGAAAAACGTGGCATTGTTTACTTCAGAAAATCTATCTGGTGCATGTTATCTCTATCAATGATGTTCAGATGGTGGTGATATAATTTCTCAAATTGTTCCTTATTTTGTAATCATGATCTATTACAAGATTTTAAAACATGTTAAGACTGTATTTTTCATAATTTAATAGATATTTAAAAGGAAAAGTTTTATTTTCTTTCACTTTTAAAAGTTCTGGTAAAAAGAACTCTGATGATAAATAGATGATTTATAAAAATATGAAATATTTTATTTGTTTAGCACATTTCCCCAAATTTGATCTTTGTTTGGAACAAATTTCAATATTATTGTTGAAATCAAGAATGAATTGATTTATTTCACTATGTAATGTGTAAATATAAAAATATACTTTTTAATCCTTCTTTCTTATGCATCCGAAATTGTAAAAACATCTGAGATTGCAATACCTAATTGTATGAGATCATAAGTAGGAAGTTATTGTTATTATTATTATTACATAGCTGTCAACTCTCCCGGTTTTTCGCTATATCTCCCGGTCTCCCGGGTAAGTCGCTCAATCTCCTGGTTTTCACTCAGTTGCCCTTATTTTCCCCCTTTCTAGGCAGAAATCACGGGAATGCAAATCGTGACTTTCAGTTGTTTTCCGCAGTGCAGTTTTCCGCTAACGCTGTGTAGGAATGGATCGTGATTGACGTTTGTATTTTTGTATTTGTATCTACAGGTTACAAAAGTAAAAAAATCGGAAATAGATCTCGAATTTTCCGGAAAATATTACGAAATGAGAAACAAAATCACAATTTTTGAAATCGAAGTTTTCCCGTTCTTTTGTCCAGAAATGCATTTCCCAGCTATCACGTAATAGGCGCTCGCAAACTGCGATTATTCCCACAGCGTCACGAGAGAGATGATCAATGATTATCTAATTAATGTGGGAAAAACGCATTTGCATCGACTAAAATTTTGTTAAATTATTTTGTTTTATATCCAAAACTATTGTTTAAACATATTAATGAAATGAAAGGATTTTTTGCAGCAGTAACGCTAAAAATGACGTTTGTGCGCGATCCTTCTTATATTTCGTTTTATTATGAAACTATTTTTCCACTTTTGCAATCTGTCAGCATCGTCAATTTTTTTTATAATTATTTCGTATTTTATAAAAAAAAAAACTATTGTTCACACGTATTATTAAAGAAATGAAAGGCTATTTTGCAGCAGTATCGCGAAAAACTGCATTTATGCGCGATCCTCCATATATTTCGTATAATTTTGAAAATAACTAGGATATGGAGGACACTTTTGCAATCTGTCTGCATCGTCTAAAATTGGACTTATCAAAATCTCCCGGTTTTTCATATTTGGAGGTTGGCAGCTATGCAATGCTATACTTAATTAAGTTCTGTTTCATGTTCAAAATGAATTACAAACTATAAATATAAAATATTTTTTGATAAAAACAAATTGTTTTCTCTGCTGTTTTCAAAACAAATATTACCACAAGCAATAATTAAAGATGGTTCCTATTCAATATTTTTACATCACCTTGCTATCTGCATTTTTCGGTTTTCTGTGAAAAGCCTGTGGTAGAACAATACCCCGTTTTGCTTGGAGATGATGAGTGAAGACATGCTACTGTAGGTGGACACATACAGTGAAAAGGGGAGGTCTCCAGGGGTGGAAATTTGACCCTAATGACTTTCTGTCCTGTTGTGGGGGAAAGCAAAGTACCTAGTCCGATCAGGAACTCAAGGAATCTGGATTTTTTTTTTATGTGATGATGAGCCTTAATGGCATACAGAACTCGCCCCTCCTTCCTCTTCTGCAACGTAAACATGTATGATGAAATGATGAAAACTTTCACCTAAATGAAGGGACGACTTTCATGAGAAAATCCCTGTCCAAACAATTATATTTGTAAATATTAATTTTGGAGCAAACATGGCTCAATAGTTAAACATTTCAAAACATTTTGCCCAAAATTAACACCAAACAAAGAATAATTTGGACAAAATTTTAATTTTGTAAAGGAAAAGAAACTTAGTAAGTGCACTATCAAGAATCTCCCAGTCTCCTTCTACTTTGCTTCTTTCTGGAAGGGAGATTAAAGATCCTATTCGACTAATGAAGTGCACATTTGCAGAAAAAGAAAAATTGTCATAATATTTTAATTAGGTTCCTCAAAATCACAATTGGTTTATTTTTTCTTTTTCAGTTTATAATATGTATTAAAAAAATAATGGCAAAAGCACTAATTCTGCAAATTCTTAAAATTGACTTAATAGTTTTCGTATTCCGTAACTACAATCTGTAGAAACGACAGATATCCCGCGTAAATAGCAGGTATATAAAAGCATAGATGCAACTTTTCATGATAAAAATATTTTATATTCATAGTTTTAATCATGAAAAGATGCATTTTTACAAAAGATCAATCATAAAAGAATGAAAATGAAAACTTACATTTGCCTTGAACTTTTCTTCAGAGGCACAAAATATCAAGAAATCTTGATATTATTGTCTATTTTTCTTTTTATTGATCTTAGTATAAATAAAAACAATTAAAATAAGGCTTTATAAGATTTATCTAATTAAGATGTGCGACTACGTGCGAGCACAATAAGTAAAAGGAACAATATAATAACCATGCAATGTCCCATCTGAGTCTTGATGTAATCCCTCTAGGTAGGACAAAGTGCAGGGAAATGTCCAATCATGTCCAAACCAGAATGAGGGATGACTACATGACTTCTACACAAACTATGTAGTGTAAAGGCCGTCCCTAGGTCAAGGTCATGTTTTGATTGCTATGACCAAGGAGGTTTCTTGGCTATAACTTTTTACATGAAATACCGGTCCTGTTTACTGACTGTCGAATTTGGGTTTGGTTTAGAGGGATTAGATTAGGCTAATACTTGTGGGTGTTCGTAAAACTCGAATGAGATTAGACTTTTGACATTCTGGTACAGAAACTGATAAATTTTGCAAGTCGCTATTTTTGGCAATAGACATAACATTTTACGGTCACCAAGAATAATTCCATAGTCACCATTGGCGATATGGCAACCGCTGATCTTGACCTTTAGTAAGTAGTATGTGGGTCTTTGCTATTATACATCAGCTCAAAGGTGCTTGAATTCAAGAGATCCTCTACTTTTCTGTCCACATAATTAACGTTGTGGTATCCCCACATTGGGGACAATAGTTCTTGAAGAAGAAACAAGAAAAGTAAAATCAGGTTTATTTCTGGAGAAAGGGGGGGAGGCTGTAGATAGCCAAAATCCATAAACGT
Organism: Amaurobius ferox; assembly: GCA_951213105.1. Classification (NCBI taxonomy): domain Eukaryota; kingdom Metazoa; phylum Arthropoda; class Arachnida; order Araneae; family Amaurobiidae; genus Amaurobius; species Amaurobius ferox. The sequence continues at coordinate 8,734,533 of OX578133.1, forward strand.
CTCTCTCCCACCCAAACATCAGGATGCGCAATTTTGCTCCCATCATCACACCACTTCCCATTTTCTTCATGATCCTTAAAGCCTGCTATTATGTATTTCTTCACATCCACAGGAATACCACTCACCACTTGTATAAAACGAGGCAATATAAAAAGTATATCTCTTAAAAGGGAAGAACTTGAGTTTTTCACAATTAAGGTTGACTTCTATAATAGTAAAAATATTGATGTCAAAGACACTCAAAGTTAGCAACAAATCTGCTCTCTTGGGTTGGGACATGCCCCTACATTCCACTGGAGAATTGAAAAAGAATCGCTCTGAGAAATTTTGGACCGCATCACCGAAAGTTGTAGATCATTTAGCCCAGGGTTCCCACTAAGTCAGGAAAAGAGGGGGAGAATTTCTCTCCTTCCAAAAAATTTTGGGAGAGATTTTCTGTTATAAGGAGAGACACTTAAAATTTCATTTTTTTTTTTTACCATGCTAATTTAGAAAGTAATAAAAAAGAAAGCATTAACTATAACTCATATTCTTCCACATTTAAATTTTTTAATTCTTAAAACTAACATTCTTTTAACATTCTTACTAACATTCTTTTTAAAAATTAATTAGGAGTCGTTTAAGTATTAAGTAAGCACATTTTTGGTAATTTTATAGCTCCCCCCCCCCACTTGTTAGCAGAAATACTCAAATTCCTGACTTCCCCCATGCTTACGTTATGATTTTATTTGCTGACATAAAAACGTCTACATGGGTTATTTTATGTAAAATGACTCGCATGCGAATTTACGATTTTTTTGTCTGTAAACTGCAAAAGTCGAGGGCCGACTGTATTTACTTTATATTTTGATTTTTAAAATCATTTTATGATCAATTTTCATGCAGCAATAGCAATTAAAAACTTTAACGATTTTTGTTCGCCGAAGGCGAATATCGACGAAAACTATTTCAATAGGCAAATAGAATTAGGTAATAAATTTAACTTTATGTTTGAAAATGGATTTTTTTTTTTTTTTTGTATTTTTTACAAAACTTGCAGAACATAAGGATTGCATCGTCCTTTTGTTGAATCTCAAGCCAGTCATGTGATTTTAGCCATTTTATTTGATTCGACTTTTTTCTTTTTGTTTTCAAAATAGCCCTTTATTTCATAAATAATACGTTTGTAAAATAATTTTTCTGTATAAAACGCGAAACAATTACAAACACTGTAGTCGATGCAAACAGATTGGAAAAGTGGGAAATATTTTTCAAATTAAACGAGGTATGCCGAGGATAGCGTACAAATGCAGATTTTCGTGATGCTGCTGCAAAATAACCTTTCATTTTATGAAACTGTAGAAAAATGGTTTGGTTTTTATTATTTGTATATTAAACGACATAATTATAAAAAAATTCAGTCGATGCAAATATATTGTGAAAATGGCAAAAAGATATTCATTGGTCGTCTCTCCTCAGAAAATGTGGGAATCGCCGTATGCGAACGCCGTTTTCGCAATCGCGGAGAAACAGATTTTCAGATCATGTAAGAAAGGAATGTCTCTGATAAAAAATTCGTTGCTTTGTTCAAATTTTGTAACATTTTTTGGGCATATATGGCCAATTTCACGACATTTTCGAGATTTTTGTAACCTGTAGACATACTGTGTACGGGGGAAAGGATTTTCGTCCGCGGAAAGAAGAAAATTTCTCGAGCAAAACACAAACAAGAAAGATCAATCATGCTTAAAGCATTGATTATGAAACACTTTCCAACTTCAATGCAATTTTATTTAAACATGTCTAAAATGCAATACATTCCTCGGTAATATTTTAAAACTTATCACAATACTACATTAATTTATTATATTTGAAACCTTAAACCTTCATCGAAAAAAATTAACTTCATTCAAATGACGGCATTAAAATATAAATTGCCTGGTTTAAACAACTCAAAAATGTGATACATTCCTCGGTAATAATTTTAGAATTATCATAATACTACGATAATTTATTATATTTGAAAACTTCATCGAAAACAACTGAAATCCATTCAAATGACGTCATAGAAAAAATAACACGCCTGGCTCTCTCTATAAAAGCAGCATTTCATTCATAAATAATTCCCCCATTCATGTCATTCATCACAATACTATAATAATTTATATTATTTAAAAATTAAGACCATGGAGCTACAAGTAAGTAAAACTCTATGTGTAAAACTTCATCGAAAATTATCGTCCTTCTCTTTCTAAAATCAATGAATATTTCATTCATATCAGCCATGCAGACTCCATGGACTAAATGATTTTGTGTTAAAGAATTACAGCGATTCTAATACAACTCATTCTACATATTTTGCTGTTTACATTTTACATAGGTGAAAAATAGGCTTAATAGTAGAAATAATCAAATTTGTATGAGCATTTAAACTGAAATATATTGTCATTGCGTTGTTAAAGAATGTAGATGTACAGAATTTAGGCCAAAATAAAGTAGTTTTAGGATGGATACAACACTCAATATGAATTAGAAAGAACTTTAAAAATCACGATTTTGAGACAAGATGGATGCCATATATCATTTTGAAGTGGGTCATGTGATCGTTTCATATCATGGACACGTGATCGCTTCATATAAGAGGTGTTATTATTATTTTAATTTTTATTTAAAAAACTACTGAATATATTTCGCTGAATTTTTTTTTATATATTTTATGGAACAATTTAAATATTACCTAAAATTTTCGAAGCAATTTGTGAATTTTAAATCCGCTTAAAAAATGCTTGAAAAATTAGGTCCCATAGGGCTCAATGTATTCCATTTTTTCAACCCGGGTTCAATCCAAACCTAATTGGGTGATATTATTCATTTATATTCCCATAGGTCCTATAGACCGTCTGAACAACATACTAAAATTTCATTTTGATTAAGTCATTTTTACGGCAGTTATCGTGCTAACAGAATGAACAAAGTCATAAACACTTTTCAACTTTGTTGTAAAGTGTTAAAAATGCGGGAAGTACGCGGAAAGAGCATAATTCAAATCCGTGAAAGAATCCTATAAAAAAAAAAGCAAAATTTTATTTGATCGAATTTGCCACCCGCGCAAGCTGAGGGAACACTTATAGTTTTCTATAAAATATCTCTCTAATTAGAAACACGTAGTACTTTAGTGTACCCAAATCGCGATTGACTGCGATTCAGACGTAGCTACGAAATCGCGTCCGCGACCGCTCGTCAATCGGCCTGCGATTCGCAACAACGAGGCAACTGATCGCGATTTGCGGTCGCGAAGCGATCGGCCCGATCTCCGATCGGGATCGGGCATCGGATTTCTCGGTATCCAATTTGAAGGAAAAAATAGTTTTAGGCCGGAACTGGAGAGAGGGAAATTCTCGCGCAGTCTAAATTTTTACGCGAGATTTTTCATGGATTTCGCGAGAATCTCGCGGGTTCGCGCTGAAATGGGAACCCTGATTTAGCCTCAGAATTTGCATTACCAGGGTACACCACGAGAAGTAGATCTATGTGTACCCCTTTTTCATTAATATTAAATGTGATAATCTGTTTTGAAACTGAAGGAAATTGATTCCACAAAAGGATAAATATAAATTATTTGATACAAAGTTTGTTCATTATTGAGGGAATCTATTTAATCTGATAAATGTTTATTTTTTGTTCTCTTCTCTTATCTAAAAATATTTATACATATCTTGAGGGAATCTATTTAATCTGAGAAAGTTTTATTTTTTGTTCTCTTGTTATCTAAAAATATTTATACATATCTTTTTTGTTATGTATGTCTTGGATTGAAAGTTTTGATTTCTAATTATGTTATAAAACATACTATTTGCCAGGGAGGTAGAAATAATTATTCTCTTTTTTTGATTTTTATCTCTTCCATATGTGAAGTGAAGAATCAACAGTACCTATGAATTATGTTTCTGATTTTTTTTTCTGCTGGTATTTCTGAATCATTTGGTATGTGAAAGAATACTTTCATTTATAAATAGAACATATATTTATTATTTAACAAACAACTCAAATTGGAAAAATATGCCAGATTTGAGAGCTTTTGCTTTATATGAAATGTAAAATCTAAGAATAAGAACCATAATAATTTTGCTAGCATATTACAAACAGTATATTTGATATATCTAGACTTTTAAGCATAAAAATATCTTTCTTTGTCTTTAATTAAACTACTTTTAGTGATAATTGAATAGATGTTTACCAACTTGATTAATAATCATTGTTATTTGCAGCCAGATATAGAAAAAGCTTGGGCTGGCAAAGCAGGTGATCATATGGAGGTGCACTTTAATGTGAGTTCACATCTTTTCTTATTGCATTGATTTAAAATCCATGAATTAACTATTTAATAGCTTCAAAACCATGTTTAGTTAATATTAATAGTTCACTTGTTGATTGTTGTACTTAAGTTGTAATGCATAATTTCAGAAATTATCATCTTTTTACCATTCTTAAATAATTCATGTAATGACAATGTAAAAGTGTGAAAAATTATTTTTTATCAGAATTGCATCTGTAAATTAATATTTAACTACAATGTTTTTAATATTCATTAATTTACACTACAAAATACTAATATAAGTTATGAATTTTTTTTTATCTTTGGAAATATTAATTCGTTTTAAAATAGTTGTACACACATGTTTAAAAGTAGAAAACAAAATAATTACTTGAGAATCATATGTTGCACGATCAACACAAATTATTTGTTATTTCCTGCAGATCTGTATACCAATTTAGTATAATTTCATACATTCAAAATTAATGTTCTAATATAATAAAGTTTATGATATGTGTTCATATTATATTTCACAAATTGCTTTAAATGCAAATTTCTGCCCAAAAAAGATTTTAAATAAGATAACTGAAATAGGATATACAGTAATAACCAGTTATGACAATCAACTCTGGACCAACTGATTTGCTCATTGAATCCAGATGCTTACTACACCATATACATCATTTAAAGAATGGTCAATCAGGACATGCCCAGAAAAATAAGGACTCCCCCCCCTCAAAGAAAAATACTGTGAAACAACACATTGGACAATAATGCACACATTAGCTCATCCTGAATCGACCCAAATGCTCATTCACATTGTCTTCTAAAGAAATATAAATTTTCACCAATAGTTAACATATCATATTGTAGGAATTCTTATCTCGTCTTTTACTTGAATATATTTCTTGGTATTCCTTGGGTATATAGGGTATTAGGAACATGGTTCCCATTTTCTTTCACCAAGACATTTTATTCAATACTAGCCGCCTTTGGCGACCAGCCTGTTCGCAACCCTTGAAAATGCTGATCGTGGCAAATTCCAACCGTGGCAAACTCGTTGGCGCGACCTACCAGAAAGGTGTAAGGTAACTGGTTGGACGGCCAGGATGTGCCACCCAATTTAGACCGGAACCCAGTGGGGGCGGCATCCACAGGGAACGTACCCTCCTTCCCCTACCACCAACCTCTCGGAAAAACATACGGACCCATATGTTTAACGTGATCGTACTCCGTGTCAGTGGCGGAAATCGAACCCGGACCTACCGCGTGCAATTCCCGCGCGCTAACCACTGGGCTACTTTGCCCTCCGCGACAATCTCCATAACTTTCTTTTTATTCACCCAATTTAGACCGTACCCTCCTTCCCCTACCATCAACCTCTCGGAAGGACTCACGAACCCACATGTTTAACGTGATCGTACTTTGCGTGAACGTGGCGTAAGTTTTGGCAGTGGCGGGAATCGAACCCGGGCCTACTGAGTGCAATTCCCGCGCGCTAACCACTGGGCTGCCGCGCCCTCCGCGACAATCTCCATAACTTTCTATATATTCACCCAATTTGGACGGGAACCCAGTGGGGGAGGCATCCACAGGGGCCGTATCCTCCCTACCACCAACCTCTCGGAAGGACTTACGGACCCACATATTTAACGTGATCGTATTCCACATAAACACGGCGGCAGTTTTGGCAGTGGCGGGAATCGAACCCGGGCCTACCGCTAACTTCCCGCGCGCTAATTTGCAATTTAAAATGACCATATGCTTAATTCCATCATCCTCATTCCATTGTTTCATTGTTCCATCATTTAAAATATCCAAAAGTTAAAATATACATTTAAAAAATCCATATCGTTCCATCATTTAAAATATAAATATAATAATTTATATGGAGTAAAGGAGCTCTATTCAGAACCGTGACGTCACCTCCACCTTGACGTCCCCAACCACCACCTTCCCTCCTTCTGCGGGGGAGAAACGCCGGTTAAGAAGCGGAACGCCGAGAAATTGAAATTCGGAAACTTTTAAAATCCCGATCCTGTGGGCAATACGGAATATTTCCTGACCAGATTGGTCTTGTAAGAATGCCAGATGTTTGACCTTTCTAAAAATGTAAATTATTAGTCGAAATTATGAGTACTTTTTACTATGCGAGAATTTAAAAACCAAAAATACTTTTCTTGAGCAAAAAGTGACTTTTGTTTTAAAATCTTTAAAAAATATTAGAAATCGAAATTCAGATTTGAAATTGATATATTTTTACTCGCAATTGTCAGCTCTTTCCGATGGTGTGATTTGTTTTTTCCTACGATGTCCGGATCGTGGGGAAAAAAGGGCAAAAATGGCAAAAAACGGTCGAAATCGCATAAAACATTAAATAACAAAAAAAATAATTAAAATTTTAAAAATCGGTTTTCACGTGTCACCTTCCCTCCCCCCTGGGTCTCCGATTGCCAAATTTCGTAGCTCTCCGACGTGCGGTCGCGAAACGTATAGTGTATAAGACACACAGACATTGCCTTTTATTATTTAAGATTTTTGTTTTGAACTCTGCAGCTACCTTATGTGCAAACTTGTTAGTTGTAAAAAAAAATTGCTTGTTAAAAACTGAAAACATTTTTTTTTTTTTTTTTTTTTTTTTTTTAGAATCTATTTCTTAGTACGAGGCATGTTTTTTAAGTAAGTACCGTTTTGGAATTAAAAAAAGACGTGCAAAGATATCGCAATAATTTTATTTCTACATGAAAGCCTGTACCTTAATCTACTTTTCTACATAATTTCCGTGAATATTGAGGCACTTGTCATAACGTGGCACCAGTTTTTGAATACCCTCCTCATAAAATTCTGCCGCCTGACTTGTTAACCACTGTATCACAACTGTTTTGACTTCGTTATCGTCTTGAAGACGCTGACCACCCAGGTGTTTCTTCAAGTGCAGGAACAAATGGTAGTCGCTGGGCTCCAGATCAGGGCTGTATGGAGGATGATCTATTGCTTCCCATTTAAAAGATTTGATGAGATCTTTGGTCCGATTAGCCACATGTGGACGGGCATTGTCATGCAGCAAAACGATACCCTTACTCAACTTGCCACGTCTTTTGTTCTGGATTGCACGACGCAGATTGTTCAATGTCTCACAATAAGACGCTGCATTGATTGTCTCATTACGAGGCAGAAACTCCACTAGCAATACTCCTTTTTTGTCCCAAAAAACTGTGCACATGATTTTCCGGGCAGAAATTGTTTGCTTAAACTTCACTCTTTTGGGTGATGATGAATGTCGCCATTCCATGGATTGTTGTTTTGATTCTGGTGTGACGTAGGCCACCCATGTTTCGTCACCAGTAACAATTTGGTCTAAAAAATCTTCACCTTCATTGTGGTACCGCTCAAGGAAAGTCAATGCACTGCCTAAACGTTGGGTTTTGTGCAAATCCGTCAACATTTTTGGAACCCAACGTGAACACAATTTCCGGTAATTCAAGTTCTCGGTCACAATGCGATACAAAACACTACGAGAATATTGAGGAAACCAGTCGCACATTGATGAAATTGTAAAGCGTCTGTTTTCTCTCACCTTTTCTTCCACTTTCTGCACCAAATCTTCATTAAAGACCGAAGGACGCCCACTCCGTTCTTCATCATGCACATTTGTGCGGCCATCTTTAAATGCTCTCACCCATTTCCTTACCATTCCATCACTCATAATGTTTTGTCCGTAAACTTCACAGATCTCACGATGAATATCGATCGGTTTTACGCCTTTAGCACTAAGAAATCGTATAACAGCCCGTACTTCACAATCGGCTGGGACTCACGATTGTCGGAGGCATCTTAAACACTCAGTAAACAACGTATACAATGAAGAATCAGACTGTAATGGCGTCAGTGTGTAGACAAGAGATGTAGGTAACCAGTGCGCATGCGCGGAACGCCGACCGTAGCGCTGCGGCGGCGGAATCGCAAAACGGTACTTACATAAAAAACATGCCTCGTATATACTGTAGATAGAGTTTAGATGATGACTGATATGGATTCAACATCAAATTCTGGATGGGATTGGGGGTTCATTAAAGAATTATTTCACTTTTAATTCTTCTTCAATTTCTGGTTAAAAAATTTTCATTTACCTTGAAACATCTTTTTCTGAAGGATGGCTATAGATAAAGCTTAGATGTCAACTGATATGAATTCAGCATCAAATTCTGGAGAAGGTAGGGTGGTTTACTAAAGATTTCAATTTTTAGTTTCTTTTGCACTTCAAAATTTTCCTTGAAATGTCTATTTCACAGGATTAGCTATAGATGGAACTTAGATTATGACTAATACATATTCAGTATCAAATTCCAGAGGTGTTAGGGAATTTCCTATAATCCAGTAGCAGAAATTGTGAGACAGGAGATGGACGTCGCAGATTTTTCAGCAGCCTGCAGATTATTTTACAAAGAAAAAAAACCGATCTTTGAATCCAATTTGCCAAAAACAGAAAGAAAATAAACTTGTTTGTGAGCGACAGTTTTCTCTGCCCCCTTCTGACTTTTCGTCCATTTATACTCCTTTCTTGGCCTGCCTCCACCCGGACCATGAACACCTGTTGTAAAATGGGCTGTTCCGATGGTACAGGGAGGATTCCGTACGGAGAGTGTAAAAATGTTGCCAAACCATATCTGCAGAACACATACCTATCAACTATCCTATCCCCAGATAATCTGTAAAATAAATACTTAACTATTGTATCCTTTATATCCCTCCCCCAACTTTTACTCTTTTCCTTTTGTCCCATAGTTCAGGATGTGACTTCCTTCTCACTTCGCTAAAACAGGTTCTCCCCTCAAAAAGCTCTCATTAGTTCCGGATTTCTTCTCAATGTTCTCCTCTCCTTAGTGAAATCTCTTAGGCACCTACAAACTTAGATTTCATCGACAAATTCGCAATCTTCAATTAAAATATGAGAAACCATACAAGTCCACAAATTCATAAACGTGCAGATGCACACTGATTGCAAATGACATAGGCACACAAACAAAAAACATATATCTTGCATGATTTACATGCTGCAAAGAAATAGGGATAAAAACTCATTGCATGCATTTTGTTTAGTTATAGACCGGAGTATCAGATTGCGTGCGCATTTCGCATAAACAGAATGCATATCACGTACAAAAATTTTCGGTTTGCCAAATTAGTCTTTATTTGTTTTGATATTCATAATAACATATTTTGCTTCATAATAAATTAAAAAATAAGAATAAATAGTATACAAGGAAGAATATCTGGAATATGTTGCAGATATAACTTGAGCGACCTGCAACTTATTCGAGAAGTGCCACATACCGTATGCGTTGCGAAGAGGGGATCGGAGATTCGAAAATCGAACTTTTCCGAGCTGAAGGGCCAACATTACATTATGTATTGTTATTCCACTTTGACCTTGAAAAACAATAACTTATGAAACTATATTCATAATGTCTGATAAAATGACGAGGGAAAAATGATCGAAATATCGTGATTGCAATGATTGAAAAAATTATAGACTATTTGATTAAAAGATATAAATTTTAAAAAATCGGGAATTATTAGCAATAAATAATAATTTAAACAGAAATTCGTGTCCAGTCTTTTTAACTATAAAAAGAAAAGCAATAAATTATTTCAAATGGGAAAGTAATTTCAGTTGGGAAAGTAAAGTATAAAAAGATCAATATGAAAAAACTTGAAAACAAAGGGGGGGGGGGGGTAAGCTATATCGGAAATAATCGGTAATATTGCTGAAAAATAAAATCTGAAAAATCTTGAATGATTAATTGTTGTGTGTGAAACACCTAAATGTCTTATAATGAAAAACGTTAGTACAATTTTGAACAAGGTAGTAAAATAATTAGTGGTGAGTTTTTTAAATGTATAAAAAATTTCTGTAAATTTGGGAAATCTTTAAGAAATGGATAAAACTGACAATGGCTTAAAGATAAACTTTAAATTGGAAAAGGTTAAAAACAAGCCCAGAAATAAGTTTTTAAAATTTAATAAATATGGAAAATAAGAAGATAGCAATTATAAATGCATGTTAATAATTAATATTGCTTAAAAATATAAATATTTCTGTGAATTTTTATTTGCATTACTTTCTGATAAAAGTAATGTTTTATATTTTGTGAATCTTGAATCTCCCTTGATATTTCAATCTATTTCTCAAACATATAATTAATGAAATAAAGGGTTATTTTCTTAATGTAATTAAAACAATGAGAAGCACTTATAAATGTAACCATTTCGGGAGCATAAACTAAAATTTGATTTATGCACATCTGTACTTACATGTCCATAATTTTAATTAAATATTAATTTACTTTAATAAATATAATTTAAATAGTCATTAAAATAACAAGCAAAAACTACAATAATACATATAAAAAATACATACAAAAATAATCCATTTTGGAAATAAGTAATGAAGAATACGATAGCTAAGACAACGTGCAAGCTGCAGATAAATTTTCAAACCCTCAATCTTCGTCGCAGATCAGCTAGAAATATTCTGCTTCTGGGTCCAAAAGGATCTAAAGATTTTCAAATCTGATTCTGCAGATGTTGCTTCTGATTAAAAAAAAAATATATTTTTGTTACAACATCTATTTCTCAGAATCGGCTATAAATAGATCTTAGTGATGACTTATATAGATTCACCATCAAATTTCAGAGAAGGTAGAAGGTTTACCAAGGATTTCTACTTCAAATTCTGGAGATGTCGCTTCCCGTTTTTTTGAAAATTCATTCAACTGTATGGAATAAATGGACAAATCAGTATAGAGACTTTAAAATCAAAGACAGCCAAAAATAGGTTTAGAAATTCTTTAATAAAATCTCCTTTCCTTGACATACAAAAATTACACTGCCAAAGCTCTTTTGGGCATCACTATGCTATTCATCAGTGGCGAAGTGAAAATATAGGACAAGCAAGTGTTTACATATATGCCATAACCGCCAGGCAAAATTTATATATCATCAATTTATGATATTACATTTGTTACATTTTTTTAAAAACAAGGCATTTAAAATTTAAATAATTATCAAATACAAATTACAGTAAAGTTGAAGGTTCATAACTAAAATGAATGTCATCGAAACACAAATTATATCAATTGTTAAACTTTCAGAAAATCATATAAAGGTTTGGCATGTAGGGAGTCAAGAACAAGTCGCCAAGCATAACTTAGGTTCTGAACTGAATCAAAATCACAGACTCATGGTAAAAATAAATAAAAAGGGATTCATAAAGTAAAATATTACAGGGCTTATTGCAACTGATTAAAAGGAAAATTTTATCAAACATGGGATGAAAATTATCATTAATAGCATACTGGGCAAGAGCCATATACAGTTTACCATTTTTAACATCGCGAGCAAATTCAGCTAAACGAATACCGATAGTACGTTTAGTACTGACAATATAGAGTTTAAAGTTATCAGGAGATAAAAGGGGGACAACGTACACCCTAGCCTGGCACTTAGTTATTTTTATCTTTATATTTATCTGAATGGGTACGATTAAATAACCTAGTAACAGTCGAATGAGTTGGTTTAAGCTTAAATTCACACATGGCAAAAATGAATAAGAGAACGAAAAATCGCTGGGTGATATGGAAGACTAGATTTATATGGCATAAGTTAACGGGAACAAGGTTAGTATTTGGATGAGTAAAAATTATGGCGAATATGGGAAAAGCATGGCTGTCAAGTGTTCTGGAGTTTACCTGGAGTTTCTCCATTTTTTATAGCTTGCCCAACTTGATTCAACTTCACTCTTATAGCTTGATTCAACTTCAATTTAATCCCACCAGGGTGGTGACAGAACCGGGAAATCGAGGAATTCTCGGGGAAAAATGATTTTCTGGAAATATCAGGGAAATTTGCTTCAAATCAGGGAAAATTTTGGAATTTTGTTTCGCGAAGTCGCCGATCTTCAAATCCCTGTAAAAACATCTGAACGGGAATTTCCCCTTCTCTTTGTCCCTTCACAAAACTGCCCTCGTTATGTGGAAGTGTTAAACTTTATTCTGATTGGCTGTTCATCATATGTCATCATAAAGCTTAAAATTCCCACTCACCACATGGTGATTAAACTTGAAAAACTGGCGATTTACGAAATCCTGATTACCGGCCAAACTGTGTGATAGCATAGGATAGCTATTCTCCCTAAACAATTCCACCTGTGGAGTTAAAAAAATCTGTCAACAACTGTTACGATACTGCTACAGCTCTTCTGTAGTTTTTTCCCTATGAAGCGATCGTAATTTATTGCATTTGCTGACGAGAATGAGTGCAATCCACATTCCTATTCTAACCCTCCCCATAATCAATGATATGTTTGCGACATGCCGGGGCGTAGTGTCTTTGCCTTGCTCTACAATGAGATAAAGTTCCCCCACTTTTACATCTGATTCAAATTTAAAACTGTTCCCGAAAGCGGATGCACGAACGGAATTAAAATCACTTGCTTAAATAAAAATAGTGCGTGAAACTCCTCCCCGCTATTTCCTACATGTGAATTTATTTATTGGTTAAACATTCATTATAGCATATTTTTCATAATGAGAAATTACAAGCATTAATCTATATGACCAAGTTTTGGGAATACTCTGCGGTCCGGGACTGGCACGAACGAACTAAATCTGGGCGCACAGCACGAATAAAGGATATCAACCTTGGAAATGGGGGAATGCTTTTCCGAGCTGAATTGCCGATATTGCAATGTTATGTATTATTGTTCTACTTTAACCTACATATAAACGGCCCATAAACAACCATACGGAAATTATGAATGTGTGTAGCATTGGCTAAAATATTGCATTTGAAGGATACTATCCCTGACATACTTCGTATTAATTTTAAAGCTAGATCGCGAGAACTTCACAATTTTTAAAATATCTCTGCAAGACAGTTTTTCACTGAGAAATTTCAGATTTCCTTTTACAGATTATATCCTGTTTTAAGCTATTAATCTCTCATTGACGATGTATAAAATAACGATGTATGGATTTCTAAAATGTTTGCTTAGTTGTGTTTTCAGAAGTGCTAACTGTTAATAATTATTATAAATTCAAAGATAAATCGGTTCCATTTTCAACTTACCCATGGCCAGAGGCAGTTCCCCGTTGATCGGAAAATTTGAGTATTGCAATAAAATGGCATATTTCTAGTGATACAATATGCCATTTTTTAAATTCAAAATGTTGAAATATTAAAAAAAGTCAAATTTTTTCAAAAGGATAAAGAATTGTTATGAAATAAACATATTGGGGAAATTTTAAAGTAAAAGAGTTCATAACGTCTGATAATATAACAGAAAAAAAGACCGAAATATCGCGATGATTGAAAAATTAGAGTAAATGATCAAAATATAGAAACAAGAATATTAATTTATTAAAAATCACCAAAAATTATTGGTAAAACCCTCTAAATTAAAGAAAAATTAGTGGATGGCTTCTTAAAAAGAAAAGAGGAATAAATAATAGTGAATGAATGCTTCATCAGCTTGGAAAAGTGAAAACTAAAAAGATCAAGATGAGAAAATTTAAATGAATTTAAATTTGCCTCAAAATGAATTTAAATGCCTTATGTTAAATGAGTTTTTTTTATGATGTAAAACAAATATTATAAAACACCTGAAAAGGCCTGTAATGAAAATCATTGGCAAGATTAAAAAAAATTACAAGGTTAAAAAAAATTAGTGAATATAAATGTTCAAAATATTTAAACAATGGATAAATGAAAAATTTAAATTTGAAAAACCTTTAAGAAGTGTAAAAAATGGTAATAGTGACACTGACTTATAGAAAATAATTAGTTTTAGAAGAAGAAAACCCACTTAAAACAAGTTTTGAAAATTTATTAAATGTTAAAAATGAGAAGATAGCAATAATAAATGCATGTTAACAATATCACTCATTAAGAAATTAAAATATTTCTGTGAATTTGTTTTGTGTTACTGTCAAATAATAATAATAAAATTTGTATTATGCCAATATTTTAAATGTTCACTAATTTTTAAAATCCTCTTCCACCTCAACATCCAAATAATAGATTCTATAAAAGTAGTTCCGCTAAGAAGTTTTCTTGCCAACAGACATATAGTGATATCTTGATGAAGTACTCATCAGCTCAAGACATGGGGAGAAGGATTGGTTGTTTGACTTATGTCTACTGTACAATAAATCTATTATAAATAAGTAATAAGAGCAAATTTCTAAATTATTTTAAAACATATTTAAACACAATTTTGCATAACATTAAGCAACTTGAAAAAACCATTGCATAAAGTAATGTAAAACACGTTGAAATTACTAAATTATTTTTACTCGCTTTGCCTCTTTACGTGAAAAACTTATCCAATGTTTTCAACTTCAAAGTTGAGACTCATTTTCATGCTGCTTATCTTATACAATATATATAAATGTTTTATATTTATCTTTTATATTCATTTCCGTCTATCAATTTTTAGTTAGTCAAGTTTATGACTATGGTTAGGAAATACTTATGGGAACAGATGATTGAAGAAAATCGGGGAGTTTTATGAAAAATACTCTGGAAATCAGGGAAAACTCAGGAAATTTTATTTTTAAGTTTCTGTAACCACCTTGCCCACGCACTTTCCCAACGCATCCAAACTTTTTGGAGACTCCCGGTTTTTCTCTATATCCCTTGGGGGGTAAGTCGCTCAATCTTCTAGTTCCCCCCCCCCCCCCCCCCCCTTTTAGGCAGAAATAACACGTTGTAACTTTCAGATTTTAAAGTGATTAAAAATTCAATTTCCTGTTACCGCAGTATAGGAATGGGTCATGAGTGACATTTGTATTTTTGTAATTTTATTTCGTTAAAAACGACATTTGTGTGCAATCCTCGTTTTATTGTGAAACTATTTTTCCACTTTTGCAACCTATTTTCATCTTCAAAATTTTTTATAATTTATGCATATTTTATGCAGAAAAACTATTGTTCAAATGTATTATTAATGAAATGAAAGGCTATTTTGCAGCAGTTTCATGAAAAACGGCATTTGTGTGTGATCCTCCTTATATTTTGTTTAATTGTGAAAATAATTTCCACTTTTGCAATCTATCTGTATCATCAAAATTTTTTATAATTATTTCCTATTTTATACAGAAAAACTATTGTTCAAACGCATTATTAATGAAATGAAAGGCATGTAATACAAAAAACGGAATTTGGTCCTTCTTATATTTCGTTTAATTGTAAAAATAATTTCCACTTTTGCAATCTGTCTGCATCGTTTAAAATTTTTGTAATTATTTCATGTTCAGTAAATATATTGTCTGCAGAATGAGCTGATGATCAATGGATTAACTTTCAAAAGAAATGGGACTCTTTGGTGAACCTTTATATATCCATCTAAGTTTGATTATGTTGGGAATTTTAACATTCCCACACAGTAATGCTTCTTTTGAGCGAATATTCAGCTTTTGTGCGATGCAACAAAACACTTTCGAAGCTTAATGAGTATGTAAACACTACAGGCAATTTTAATTGCCAAAACTCATGTTACGGGAGCTTGTTATTTGCAAGTACTTGATAATGCTTTCTTAAAAAAGGCTAAATCTGGCACAACAGTTGCACTTTTTAAAAAGGCAGACAATGTAAATTGTGATAACAGACAAACTTTAAAACATTTTACTATTGAGCATCATTTTTTTTTATCATCTTTAGTTATAATTTTTGTGTTAATTTGTACAAAATAGTTACACACCTAAATGTATTTGAATAACTCAGGAGAAAGTGAAACATTTAGTAAATAAATTAAAATACGAAGTATTCTTGTTTTATGAATATTTACTAGTTGAATAACATATAAAAATAACTGTTCATGCTTAATAACAATTTGCATGCTTTATCCCTTTTATAACATCAATTTCCTGTGAATAAAAAGGGACATTTTAGTATGTATATCGATGTCACATGAAGTACTCCTATTTTCTTCTTCTCCAGGTTGGCAGCTATGGAAAGATTTTATAAATAAACTCTATAGAATAAGCGGCCTCATGACCAAGGCATGAATAGGAAATTCTTAAGTTGAAGGTCATTCAGCACTATGTTCAAATATTTATAGTCAATGGTCCCACCCTTCTGTTATTTATTTATCTTTAGAATAGCATGGAGATATGTGGTGGAGATATGGAGAAACCCTTGATACATAAATGAAATTTCTTTTTAAAACTAAGTGAGTCGGCCACAAGCAAGCCCCAAAGGGCTTAAATAAAACAAAGCCATTCCTAGTCAGATAGATATTAAACTTTGTGTTTTCAGTTAAAAACAGAGGTGCCAGATTAGGCAACGTTCTACTAATCAGGCTACTTTTGAACACTTATCATGACTTGTTGAAACATAAATTAACTGAAAAACTGTTGAAATATAAATTAACTACTTCACATTAAAAAAAAATCACCGAGGTGTACCTTCCCTGGTCGTGCAGTACCTGTGTACCAAATTTCTTGGTCTGATATCAGTATCTGTGATATTAAACAGTTGTACTTTAAAATCTTTCTGCTGTTGAAGAGAATTGATGAATGCTTGTGCATTATAAATGTCATTACTATGGGCTATTTCTTGATCAGCCAGTATCTTTGTCACACACCCTTTTGCATCAGTTGAACTTTTGCCAGATTCTACTGCTGTAAAATTCCAACTTGCTGCTTCCAGTCATAATAAATTACAAAAGCGTATGTGCCAACTCTACTAAATTTGGCAGGAGACTCCTGATTTTTAAGTGTTTCTCCTGATTTTCCGCTATTGAAGACACATCTCCCGATTTTAACGATTTTTTAAAAAAATCCCTACGTTTAGGGATAATATCCCAAAAAATCCCTATAAAAGGGATTTTTTAGCTAAGTGGGAAATTTTTCTCTATTTGATCAAAAGTACGTCCATAAAATTACAGATGCAGACGTGCCAACTCTCCGGATTTTGGCCGGAGACTCCGGATTTTTCATTACTCCGATCTCCGAATTACTAGCAAAATTCTCATCAATTAACCAGACATGGTATAATTCCTTGGAAACACCGATTTTCCGCTTTTTTAGCACTGATTTCTACCATTCCTGGGATTATAGTAAATCCATAATAAAATGCAGGGTAATGCCAATCAAATTAACGGAGATTTACGGCCGCGTGTAATGTAAATTAATATCTCGATCGCTTATTTTATGAAAGTAATAAATATACTTCTTCAAAGGTTGTCTAATTTGGCATAAATCATTAAAATGTTATTTTGTTCATTAATTTCACATAAACACTGCGATTGCGCAATTCAGTTTGTTCTCATGAATCGTCGAGAATACAATAGTATCTTTTCTCATCCATCTCCATCATTTAAATGTTGCATATTATACAAATTTTTCTATTTTGAAAAATGGGTAGTATGAATTCTGTGAAGGGATATTTTCCTAAAAGTGGTATTAAAGCAATGATTTAGGCAAATAAAAAGGAAACCATTTTGACAGGAATATAATTCAGTGCTATATATATTTCTTTGTATTTGTAGAAAATTTTGGAATAGTGTATTATGAGTTACTACATACATTCTAACTTTGGATTTAATAATTTATTTTTATATTGAAAACATTTTATTTATTAGCTGCATTTGCGCAATAAATTAAATGTATATTGCATTGTCATTCACATTCTTATACTACACTGTTTAGTTTATCTAACTTTTCATTTATGAACTATCCTTATTCCTAATTCCTTTTGTATGCTTCGTATTAAAGAAACATTCTATTTGCTATCTATTCAAATTTATGCTGCATTTGCGCTAAATTTAGTAATAGAATTTATTTTAATTCATTTTAATTTTTTATTATGTATTACTTTCTCTACTTTCATCCATTGTTAATTGTAGTTTATTGTGGCTCATTCTCCTATTTTATTCTTTTCTTTTATTTGCATAGGTTACTTATTATATTTTTGCTTAAAGTATTATTAATTATTGTCTTCCTTTCTGTTTTATTATTTGGTAAATATTTGTATTGCAATTATTCTTTAGCTATTAGTAATTTAATATTAGAATTTCCTTAATCTAGTGCTGCCATCTATCGTTTTTTAAATCTAACTGCAAATTTTCTTCGCTATTAGTAATTAAATATTAGAAGTATCTTATTCTAGTGCTGCCATCTATCGTTATTATTTCTTACTAATTTATTGGTTTTGTGTTTTTATGACTGGGTAACTGCAATTGGGATTTTTGTATTGGTGTTATAGATACCTTTTATAAACTGTACTTTTTAGTGCAATCTTTTTATTACTTTTTTGGACAGGATTCTATGTGAATTCCAGATTTACACAGTATATATTTTATTATACCTTGTGTTTTAATTAATCTAGTTTAGAACTGATTATATTTATATTGTTAATCAATTCTTTTTATCTTGTAATATCCTACTTATTACATTTTATTAGGTTTTACATGGACTTAGTTGTATATATTTTTATATATAAGCAATTATTTTATTTTTATTTATATTATTTATAAATGTTAATGCTATTCTCTTTATATTACTTTAACTCTTATGAATTACACATCTTATTTGATTTAGTGACTGGCAAATATATTTATTCTTGTTATTATATAATTTGATAAATATTGCCCGGTATTTACAATTTAGTTGGGAATTGTTTAGAACGTTATCATTTTACCAACAGTTTGCCATGGATTGTTTTGGATATAATAATTGCCCAGCTAAAAATTATAACTTCAATAAATGTAAGAATAAAAATTGTAAAACCTGCCCATATGCTTCTAACTCACAAATTACTAATCTAAATAGTCATAAGACTTTCTGTAAAATTTTTAATTGCATCTACAAATTATCTTGTAATATATGTAATATATCTTATATAGGACAAACCAGTAATCCTATTCATCTACGTATGAATGTACATAGAGATCATGTTAAAAAATATATCCACAATAATAATTTTCTTCCTACTTCTAATAAAATCGAATATAAACACTTTGCTCATCATGGTTTTGAAAATATAACTATACATATTTTGGACATTAAAACAAATACTGCTGATAGATTATTCTTTGAAAACTTCTATATTAAATCACATTGTACTCTGTTTCCATATGGATTAAATCAGTTATATCTCAATGGTAATATTGTTAAAAATAATTTTGTAGATAATAAATATTCTATTTTTAATCACCTTTTTTTTAAACCTCTTTTACATAATAGTAAATTGGCTAAACTCAAAAGATTTAAACGCGGTAAAGGAAGCTCCTCCCAATATGATATTAAAGCGGAGATTAAAAGTATGCATCAACAATTCAATAACACATATCAATGGAAATTTATTAAATCATGGGTATTTGCAGTTAAGAAAAAACAATTAAACACAGTTTATGCTATTTTCTTAAAGTTAAATCTTACTAATGAACATTTTAATCATATTTTCTATGATTTGCTCATTACTAGATCAAAATATTTAAAAATAAAACTTAATTTCATCATAATAACTGTTCCAATTCTTATTGTGTAATATCATTTAAGCATCCTATTTATAATTCCATAAACTTTAAGAATTTATTTAATCAATTTCATCATTTATTGCCTGTAAAGGATTTGAATGTTACTAAAACTTTTAAATATAACAAGCCTATTGGAAGAACCATTTTTAATTACAATGCAATTTCAAAATCTCTCTCAGTCGACATAGATTCCTCAACAGATTTAGATGGTGAATGTATTTGTAGTGCTGATAATTATGCTGAATTTATAAATCCACACTTGGGTCATATAGTTACTGGAGACTTAGCCATTGTAAAAGATAAATCTTTAAGAACTATAATGTCATTTGGCACTAAATTCAGGTTACCTTCATGTAATAATTCTAAACAAGTGTTAAAGTCAATCAATCTGGACCTTGATAAATTTATTTATGGATTAGCTTCTAAATATGCTCAGCCTTTAGAGGCATTTAATATGTGGAAATTTACTATTTTAAGATCTATTAAAAATACCATTTGTAGTATTAATTTATCTAGATCCATATATAATATGGATAATATAAAGCATTCTGTTAATGATTTACATAGATCTTTTGTTATTACTTATGTAGATAAAGCCTCTAATAATTATGCTATTATTTGTAAAAAATTCTATATTCAATATCTGCTAGATTATTTAAAAAATAATAGTCTATTTAAAATTGATTCACACTCTCTTAATAGTATCAAATTGAAAATTATCAATATGTATAGTGATTTAGATATTAATAATAAATTTTTGACATTTCCATATATTGTGCTTATACCTAAATTTCATAAAAATCCTATTAAATTTAGAACTGTTACTAGTGGTCATAATTCATACTCTACTACTGCTAGTAAATTATTACTAAATTATTTAAATGTACTAAATAGCAATTTACGAGATTCTGGTGATAGCTACATTATTCTAAATAACAGTAAGGAATTCAAAAATAAATTAAAAACGCATGGTAAAATAATAGGATTTCAAACTTTTGATTTTAAAGATCTATTTAATAATATTAAGATCACTGATCTATATGATGTCATTTTAGCTTTATATAATGCTTATATTACTAAACATTCTAATCTTACAAAATTTACCAATTTTCCTAAGCTTCTCCATTTTGTTCTTTTCAATAATTATATCTTTCAAGGTAATAAATTATACTTACAAGTCTCAGGTGTTCCACAAGGTGGCTGTAGTAGCAGTATGTTAGCTAATTTATACCTATATCATTATGAAAAATTCTTTACTTCAACTGATTATAAAATTTATAGATATGTAGATGATCTGATTTGTCTTGTATTTACTGATAACTATGTCATAGATATAGATTTCTATCCGGATAATTTGGAATTAATACCTAATGAAACTTCTATTAGTAATAATGTTTATTATTTGGATTTAAATCTAATTATAGAACCTGCTCATGGGATAGTTACTAAATTATATGATAAAAAAGATTTTTTTAAATTTAATATTAATAAATTATTACCTTTTAATTCCTGCAACTCGATTCAATTGTTTAGAAATATTATACTTAATCAACTTTTTAGAATTTATAGATTATCAGATAAAAAATTTCATGCTTTGCACATTAATAACCTCAAAATTACCAGTAAAATGTATCAATATCCTGCATATTTAGTCAATAGTATAGTTAATAAGTTTCGATTAGCCTAAAATTCTCATATTCTCCCCTTATTATCTTATTTTAGCCGTACTTCTTCATTCTCCTGCAATTATATTTTCATCTTTTTATCTCGAAGCTTTAACAGTTGAATAACTCATTTTATTGCCTTTGCGCAGTACTGTTTTTATTACTCTCTTTGGCAACAGCAAATCACATCTTTTCATTTTGGCATATGGCAAAGTTGATCCAGTCATATTTTGCTCGTCATGGTTGCGCTGAAGAGGTGCGTTTTGAGGTATTTATGTTTCCTTTATTGTTCCAATCTTTATGCTTGTCGTCCATATAACACAAGTTTATAGATAAAATCTATCTTGTGTTTCAGAAACAAGCATTTTTGTGTTCATTTCGAAAAGATATATGGACCCGATGAGAATTTTTTCGAAATGAACTTTTCGTAAGCCTAATCTCGTAAGCCTAAATCTCCTCCATGTGCAAGCTTTTTTGCTTGATTTTTTTGTTTTCTTATTTGCATTCCTCATTTTTGAAATTTGTTGATTGTCTTTGTCCTTATGACTTGCATTATGCTTTATTATTTCCTCTTTTTGTCTTAATTTCTTTGTATTTGTAGAAAATTTTGGAATAGTGTATTATGAGTTACTACATACATTCTAACTTTGGATTTAATAATTTATTTTTATATATATATATATATATATATATATATATATATATATATATATTTATTTATTAAAGATCAGTATTTATTACTTTCTTTAGTGAAAACCTGTATTTTATTAAACATAAATATTTGTTTTCATTATAAAGTAATTTTCACTGGATAAAACCTTTATATATTTTTTGTTTTATAATTTATTGTCCTGAAATTTTATAAAATTGGTGTCCTGAATTTTCATATTCTACCAGTACTATGCCTGATATTTAATGCTGTTTTTTTTTGGGGGGGGGGGAGGGGGCATTAAGATTTAATAAATAATCAAGAATTAATATTATGAAGTTATTTTTTTTTATAATTTGTTACTAACACTTAATTCAAAAGATAGTTCATGAATTTTTTTTTTCAGATAAGTTTAAAGTATAATGTACTTAAATGGTATACAGTATTTTAATGTTTTAAGCAAATATTAAGTATCATAAGTAAACAATATATTTGTGACAAAATAGTCTCCTGCTTTTTCTGTTTGGAAAGTTGGCATGTCTGGTGTATTTATAAATATGTATATAATTCAAATTTAGGGGGGAATGGAGAAAAATCCCTATTTTCCCCTAAATGTATGTTATTTTTTTACTGCAACGTTTATTATGACATTGAAACTCACGCTTTAAGAAATCTACTGAATTTTCTTCAGTGAGGTTTGGCAGGTATGCAATAAGGATTATCCTTATTACTCGAAGTTCTTAAAAAAATAAATAACATCAAGAATGAAAATCAAAATTTTAGGGTTTGGCCTATATTATGAATTTGCCAATGGCCCCTAGTAGCTAAAAGAAAAAATATTTTCTAAGTTAGGACCAACCCCCTGCCCCGATAAGAGACCCTGGGAAGGGTCCCGAAAATCTTAAAGGAAAATTCATTTTCAAACTTTGGGGCTGGAAAAAGGGATCTACTAAAAACTTTAGCCTTAGATGACTTGAGGGTGAACTATGTCAAGTTAGTTTGGTAAGCATAGTAAGAAATTTTGTAAAGGAATAGTTATGATCCAGTGGCGGGTTACAATGCTGGATTTCATTTTCCAATATAGACCCTATACAGGGTGTTCCAAAAAGCTTGAAACACGCTCGCTTTAATTTTTTACCTGTTGGAGATACGTGGGCAATTTAAATTGCAAAAATGTTGAAAGTAAGGTAGGAAATAAGACTATGTTAATAAAATTGTTCTCCCATTAATTTTCAAAAAGATCTCATTTTAAATTTTTATACGACACCCTTAGACAAATTTGGTCAATCAGAAAATTTTTATTTTTGATGCAACAAGATCAATAAAAAAAACCCACATATCTGTATCTTTAAAATTGAGCGAGTTATATTTAATTGAACATTGTGAATGGGGACTATATATCAAATTAGAAATGTAAATTTGTGTCATATCACAGAAAAGATAAAACTGGATGATAATACATAGGAGACTTAGTGAGTACCACTGCTTTATATCTCTGTCTGTGTAATGCCTTATTTAGATGCATTTGTGATAAAAAATTTTGACACATATTAACACATTTTTGATTTAAACAATTTCCATCATCAATTTGTTTATGATCCCTATTTTCACTGATGAAACAGCCTTTCACATGGTACGGAAAAGTGGCGTAACTCAGATTTTTTCCTTTATCATAATTTAGTTGATTTTAAAGATACAGATATGCGTGTTTTTTTAATCTTGTTGCATTAAAAATAAAAATTTTCTGATTCCCCAAATTTGTCTAAGGGGGTAGTATAAAAATTTAAAAAGTGTAACTTTTTGAAAATTAATGGGAGGCCTATTTCATTAATGTATTCTTATTTCCTACCTTTCAACATTTTTGCAATTTACATTGCCCACTTATCTCCAACAGGTAAAGAATTAAAGTGTGTTTCAATCTTTTTGGGACACCCTGTGGAGAACTAATGTAATTTTTCTGCTAATAGAAGATCTTCACCCAACTGACCACTACTATGTTTTTTTTATCTCAATTCTCAACAAAATATATAGATGTACATAAATTGAAAAATATTTTAATGGGCAATTCATATTTAGTGGGGTGGGCCAATAGATGACCAGGGGCCTGGTCTGCCATCGCAGACTGGGCCAGGCCACACTTGAGAATAACCCATTCCTGTTAAAACCAGATGTTTGCATTACTCCACAAAATGTTTCCATTAAAAAGTGTAAAAGGCAATCATTATCAGGGTTGCCATATTGGCATTTTCTTACACCATTATTGGCACAAAAATCTAGAGCTTTTCATATGTGAATAAAAATAAATATATTTTTAGCATTCTACTATTGCTTGGCTTGTGGGGTTTGTGGAGAAATTTACAGTAAGGTTTAACAAATTCTGTTAACATTTTTGTTCACTTTATTGAATGGAAGTTAATGTTGTGACAATGGTATTTTGCCAGGGTAATGGCAAAATTCAGATTAATGCTAGAATTCACTTCAAAGCCAGTCGACTGTATTAACTTGTTTTATTCAAATCTTTTTTATATACATTTTTAGTTTGTAAACGGAATTTCTTAAAGTTGAAATTTTCCATAATTCAGTATAATATTAAATGTTTCATATACTACAGTTTTCATTTCCACAACTCAAATTTTCGGAGGAACAGGGACTATTTACATTTGACTCTGCAAAGTAATTCCCTATAAGAGCAAATAATTTTATCTCAAAATATTTTGATATTTTCCTTTGTAAATATACAAAAATTTGGAAGTATTAGGTTTTTATTTAATGTGAATCATATATTTTCTTTTATAGCTTATTACTTCTGTTAATCCTAAAACACTGAAACTCACACAACATGATGATGTAATATATAATGCATTTCAAGAACAGTTTCCAAATTTTAAATTAGATGTATTGGAAGAAGACAGCTTGAAAAGCAAAGAAAATAAAGAAGTAATGTATCTTAAAAACCTCAGTATCTTTTCTTACTATTTTTTACATTAAATTATCAATGCTTTTATAAATGCAATTATAAATTCATTAATTAAATGATTTATCACTATTAAATGATATAACAGATTATTGTATAATATGACATTGCTTAAGTACGAAATAAGTGCCCGCTACTTAAATAATACAGATACAGATCTAACATTGCTCAATTTCCAAACTGCCTATTTTGCTATCCCACATGCACACTACCACTTTTCCCTTAGACAACACCCAGCCTATTGCATAGTGATGGGGAACGGGAAAAAAATGAACTGCACTTCATTAGTGAAATCTAAAATTTAAATTTTTATGTGTTTGCTTGAAAGTAAACAAAAAATAAAAATATAGAGTAATTAAAAAAAATTATTTTTGTTAGAATGCAAAGGTATAAATCCATATTTTTATCAAACTGCAGAATTGTCTTCCTTTTAGGATGCGACAAAATAAGTATCGAGTAATGTAAAAAGTGCATATTTCATTGTATTTAAAAATTAATAAATTTATATAAAGGAATTGTCAGATAAATTCAGTTCAAAGATCATTAGAAAGAACATTCTTTAATCTTTTCGATGATGTTGAGATCAAAACTCTGTGATAGTATTTTTCAACGCTGAGGAACTGATTTTTATAAATATTGCTCACAATCATGGTTTAACATAAAATAACTAAAAGCTAATTTGAATTTTTAAAAAATTTCACCGAGGTATGTTGTACTGGGAGATCAGCTAATTCAGTACCGAATTTCGTGGCTTAGATTTTTCACTACAGACGACAAACATCTTCTTTTATTATGTAAGATATCGGTTTTTCACTTTTCTGGACCACGAAGGCGATATTTGACATCACAGACAAGATAGTAAAAGATGCCCTCATCTGATTTTTTCCAAAATAAATATCAAAAGAGATGTTTTTATATTTATTTCTCTGTAGTTTGTGATATACAAAATCTAACTTCATTTCCAGAGTTAATTAGCTTAGTGTACTATATTTTTTTAGTACAAATCAAGAATTAGAATTTTATTTTAACATATTTATATCAGGGTTCTATAATCAAGGGGGGAGGGGGGAATCCCCCTTAGCTTGGATTCTGAGGGGAACTTTGAAATATCAGGGGAGATTCAAAAGATTTGTGACAAAATACAAAACTTACTTTTTTACTAAAAATAACATAAGCAAAAATTCATGAAAATATTTATATTTTTTATACTGTAATATTATTAATATGCATTTATAATTGCTACCTTCGTATATTTGGCATTTATTAAATTTTTAAAACTTATTTCTGGTGTTTCTCATAACATTTTTCATTAAGGTTCCCACTAACTTGAGTGAGTTCAAAACTTAGTTCAAAATTGAGTGATATTTTTATGATGAATGAAAAAATGTTAGTGATATTTTTATGATGAATGAAAAAATTTTAATTCATAGACTTTTGCATAATATTACAATTATCAAAAATGCATTTGTTTACAAAATATACAAAAACAAAAAATATAGTGTAAATGACATAACTTTAGCAAAATGTATTTGCATCCTTCTTTAATTAGGGTTTTGTGTTTGTAGAAGTTTGTCTTAAATCACATTTTACAGCCACAAATTGTTTGTTTTTTTCCCAGCATTTTAGCGAAAGATAACTCAGTTAAATTTCGGGGATCAATTAAAATGTCATTTTTTATGTTTGATAAGATTTAAGCAGCATGTATTTGGCTTTCACAAACATGAAATTTTTTTATCCTTCGCCATTTTGGTGAAGCATAGCTCAAATAAATTTTGGAGTTCAATTTAAAAATATTATTTTTGAATGATATTTGACAACAGGTAACAAACATTTTGGTGGAACAAATTTATTTCTCAGAGACACAAGAATTGTGATATTATTTTCGAAAGCATTTTGACTAAGGATAACTCTAGTAAATTTTGGGGATCAATTAAAAAATATTGCTTTTGATGTTTAGTAGCAAGATTTACTAGCAAAACAAATTTGCCTCCCATGGATACGCGAATTGTGATCGGTTTTGCATCTGATGACAAAATTTAATGTGATTTATGTGAAATAAGTTTCATAAATTATAGGAATATCTCTCTAAAATTCCATAAATAAATAAATTTTGTACAAATCTGTAAAAAACTGATTATTTGCACTTTCTTATTGAGTGAATGGGACAAATTGTGATCTCCCATAAAAATCAGGAGACTAGCAGCTATGTAATTGTAATAAAAGTGTTTAACAAATAAGATTGAAATGTAATTCTATTCTGCTTTATGGTGTCAGTGCGATAAAAATGTCCACACCCTTTCAAAGGAGGATTCCATATTCCTTCTGGAAAATTAATGGGGTCAAAGTCATTTAACTCATCTGAATGCAACTATCTGTCAATGAAGGCATATTCAAGAAAGGGGGAACCCAGGGATGGTCAGTGTATAGAAGGGAATGCAAGGCAAGTGGTAAATTTTTATCTCGTCCGTATTTACTGGACTCAGAGGGAAAATGGAGAAGGTTGAACAAGGGAATCTTATATCTTTCTTCTTTATTTTTAATTTTTTAAAAGAAAGTGGTAGAAGGTTTCCCTTTGAATTATCATTAGGCATTTAAAAAATGTAATATAATATTTAATGTATTTTTCAATTGTAATCAGTTTTTAATTTTTTTTATATTATTAAATACTATATCTATAATGAACAATAAATTATTTATTATGATATTCTTTTTGTGCAATGTTAAAATTGTAGTCTTGAAACAAAAAAACCTTATCATAAATGAAATAAAATTTTCTTTTAATTAGTTTTCAAAAACATGTATATTTACGGAAAATATTAAATTGTAGCTGCTAACTGCAATATATTAATAAGAAATTTTCATGCATAGAATTTTTTATATATTTCTAAATTTAAATCATTTTCTAGCTTTGTTATATAACATTTGATTGACTGTAGCTGTAATATAAGAATAAAAAAAGTCACTGAACATATTATTTTAAAATACGCTGTAAAATATATACAGCATGCATGAATTCTCGGAATAGTAAATGCCTGTAATCAATCAAAATCGTATATATCAATGTTCTAATGTATTAATTCAAAAAGGACATCTGCTTAAGATGAGAAAATAGTTAGACTTGTATGATTCCATTTTAGTTAGGTTTCACTGTGTATAGCTTGTTGTATTCACTGTGTATTGCATTTATTTATTCATTGTAAAACTTATCAATTTTCTTTCAGAAATGGAATACTTTTTGCACAGAATTGAGAGACAGAATTGATGATGGAACATTTGGTGTTTTAGTAAGAATTAATAGTTCAGAAACATACACCGAGGAAAATACAATATTTGGTAAGAATCTCAGTTTTATTTCTTTTAAAGTTGTATGTATATGTCATAGCTGCCAACTCTCTCGGTTTTACCGGGAGACTCCCGGTCTTGGGAAGTCGCTCAATCTCCTGGTTTTCACTCAGCTGCCCTTATTTTCCCCCTTTCTAGGCAGAAATCACAGGAATGCAAATCGTGACTTTCAGTTGTTTTCCGCAGTGCAGTTTTCTGCTACAGCTGTGTAGGAATAGATCGCGATTGACGTTTCTATTTTTATCTACAGGTTACAAAAGTAAACAAATCGGAAATAGATCTCAAATTTTCCGAAAAATATTACGAAATGAGAAACAAAATCACAAATTTTGAAATCGAAGTTTCCCGTTCTTTCGTCCAGAAGTGCATTTCTCAGCTATCGCGTAATAGGCGCTCGTAAACGGCGATTATTCCCACAGCATCACGAGAGAGATGATCAATGATTATCTAATTAATGTGGGAAAAACGCATTTGCATCGACTAAAATTTTATTAAATTATTTTGTTTTATATACAAAACTATTGTTCAAACGTATTATTAATGAAATGAAAGTATTTTTTGAAGCAGTAGCGCTAAAAACGACGTTTGTGCATGATCCTTCTTATATTTCGTTTTATTATGAAACTATTTTTTCACTTTTGCAATCTGTCAGCATCGTCAATTTTTTTTATAATTATTTCGTATTTTATACAAAAAAACTATTGTTCAAACATATTATTAAAGAAATGAAAGGCTATTTTGCAGGAGTATCGCGAAAAACGACATTTGTGCACGATCCTCCATATATTTCGTTAATTGTGAAAATAATTTCCACTTTTGCAATCTCAGCATCGTCAATTTTTTTTATAATTATTTTGTATTTTATACAGAAAAACTATTGTTCAAACGTAATATTAATGAAACGAAAGGCAATTTTGCAGCAATATCGCGAAAAACGGCATTTGTGCGCGATCCTCCATATATTTTGTTTAATAGTGAAAATAATTTCCACTTTTGCAATCTGTCAGCATCGTCAATTTTTTTTATAATTATTTCGTATTTTATACAGAAAAACTATTGTTCAAACGTAATATTAATGAAACGAAAAGCTATTTTGCAGCAGTATCGCGAAAAACGGCGTTTGTGCGCGATCCTCCATATATTTCGTTTAATAGAGAAAATAATTTCCACTTTTGCAATGTCAGCATCGTCAATTTTTTCTGTAATTATTTCATATTTTATACAGAAAAACTATTGTTCAAACGTAATATTAATGAAATGAAAAGCTATTTTGCAGCAGTATCGCGAAAAACGGCGTTTGTGTGCGATCCTCCATATATTTCGTTTAATAGAGAAAATAATTTCCACTTTTCCAATCTCAGCATCGTCAATTTTTTTTATAATTATTTCGTATTTTATACAGAAAAACTCTTGTTCAAACATATTATTAATGAAATGAAAGGCTATTTTGCAGCAGTATCATGAAAAACGGCATTTGTGTGCGATCCTCCATATATTTCGTTTAATTGTGAAAATAATTTCCACTTTTGCAATCTGTCAGCATCGTCAATATTGGAAAATTTAAAAATTTGAATTTGAAGATAGCAAAGTACGCACTGGCATAGAGTCAATAAGTGTTGGCTGGGACATGAAACAGGTCCAGTTTTAAAGAAAAACTTCGTTCACTTTATTTTGTGAAAAACACAACTAGGCATATTACACGTACCTGGTAATTTTCCATGCCGTAAAACATCAAAATATACTATGTACAAAAAGTTTGCAGTTGTAAATGACTAGACAGAGACTCCTTGAAGCATTGGTAGTAAGTAACTATACTACCTCTATCACTTGCGTGTATTTGCAGCCACCATTGAAGGTATCACACTTGGCAAAGGGAAACCAAAGGATAGAATATCAGAAAAATATTTAAAGCGACTTCCGAACGTTTGTAAGTAAATTTAACGTTCAATACACGCTGGTCTGAACTGACCACATCTGCATCCGTTTCGACTTAAAAACCATCGTCAAACGATATCCTGCAGTGCTTCTGTCAAAAACATTTCTGTCCGCCTGCATCAGACTATCAGTGTCTAATCGATCGTCGTCTCAAGTCATCATCTGAAGTCTGAGTGTGTTTTGAGGTCTGATTGCTTCAAGAAACCTCTGCCCTATATATCCGAGAATGGACAGCTCCGGAAACGCCCCCGGATATGCAAATCAGATGCATACGCATTGAGAACTGATTTGCATGAAACCTCATGTTGAAAAACGTCACGGTTCACATCGGTGAACGGGAAGAGTCGTTCATATTAAATTTGCATAAACGCCCATTCACGGGAATGTGAATCGCGATGTATTGATTTTTTCCAACAGTCAATTTTTTTTATAATTATTTCGTATTTTATACAGAAAAACTATTGTTCAAACGTAATATTAATGAAACGAAAAGCTATTTTGCAGCAGTATCACGAAAAACGGCATTTGTGCGCGATCCTCCTTATATTTCGTTTAATGGTGAAAATAATTTCCACTTTTGCAATCTGTCAGCGTCAATTTTTTTTATAATTTTTTCATATTTTATACAGAAAAACTCTTGTTCAAACGTATTATTAATGAAATGAAAGGCTTTGCAGCAGTATCGCGAATAACGGCATTTGTGCGCGATCCTCTTTATATTTCGTTTAATTGTGAAAATAATTTCCACTTTTGCAATCTGTCTGCATCGTCTAAAATTGGGCTTATCAAAATCTCCCGCTTTTTTCAGATTTTCGCACAAAAATCTCCCGGTTTTTCATATTTGGAGGTTGGCAGCTATGATATGTCATTTATAATGGGTATATTGGGAAATTAAGTGCCATTTGTAGAGACTAAAAGAAAATACAATATACAGGGTGTCCAGTGGTATCGGTGACCTTTGGCTATTTCCTCAACCGTTAGTCACAGAGATATACTTTCAATTGCAAAAATGTTTTGAATTTTAAAATCTATTATCTTAGAAACAGTTTAAATCAATAAATGCATTTCTGAAAGAAATATGAAGCATAAATTTTTATACGGTTCCCCGGTCCTACCAGTTATATTTAGGAAAATCATCCTCATACAATTTCATCAAAATAATAATAATAAAAAAAATCATCCTTTTATGACCAAAATTCACTGACTTACAGCTGCTTAAAGTTGGAGCACTTTTTGTGCTAGAAATGGGGGTTATACACAAAATAATTAGAGAGACAAATATTTTGCAGTAATTTCTGTCGGCTGCTATTTGCTGTGTTAGCTGAGCGACTTGACTAGAAAATTTGAAAGTCATTTGCAGATTTAGCAGTGTTTTGGCCATATCCATATCTGAAGTGCTGGTAAAGAAAATTTTGTAGCAGATGATATGCAGTAGTGATGTGTTTTCTCAAGAAAGCAAGCTCGTTAAACACAAACACAATTTATTTGTTGTGAGATCCATTGCATCAGATGAAGTTACAAAATAAAACACTGTAACATTCGTTGCAAAGCAAAACTATATACAATGAGCTAGCAAGCTCATGAAAAAGGTTTTAAATAGTCTATGACTAGGCACACACTCTCAGTTATTATAACATCGGTAAGTAGAAAAAACAGCTACTGTACCACTCATGTCGTGCACGTTAATGAAGCCACCATCATCAGGTCACACGTCATGGCTTTAGAAGTTAGACTACTCTCTACCGATCAAGGTCTGCCTTCCATACAAGGTCTTTCACCGTCGATCACCGTCTGATCGATCTGACTATACGTCGAGTCTTAAGTCTGCATAACTACAAGATCTTAAACTCTGAAAAGTCTCCCACGTCTACTACATGGTCAGTCAAGGTCTGTAAAGTCTCACTGACTAAACTCCGAGATCACTAAGGTCTGTCAAGGTCTGTAAAGTCTCTGAATAACTGAGAATGTGTCCTATCATATATACACTGTGATGGGTACGCTCCGGAACACAACCGTTGACGGCAGCGCCCTCACTATATGCAAATCAGAATGCGCGCGCGGCGAGATGGCGATTTGCATGAATGGCATGTTCTGTTCCCGTCACGAGTCGTTCACGAGAACGGTAGAACCATTCTAAAAATGTAAACACGTTCTCGCGATAACGAGAATCGCGACGAAAACAGAACCAAGTTTCCAACAATCGGCCCCCTCATGCAAAACCCCAAATCTCGACGCACGTGCTATCAAACAATGAAGTTATTCTAAAAAACATAACAGCAAAAATGTCAAGTTCTTTAGTATCCAGCAAAAACATAAAGTATATATATTACTTTTCATGTTAAGCAAAAAAAAAATTTATCATTGAAAGAAAATTTTAGATATCATTGAAACACTAAGTTCCAAAAATTTAATTTAAGTCAAAATTTAAGTTTCAAGAAATTTAAGTATAATAATTTAAATTTAACATTTAAGATTAAAAAAATTTTACTATAAATATCAAATTCAAGTTGTGTAGAAAATTTTATGTATAATTATTAAATTTAACATTTAAGATTAAAAAAAATTTCACTTTAAATATCAAATTCAATTATGTAGAAAATTTTATGTATAATTATTAAATTTAACATTTAAGATTAAAAAAAAATTTCACTTTAAATATCAAATTCAATTATGTAGAAAATTTTATGTATAATTATTAAATTTAACATTTAAGATTAAAAAATTTCACTTTAAATATCAAATTCAATTATGTAGAAAATTTTATGTATAATTATTAAATTTAACATTTAAGATTAAAAAATTTCACTATAAATATCAAATTCAATTATGTAGAAAATTTTATGTATAATTATTAAATTTAACATTTAAGATTAAAAAATTTCACTATAAATATCAAATTCAATTTGTAGAAAATTTCATGTATAACTATTAAATTTAACTTTTAAGATTAAAAATTTACTATAAATATTAAATTCAATTATGGCTGTTCATTATCTCTGTCCAAGACCAGTATACATAATTAATACTAATAGCAATGACACAGATAATGAAAGATTTTTTTTTTTTCCTTTCTGTGTTGTATTCAAATTTAAATAAGTGGTTTGTCATCAATGAATCATAACCAAGTGTATGATAACAAGGAGTAAACACACAAAGATAATACACATAAGCATAACTGTCTTATGCGGGAATTGAAAATATGGATATATATATACATTCAGTGTAATGTGAAAAATTTTAGAAAGTTCATTGTAAACAATACACATATATATACTCTAGATACAATTATCTGCATCACAGAGGGAGGAGTAAAATATACGATATCCTAACCATATTTTGTAAAAGAAAGAAAAAAAAATTTAGAAGTTACAAATTTAATCATTTTTGTTTTTGGAAATTTGATTACAAAAATTTAATGCTAAAAATTCCTCAAACATTTGGCAAATCTTATTAATGTACTGCCTATGATGTATAAAAATTTTGTTATTGATTTCAGCAAATTCCACACCTAACAGTTTTTGGACCTTCCCTAGAGATTTGATATCAAATTCTCCCTTTAGCAAAGAAACTACATGATCAATATCACCTATTATTTCTATGTTGCTTGCCTCTGGCCTGGATTTGATATCCCTCTTTTCTCTGAAGTTAAACAAATTTTGGTCATAATGTATGTTAGCCTTAGCACAGAATTTTTTAACATCATTATGACTTCTCAGCCTATGTTTATCACCCCTCACTGAGTAGTAAACATCAGTTCGAGTTCCATCAGGCCTGGGTACAGCTTTCCTTTCCCAATCTATGTTTGAACAGGGGGTCAGATCGGAATCAGCAGGAGAGTCCTCTTCCTCACTAGTATGACTAGTGTCATGGCTCTCACCTGCTTCTTCCTCTGACTCACTATCCAAACATCCCGATCCTGAATCTGATGTTCGAGTAAAACCCGATTTCTTTTGGGTGAAGTTTCTAGGTCGAATGGGGTCCAGGACGCCTTCCGCTGCTTCCATCTCCTCAAAACGGACATTGCTTATTTCTAATATTTTTCCTTCTTTCACAAGAAGAATTCTATAGCCCCTGGTATTTTCTGCATATCCTACCATAACTCCCAGTTGAGCTCTTAGGTCTAGCTTCTTCCTAAGCTGTTTTGCAATACCAGCATAAGCCTTACATCCAAAAACTCTGAGATGGGATACAGCAGGCTTCTTCCCATAGTACAATTCGTGTGGAGTTTTAACTTTAAATTTATGGCAAATCCTGTTCTTTGTATAAGTAAAACATAGGATTGCCTCTGCCCACATTTTGTCACCAACTTTGCTTTGATTAAGCATTGCCTTGACACAATCTAACGCTGTCAGGTTGAATCTTTCAGATACCCCGTTTTGTTCGGGTGTATAAGTGTTAGATCGTTCATGCTTAATCCCTAACTTTTTCAAAAAAGCTTTAAATTGACCGTGACAAAATTCCATGCCGTTATCAGTACGGATGCACAAAATCTTTTTGCCTAATTGTCTCTCCTGACAAGCTTGAAAATCCTGAAAAACTTTGAACACATCTGATTTTTGTTTTAAAATAAAAACAAACACCTTGCGGCTAAAATCGTCTGTAATAGTCAAGAAGTATTTGTTTCCCCCCAATGAAGCTACAGGCATTGGACCACAAACGTCCATGTGCAGTAATTGCAAAGGTTCTGTAGATCTAATCCTGCCTATTGGTTTGTACGAAACTCTTTTAGATTTTGCAAGTTTGCAATGAATGCAATTTACTTTTGCATATTTTAATTTTGGGAGTCCGTTTGCCGCGGAAACTTTACTTGTTTGGTGCAAGTAGTCTGAGTTAATATGGCCATATCTTCTATGCCATAATTCAGTTTTGTTCAGAATTTCAACTGTTGAACCACTAATTTTATTTGACTTTGATTTTAAATCAGATTTGTTTTTCCTTTTATTCAAGTTAGGCCTAATTTTGTTTTGACTTTGACTATTTGTTGCAGGGGTTTTTCTAACCTGTTTAGAATTTTTGTCCCTATCCTGATCTCCTTTACGGCCCTCAACACTACTATTTAAACTTTTAGTTGAGTACTGTGGTTTTAAGAAATACAATCCTTCTTTACGTTTAGCGTAAAAGAAATTTTCTCCCTCAGGAGTCTTAAACCATAGAATACCTTTGGCTGCACTAAAAGAATAGCCCTGCTCTTCTAATACAGATGCGGCCAACAAGTTACGCCGTAATTTTGGTGAATACATAACATTTTGTAGCACAATATTATTTGTATGATCTTTAAATTTAACATACATGTTCACCGTTCCAATAGCCTCAACTGGGCTTTCCATATCACCCACTGCTAGCGACATAGATGTATCCTTACATTTATCAAATTTTGAAAACATTTTAACATCATTACAAAAGTGTCGCGTAGCAGCGGTGTCAATCACCCAGCTGAGCCTATTGTCAGGATTATCAACAATATTAGCTTCTACATTTATATTTGAAAATACTTCAATAATACTAGAGCTAGTCATCTTTTTCAATTTTGGGCATTGTGCCTTTACATGACCATTTTTATTACACATAAAACATGGTCCTATGACCTTAATAGACTTTTTAACTTTGGTGACATTTTTACATTTAGCGTTAACATTTGAAAAATATACAGATGAATTGGAACTTACATTATTATTGTCATGATCCTTCCTCAACTGTCTAATCCTGCCCTCTTCTAGAGACAGTTCTTTCTGAATCTTATCCAGTTTAAAATCCTTATCGCTCCAGCGATAAATGATTTGGATGATACTCTGGTACTGGGCTGGGAGATACCGGATGGCTTGGAATGCCACGTACACATCCTCCACGGGGTGGTTCACGTTCTTGAGCTTGGTGACAGCTTTCCTTATCCTCGTACAGAATATGTCGATGGGCTCCTCGATTTCCGGGCGTAGACTGAAAAACTCGTCCAACAGATGAACTAAATTGGCGCGCGTTGGGGCCTCAAAATGCGCCTCCAACTTCTCCCACGCATCCGCCGGGCTGTCGCCGATGTCGAGCAGTTCTCTGTACTCCGCCGAGATATTTCGAAACAGGATGGAAAGTGCGCGGTCGCTACTGCGCATGTACTCCTCTCGCTCGCGGCGTGACGTAGATTCGTCGACTGGTAATGCAGTACGGTTGATGTGGCCGTAACATCCTTCTCCTTTCAGGATAAATGAAATTTCATTACGCCAGGTGACGTAATTGTCCCTGTTTAACGCTTCTATGCCGTTGCTCACCTCCATAGTCTTTAACTGTGACTAGAGTGCGTTGTTTACCTTTCTGCTTGATGCAAATGGCGCCGGTCGCGGCCCCCGTCGATGGAATTCACAACTCTTCACTGCTGCTTTATCACGGATAAAAGTTATGGCCTTGACATACTGGGCCCATAACCAAATGTCGGCTGCTATTTGCTGTGTTAGCTGAGCGACTTGACTAGAAAATTTGAAAGTCATTTGCAGATTTAGCAGTGTTTTGGCCATATCCATATCTGAAGTGCTGGTAAAGAAAATTTTGTAGCAGATGATATGCAGTAGTGATGTGTTTTCTCAAGAAAGCAAGCTCGTTAAACACAAACACAATTTATTTGTTGTGAGATCCATTGCATCAGATGAAGTTACAAAATAAAACACTGTAACATTCGTTGCAAAGCAAAACTATATACAATGAGCTAGCAAGCTCATGAAAAAGGTTTTAAACAGTTTTTATGACTAGGCACACACTCTCAGTTATTATAACATCGGTAAGTAGAAAAAACAGCTACTGTACCACTCATGTCGTGCACGTTAATGAAGCCACCATCATCAGGTCACACGTCATGGCTTTAGAAGTTAGACTACTCTCTACCGATCAAGGTCTGCCTTCCATACAAGGTCTTTCACCGTCGATCACCGTCTGATCGATCTGACTATACGTCGAGTCTTAAGTCTGCATAACTACAAGATCTTAAACTCTGAAAAGTCTCCCACGTCTACTACATGGTCAGTCAAGGTCTGTAAAGTCTCACTGACTAAACTCCGAGATCACTAAGGTCTGTCAAGGTCTGTAAAGTCTCTGAATAACTGAGAATGTGTCCTATCATATATACACTGTGATGGGTACGCTCCGGAACACAACCGTTGACGGCAGCGCCCTCACTATATGCAAATCAGAATGCGCGCGCGGCGAGATGGCGATTTGCATGAATGGCATGTTCTGTTCCCGTCACGAGTCGTTCACGAGAACGGTAGAACCATTCTAAAAATGTAAACACGTTCTCGCGATAACGAGAATCGCGACGAAAACAGAACCAAGTTTCCAACAATTTCATTATTTTTTGCAGCAATATACGTTGCGCTAAACAATATTAAAGTTATAATTATTTGTAATACATAAAAAAAATATCAAAAATATTTGATAAAAAGCTTCGCTTCATTCTTGACATTATGTCAGCAAATGCAATTGAAACATACTTTGAATACAGAATATCAATATTTATATGGTTCCTTAAAGGTTGCCTAAAACGTTTCATTTTTATGCGCGGAAAAGCGACTTAAGTCATAAAGTTTAATTCTTCATAACTCTGTGAATTTTGGCCGTAGAAGGATGATTTTTTTTATTTTGCATGAAATTATATGAGGATGATTTTCCTAATTATAACTGGTAGGACCGGGGACTGTATAAAAATTTATATTTCGTATTCCTTTCAGAAATGCATTTATTGATTTAAACTGTTTCTAAGATAATAATTTTAAAATTTTTGCAATTGGAAGTACACCCAACTTTTTTTTTCAGACGAATCTGAAGCTACACAGTTAAAAAAAGTCTTCCTTTTTGAAAAATTGATTTAATCTAACACGATTTCAAAGTCATTGTCTTATACTTATGTACGTGACCATGAGCGGTCTAGTATAAATTGCAGTCTTTGGTACCAATGTATAAAAAAAAGTCACTTATTTCAGATATACAATTCTGTGGCAACACGGATTTCCACTTTTTTGGCACTGATTTCCACAATTCTTGGAATCGGTGCAAATCTCTAATAAAATTTTGTTGGGTGGGGAGGGGGGTAGTTTTGTTAGCAACTAAGCCAAATTGGGACCAGTGAAGTGATGTGTTTAATTATTCTAGACAGCGATCCTTTGATTTTCCCATGCAGCAGCACACTATACTGTAACAGAATGGAAGAATTTTGGAGGTATGGGGTGGTCGGTGTCAGTTTGCTCCTCGATAGTATTGCACTCTAAGAAATATGGACTTCGGACACTGATATGGGAGAGAAGTTCGATGTACAGGATAAGGCCACTCTCTCAGGATTACTGGAAAAAGGAGGTGACATGTAGTGTGCATGTAGATATTCTCTTATGATATCTACTAGTACATGGTGTATGGTGTGTTTTGTTATGAGTCATAGTTGTTTATTTCCTTTCTTCTAATCCGGCATGGAAAGATTGAGTACAAAGTCATTTTGATTTCGTATCCGTTTTTACTTTCCCTGCAGTACATGATAATGTATAAAGTATTGGAATCATACCAAAAATCACAACTTGAGTTTTTGATGGATCTACACGTTTTGAAACCTAGAATACGAAAAAACTTTTTTAGCGTGACGTGTGTCTGTCTGTGCAATGTATGTAACCACTCTAACTCAAAAACTAATGGACCGAATTTCATAAACTTGGGTGTGACCCTGGTGCTGATTAGTTTTTAGTACGATTCGGAATAAAAGAACCTGCCTTTTTTTGCAAAATGGCCCCCAAAAATTGCTTGTATCCACTCTAGCTGAAAAACTAATGGACCAATTTTCACAAAATTTGGTAGATAAGTCGCATGTGGAAATAAGTCCCTGCTGCTGGTTTGATTTTGGTACGATTTGGAATAAAAAATAAGCTGCCTTTTTTGCAAAATGGCCCGCAAAAATTATGAAAATTAAAGTAAAGATAACGTGGATATAAGTCGGCAGGAAAAATCGTTCATGTGACAATTAGAATGACAAATATTGTTTCTGATCACTTGAAATTACTTGATCATTTAGAACAAAACTGTAAAACTGTCTAACTAACAAAACTGTCTTTTCAAACTTTTTTGGTCACAAACACGTTTAAACCCTTTCGCGACGGTTGGCATGCCCGTGTGTCGGCTGCGAACTTGCATTCAATAATGGACGGCACGCATTCGTGATGGAGAAAACTTTACCCTAAACGGCGAGAGGCACGTACGTGTGTTTTCACATGGAACGTTTTAATTTGTCTACTAGATGGTGTTAAATGTCCGTGGAAACAACTTCAATGTAGTTTGCAGATAGATGACCTTGGCATAAGGAGGATCTAATGAATTATTTCTCCATTTGGAGCGGTGAAACATGGTTCTGTAAGATAAACAAATAGAGCACTTCTCGCAGCATCAACAATTTTATAATTGAGTTTCGGGTCTTGTTTTGATTTGAGCTTTATGATTTTGTTGGTGAATTATAGGAATATAAGAGAGTATATTTTTTTTGTTTGGGTTTTAGAGGCAGTGAAATTATTCGTTTATTTCAGATAAAAGAATGGGAGCAACTAACGAGTATTTTGTATTCAGATTTGTATGATTTGTATGAAAAATATACATCAAATAGAAAATAAATATTTCTTTTATTCCTGAAAAAAGTAGATTTCTGTGTTGAATAGGTGATTTTTAGTGAATTTTTTTCGAGAGTTAGGCTTAGCGCAAAAAAATTGCCGTCCCGTGGGAACAGTTCGGAAGTGAAGCGCCCCGTCCTTTGGGCCGCGGCAGTTCCGGGATGCCGCCGTCGCAAAAGAGTTAAATTCAAATCGATGGCAAAACTCCAATTAGAGAAAGCTCATTGTGGTCCAAATTATGTATTTGAAACTTTACTAATTTTTTTTACATTTTACATAACACTATCATGCCGCTGAACTCCGTGATTCCACAGAACACACTTTAAAAAATGCTATCTAGGTAAAAAATGAATTCTAGATTATCCATTGATCATCTAGAACAGTGTTTGCCATGGAGCCGTGTTTAATTTACACAAAACTATTGTGTTGTGGAGCCCCTGAATTCCATGGAACATACTTTAAAAAGCACTGATCTAGAAAAAAGAATTCTAGATCATTTAGAATAGAACACTGTTCTATTTTGGTTGTGGAATCTGTTTCAATCTACACAAAACTTTCATTTCACGGATTCCCGGAGTTCTGCGGAACATACACTTTGTGATGGATGAACATAGTCTGTAAAATTGAAATGTGTTGATAAACAAACTGAAGTGTTGGTTGGTGATTGCATAAAAAAAAAAAGTAGATGTCAGTGGAAAGTTGTATGCAATCTTTGTTGAGACTTAATTTACTATAATGTGGCAGTAGCTGACTACCTGGAAACAAAGTCTGCCTCAATGACGTGGAAGCATCCCAGCTCACCCGTAATGAAAAAATTCAAAGTGTCCAAGTCCGCAGGAAAGGTTGTGCTGACAGTGTTCTGGGACGGGTGTCATTTTGATTGATTTCCTCACTTCAGGGACCATCAATATGGCACGCTATTGCCACACTCTCACCAAACTGAAGTCCGCCATTCGACGCAAGAGACCAGGACGAGGGGACCAGGAGGTTTTGTTCTTGGATGCAAGACACAAAAGAACACATTCGTCGCCTGGGATGGGAGAGATTGGATCACCCGGCCTACAACCCCGATCTTGCCGCATTAAGACTTCCACCTTTTTCCTGCCTTGAAATCAGCACTATCGGGACATCACTTCCGAAGCAATGAAGAAGTGCAGCAGGCTGTGAAGAACATCCTTAAATTGCTGGGCACCGATTTTTACCAGGATGGTTTCTTGAAATTAAATTCACGGTACGACAAATTTATCAATATTTGTGGCGACTATGCTGAAAGCCCAGGCCGTCCGACTCGTCCGAGGACATGGAGCAGCAAAAGGGGCTGCCGGTGTGTGGCGACTATGTGGAAAAATAGCCAAAAGTTTGATTTTTGTTATGCCATTGTATGTTTCTGGTAGTAATAAAGCTTCCTTGTGAAAAAGCATGATGAAACTTACTTTCGGAACGCTCCTCGTATAAGTCGACTCCCCTACGTTTAGAGAAGAAAAATCGGATAAAATCCAAAACTCACATATAAATTGATCTCAAAAGAGAGAATTTTTATTTTCAATAAATTATTGAAAAACACTTGAAAATAAAAAAAAAAATTATATATATAATAATAAAACCTAATTCCCATAATAAAAACTTCATCGGAACCCTTTAAAGGCCGATTCCAAGCAAGTAGGCTTATGACATACGAGCATTGTCTCCCATTTGTTTTGGGAATGCTCGTTCTCATGTGACAAGCTCCAGGCATGCTTTTACCCCCAACACTTATACATATAGTCCGAGTCAAAATCTCTAAATAGTTAAAAAAACCATGTCATGTAAATAAATATCAGAAATCCCATCTATGCCCATGTCATAAAAATCACTGTCATCGTCATTTATAAAAACCCCATAATCATTTATGCAATCAATTATTAAAGCAGTATTTCTTGAATGATTTTACAACCATGTCCCGCAGGTATCACATCCCTGTCCCAATCATCCATGACCCACTGTGTAATCAAAACAATATCTCATTTATACCTGTTATTTGAGCAGATTTTTTTTCGTTAACCCCGAATCGACTTGAAGCAGCACATTTGTTACTCTTTAAAAAACAAAACAAAAAACACTTTCAATTTAAATCCTGCATTATAGTTTTCAGCAATCCATGTCACCAAGTGTGTACTATGAAAAGAGCCATTTTTTGTTGAAGACGATTGGCCGTAATCAGAGAAGCAGGATGGCGACAGAACAGGGAAATCAGGGAATTCTCAGGGAAAAATTATTTTCTGGAAATATTGGGAAAAACTCAGGGAATTTTACTTCAAATCAGGGAAAATTTTGTTTCGTGAGTTCCCGATCTTCAAATTCCTGTGAAAACATCTGAACAGGAATTTTCCTTTCTCTTTGTCCGTCTGCAAAACTGCCCTCGTCATGTGGGAGTGTTAAACTTTATTTTGATTGGCTGTTGATCAGATGACATCATAAAGCTTAAAATTCCCACTCACCACGTGTCGATTAAGCTTTGAAAATTGGCGATTAACGAAATCCTGATTACCGGCCAAGCTGTGTGATAAGCGTAGGATGGCTATTCTTCCTAAACAAATCCACCTGTGAAGTGAAAAAATTTTGTCAACAACCGCTACAAATACTGCTACGGCTCTCCAATAGTTTTTCCCCTATGAGGCGATCGTAATTTATTGCATTTGCTGCCGAGAAGGAGTAATCCACATTCCTATCCTACCCCTCCCTTTAATCACTGATGTGATTTACGACATTCAGAGGTGTAGCGTCTTTGCCGTGCTCTCTACAATGAGCACAGCAAATCATAATTACAGCTTAAATGGGTTCCCCCACTTTTACATCTAACTCAAATATAAAGAGTTCTCGAAAGCGGATGTATGAACAGAATTAAAATCACTTGCTAAAATAAAAATGATGCGTGAAACTCGTTTCCGCTATTTCGTGCTTGTGAATCTATTTATTGGTTAAATATTCATTATAGCATATTTTTCACAATGAAAAATTAAAAGAATTAATCTATATGAACGAGTTTCGGGAATACGTTGCCGCTTGGGGCCGTCGCGAATGAATTAAATCTGGGCACCCCGCACGAATAAAAGATATCAACATTGGGGATGGGGGAATGCTTTTTCCAAGCTGAATTGCCGATATTGCACTGTTATTTATTATTGTTCTACTTTAACCTACATATGAATGGTCCACAAACGACTATACGGAAATGATGAATGTGTGTAGCATTGGCTAAAATAGCGCATTTGAAGGATACCATCCCGGACATACTTTGTATTAATTTTAAAGCTTGATTGCGAGAACTTCATAATTTTTAAAACCTCAATGTACGACAGTTTTTCGCTAGGGGAAATTTCAGATTTTCTTTCACAGATTATGCCCTGTTTTAAGTTATTAATATCTCATCGACGATGTATAAACAATGATGTATGGATTCAAGTTAAATCGGTTCCGTTTTCAACTTACCCGCGGGGCCAGGAGCAGTTCACGGCCATTTCCCCGATGATCGGAAAATTCGGATATTGCAATAAAACGGCATGTTTCTAGCGATATAAAACACCATATTTTAAATTCAAAACGTCGAAATATTAAAAAAAAATCAAATTTCTTCAAAAGGATAAAGAATTTATTCGTTATGAAATAAACATATTGGGGAAATTTTAAATTAGAGTTCATAACGTCCGTTAATATAACGGGAAAAAAGGTCGATATATCGCGATAATTAAAAAATTAAAGTAAATGATCAAAATATAAAACAAGAATATTAATTTATTAAAATTTGCTAAAAATCATTTGTAAAACCCGCAAAATTAAAGAAAAATTAGTGGACGGACTTTTTAAAAATAAAAGAGGAATAAATAATAGTGAATGCTTCATAAGCTTGGAAAAGTAAAAAATAAAAAGACAAGATGAGAAAACTTAAATGAATTTTTTTTATGATGTATTGGAAAACAAATATTATAAAACACCCGAAAAGGTCTATAATAAAAATCATTGACAAGGTTAAAAAAAATTAGTGAATATAAATGTTTAAAATATTTAAACAATGGATAAATGAAAAATTTAAATTTGACAAACCTTTAAGAGATGGTAATAGTGACAATAACTAATAGAAAAGAATTAGTTTTAGGAAAAAAAAAACACTTAAAATAAGTTTTGAAAATTTATTAAATGTGAGAAGATGGCAATAATAAATGTATGTTAACAATATTACTCATTAATAAATTAAAATTTCTGTGAATTTGTTTTTGTTACT
Source organism: Amaurobius ferox (assembly GCA_951213105.1). Lineage (NCBI taxonomy): Eukaryota > Metazoa > Arthropoda > Arachnida > Araneae > Amaurobiidae > Amaurobius > Amaurobius ferox. The sequence goes on from OX578133.1 coordinate 8,778,810, forward strand.
GTCAAATAATAATAAAATTTGCATTTTGCCAATATCTTAAATGTTCCCCAATTTTTAAAATCCTCCTCCGCCTCAACATCGAAATAATAGATTCTATAAACGTAGATCCGCTAAGGAGTTTTCTTGCCAACAGACACATAGTGATACTTGATAAAGTACTCATCAGTTCAAGACATGGGGAGACTGATTGGTTGTTTGACTTGTCTACTGTACAATAAATCTATTATAAATAAGTACTTAGTAATAAGAGCAAATTTCTAAATTATTTTAAAACATATTTACAGTTTAATTTTGCATAACATTAAGCAACTTAATGCATTATTTAAAAATGCAACTTAAGCATTATTAAAAAACCATCGCATGATGTAATGTAAAAACACGTTGAAATTACTAAATTATTTTTACTTACTTTACCTCTTTACGTGAAAAACTCATCCAATGCTTTCTGCTTCAAAGTTGATACTCTTTTTTTTATGCTGCTTATCTTATACAATATATATAAATGTTTTATATTTATCTTTTATATTCACTTATCCGTCTATCATTTTTTAGTTAGTCGAGTTTATGAGTATGGTTGGGAAATTCTTATGCGAACAGATGATTGAAGAAAATCAGGAATTTCAGAAAAAATACTCTGGAAATCAGGGAAAACTCAGGGAATTTTGTTTTTAAGTTTCTGTAGTTACCATGCTCATTTTTAATTTATTAATTCATCTTTGGCTAATTAATGAGCCTATCATTAAAAATTCCGCACCAAACATTAATCGACCAGCGTTGTTGATGTCGAACTTTGACAGTATATCTCGGATTTTCCAGCGACCAGGTACGAACTTTCTGTCTATTAAACATTCCGTTCCTTTAAAAACATGCCTCATCCATCCATATTATGTCTGCCAGGAATGGGTGGACCTCTAAGTTATTCATCACAAAGTTGCACTACGTGTAACGTCTCTGAGCATCTCTTGGCAGCAATCCCTGCACAGGTGTGGATCGGTATGGATGAGCACTTGATTCATTCAGGATTTTCCAGACATGGCTTTTTGAGAGGCCACAATTTTTACTGATCGTTCTTGTGCTGCTCTGAGGATGGGCGAGAGCGTATGCTAGCACATCTTCAGGTTGCACTTCGCGTCCTACATTACGAGGTGTACGAATTCGAGGTTGGCTGGTCACGCAGCCCGTCTCCTTTAAACGTTTCACAACTTTTAAGATGTTCTGCCGTGTAGGATGCGGGCCTTGAGGTAAACGTTTACGATACAGCCTTGCAGCTGATTTTGCCTTACGCCCACATTCACCGTAAGTTAACAACATTTCGCAATACTCATTACTGCCAAATTTTGCTATAACTCTCCACTTTAACGTACAATCCATCAGAAACATCCTTTTCATAGTAGTAGTCTTTGGTGAACAGGTATGGCATTCCATCCTCATTTGCATAATACATGAGATCCATGTGATTTTTTATACCAGACATGGTTGAGCTAAGCTTTGTGTTTGGATAGACGATTTTGCAAGATCAGCAGAAAGTCTTCATGGTTTGTAGAGACATTCAGTAAAACATGGAAACGGTGGGGACAGAACCATGGTCCTCATGAATAGGAATCACGTGCATTTCCTCTGCACCACAACACAGGCTCGTATTTAGTCCGTAAGGTGGTCTTTTCTCCCTTCACTTCAAAATCAAACAAATGTTCATTTTTTGCATTCTGTTTTTAGTATTAATGTGCGCAAGGTATCTTTTTGTACTAAATCGAGAGTGCTCTACAACTTTCTAATTGACCTTTCACCGTTTACGAGATAGGACCGCTAATTCCAAAATTTGCCGAGATGGCTTTGTAATGTTGTTGTCTCATCGAGTAGCGCATAGCCTTTTTACTATACCTAGACACCAACTTTATGGCCTAAGCTGTCACCATTTAGAAGTTAAGGGCACCCTGTATACAGTAAGTCAATGTTTTGAGAATAGTGTCTGCTGTTTTGTTAAATTAGTGAAGCATTTAATTGCTGTTTTACTGCAACTATTTAGTTATTTTGTGAGATAGTTATTGAGTTATTTGCTGTATATTGTTCCTGTTTATGCTCTGCTTGTAAATAAGTGTGTTAGTTATCCAGAAATTTAGCCTTATTCTTGTATCCTGACCTCATTCCATTTGGCCTCATTCTTATATCCACCTGTTAGACACTGTAAAAGTAAACGTACGACATATCGCTATCGTGATATTGTCCAAAGTTAAAGTATTGGATATTTCCGGTTAACTGGTTGGAATTCGGATTGTTTGTTTAGTACCCGAGTTGAATCATACTAGAGTTCCTGCAGATTGTATCGTAGCTGACTGAAATATGCTAATTTCCCATATCACTGGAAATTAGTATACTCTGGAAGCTTCATAACAGATGATGGGTATAAATGCCCGGTGCCAGAAATAGCACTTTAGCTTTAACTGGAGAGCTGGTTGCTCATGAGATGCATTAAGAAGCATTCTGTTTGTTGCTCAGAGTTAGTTTTGTATGAGCTTGTTGTTGAAACTCTTGGTAAGTTTTAAACTGGTAGCTCCTGTTTAGCCATGTCCTGCAAGTAGCCGAAATGTTACAACTACTCTCGGTATTTGGAGCAATGTTCTTCTGATGTAACTTTTCGTGAGCTGCATCAAAGTTAACGATACATGCTATTATTCTTTTTATTATATGATTTTGTAAGTAATAAAAGTGTATTTTTATTTTTACACTATTGCTGTCTTAAATCACTTTATGTCATACAGCTATACTCTGCTGGATGTCGTAAAATTTACATACCTTGACTAGAGTTCACAAACAACTGGCTCACAAGCCCTGGATGCCAATAAAATGCAGTATGCATAAGTTTTGAAGTGAACTTTCAACCGAGCAAATCTATGGGGGCCATGAAACTTAGCCCTAAAACAACATAGTCCCCAAGTTTTTACATTTTCAAGTTGAGTTGAAACAGCCATGGCGGAAATGGATAAACTCAACTACGCAACATGGAGTATGAATATGAAGTACACCTTAAAAAGCAAGAGCATGTTGCCGGAACAGAGATTAAACTAGAAGACGCAGCTACAAGAAAAAGACAGACTTGATTGTGAGAGGAGAAGGGATACTTTATTATGAAATGGAGGAAAAATACAGAATGCTAATCTCGTGTACGGGTGACTTCCAAAGTGGCATGGGATATTCTGATGGAACACTTAGAGTCCATGTTAATCTAATGCGGCTATTGGATGAATTTTTTGACAAACCGATCGGCATCTTCATAGCCCATATTAAACGGATTAACCCTTTCCGGATGGCAGTCAACATGTTATCAATTGACATGTGAGCATGTTGACCATCCGGAAAGGGTTAAAGGATTTGCGTTGTACACTGCCGATGTGTACATGTCATTCCAGAGTATCCGACAACTTCCGAGGAATGGTCTCTATTGGCTTCCAGATGAGGAGATAGTATCGAATCTGAGCTCCAGGCTGAGGAAGACCGACTTGTCTAACTGCAAAGGGACTAAAATCATAGTGTGAGTACTGTTTCAGCCTTTAGTGTAAAGGACTTTTAATTTTAAAAAATGTCTATAAAATAACAAATGATCCTAATATTAAATTTGGCGCATGCCAATCTTGTGTTCAGATTGGCTGGATTGTTTGTTCATGCTGCTTTCTGATTTGCTCTCTTAATTCAGATCTTTGGGTCCCTGTTTCTTTGTTGGACTTTGGGTTTGTTGGTTGTCTTGCACTGACGAAGGGGATCCAGCGTACATTTGAAATAATAGTATGCTGCATTATTGTTAGTAGCAGTGGCGGCTCGTGAGCCAGATATAGAGGGAGGCGCTCATCTATGTATTTATGTATATATATATATCCCTCAGTGTATGCCAACTACGTCTTTTAGAGTTCGTCGTTTGTCCGGCACTGATAAATTGGTTCTGGCGTTACCTCGAAACAGCTGTATACCAAATTATTATTTTACTTGCGCTGATATACGTTTGCAAGTTTCTTTAAAATGAATAAGAGCCTATTGTAACCATGGAAAATTATTTGAATACATTTCTAAATAAATTTGTATCAAATTTGTAAAAATTAAATACTCTCAGTCGTATGCATGTGCAGTATTATTTTCTGATTAGCGCAAATGTTTGTACACCCAAATTGCACACAATTTCTCTCATATACACTCTATGGCTAATAGTTTTGTACCTGATCGTCCTTGTAACCCAAACAGTAATATAATTAGAGAGCGAACACCAACTAAATCTACGGCCGTTTATATGTAGAAACGGAAAAACTATTTTAATACAAGTTTAAGAATGAATTTAGAATTTACAGAAAATTCTTATGCTTTATGCTTATCTCTATTTGTCTTTAAAATGATATGAGCGAGTTCTGCATGTTAGCAGTCACTATATATAGCAATCGGTTTCTATAGCAATAAGTAGTTAGCTCGTTGCACGGGTGCAACAAAAGTGGATCAAAGCTTAGAGTGAGCAGATCGAGTGGGCCCATTGTAGAGTAGAAAATACAGTGTGAGAATTGCATCAAAATCGGAGCAAGAGTCACTAAGATAGATAAAAATATAAATATGAAAAAGAGTCTCCCCTCTTCCACCACGGTTGTTTCATATTACATAATAACAGACGATGTTTGTGTGTCGACGTGTGTGTGTAAGATCTGTAGCGGAAAATGTAAACATCGTACGGCCTTGAAATGTCGTGCACGGATATTTCAGGAACCAAGGCAATGCATTTTTGTAAAACCGAAATATGAAATTGAGGCTACTTAAAGTAAAAGTTACGCCCAGAGGGTTGATATAATAAGGTTGTATATCTAAGTGATTGCCACCAGTAAAATCTAAATCGCTCAATTAGAAGGCGAAATAAGAAATTTGGGGGGAGGGGGGCTAACCGAACTGAAAGTTACACCCAGGGAGCTGACACAATAAATATGTATATCCAGTTCACATACAAATGGTGCCGGGACTATAGCCACCAGCGGAATCAAAATGGCTCCATTTTAAGAGCGCCGAGATGTGAAATTAGAGGACTACTACTTAAAGTAAAAGTTACGCCCAGGGGATTGATACGAAAGATATGTATATTCAAATGGTACAAAGACTGTAGCTACTAGAAGATTCAAAATCGCTCAATTTAGGAACCGAGATGTAAAATCGTGCGGACTAGTTAAACTAAAAATTACGCTCAGGGGGGTTTGAATAAAACAATATGCGTGTCCAGACGATACGCGTATAGATTGTGCAGAGACTATAGCCACCATTAGATTCAAAATCGCTTAATTAGGAAGCGAGATGAAAAATTTTTGGACTACCTCAAGTAAAATTTACGCCTAGGGAGTATCGGAGCAATATTGGTCTTCAATGAAATTAGAAGTAAAAGAAGGGGGATTGAGTAGTCGCCGCTGAAGGAGGGGGGGGGGGGGGAGGTTTTAAGGAAAACAACGCCAGATCAAGTATCAGGTTGAAAATTGATTTTTAACATTCTTCAACAAATATTTATAATTTTTTCAATCTTTAATAGCTGAAAAAGTAAGACAGCTGAGTAAATCAAGAGACCCACCCCCCTCAGACAACACATTTCTGAAAGTGTCACTAAAAATATTCACGGGCATGCCACAAATACAATTCTCGTGACTTTTAAACAATTAAGAGGTCAAACGCATTGAAATTTATCACAAACAAAGCATAGAACTACCCTAAATCAGAAATGATCCCCTTTCCGAAGGACAGAACCACCCTACATCAGAAATCCCCCCCCCCTTCCGGCCGGGCGCTTATGCAGCGAAATTAAACTGAGTGCCCCAAACAATGCATTTTTCTACCAAAAACGAAGAACGGAAACCCCCAAAATACCATAAATAACCCCCACTTATTTAAGTAAAAATCACAAAATATATATCGGAACTATTTTGAATTTCTATTTTCTGTATCTAATACTACTAAACTATTTCTTCATGAACCAAAACTGAAAAAACTAGGTCAATAGGATCAATAAGATAAATCAGAATTACATAAATACAGTAATTTATTTTCAAATATTTATTTAAACATCCAAATTTATTATTTTAAAAAGAAGCGAGAGAGAAAACACACATTTATCAAGAAAAATTCGAAGCCAAATTAGCGAAACTTAGCCAATTCGAGTCAGTAGTTCACAGCATTCGTTCCTTCTTGGCTGAACGATTCGATGTGAGCCACGGTAACCGGTGCGGCTCTCATCGGATTGGAATATTGCAATGTCTGTTTTTTTAACTGAAATTTCTATTACCATTGTATTACCATACCATTCTTTCTATCAGCCAGAGGCCGATAACGAGGCGCGGCTCTCATTAAAATCCCTCGTCTTTCCCTACAATGCAGTATTTTCCCCTATAAATTTAATATACGTAGTATGAAAAGAGCATAAGAGATACTTTGAAAGTTTTAGTGCTGCCATCTAGTGACAATTTTATCACTTATTTCCAATAATTCAACTTTTTAGTTGAAATAAATTTCAGATAATTTCCTGAAAAATTGTAATTAACCTATATAACTAAAGGAATTTGAAGTGCTTGATCAAGGAGGTCCGCGCGGCCCCCTGAATAGCCGCCCTTGGTTAGTAGTATGCATATATGTGTTATTTGATCTTTGATAGATTTGAAATATAGATTCCGTAAAATTGGTCTGGTCTTTGCATCCTTACTAGTTAAATTTATATGCAATTTGAGTATGACAATTATCTTATCTTGCTATATATCTTCTATTTTTATCTATGTTTTTCTTTCTCTTTACAGTTGTACGATCACAATTTTTGGCAATTGAAATTGCTAGGAACCGAAGAGGTCTCAATAACTTCATATATGAAAAATTTAAAAACAAAAATACTTCAAACTGATTTCCGAAGACATTTTATTCATTGTATCACATGTACTTCACAAAATGACAAATAAATTCATTTATGCCAGGTATATGTTCATATAATTTCAACAGTGATTTTTTATGACTATGTTAATTTACATAACCAAACAATTTGGTTAATTAACCAAATTGTTTCTAAGAAACAGATATATTCTCAGATCTACAACATGAAAACATCAACAAAATATATTTTCCCTAAAAGAAAAGAACACGCAGAATCCTGCATTCCCATATCTGAACACTGGGACAATTCTTAATTATTATGACAATATAACTTTATGGTTATAAACTGGTATGTAAGGAAATATTTTAAGTTTAAGAAATTATTTTCTGGTAAACAATTTAACAAACCGTGCACAAAACTGAAAATTAAATGAAGTCAATTAAATGAGAACAAGGATCTTTTTTCAATAGTTCATAAAATATATGTTGAGATATTAGTATGCAGGATAGCTCTTGGATCTTCTGTCAGGTTTTGCCATCACCTCAATCAACATATACTACACGCATAGTATTCGTAGATCCAGCTCCTTTCCTCCATCCTGTTACCACAATCACAGCATCTCCTGTATTTATGAATTTTCTTTTTTTCCCAAAATCAATAGCAAACTGTATTCTGACATCAACATCATGAGGCCAATCTGGTTGACGTTCACCTAAAATTTAAGATTACATTACATAAGGGCTGAAGTTTCATTTGCTTAATGTGCAAATTCAATCGTTGCAAAATTTTTATTTGAAACCACAGTATATTTAAAAGTTAATTGTGTGAATTGTTTAAAATTTGCCACTGTTTCACAGTACAAAAAATAGCAAAGTTTTGATATTCAGTCATTTTGCATTTTTCGCAGCATGTAGAGATATTTTGTAGCGTGAAATTGAGAAGAAATAAGTTGAATGAACCTTTCAGATGAATATTTTCTTTCTCAAAGAGTTGTCAAATTATACTTTTGAGCAACGCAATGTAGACTTTGAGTGTATCCTTGTTTTAAGATTATTATACATGATACAAAACCTAACATTTAAATATATTGTAGGTATTTGCTGCATATTTTCTAATTTTTTTATTAATTGTGTTGTTTTAAAATTCGGAAGTTTTTTATTTTTGCCTCTTAAATCAAAGTCAATTTTTTTATGATCTTCATGTAATTTTCAAAAGAAAATATAACCCCAAATCTATGATATGCACATGATTCAGTGTTCAGCTAAGAAACAAATGAATCTTAGTTTTTTTTTTCAAAAGTTCTATGCAAAAACCAAGATCTGTGCATGAGTAAGCATCCCAGACAGCAGTGCACTGTTACATTGAAGTATTACATTTTCTTGTCGTCCCCCTACAATACTTGTATACCCCATTTGGGAGACCACTGGTATTGGCACTTAATACCTTATGTATTTGAAACTTTTAAGAAAAATACACAGAGAAAAAAAAAAATCAAAATAACTCAAAATTTTCTATATTTGTATACAATTTTATTTGTACAACCTCAAAAATCTGGACGTGCCAATTTCAGATTTTAGAATTTTTTGGATTATAGAGTTTGTTGGAGGAGAGAGTTGGATTATTAAGTTTGAATTTTATCCTAACTAAACACACTGTAAAACATTATGTTTAATTAACTTTACTTTTTGTCATTAATTTTATTAAAGTTTATTAAAGTAAAAAGTCCCATTAAAAATATTTAGTACAAAAAAAAAAAAAAAAAATGGAACAAAAGAAATTTTAATATTATATATAATGCTAAAAATATTTCCGGAAGAAGAGGAAAACTACAAGTATCATGGAGGTAAAAGTGAACTTTACCTCCATGGTGGATATATTTGTTCCATTTCAGATAAACTTACTTTCGACGAATGACAAAACAGTTTGCTTGTGAAACGATATAAAAAGAACTTATATTTTTAGAAAAAAAAAAAAAAATTTTTTTTTTTAGAATGGGTGCGTGTTCGTTTGATGCCTCGATGACTTCGTAAGGGTGGTAAAGTGACGTCATAATATTTTTCACTGTAAAATGACTGGGGCTTTTAGAAAAAGCTACGGAATCTAAAGAAATTTGCAGAGATTTTTAATTTTTTGACAACTTTTAAGAAGTATACATTCCATGCAGCAGTAAATCATCATTATTACAGTGATTTCATTGGCATTACTAACCGAAGACAACTATCCCCGTCATGTACAGTTCGTGCACTGAATGCTTGATGTCACCACACATACCAATTCCTGTACAACGAATCAGCAATACGGAATAATGTCTAAGTAAGAAGTATAGCAGTGTTAGAATGAAGAAAAAATAAGTAAAATTTATTAAACAAAATCCATGTTTATTGATAACAATAGAATCTGGCTATAGTACATTTGGTTGGCTGTTTCAACAATATGCAGCATAAACATATTTATAGGATTAGAATGTAGAGTTGTGAACTATTTAGGAAGTCCACGTTGGAAACATTAATACTCACGAACATATTCGCCATATGTAGTTCGACTTCCACCTCTTAAAGGTCACATACTGGAACTTTAGGAAACAATGGCTTGATACGAAATACGACTAGGTTCTTTAATACTCAAACGGTTATACACACGCACAAAATATTTAAAAAGAGTAAATCACCGGTATAAATTCATTCTTGACAATCACCGTCACAGAACACAAGCTAACACAACTGTGTATAGTTCATCACTGGATATACCTTTTTAACTAAGGACATCTTTTTAAAGATAGTCATGATATAATTTGTTAAAGATATACTACAGACTAACTTCTAACAACAATGCACACATATGGTCGACAGACAATTACCATGACTCCGTGGAAATCTCGGGTATCAAAACAGAGTTTCAGTGTCAACATGTATGGGCAGGAATCCTCGGTGATTATCTCTTGAAGCCATATCTTCTGACCGAACGCCTGAATGGCACAACATACCTTGTTTTTGCTGGAAGAATGTGAACAAACATAGTGGTTCACTATTCCCCTAAATGATGTTCAGAAACTCAATTTTATTTTTTGAACCACTTACTTTTGTTCTCAGGAGTGACTCATGGCATTATTTCAGTGGAAGTCTTCATTTAAATTGAATATCCGAAGCATATAAAAACTTATTTGCATATTTAGGGATGGACCCCAGACATCATAGTATTCCGGTAGGTACCCATCTCTGTATGTATAAGAGGTTCACTTTGGAAACATCATTAGGTTGAGATTTTGTATGATGGTCTTCTGATAAAATGTCTTAGCATTAGATGATGATGGTGTTAATGGATAGAAAGTTCTTAATCAAATGTGTATGTCTGTGGGTGGTCACCAGTGATTTTTATGCTTTTAACCTTAAGCAATGTCGCCTGTTCATAGTTCAAAAGATTCAGCTGAAATGTATTAGAAAAAGTGTTCCAATATGTGATCTGCACAAAGTGGAAGTTGAATGACATATAAAGGTAAAGTTGTATCTGTCGCTATTGATGTTTCCAATAAAAACATCTTGTGTTTCTTCAACTCTAAGCAATTTGTATATATGTTACGCTGCATATGCTTATAGCAGCAAGCCACTGTAATTTGGCAAGATTATGCATTTTGAATAAACATGGATTCTGTTAATTAACTTGACTTATGAACTTCTTTCCTTTACTGCTGCACAATTCTCATCACAACTTATCCAAGTTTTCTTATACATAGTCGAACAAATGGTTATGGGCCAAGTTAAAATGCCCGAAGGAAAGACAAATGAGTCTAATTGATGAGAGCTGCCTATATCCGCCCATCAAAAAGTAAACAATCACTGTAACGAGTTGAGCTGTTTCACTGCTATTGGAAAGTGTGTTACTGAAGTGAGTTATAGATGCAGTAAAGACTATGCAACATGGTACAACAGTATGTTGTTTGAACTAAAGTCTGAGGGATGTTATGGATTTATCAAACTGTAAAACCAATAGACAAAACCACATCCCGACAGGACCAAGATGATTTTACATGTAGATGAGACAAAGCATTGCCTATGCTATTTTACTGCCTTTTGTCCGCATACCAGGAGATGATATAGCAGAAGCCTGGAAAAGGTTAAAAGACAACTTTAAAGCACCAATGAGAGCAAATTTGGTACATTACTCGATGTATCCACCCCGACGAAAACGAGCCTGCGGATATATTCTGCACAAGTCTCAAGAAAGCTGTGGCAAAATTGAAAAGACATCAAGCATCTGGTAGCCAAGATATACATGGCCTACCATCCCTGATGTTTTCTGAAGTATCATTCAAATAATGTACAAATGCCTGGATGCTGACTTTACCCTTGACAAGATTCAGCCAGAACTTTGTGCAGAAGAAGGTCATTTAAAACAGAACCGGGACCTTCATATGAATGAAAATTCTGCTTATTCTGTCTCTTGTAAGAGTAAAAATCAAAATGTAGTAATTTACCTAGAAATTTTAATGCTAAAACGAAATCCAAAGTAACACAAATTGAACCCTGTTATTTTTGTAAGAAAATGGGTCATATTAAGAAAGATTGTTTTAAATTCAAATCTAAAAATGTAACCAGTATTGTTGAGTTAAATATTGAATTGAACATAGAAACCAGTTTTGCTATTGATCCAGTCGATAAGTTCAACTGGGTTAATATATACTGCTGCCATGTGTCATTTCTGCAATAACATTAATCTGTTTTAAAAATTTAAAGAATTGGAAGGTACTTCCATGTCACTGGCAGTAGGTAATGCCAAAAGCCCAGTTGAGTCTATAAGGATGGGCAAAATGTCTGTAATTGTAAATGACCAAAGAAAAGATATTGTATTACATGATGTAATTACGTCGTAACCTTCTAGCAGCTTCAGTACTAGAAAAGAATAACTGTGATTTTCATGGGGGCAAAAGGGGTACTATGGTTCTATACACCAAATGGGGGAAAAAGTATTTTTATGCTAAAAGGAAAGAAGGATTATATTTTTTAAAACCCCAGTATGAACTAAATAGTTTAAATGATATCAAGGATCATAAAGGTAGAGATAGCAAATTCAGAAGTAGATAAAGAAAATGGCAGAAAGTTTAAAAGATAAGAGTATAGGATCAAGCAATACGGAAACTTCAAAAAGTAAAAGTCTAAATATCAAAAGGTCTGATGTGAATAATTCCAAAAAGGTAGAGAAACAAATCAAGGAAAAGTTTCGTATATACAAAAGTAAGCTAAGCAGTTCTACTACTGAATATGGTAACACTAAACTTAACTTCAGTAGATTAAATTGCAGATACTGCAAACTAGCCAAAAAAAAAAAAGAGTAACTAACAAACCAATAGGTAGGATTAGACTACCAGACCTTTGGAATTACTGCATATAGATGCAGGGCTGTCCTGAAGAAAATTATTGACAGTATGCAATGCGTTCTCATTTAAAGAGTATTGAAATTACGCGGTTCTAAGGGGCGGAGTCCCTGGTGGGGGCGTGAAAGGGGCCTTGAAAATTTTTGAATCACCATATAATTGACCATATAATTGCCATTTTTAAGCCCATAAATCACTTTTTACATAATAATAGTTTAATGCTTAACAGGACATACAGGGTGTCCCAAAAATATTGACCTCGGCTTTTATTCCTTAAATATTGATGTTAGACATATACAGTACAACCTCGAAAATCCGGACGTTTTCCAATTTTTTTTTTTCCCTCCCTTGGGACTAACGGAAGTCGCGGATTTAAAACAACAGGGTAAAATTATTTATATGGAATTATATTTTATAAGCAAATACTGTATTTTTTCCGGTCAACTTTCTGAACCCGGAAATAAAATGAAAGTTTAAATGGACGGCCGTAGATCGGCTCGTGGTTGGAGCGTGAATTAATTGTTACCGTTAATCTCTCTCTCTCCCCCCCCCCCCTTATTCAAGTCACAACTCCCGATAAATTATTTCGCGTAAAATATACATCGTTATTTAAATACGGAATTTTTATTATCAAAATTTCCTTTTCTCATTATTGAAAAAGACATTTTTCTGAAACAATGTAATTTTTAATATTAAACACTTTAAAACGTTATCGTAACATTTTATTACAGATTGTTCAATTAAATCTAAAAATCCTGAAAATTCATATTAACGCTCACGAAAATTTATTTTGTTCACTTCGTAGTACGAATTCCATGCTTCAATGTATTCTGTTTAGTCTTCAGAATCTCCTCCCCCTCCCGATATCTGACGATTTTTTCGTTCTCGTTGAACGTGTCAGCTTGAAATCAACTGTTTATTTTGGCTTTTTTGTTTAGAAAGCCATATTTACATACTATACATAGTAAATAAATAACTAAATAATATCGTATCGCACAGAACCGAGCAACAAGGTCATTAACACACAGACCTCTCAAAGGGGTCAGCTGCGTTTACGATTAGGAGCTATGCAAATTCCTTTCTTCACTTTCCCTGCCCCACTACGTCCCGGTGCTGCAGCCTAGTAATGACTCATCGTAATTTAGAAAAATCATTGAGGAGAAATATTTTTCTGTTTTGGAAAAGATATTTATTTTATCTACTGCGATATTTTTTACGTATTTGACTATTACTAATTAATAAAGTTTTTTACTTTTTTCAGAGTCATCAGCCTTTTTAAACATAACATTATATAGATGCTGGAAAATAAATAAAACTTTTAAGTTCTTATTTTTTGTTTTTCGTTCGTTAATAGCGAAAACGGTTTAAACACATTTTTTAAAGATATGGTAAAAAGTGCTAATCCTCGATTTTTATTAAATCTCAGCACTTCATTAAATCTCGACAAAGCCAATATAACGGAAGTTCTGCACTGTGATGATAATGCGCCAATCATAAATAAATTGAGTGATGGCGTAATTCGCGATCTGATATTAAATAAAAAATGTTCAAAGTAGCGATGATAAATGCGGAGAAGAAAAAATACCCATTGATAATCTTATGAAACAATCGATCATGCTATGAAAGGTCTTGAACAAAGAAGCTTTATAAAACCGAGCAGAAATAATGTCCATCTACAGGATAAAGAAAACTGATTTCCCATAAACCAAAATTAATGAAATAACAAATGTTAATTCAAATATTTAAACGAAATGATAAAATGTGATTTTATCATTTCGTTTCGTTCACACATTCTAAATGTGTATTTTTTTTCTTAGAAATTTCTTTTGTCCTATTTTTTAAATTAAATAATTGATTAACTTAACTTAGCCATTATTTTTACTAAAAATAGTGCTTTATAGCATATTTAGTTAATATTAAATCGGAATTTTATTCAAATTCTATAATCCGGAAAAATCGATAATTCAGAATCGGCAAAGTCCGGTCTGGATTTTCGAGGTTGTACTGTATATTAAATTACAAAGTTGAGTAAAAAAAAAGTACAGAATTTTATGAAATTTTAAGAAATACAAAATTAATATACAGCCCCCGAACAAAAGCATCTCTAATGAGTAAAATGTGCCCCATACACTAATAAGGTGATGTACAAAATTTCAGCATTTTATCATACAAAGTCCCAGAAATATGAAAAGATAAAAATGCTGACTAAAACCACTTATCGATGCATCGACATGGGTTTCAGAGGGGAAAAATCATGTCCACAGATTGCGTTTCAGGGGTCATACACAAATTATGAAAGAAAACATAAATAAATACATAAATAAATAATAACTTTACACAAACATTACAAAGCTTATTTAAATGTTTTCTATCGATGCCAATACAGAGCTGTATTCGCCTGATAACACTTCTATGCACTTGATAAAGTTCTTGTTCGGTGATGTTACGAGAACAGTCTTGAATGCGTTGTTGCAACTCTGCTTTATTAAGGGAGGTGACAGATAAACAGTTGTGTGTAAACGATCCCACAAATAAAAATCCATAGGCTTTTTAAATCAGGCGATCGAGGGGGAAATTTGACTGGTCCATGCAAGCCAATCCACTTGTCTGAAAACTCGTTATTTAACCAGTGTACAAATGTAGTATGGTGAGCAGGAGATCCCTCCTGTTGAAACCATATATGTGGAAGTACTGTTGGGGCAGTTCATCCATAAAATCAGGAATAACCGCGTTCAGAATTTCATTAACATATCTGTCACCCATCAACGTATCATCATACAGTATGGGTCCAAGCAAACAGTTTCTGAAAATACTACACCATACATTCACAGAAAATTGCTTCTGACGATGAATATCACGTACCACGAATGGATTTGTGTCAGACTAGAAGTGCTCATTTTGAGGATTTATGCATCCATCTTGTTTAAAACAGCATTTGTCAGTCCAAATTACATTATTCAGGAAAGAGGCATTTGCATCTTCCTCATTTAGAGCCCAATTACAAAAATCTGGATGATGTTTGATAATCTGTTGGCTCTTGTCCTTGCATACCCATGAATGGTAAACGAATGCCATTTATTCCGTCTTAGTGTTCTCCACACTGTTGCATGTGGTACGTTCATTTCTGAAGCAGTGGTACGAATACTATGTGGATGACTGCAAAACTAAGCCAAAATATTAATTTCTATATCAGTTGAGTGAAGTCTGGGCCTACCTAGTCCACCTACATGATGTACGCTTCCTTTTTCACACACTCGTTGCACCATCTGGAAATAAATCTCCTATAAGGGTGTCGAGAATTGGGAAAAGTACATTGATATTCCCGTGCAGTTTTGTTAGCATTGCGATAGCATAAACGGTACAGAATATGCATTTCAAAAAGGTTCTTCATTGCTGTATTGCGACATATTGTCGGTACAAGCTAACTACACTCTCAAAATGTAGCATAAATAAATAAATCTTTTAAACTTAAGGGTCGCTCAGGCTGCATGCGCTACGCTTGCGTAAGCAAGGCAATTGATCAATGGCAGAGCAAAAACAACCTTCTCATGTGATATGCGCCTGTTGCGATTATGCGACGCACCGATCAGAGGCAGATATTTGCATATGCATACATTTCTAAGCTGTTTTAATATTCATTTTGATTGTGCCATTTCCAAGTTTTATTCTGTAATTAATAGTTGTTGTTGTTGAGACCCAGACCGTCCGACCTACCAGAAAGGTGTAAGGTAACTGTATGGACGGCCGGGAAGTGCCACCCAATTTAGACCGGAACCCAGTGGGGGAGGCATCCACAGGGACCGTACCCTCCTTCCCCTACCACCAACCTCTCGGAAGGACTTACGGACCCACATGTTTAACGTGATCGTACTCCGCATGAACACGGCGGCATTTGTGGTAGCGTGCAAATCTAGCGTGCAAACCACGGGGATACTCTGTAATTAATAGTGTAAAATTTTAAGGTATTTTTCAGGAAGCATATTTTTGAAAAATTGTAAATAAATCTAAAGAGGCAGATATTATTTTCCTATGATGCATTTCTGTGTTTCGTCATTGCTGTAAACATTAACATTTTAATTTGTGATTAATCCCTCACCAACTTTGTTTAATCATATATCTGGGACTTTTTATGATAAAATGCTGAAATTTTGTACATCACCATTGGTGTATGGGGCATATTTTACTCAGTGGAAATGTTTTTGTATGGGGGCGGTATAAAAGTTTGAATTTCGTATTTCTTTAAATTTAATCCCCTGAAAATGTTTATAGATTTCATAAAATTCTGTACCTTTTTTTACGCAACTTTGTAATTTATTATTATATGCTTAAGACCAATATTTAAGGAATAAAAGCCGAGGTCAATGTTTTTGGGACACCCTGTATATTAATATATATATACAGTGATCCCTCACTTATACGTGCTCTCTTTTATGCATGTTTTTCACTTATGCGCGTTTTTTGCACGGTCCCGGCCAGGGATATAGGAAAACAATGATAACTCTTATTCATTTATGGGCCGCATTAAAAAGTACCCCTCACTTACGTGCGTTGCAAAAATTTTTTTTTTCTCAGTTCAAAAAGTAGGTTCCTCAAGTAGTTAGGTATTGCTTATCGCAAGAATTTTGCCCTTTTTGTTCTGCTTCTAAGAATGCATCCCTAGCCCTTCCCCTATTGTTCCGATTCCAGGAACACATTCCTCTACCTTGTACGTGGGGGTTCTTGTGATTGACGTCAGTAAAAGTTGCAGCCAATTAGAGAGGTTAGTACGGCACGTAAGAACAATCTTTGGAGTTTTGGTTAGATGGTTATGTTTTAAAATGGCGAAAAGAATGAAATTGTTGCTTTTGTTTAAAATGGATATTATTAAAAAATTTGAAGAAAATCCTTGCAACTCGAAAAAAGCTTTAGCGGAGCATTTTAATGTCCCAGAATCGACATTGAGAGGGATTTTAAAAAATCGGGAGGCGATAATAGTAGCTCATCGAGAATGTGGAATTCAGTTGAAGAAAAAAAGCAGAATTCAAGGCGGAAAGTACGAAGCATTTGAGAAAGTTTGGTCCTTTGGTATGAAGCTCGTGCCTTGAACATACCTGTTAACGTTGAGCTTCTAAGGGTGAAGGCTGTAACATTGTCAAAGAGTTTTGAAATGGAAAACTTTTCTGCATCACATGGATGGATTGAAAAATTCAAAAATAGGCATGGCATGGCAACTCGTGTCCTTTCTGGGGAATGTGAGAGTGTCAATGAAGGAACTGTAGAACAATGGAAAGAAGACTTGGCTACTTTAGAAAACGGATACGAACCGAAAAACATCTACTATTGTGATGAAACTGGTCTTTTTTTATAAAATGATACCCGACAGAACCTTAACATTCAAGGGAGAACCATGCCATGGTGGGAAAAAAAGTAAAGAAAGACTAACTGTCTTGCTGTGTTGCAACACTGAGTTTGAAAAAATTCCCGCCACTGGTCATTGGCAAATCAAACAAACCTCGCAGTTTTAAGAACATGAAGAAGCTTCCTTGCGACTACACTAGCAACAAAACGGTGTGGATGAAAGTTCTCTTATTCATGGATCAGTGTCCTGCTCACCCACAAGATCTTCCAACTTTCAACAACACGAAAGTTGTGTTTTTTCCTGCGAATTGCATGAGCAACATTCAACCTTTGGATCTGAGTGTCATTCGTTGTGTGAAAGTGCACTACAGAACAACTTTAATTCATAGACTTCTAGCTGCTTTAGAAACAAAAAGTGCAATGAAAGACTAATTGAAGCAAGTCACTGTCCTTGATGCAATTCATATGTTGTGCTCATCATGGAGAAACATCACTGACAAGTGTATTAAAAGCTGCTTTAAGAAAGCAGGATTTTCGTTTCCAGCAGAAAATGAATGTGAGAAGCCAGAAAATGAAAGTGAAAATTGTGAAAATGACATAAACAAAGAAAATTGGCATACTGTATCTGGTGGACTTGCTACGTGTACTTTCAACGAATTCGTTGATGTAGATGAAAACTTAATCACAGCTCAATTGCAGGAAATTGGAGATATTGCAGCTGAAATAAATGGTGGTGACAAAGATGAAGAGGTGGACGACGATTATAAAGAAGATGCAGAAAAAGTTCCCCCAACTCACACAGTAGCGTTAGAAGCATTAGAAACTCTGTGTGACTATTTTCAGTTCAATTCCGGAAGTGAAGGAACTTTTAACTTTTTCACGTCTTGATGAACTTGAAAAGACTCTTTTTGAAAATTCATGAAAACAAAAACAATCCTTGATTGTAAATTATTTTGTAAGAAAGCAGTAATAGGATTAAAATGAAATTTGAGTATGTAAGCATTTCCATTTTCTTTGTGTTCTTAAAAAATAGTAATTCATTAAAAAATAAATTCATTGCATTTTGAAACTAATCTTATTTACATTTTTCAGTAGTGTATACATAGATTAACAATATAATGTAGTACATAATGTTTCACTTTTAAGTTCCCTTTTGTGGTTTTTCGCTTATGCACATCTCACTTATGCACGTTTTTCTCGCTGTCCTCTGCACCCGTGCATAAGTGAAAGATCACTGTATATATTAATATACAGGGAATAGATTAACAGATATGGATAATTTTGTAACTTGGAACGCTTTCTATTTTTTTTTTCCTGCACTTAATTTTGTTTTCTTGTAACTTTTCACATACTCACTTATATTACCTACATGCATAAATCTTAGACTGGTCGTCTATCATCTATCCAAGCCCAAGGTGACAGTTGCCACTTTCATTAGTTTTTCATTCCTCTCCTGGTCGTACGCAGGATATTATTTTGAAGCTTGGGGGTTCAGGGTTTTTCCCCCCCATTTCCTTATTTGTTTCCAATCAAGTTTGTAAATGACTAGCAAAAAAAAAGGCTGAACTTTTTTAAAGTTGCCCAAAAACCAGCAAATGCAAAAACTTTCTTGAGACCTAGAGAGTATGCAGTGCATACTTGGTATTTTTCAAAATTTCTTGAGAGTATGTGGCATATGCAGCGTGTACCCTTTCGGGACAGCGCTGTATGGATGTATGTGGGCCAATGCCTACACATTCGTTAGGTGGTAATAAATACTTTATGTCTCAATCACTCGATTACAGTAGGAAAATTGTGTTTTTCTTAAAACAAAAATCAGATGTATTTGAGATTCCATGAACTAAATATTTTAAACGATAATTATAAAGATAGCAAATCCAGAAGTAGAGATAAAGAAAATAACAAAAAATTTAAAGTATCAAACAGAAAAGAAACTCCAAAAAGTAAAAGTCAAAAGTCTGATTTAAGAAATTCTAGAAAGCTTAAGAAACAAATCAATGAAAAGTTTAGTATTTATAAAAGTAAACCCAGTAGCTCATTTACCGAGTCAAACGGTAACTAAACTTTGGCATAAGAGATATTGTCATCTCAATGTTATCTGTTTTAGACAAGTAAAGTTTCGGCTGTAAATGAACTTCCAAAAATTAAGTTCAGTAGATTGAATTGCAAATACTGCAAATTAGCCAAAACTAAAAGGATAACTTACAAATCAATAAGTAGGATTAGATAGGTAGGACTAAACCTTTAGAATTATTGCATATGTGTATGTGGTCTAATTCAGTCATTAGGTGGTAACAAATACTTCTCTCAATCACTGATGTAAAAAAGTTTTTATGTATTTTTTAAAACAAAAATCAGACATATTTAAAATTTTCAATGAATTCCAAATTAGGGAAGAAAGACTTGAACAGTATAATTCTAAATATTAGAATGAATTGAGGTATAGAATTTTGCGATAATTAATTCAAAACTTACTTGAGCAAACAGGGGATTAAGGCCGACAGAATTAATGTTTATATACCACAACAAAATGGGGTTTTGGAAAGATTTAATCTTCCAGCTCTTGATTGCGTAAAAGCGATACTTGGTGAGAGTATAGTTAGTGAAAAATTATTGGCAGATCTATCTTCTGTTTTTCATATGTAAAGAATAGAATTTGTCATAAATTCAAAATGAAACATCCCTCGAACTCTACAAAGAAACCCTCAGTAGATCATTTAAAGATTTTCGGTAGCAAAGTTTATGTGGGAAAACCCAAATAGTTAAGAAGAAAACTTGATATGACAGCCCAAGGGATAATGGTGGGTTATGCCACAAGTACAAGAGGCTACCAGGTACTGATTAAAGGGGATAAAAAAGTAATTGAAACTAGTAACCTCAAGTTTGAGGAAAGCATCCTGAACCCAAAAAGAATTAAAAGTGATCCCAATACTGTCACCTTTAAGGTAACCCCAGATTGCTATTTTATAGGCTCTGATGAGGAGTGTTTGGATAGGAAATCAGACGATAAAGCAGGAGGGAGTAAAGACACCGACGACAGTTTATCAGAAGATAGTGAGGAAATGGACTCCCCTGCGGATTATAACCTGATTCCCTGTTCTGACATCCCTCGGGATCGCGAAACCATTCGAAGAGCTAACAGTAGTAGAATAGACATATATTATTATGTTAGGGGGGACAGTAGGAAAAGGCTTAGATCCCATAATGATGTGAGGAAACGTAATAAAAATAATATTCAATATAATCAAACCCTCTTTAACTCCAGGGAATTTTAAAAATAGGGACAAAAAGAGTTACAAGCCAGAGGATAGTAATGTTGAAATTAACATACCCCAAAACTATAAAGCCACCCTCAAATCACCCCAAGCAACTGAATGGTGTAATGCCATGACTGAGGAAATTAAAGTTATGAAAGAAAGAGGTGTCTGGGAGTTAGTTCCTGCACTTTCTTCAGAAAAAATAATAGGCAGTCAGTCGATGGGTTTATACTCCTTCATCAGTATGTTTGGTTGGATGCATTTTGAACTTGATATAAAATGTACTTACTTATATGCTAAATTGAAATATAAAACTTACATGAAACAGCCACAGGGCGTTGTTAATTATAAGTACCAAGATTATGCATGTTTAAATAAGACAATTTATGGTCTGCACCAAAGTGGTAGAGACTGGTTTATGGAACTAGAATCCACGTTTAAGAAATTGAAATTTATAAAACTCAAATAGTGTAATTGATTTATTAATAACGTACTTATATTAGTTTATGTGGATGATATTTTATTTTCAAAATATCAAAAGGTTATCGATTTAGTATTTTCAAACTATCAAAAGGATATTGATTTAGTAGTTTCAATGTTAAATGACAGATTTGATATTAAAGTCTTTGGTAAAATCAAAAAATTGTTAGGTGTAGAATTTGAGGAAAAGGATTACATGTTCCATATACATCAAAAACAGTATATTGAAAAGGTTTGTGAAGGGTATAAACAGTTTAAATACCCAATTGTTTCACTTCCCATTGCAAAAGGTTATATTCCGAGTAAAATAGATTGTCCTGGCACTAGTGAGGAGTTAAACCAAATGAAAAGTATTTCTATTGAATAGGATGCCTTAGTTTCATTTCTAATAGGACACTGTTTGATTTGTGCTATGCAGTAAATATTTTATCACAATTTTAGGAGAATCCAGGTATTAAACATTAGGATGCCGTATTAACCATTTTGGGATGGCGGCATTCTGAAACTGCCATGGCCCAAAGGACGGAGCGCTTCGTTTCCGAACTGTTCCGAAAGGACGGCTAATTTTTTGCGCTAAGCCTAACTCTAAAAAAAATTCACTAAAAATCACCCGTTCAACACAGCATTCTACTTTTTTCAGGAATAAAGGAAATACTTATTTTCTATTTAATGTATATTTTTCATACAAATTTTCTTTTATCAAAATATTAAAAATTTTAGTGTATATATGTTTTAGGTACAGATGAATAATTCTTTGGCATGTCCTTCCGATTTTTTAAAACTGTACCACATACATGCGTATTCTTAGACAACAAATACTTTGCAAGTACAGGAGAGGTAAAAAATCTATCCAAATACAAAGTATATCCTTCTCCTAAAAGTTCACTTAGAAGTGTTTTCACAACACATTCTCCATACTCACCATCAGAGCTTGATAATTCTGTGTCCTTTCCAGTATACACAAGGAAATTCCATATATAGCCTGATTTCGATTCTGACAATTTAAATATTTTTATTCCATATCTGGACCTTTCCGAGGGGATATATTGATGAAATCCCAGCCTTCCTTTCCATGGGAACAAAGATTCATCAATGCACACATTTCTTCTAGGAGTGTATATAGATTTAAATTTTGAAACTAATGCATCTAACACAGGTTTCAATTTATCTAGTTTTTGAGCATTACTATCAAGAGTAAAATGAAGGTAGCGTAATATTCCTAAAAATCGATTGCAACTCATAAATGGATTGAAAAAAGGAGTACTGATAATAGAATTCTTAGAAAAATACATTTTAAGATTTGGTTTTTTGACAATGCTCGTCAAAACTACTAGTACAAGAAACACTCGAAATTTGTTTCCTGTCACAGGTGTAAATACATTTGAAACAGGTGGAGTCTTTGATGTCGAAGAAGAGAGGAGATCTTTCTCCGATTTTCTCTTTGCAAACTCATTAGTTGCTTTTATGTTAAATTCTACTAGTTCATCATAAAAAAATATGCTAAAAAAAATCAAGTTCATTATCTAAATTAGGCGGCATGATATTGTAATTGATTCCAGGTATGTTCAAAAACTCAAAAGAATTCAGATTTCAAATCACTTGTCCAAACATCATTAAAAAAAAAACAGCTACTGAAGCTGGCGGCATTGTAATAATAGTGCGCTCAGAATCTGAAGAATAAATTGCATTTTCAGATTCATCATCAGAAATAGGACAGTTCCACGAATCTTCACTATCTGCATCACTTTCATTACTGTCTGGTTCATTTACCATATGAGTATATTCTTCCACAGAAAGAAAACGTCTTAGCCCTGCCATTCTTTTATCCGAAATAACCTAATCTTTTCACTACCTCACATTCTTCTACCCCCCCCCCCTAAAAAAAAAATACTTTCTCATATTCCTATAATTCACCAGCAAAATCATTAAGCTAAAATCAAAACGAGACCTGAAACTCAATTATAAAATTGTTGATGCTGCGAGAAGTGTTCTGTTTGTTTATATTACAAAATCATGTTTCACCGCTCCAAATGGAGAAATAATTCTTTGAATCCTCCCTATGCCAAGGTCAAGTATCTGCAAAATACATTGGAGTTGTTCCCATGGACATTTAACGCCATCTAGTAGACAAATAAATAAAAATAAAAACGTTCCATATGAAAATGTGCTGACGTGATCCTAGTCTTTTAGGATAAGTTTTCCTCGATGCCAATACATGACAGTCGTCCTTGAATGCAAGTTCGCAGCCGATACACGGACACGTCAACTATCCCGAAAGGGTTAAAGTTATTGGGTTATTTAGACAAAACTAAAAATTATATGTTAAATCTAAAAATTAGTGAATTTAATTATGAACTGTTATTCGGACTCTGATTTTGCAGCCAATAGGGATGATCAGGTAAGGTATCATTAGGGGGTATGATGTTTAATGTAGATAAAGTACCTGTATTGTGGTGTACCTTCAAATGTAAATGTGTAAGCTTATCCACTATGGAAGCTGAATATATATTATTAAATGAAGCCGTCAAAGAAATGATCTGGATGCAAAATATTATTAAGGAATGCTACCAAATAGGGTTAAAATAATAATTAAAAAAAAGTATAATATTTTATGATAACCAGTCAGCTATAAATTTTTCAAATTCCCCAATTGAAAATCATCGAACTAAACATATAGATGTTAAATATTTTTTTAAATATTTAGTTATCACATAGTCATTTAAAGCTAATTTTGTGTATAACAAAGATAATGATTTAGATTATTTCACTAAACCCATGACTAAAAATAGAATTCTTAACTTTTGTAATGAAATATTTAAAATAACATTTTTAAAATTTTATCTTTCTAAAACTTTAAATTTGATATTGAGATATAATTATACACAATACATTATAATTTACTTCTACCTCATTGTACAAAGTTAAATTGCAATATGAGTACAAATTAAGGTGTTGATGTGCTTTCTATGCTCTACATGTTTCTGTATATATATTCTATAACAAAGAAAAATCGAAGGAGGATCGAGCACCAAGAAGGAGTTGTCCAATTGTGATAAAAATTGGTGGATGTGAACATACATAAGAAACGATTAAAATTTCAGAACAATATAATGATTTAGAGTTTGACCTTAATAAGGTGTCAATAAGGCGTTGGTCCACCTCTGGCCTGGATGCAAGATTCACCCGGCGTGGCATAGACTGATAACGTTCATGGATGGTGTCCTATGGAATGTATTGCCAAATTGTCTCCAACTGTCGGGCTAAATCGCCAACATTCCGGGATGGTTGCAATCGCCTTCCCATTAACGTCCCAATGTGCTCTATGGGAGAGAGATCAGGAGACCTAGCTGGCCAAGGAAGTGTTGGGCAAGCTTGAAGACAATTCATAACAATACGTGCCGTGTGCGGCCATGCATTACCTTGTTCAATTGTCTTCGATTCGTCCAACCAGCCTCCTTCAAATCTGATAGCACAACCTCTTTCGGCGAGGCATTGTTACAGTCGACGTAAGATATTCGCAGTTAAAATGCAACAGAAATTTTGACCACAGATTCAGAATCGCTCTTTATATACACCTGCTGAATACGCAGTTCCGATGGGCTGGAGCTCCCACTATTTATTCATTGGACACCAAATTTTATTCATTTGCATGTTCGCTCAAAATGTCTCTGCATACGAAATTTCATTACAATCGGACAACTCCTTGGTGTGTCGATTTTTTTGTTATAGAGTGTATACAGTGGCGCACCCACGGGGGGGGGGGGGGGGGGGGGGGGGGGGGGGGGGGGCCGAGGGGGCCCTGGCCCCCCCCTTGGGCTGACAAAGCAAAACGCGAAGGGCGCTGTCAGCACAAGAGAGAACTAGGTCTGCCTTCGAGAAAGTATAAAAAAAAAAC
Source organism: Amaurobius ferox (assembly GCA_951213105.1). Taxonomy (NCBI): domain Eukaryota; kingdom Metazoa; phylum Arthropoda; class Arachnida; order Araneae; family Amaurobiidae; genus Amaurobius; species Amaurobius ferox. Next base: position 8,804,006 of record OX578133.1, read on the forward strand.
ATTTACAACCATTATTGTAATAAATAATTTTAATCATTGTGAAGAAAACAATTCCAGCATATCCCAACACTTACACTGAATGTAATTATACATATAAAGCTCTTTATCGTACTGTACAAATTATAAATTAATTCGCACTAAAGGCGCCAATTCTGGAAACCCGTTCTTCTTAAGACGTTTCTACCTGTGATTGAATTTAACTAATGGACTCGTCCAAAATCACGTGACCCAAACGCGCCTGGTGCTCTGTTCTGGACGAAACTCTATGGGGGAAGCGGCTGTTCGCTCGAAAACTCGAGGATTTCGTTTACCCAGTGAGAAAATTGTGGAAGTGAATAAATAGATCGTGCCAACGCTTCGCGAATTAAGTGTTGCTGTGAGTTGAAATAAAGTGCGACGTTACGACACAAGGTGATAACAGTGAATTGGTAGTTTCGGAACGAGGGCCTGCGTGGTGAATAGCTGAATTTAATAATGGTCCTGAACTTTCAACTGATCTTACAGTGAAATGCATCTTTAACGATCAGTGTGTGTGTTTATGTGCGTATTTCGGCTATATAGCAAATTTTGTTCTTGAATAACTGAGGAGCAAGGTAAAAAAAAAAGACAATGAGTGAAAAACGAAAAGGGCTAGGCCAACAGACACTGGGAAATTATTTAAAAAAAAAAGTAAGATTGCAAATAGTGACGTTCCCAACGACGTTTCCCTGAGCTCTTGTTACATTGATGAGGCTGCAGTCGAAGCAAGCAACAGCCGTGACCCCGGGCTGTCTTCAAACGCTTGTGAGGAGGTAAAGGTAGGACAAAACACAATACCAAACACAGTTGAAATAGAAATTCTGGCTGCAGATATTTTTAATTATGTCAAGAAATCTAACCTCACAGATGAAGATAGGATAACAGCGCTAAAAAATCTTTGGGAACCATATGCAAATTACAGTTTTCCTGCTACTGTCACTAGTGCTGTATCAAGTCAAGGAAAACCTCACCACACTCGGAAGTTCTGCTCATCTTGGTTGAGTAAGCATAACTGGCTAGCTTACTCAAAGGCAGAGGACAGTGCCTATTGCAAATTTTGTGTTCTCTTTGCACCCCATGAAGTTGGTTTAAGATCCACACAAGCTACAGGTCAACTTGTTTCAAAAGGATTTAATAATTGGAAGAAGGCCTTGGAGAAGTTCTGTCAACATGAAAATTTTTTCTATCATAAGGATTCAGTTCTCAAAGCCGATGAGTTCTTAAGGGTCACGGAAGGAAAAACGGTTCCTGTGGATCAAGTAATGGACAGAGGAAAGCAAAAACAAGTTTTGCAGAATAGGGCTATTCTTAAACCTATTATCAAAACAGTGATTTTTTGTGGAAGGCAAGGGCTGGCCATGAGAGGGCATAGAGACTGTGGGGATTTGGACGTATTGTCAGAACCATGCCAATGCGAAGGAAATTTTAGAGCCCTTTTGCGACTCCGAGTTGATGCAGGAGAAGAAATACTGAAAACTCATCTACAAGGTTGTGCAAAAAATGCAACTTACATAAGTTGGAATATACAAAATGAGATTATTTCAGCATGCAATGATTCCATTGTGAAGCACATAGCAACTGAGGTGAATGAGGCCAAATGTTTTGCGGTTTTATGTGACGAAACCACAGATATTGCAACGGTAGAGCAAATGACACTTTGCGTTCGTTATTTGAAACGGTTTGAAACAAATGATAAGTATAAAATTGAATTTAAGATAGTGGAGAACTTCCTTAAGTTTGTGCCCCTGACTGAAACTACAGGTCGAGCAATTGCAGATGCTATTCTTAAAGGCCTTGCAGACTGCAACATTGATACGTCTTTCCTCCGTGGACAAGGGTTCGATGGAGCTTCTGCAATGAGTGGAGAGTACAATGGCGCCCAAGCAATTATATATGAGCAACACCCCAAAGCCCCCTACGTTCATTGTGCATCACACTGTTTGAACTTAGCCATAACTTATTCATCTAGAGTTCCGGATATCCGAAACAGCTTTGGAATAATAGGGAAAATCTCTAGTTTTTTCAACACACCAAAACGAAACCTTGTTCTCACCAGCAAAATTAATGCAGCTAATCAGGGAGAGACAGAAATCAGTGCCAAAAAACTGAAGAAATTATGCCCTACTCGTTGGGTGGAGAGACATGATGCCGTCACAGTTATGGTTTCATTGTTTGATCAAGTAATCGAGGCTCTGGAGGAGATTACTACCTAGAATGACAAGGAGACATCAACAGAGGCTCATACCTTGTTATGTTCAATGTTAACATCACAGTTTGTCATAGCACTTGTTTCAGCTGACAGATTACTCAGCTACAGTGTTCGTCTGAGTGAAAAGCTGCAGGAAGTTAACCTTGATCTGGCAACTGCTGTGAGTGACGTAGAAGACGTTTTGAAAGCTATATCTATAATTCGAGAGAACGCAGAGAACGAGTTTCACCATCTGTTTGAACAAGCTGTTAAGAAGCTGGAACAGCATGGAGAAAACATTACTCTACCACGCCGTGCCACCAGACAAATTTATAGATCAAATTTCAACGTACAGACTCCTGAAGAATACTACAGACTTTCTATTTTCATTCCATGGATTGATAATTTCATCACTCACCTCCATGAAAAATTTCTCAAACATAAGGAATTTCTACAAAGTTTTGCATCTGTCATTCCGAATGGAAGGCAGCCGACACTGGAAGAAAACGAGAGATTTGTTGCCTTATCAAGGAAATTTGCAGATGATTTAGGACCTAGATCAGATAATACTCTAAAAGCTGAACTACATCTGTGGTACATGAAGGTCTCTGCATTGAACAAGAAAACTAAAAGCCCAATCGAACTGCTTAACTTTTGTGACCAAAGGACTTTTCCAACTGTGTTTGAACTTTTAAAAGTGTATGCCACCCTCCCAGTATCAACAAGCAGTGCTGAGAGGTCATTCTCCACAATGAAGAGGTTGAAAACTTACTTGAGAAACAGTATGAGTGAAACCAGACTGAATGGACTGGCGTCAATGAACATTCACCGTGAAGTGGAAATTGATCCAGACCAGATAATTAATGCTCTGGCTACAAAGAAAAACAGGAGGCTGGACTTCGTTTTATAAATATGTATAGATCATAATTGAATAATATAACAATATGTAATCATGAGAGAGTGGTTGAAAACAAGTATACAGTATAAGCAGACCAGAACAAATAATTTTATCTTCATCTATTTCTTAATTTGTGTTGTTTTGTATAAATATCTACTACTACTTCTTCTAATCATTCAATTCTCTTGCACTGCACTAAAGAATTGTTAGTAATTTGATAAAAATTAATGTACAAAAAAAGACAACCGCCTTGTTAATTGATATGGCCTCTGATCATTTTTTCTCGGAAAATTTATCGAGGAGTCATCCTCTTTCATAAAAATTTTGTGCACCAATGGCCCCCCCCTTAGGAATATTCTGGGTGCGCCACTGAGTGTATATCTACTATTTTAAAACTCCCAAACTTAGCAGTTTAGTTGCACATGTGTGTTTAAACAATGTATTGATGTCACTTTTAATATTTCTTGCTATAATATACTTCAATCCCACAAAAGCATTTTTGTTTGCTAATGTGCTTCATTATATGTGATGAAGAAATCTTTTGCATTTTGATTCAAACTACTAGTATTTTTAAAGTGTATACTGTAATTGAATTTTGACACTAAAACATATTATACCTAAATTTAAATTGAAATATTAATTGATTATACTTAAATTTAAATGACTTATATGCTTATATCTAAAATTTAAAATTACAAAAATTTAATGTTTAGACACAAAGTTAAATGTTAACTACTAACATGGTTATACTTAAATTCAAATGTTGACTATTAACATGTTTATACTTAAATTTAAATGTTAACAACTTACCATGTTTATACCTAAATTTTAATGTTAACTTTTGACATGTTTATACTTAAATTCTAACATTCTTAAAAGTTAAACGTTTATACTTAAAAATTTTCTACAATTCAGATTTCTTAATAATTCTTTTAGCTTCACAATTATACCTAAATTTCGAGACTCCAATTAATGATTATGCATAAAACTCAAGTGAAATTTGATTATATTTATACTTGATGTTATACCATGTTATGCATATACTTAAATTTAGATATTGTTGTTGCTGAAGTTTTTTTTAAACTAAGGCTAATTGTTATTGCATCTATTATTATAATTTAATGACATACTGGGTGAACTTGACATTAATTAACATCTTAATGTTTTTAGATTAAAATTTTTGAGTACACTTGTGCATGCATAGAATTTAACAATTTGCATGAGGGGGCCGATTGCGACAATTCTACTTACGACTTAAGAAATATACAAGTTTTCTTATACATGGTCGGACAGTTTTCCTGCAACACGTCCTCCCAGAATTGCTACAAAGTGTGCCGTCCGCAGTGCAGCAAGACATGTGGTTCATTCATGATGGTGCAATATTTTCCCTGCATGGTCCATAATCACACTTCAATGGAACATACCCAGGGAGGCGGATTGGACATGCCGTACCCATTGCTTGGACTCCACGTTCATCAGATCTTAATCTGTTGGACTTCTTCCTCAGGGATCACCTTAAATCACTCATTTATGAAACACCTGTGGACACACCGGAGGATCTCATAGTGTAGTTCATCATTGATGCAGCAAAAAAATCCAATACATCAATAGCACGCCCGGTATCTTCAAGCGTATCTGGGATCATTTTCACCACAGAATACTATATTCAGAAGTTTCACTCCCATAAGACCCTATGGCAACATTTTTAACATGGGATGTCGCATAGACACTAGAGCTCGTGAGTTGGACCAACTGAACTACTATGCGTCTGCCAGATTTGGCGCGTTATCGCTCGCTTGGCGATTTTTTTTTAAACGGGAGGGGAACAAAATGTTGAGGACTGTACTTTTATAATTTTTGAAACTATAGAAAGGATCAGGATTTAAAAATATATTAATCTGCAACATAAATATATTCATTAGTTTAAGAATATTTAAATAAACATAGTTATATATTTAATTCAAATAATCATAAAATAAATTAAAAAATAGACACATTGCATTGTCTCACTATAAAATATAATGCACAAAAAATTACAAGCCAACATACTCAAAAGACTGAAATATTATATAATATTTTCAGTCTAAAAAGTATACTAGCGTGTTGATCGTTAATTACTTGATCCTTAATTTGTTCTGGGATACTGATAATAGACTTTTTTTTTTAAATATAAAAATATTCATATAGTAAATATCAAATTTACATAAATGCACTATCGAAGTTGTGGAACTCAATCATTAATTACCCGAGGGGGGGGGGTGAATTTTCCACCATAAGGCACTTAATAAAAATTTTACATAAATATATACACATACTATATCACATTCAACTAAGAAAAAGCTATCCAAATATCAATTATTTCACATTTTATAAAAATACGGAAGATATTTTTTAACTAATTATACCACTACCTCTTAAAATCTAGTCTAATCCGGCAGTAATAACACAGCACTAATTTCGTATGTTGAACACATGTATACTTATATGAACACATGTATACTTATGAACACGTATGTAGGATGGTGATAACTAAAATTATTTCAATTTTAATAAACATAAATTACATACCCTGTAACGCAACCAGTTTTCTTTTATCAATCCATTTCTATGAAATGATCTAAACACTTAACAAATAATCCTTTTTCACGTTACTCAAACCACGCTAGTCTGTTGTTCTAAGTTTTCGCCGAGTGAAATAGGGTTATAACATTAAAAATCGTCTTGGACCCAAACCAGACCATCGCCAAGAGCGCGCCAACCCTCTGTTTGGTCTATCTCTAATGGCCGCCGCGAAAACGAAACTATCGAGAGTGACAGGTCTGTATAATAGTCTGTGATTTTCACGTAATTGTAGACTCTGCAATGATGTCCGTGGCCGCCACTTCGAACAACACCTGTAATAATTTTGTTCACATCATTCCCTTTCCAGTATTGTACTGTGCACTACAAGCTGTGTTCTAAACATACTGTCAAATAAATCCTTTTGTAGTTATTATTCTATTTTTTGTCGTCCCCGTGTGATGTCAGAATCTGCATATGTATTTTCCCGATTTTCACTGACTATATATGGTTTGCGACATCATGTTCCATTTTAATTTTTGCTCCTCTTGATGTGTACTGGACTTCTTCCTCTGGGGGTCACTTTAAATCACTCATTCTTTTTTATCACTCATTTGCCTGTGGACAGACACATAGGAGGATCTCATAGTGTGGCTCCTCATCGATGCTGATCATTTTATGTAGATCATGCATATGCACATAGATCATGTGGTGATAACCCTCTGAGTTTGTCGCCGTATTAACTGAACACCCTATATATATATATACACACTTACTGTTTTCTGAGAAGGTCCTGCTGAAAAAATAAGTGTTCAAAGCCTAAAGAGGTAGAAAGTCCATATTTCTCTTCTTAGCTTGATATCATGGAAGAGCAAATTGACAGTGACCACCTCTGTGCTTATAATGCTATTTAGCTACAAAATTTTTTCATGATGCTACAGTCTACCATGCTGCTGCTTGGGGGAGATCCAGGATTGCCGTCGAGAATAATTAAATGCATCACTTCACTGGTCCTAGTTTGGCTTGTTGCTAATAAAAATACCCCACCGCACCACAACAAAATGTTATTATGGATTTGCACAGATTCCAGGAATGGTGGAAATCAGTGCCAAAAGAGAGGAAATTCGCATTTTTGCAGAATTGTGCCATATCTGAAATTTGCAACTCTACTTGTAATGCAACACAGCTAATCATAGACAATTAGATTGAATGTAGTACTCAACACCATTTTAATTACATTAAATGCATCTGCTTGCTTAGCTGCAACTAATTTTCCAATTAAATCTGAGCTTGGTCCCAGCCAAACTTAATTTTAAAATTTGATCTGGGCTCAGACTACAAATTTTGGCCTGAACAGACTTCTAATATAAGGATTCAGTTCTATTGGAATGCAAATGCTCAAGAATAAGTTATGAATCTGTTTACCAGTGTAATGTAAAGGTAGAATCCCTCTCCAAAGATGAGCTTGCCGAGTGGTCTGAGTTAAACGAGAAACAGCAATGATAGGGCATCTAGGTCTATATTTTGATACTTGGTGAGCAGTCCTAAAACATGAATTAAAATTGATACAAAACATGCTGCAAAAATATATAAAAGTAAATGCATCAGTTTTGATATATGCATCAATTAGAAAAACTATGGTAAGACTGAATGATTATTAAATTACATGGCACTTCAGCTTATTAGTGACTTTCAAATTTCGCTGGTAAATTTGGTCCTTACAAATTAAATTTGTTACGTTTATTAAACAAACTTTCATTTATAAAATTTTCTGAACAGTAGGTACATGGTTCCGATTCCATTCTAATTTTAGAATTTAAGGGTGTTTTCATTTCTGGTTACTAACAAGAACATATATGTATTACCAATTATAATTTGCTACTCCACAGGCACTAAATTATATGGCTTCTATACAGTCCAGACACAGCAGTAAAATTTATAGAAAAAGAGAGAGCTTAAAAACACATGTTAAATACAGCTTAGTTTTTGGAAAAGGAGTCTCAATTGATGATAATGCACTATAACATCAGTTCCCAACCTGTGGTACAGAAGATGACTGGTGGTACTTGGATTATTTGTGCAACACTGAAAAATTACGTTAGCACTGAAAGATGAATTGATAAATTAAAAACGAGCACGGTAACTACAGAAACTTAAAAACAAAATTCCCTGAGTTTTCCCTGATTTCCAGAGTATTTTTTCTGAAATTCCTGATTTTCTTCAATCATCTGTTCGCATAAGAATTTCCCAACCATACTCATAAACTCGACTAACTAAAAAGTGATAGACGGATAAGTGAATATAAAAGATAAATATAAAACATTTATATATATTGTATAAGATAAGCAGCATAAAAATCAAGTATCAACTTTGAAGCAGAAAACATTGGATGAGTTTTTCACGTAAAGAGGCAAAGTAAGTAAAAATAATTTAGTAATTTCAACGTGTTTTTACATTACATCATGCGATGGTTTTTTCAAGTTGCTTAATGTTATGCAAAATTAAACTGTAAGTATGTTTTAAAATAATTTAAAAATTTGCTCTTATTACTAAGTACTTATTTATAATAGATTTATTGTACAGTAGACAAGTCAAACAACCAATCAGTCTCCCCATGTCTTGAACTGATGAGTACTTTATCAAGTATCACTATATGTCTGTTGGCAAGAAAACTCCTTAGCGGATCTACGTTTATAGAATCTATTATTTCGATGTTGAGGCGGAGGAGGATTTTAAAAATTGGGGAACATTTAAGATATTAACAAAATGCAAATTTTATTATTATTTGACAGTAACAAAAACAAATTCACAGAAATTTTAATTTATTAATGAGTAATATTGTTAACATGCATTTATTATTGCTATCTTCTCATTTTTAACATTTAATAAATTTTCAAAACTTATTTTAAGTTTTTTTTTTCTTCTAAAACTAATTCTTTTCTATAAGTTATTGTCATTATTACCATTTTTTCCATTTCTTAAAGGTTCGTCAAAGTTAAATTTTTCATTTACCAATGTTTAAATATTTTAAACATTTATATTCACTAATTTTTTTTAACCTTGTAATTTTTTTAATCTTGCCAATGATTATTATTATAGACCTTTTCAGATGTTTTATAATATTTGTTTTCCAATACATCATAAAAAAATTCATTTATCATGAAGCATTCAAATACATTTTGAGGCAATTTTAAATTCATTTAAGTTTTCTCATCTTGATCTTTTTATTTTTTTACTTTTCCAAGCTTATGAAGCATTCACTATTATTTATTCCTCTTTTATTTTTAAGAAGCCCGTCCACTAATTTTTCTTTAATTTTGCGGGTTTTACAAATGACTTTCAGCAAATTTTAATAAATTAATATTCTTATAAATTAATATTCTTATAATAAATTAATATTTTTATCATTAACTCTAATTTTTCAATTACTGCAATCGAGATATATCGACCTTTTTCCCGTTATATTAATGGACGTTATGAACTCTTATTTTAAAATTTCTCCAATATGCTTATTTCATAACAAATTCTTTATCCTTTTGAAGAAATTTGATTTTTTTTTAATATTTTGACATTTTGAATTAGAAAATGGCATTTTATATCACCAGAAACATGCCATTTTATTGCAATACCCAAATTTTCTGATCAACGGGAAGAGGGCTGTGAACTACTCCTGGCCCAGCGGGTAAGTTGAATATGGAACCGATTTAACTTTGAATTTATAATAATTGTTAACAGTTAACACTTCTGAAAATGAAACTAAGCAAACATTTTAAGAATCCATACATCGTTGTTTTATACATCGTCGATGAGAAATTAAAAACTTAAAACAGGGTATAATCTGAAAATCTGTAAAAGGAAATCTGAAATTTCTCCTAGCGAAAAACTGTCGTACATCGAGATTTTAAAAATTATGAAGTTCTCGCGATCAAGCTTTAAAATTAATACGAAGTATGTCCAGGATAGTATCCTTCAAACGTGCTATTTTAGCCAATGCTACACACATTAATACGAAGTATGTCCAGGATAGTATCCTTCAAACGTGCTATTTTAGTCAATGCTACACACATTCATAATTTCCGTATAGTCATTTATGGACCGTTCATATGTAGGTTAAAGTAGAACAATAATACATAACATTGCAATATCGGCAATTCAGCTAGGAAAAGTATTCCCCCATCCCCAAGGTTAATATCCTTTATTTGTGTGGGCGCCCAGATTTAATTCGCTCGTGCCGGCCCCGAGCTGCAGCGTATTCCCGAAACTCGTTCATATAGATTAATTCTTTTAATTTTTCATTGTGAAAAATATGCTATAATAAATATTTATCCAATAAATAAATTCACAAGCACGAAATAGCATGAACGAGTTTCATGCATCATTTTTATTTTAGCGAGTGATTTTAATTCCATTCATGCATCCGCTTTTGGGAACCCTTTTAAATTTGAGTCAGATGTAAAAAATGGGGGAACCTATTTAAGCCGTAATTATTTGCCGTACTCATTGTAGAGAGCAAGGCAAAGACGCTACACCCTGGAATGCCGTAAATCACATCGGTGATCACGGGGAGGGGTAGGATAGGAATGTGAATTGCTCTCATTCTCGGCAGCAAATGCAATAAATTACTATCGTCTCGTAGGGGAAAAACTATGGGAGAGCCGTAGCAGTATTGTAGTGGTTGTTGACAGATTTTTCTCACTACACAGGTGGATTTGTTTAGGAAGAATAGCCATTCTACGCTATCACACAGTTTGGCCGGTAATCAGGATTTCATTAATCGCCAGTTTTTCAAGTTTAATTGCCATGTGGTGAGTAGGAATTTTAAGCTTTATGATGTCATCTGATCAACAGCCAATCAGAATAAAGTTTAAGACTTCCACATAACGAGGGCAGTGTTGCGGAGGGGCAAAGAGAAAGGAAAATTCCTGTTCAGATGTTTTCACAGGGATTTGAAGATCGGCGACTCGCGAAAAATTCCAAAATTTTCCCTTATCCCTGAGATTTCCAGAAAATCATTTTCCTCTGAGAATTCCCTGATTTCCCGGCTCTGTCGCCATCCTGATGAGATTAAATTGAAGTTGAATCAATTGATAAATATTTTAAATTGTACTTTCCAGAAGATTATGAAAAAGAAAAATTGGATCAGAATTTAGCATTAGCCAAATACCGATTGGAACAGCACTAGGCAAATGTCTTCTGGGAGAAAAAAAGAGCTTCTTATTGATATTTCATGGAACAAATTAATGGAGGATTTTTAAAACAACTCTTTATATAACTTCTGGCTTAAACAAAAGAAATGTTTTAAATACATTGTAGAAAGAGCAATTATATTTTTAATCATTTTGTTCAACATATGCCAAGTGAAGTAGAAACTTTTCCAATGCTGCACTTTCTGTCAATGCATGAATATCTATTTTCAAACATTTCTTCTTCAATATCTCTATTTCTGAATCTCACACTTTTTTTTTTTTTTGGTGATAATATCAGCTTTTGCTAGTGTATATATTTCTGAATTTGCAATTTCATTTTGATCATTTGTATACTTCCCAAATGAAACATTTTATCATGATTTGGAGCAATGGTGATCCACAGCTAAAACCCTGTGTAATAAAGCTTAAAATTCCCATTTTTAGTTGGTAGTCACTGGCCAGTAGGTTCATGAAGTTTAATGGCCAGTTGTTGACAACTGTAAAATGTGCAATGGTTTTTTCAAGTCGCTTAATGTTATGCAACATTTGTTTAAGTATGTTTTATAATAATTTAGAAATTCGCTTTTATTACTTACTTATTTATAGATTTATTATATAATAGCATATACCTGCCAACCCTCACTGAAGAAAATTCAGTAGATTTCTTAAAGCGTGCATTTCATTGTCATAACAAATGTTGCAGTATAAAAATAACATACATTTAGGGAAAAATATGGATTTTTCTCATCTCTATTCCCCCCTCTCCTAAATTTGAATTATATACATATTTATAAATACACATATACACAAGAAATAAAGACCGGCCGTCCAAACGGTTACTCGAGTTCTCTGGATGAGTCAGATGGCCTGGGTCTTCAACAAGAAATAAAGAAGACTAGTTTTGTGACAGCTAGATTTTATTTTTTATAAAAGTTGCAAATTTGGCTTTTAATAAAAATTTACTATCTAGTTGCTGCTCATAGCATTTACCCAGAGTTTCCCCCAGGCACTTTTGGAAGGGCGCAGCGCCCTGCCTGCCCTTTTTTTACCAGAACAGCGCCCTCCTTGCCCTTTGTACAGGAAAAGCGCCCTCCCTGCCCTTTTGTTAGCAGATCAGATCCCCTGCTTAGCCTTTTGTTAAGAGAGCAATGTATGTCCTCAAACGAAATTCAACCAGTTCAGATAAGTCCCAGAACCCTTTCTCTGCGTTCATTACCGTAAGTTTTGATCGTGTCTATCTCTCTCTCTCTCTCTCCCCCCCCCCCCCCCTTTGCTCCCTCCTCCTTCAAAGAAAGAAAAAGGGTGATCTAGTGCCAATAAAAAGAAGATTGACAGCCCCATATCACTTCTTTCCTTCACTGAAAGAAACAAAACTGAAAGGGACTATTAAGCACGTACATTCCTTCTTCCATCTAATGAAAACTTTCAAAACAGTTTTCTTTTTTAACTTTAATTTTTTGTTAAATTATTTCATGTTTGATATGCATTTGAGTTATAAAATTCTGTAAATGTAAACCCCGTACGCATATTTGCTCTAAAACAAATATTTAAAAATATAGATTTCCGGACTAGGGTTCTTTGCGCCATTTGCGGGAAGATGTTTACGTTGATTCCGCCGATTCAGTCAAAACCCGAGGATGATAGAAAGGGTGTGGTGAAAAGTTGTTAGATTAGCGCGGTGATTTTAGCCTGCTTGAATGATATATGGGAGAGCTTATTTTCTTTATATTGTTTAGTAATTGCCTTTAGCTACCAGCCTAGTGGCTTTTTGAAAATTCTCTTAATATGCTTTCTTCATGCTTAATATGCTTTTCTTATGCTGCAGACTGCGTATCTCCGCTACGTGCGAAAGTCACGGCTAAAAGTACTCCTATTTTTTGTTCGTATAATAGCTATCGACTGTGTATTTGTCCACCGCCGCCCTTAAAGAGGATCGGACACCACTCAAGTGGTGGGACCCGGACTCCCCACCAATCTTTGAGGGAGGAGAAGACATAAAAAATGCACAAATGAGAAAAATGAAACGTGAAAAGGAACCCAGGAATTTGTATGGGCGGCCCTGATCTGACCACTACGCGTTATATACAATATAAGGAAAACTCCGCTCCATGCAATAATGATACGCGGACATATATAATTCACGTAGCGGATTTACTCCCAATGCAGGTCATGCAATAGCTATTGGCTGTGTATCTGACCACGGCCGCCTTTAAGAAGGGTCGGGCACCCAATAATTTTTTGAGGGAGGAGATGACATGAAGAATGCACAAAAGAGGAAAACGAAATATGAAGGCTAACCCAGAAATTTGTATGAGCGGCCCTGACCCGACTACTACGCAGACGGATGTAGTACGCGTTATATATAACATAATGATAACTCCGCTAAATGCAATAACGATTCGACATATTTAATTCGCGTAGCGAATTTACAAAATTAAGCGCTTTCTTTTAACAAGTGTATGTAATCCGCATATAATAACGATATATACCTTGTGCAGACGCGTGCAAATCGTGTGACATTATGTTATGAACACGTGAACTATGCGGGCTTATGGATTAACAGATTAGCCCGTTGACACGACATCCGCATAGCAGATTTGAAACACATATCAGCGGACTCGTTTTTGACCCGCTCCGCGGACGCATGAAATAATAATAATAAAGGTCATTTAATAACGATGCGCCCGCTTTAGGGAGGTATGCCGCTTTAGGGAGGCTTGCCCGCTACGCGAGTTTACGGCTAAAGATACGGACACACGAACGTTCGTTGCTTGCACTCTTAATAACTCTGCTCCATGGAATAATGATTAACTTAGCACCTAAACATTTGCTAATCCATTGTTCAATACTTTCTTTATAGTGATTTTATGGAGCTTTCTAGAATTTTATTTAGTTATTTAAATCAGGTTTTTTTTTTTTTTTTTTTTTATAATCAATGCATAACAAACAATTAATAAATATTTTCAACGTTTAAATATATCTTATCCCTTAATATTATCTAACTTCATTGACTCATGAGAAAATACTAAAAATCAAAATTTAATATTCTCCTTTTTAAATTTAATAAACTCTAAATTTATATAAATTCAATAATTGCAATTGCTAATAAACCCAACTGTTCAAGACTATAATTGCATTTGATGTAAAAATAGCATTTATTCAATGATAAATTTGTTCTCAACAAAAGAAACATTTTCATACCTTAGTCGTGGTGGCTCCAGTCCGATGAAGCCAAAATGCTTTGGAATGAATAACATTTTGTAAAATAAAGTTCAATAAAGCTATTCGATTTTTTCAGATTCATTTATATTGTTTACAGGATTTCAAAGTGCTATAAATGACTCGCTAACTGTTTATAGCTAGTTAGTACTTTAGTTTTCACAACGATTTTATCTGGATGCTTAGACCATAGACTTCAGGTTAAAATATAAAATTATTTTACGAACTTGTTTTTTAGTATATAAATTAAACTTATCGGACCTGAAATCAACCTGACCTATCATCTATAAACGTGCCTGGCGGCACATAAATATGTACTTGAATAAGTATATTTTCGTTTCTTTTGTTCAAACCTAACCAATCATTACACATTTTTACAATCTCCAATTTCATTTAATGCCCTGATTTTTTAAACAAAATAAGATTATCTCATACTTATGCACAAATATTTCCCCAAGGAGTAAGTGACAGATTCAGCTGAAACAATAGTAACATTTTAAGTAAATTAAAGCTTTCCCACACATTGGAAAACCCAGGTTAAAATACTAAAATATCGAAATTATAACCACTATACTTCACAAACAAAGAGCTCATCCAAAATCCAATTATATACACTTGTAGGGATTTCAAAGAGCTATATTCTTGCATAATTGTTTACAGGTTTAGTTTTTGAGATAGTATTACAAACTTGAAAAGGGGAAATTTTCACTCTTCTTCAACTCGGCAAAACGATTACTCGAAAACTATAAGCACTTTTTAAAAATATCAATATAGATTTAGCAACTAAGTTTCCTAATACATATTTTTATCCCTTACTATTTATATCTGTCTTTTATGGTTTCGAAGATATTTTGAGTGAAAATAAGCAAAATGAAAAAAAAAAAAACTTGCTCGGACAGATACTTTATGTTTTTCAAAAAACAAGTTCAAAATATTAAAAAATTGAAATTAATTTTATATATTCACAATCTTGACGCATTTTCTACAAAACAAGAAAATATATTTACATTTTTGTCTATTAGACTTGGAGGTATACGCGACAAAAGTGTTTACATTTTTTTGCAATGCTCTAATTTTCGTCATAAAAATCCCAAGCATACATGTTATTCAAACATAAAAAAATATGTGCCCTTTTTTTTTAAGAAGTGCCCTTTTTCTGGTAACAGCACCCTGCCCTTTTTTAATCCTGGGGGAAACTCTGATTTACCATTTAAATTACATTTTATAACGATCAAGTTATCTAGGTTATTATCAGAAATTGAGGTGCGAAAGTCAAGTTTTAATTTTTCGTAGGTGGCTAAAAATAAGTCCACACTCTGCATTACTTTTATTTGCCTAAATCATTGCTTTAATACCACTTTTTGGAAAATATCCCTTCACAGAGTTCATACTACCCATTTTTTAAAATAGAAAAATTTGTATTATGCAATTATAATTAAAAAATTAACCTTAATAAATAGCCATAGTATGAAAATAAACTAGTTAAGTCGATCTAATATGCAACATTTAATGATGGAGATGGATGGAAAAAGATACTAACATACTCTCGGCAATTCACACGATGTAACTGAATTGTGCAATCGCACTGTTTATGTGAAAATAATTAAGAAATTAGCAATAATAATTAATCAGAATATGAAAATAAGCTAGTTTAGTCGACCTAATACACAACATTTAAATGATGGAGATGGATAGGAAAAGATACTAACGTACTCTCAGCATTTCATGCGAAGTAACTGAATTACACAATCACACTGCTTATGCGAAAATAATTAAGAAATTAACCATAATAATTAATCAGAATATGAAAATAAGCTAGTTTAGTCAATCAGAAGTGCAATATGTAGAAGATTGAGATGGATGGAAAAAGATATTATTGCACTCAGCGACTCATGAGAACAAACTGAATTGCGCAATCGCAGTGTTTATGCGAAATTAATGAACAAAATAACATTTTAGCGATTTATGCTGAATTAGACAACCTTTGAAGTATATTTATTACTTTCATAAAATAAGTGATCGAGATCTTAATTTACATTACACGCAGCTATAAATCTATGTTAATTTGATTGGCATTACCCTGCATTTTATTATAGATTTGCTACGATCCCGGGAATGGTAGAAATCAGTGCTAAAAGAGTGGAAAATCGGCATTTCCGAGGAATTATACCATGTATGGTTAATTGATAAATTTCAAACAAAAAAAGCCGGAGAATTTCGTTAGTAATCCGGAGGCTGGAGAAGTAATGAAAAATCCAGAGAGTTTTTCGCATCTTCATCTGTAATCTTATGGACGTATTTTTGATCAAATAAAGAAAAATTCCCCACTTAGTTAAAAAATCCTTTTTATAGGGAAATTTTTTGGGATATTATACCTAAACGTAAGGATTTTTTCAAAAAATCATTAAAATCGGGAGATGTGTCTTCAAAAGCGGAAAATCGAGAGAAACACTCAAAAATCGAGTCTCCCGCCAAATTCAGTAGAGTTGGCACATACGTAATTAGACATAAGTCAAACAACCAATCCTTCTCCCCCCTGCCAACCTGGGAAAATTGGAATGTGTAAAATTTTGTGTGAATGGCATTTCTAATGAATTTAACTATGTACAAGTACCACTTTTAACAAAAATAAATGCATATATTTGCAATAATAAATGCATATACTTTTGAACATTTTTAGATTTCACATTAAATTGATAAAAGTATTTACTTACAAAAATTTACTTCAAACTAGTTATAAAGTACAGTTCACAGGGATGCAGCTGTAGCCTTTTTTGCTTTGCTTAGCATGTCTTTATTAAAAACATGCAGATAACGTGGTTTGGAGTTTTGAGTCTTTAGAATAAGCAGAGTTTCTAAAGTTTCATTGCTTAATCCTGATCTAAACTCAGTCCTATTTTTTTTAACAAAGCTAAATATTCGCTTACAGTTAGCATTACTGTGAGGAATAAGTAAAATAGATAAATTACATCTGACAGTTCTTTCGTGGTCTCTCCGCGCATGATGCTCCTTCCCGCAGATAACGGCAATAGCTACCAGTATTGCCAGGTCTTTGCCAAAACTCCCGCACTTCCTCCAACTCTTCGCCGGGGGGGGGGGGGGGGGGGGGGGGGGGGGAATAGGGAAAAACATAATTTTTTTTTTTAAATCGTACTTTTGGTGGCAAAATCGTATTATCGTACTGCTTGTGATTCATCGTACTAAATACGATTAAATCGTAACAGTTGGCAGGTCTGCTATGGTATGAATTTAAATGACCAATTTATCCAATGCTGTTCATTAGTATTTAAATTCTATTCATTCATAATGATTTTATTTTGGATACGCAAGAAGAAACATGCTGCTTTACGCTCCGATTTTGAACTGCAGAATGTGAGAAAATGATAATTTCCGCATCTCCATTTGAAAAAAAAAGAAAGCAACCCAAGGGAAAGCAGCTAAGGGACCAGATTTTTTTTTTTTTAAATTCTGCTTATCTGGTTAAGCAATGTTTTATGTTTTGTGTGTGTATGATAGTTTGATTATGTTTCTGAGAGACTGTATTTATGAAAAGGTTGAGAATCTATGTACTAGAACATATAGATAATGGAAAAACTATGGCCAGCTACTTTATTATTATACAGTGATCCCCCGATTAAAACGGGTAATGAGTTGCACAAATATGTTGCGCTAAGCAAATTTAATAATCAATTTAAAATATCCTAATGCATCTTAAGCTTTGAAAACAAACTAATATTTTTAAATATATATTGTATGGCAATTTAACATAAGTAGAATAAAACAAAGAATAATAATTAGTATTTTCAGCAAAAGTTTATTGAAATTAGCAAAACACTTCAGTATTTTCTTGAAAAATATTTATAATTTGTTATACAGTAAGGTACTATATATTTCAAAATATTTAATGCATACATATATTGCACTCGCAATATATGAGTGGCATATAAATATAATGGTATGCAATGCAATTCTGCAAACATATTGTGTAATGTATTGAAATATGAAAAATCAATGTGAAAATATTTTGAAATCTGAACGTCTGAACCGAAGTGTTGAAATCTGAACGTCTGAACCGAAGTGTAACTTACGGCATGATTTAAAAAATGTTCTAATGTACAGTACAGTATACACATATGCAGACCTGCCAACCTCTCAGAGCCAAAAAGCGTAACGACGCACGCGATAATGTACGCACGGTATATTTCAATTATGTAAATTCTTGATAATCAGGCTGTAGGGATTTTTTTTCCCTACATCAAAATTCTATTGAGAAACCAATTAAATTATTACAATCCACAGCAAACATTTTTATGTTGTTAATTTTTAAATTAAACATTTAAAATTAAATAAAAATATTAATTCTTTAGTAAAATGCATCAATATAAAACAATTAGAAAACTATAATGCACATCATGGATTTTTGATTTCTATTAAAAAGAAAGGTAAGGACACAATTTTTGCACATTACAACAGCATTAATAAATCTAACTTTTATTTAAACCAACATATGTGGCTGACTTTGCCTTTTTTAAAAACCCAGAAGAATATTTTTGCTGGAAACAAGGTCCAGACATACAGGATTTTGCAATCAAAAGTGATTCAAGTGTTGAAGTGCTCAAAGAGCCTCTTACATCAGTTTTATTTCTCTTTACTAAACTAAAAACTCTTTCACAAGAGGCATTGCTATGAGGCAAGGTTAAAATGCCTAACATGACTTTAGAAAGTTTGCTACAAATAAATTTGCCATCAGAGTTCTTTTCTTTTGATAATAAATGCCATTGTTCACTAATACTTTTAGTATTTAAAATGTTATCTGGTAAAGTTGCAATTTGAAAATTTAGAAATTCACTTTCTACAACATCAACAGCTTCAGCAAATGTTTCATTCTCACATCTTACAAGGAGACATGGGAACATATCTACTAAATACTGAATTGATGAAAAATTAAACTGCTCTCTTCTAGAAATATCAGCAACTTGGACATGATTTAAAATTTCCAGATTCCATGGAAATTTAGAAACTATATAGTCACAGCCAGTAATAAAATAATTTCTAACTTTAGAAAAAAATTCTTTCTGCTCCTCAGTGCTAACTGTTTTAACCAATTTTCTGGTTTTCTATTTCATTATATTTAACATAAAATGTTGATTTTGCTTGCTTAATAGCAATTACCTATACAAATTTAATTAAGAGTTCATTAAAAAGACATTCGATATCGGATTTGAGTGTATGCACACGAGGTTCCTCCTGCTGAAACATTATATTGTATTTTTCAAAAACTTTTGTAACATGACAAACAAATAATGCATAAGCATGATTCACAGTAGAACTTAATGTAAAGAAAATTCTCTCTTGCTTATTTAAAGCATCTCTTGAGAGACTTTTTTCAGACTGTTCTTGTTGCTTCTTTTTAATTAGATATGTTGAAGATTTTTTATCATGTTCAGTGTTAACTGCATTCATTTTAAATTTCTTATTAACAGAAGTCAAATTCACAATTTTCCTCTTTGTTTCGTTGGGTTTACAACTTTCTGATTTTGAATTATCAAGTTTTGGGATGGTATACAAAGAAATTCTTGGGGAGAAATCAATTTTTTTTTCATTTACATTAGAACACTCTTCTTTAAAAAATAAAGTTAAGCAATGCCACTGCTGTAATAATCTCTCAAGGCATCTACCAAGAGAAAGCCACCGAGTGCAGCCATGTCTTAAAATCTTTTGTGTTTCAACATCACACAACTCTTGAATTTCTTTTAAAGCCTGTTTCCTTTTAAAACTTTTTTCTAGATAATAATAAATGTCAATTAAAAGTTCATGAATTAGTATTGGTAAGCTTTCAGCAGATTTTTGTGCTGCCAAATTAATCAAATGGCATAAACATCCAAACGCAAATAAATTTGGTTGCTTACTTTTTAAAAATGCTGAAACCCCTTTTTTCTTGCCGATCATAACCGGTACGTTATCACATGATAGAGCAAGGCAGTTTTCCCACGGAATTGCGTAGCGTTGAAATTCCTCATTTATTAATTTGGCAATGTTTTCCCCAGTAGGGGATTCCATTAATTTTGGCAAAGACAAGAGCTCAGTTTTCACTCCATTTGATGATTCTTTAAAATACGTTAAAACGATTGGATACAATTGATCATCGCCACAATGACTCCCATCAGTAGACACCGTAAATGGATTTTTAGTAGCTGCAATTATTTGTTTTTGATTTTCACTGGCTAGTTCTTTAATAATAAAAGCTGTTTTTGTTCGCCCACAGGAATAATGCTTTGCCTCTTTCGAATCTGGGAACATCGCTTTAAATAAAGGGCGAGCATGGTCTGCAGTAGCTAACGGAAGATTATGTTCTAAAATGAATGAGGTGAACATAACTTCCGCTTTAGTAGTCTGCAATTCTTTATTCACAGTTAAAAATTCATTTATAGACTTCGTAGATTTGGAAGTCTTGAATTTATCAACGTGTTTGGCCGTTTTCGAATGTTTAACTATGTCCGCACGTCCGCCATGAGAAATGGAGATATCGCAGTTACATACAACACAAAAGGCAAGAGATGCACTTATTCTTGATTCTTTGATAAATTCAAACTCTCTGCAATACTTTTCGGAAAACGTTTGAGATCGGGCATTCGTCTTTGTAGACATCATTCAATTGATTAACTATATAAACTAAACTGATCTCAGCAAAAACAGCATCGGGAGAAATCAACAAAACATCACGTGCTCCCGCCGTACATGGGTCACGTGGTCTCTCCGCGCATGGGTCACGTGGTCTCTCCGCGCATGATGCTCCTTCCCGCAGATAACGGCAATAGCTAACCAGTATTGCCAGGTCTTCGCCAAAACTCCCGCATTTCCTCCAACTCTTCGCTTCGCCAAAACTAGCTCAATTGAGCGGGAAAATCGCGAAACTGGCAATACTGCAAATACGCGTCTACATTAGAAAACAAAGCCTCTCGAAATTCCCTACTTCGGTCTGAAAAAGGGAAAAACGTAATTTTTTTTTTAAAATCGTACTTTTGGTGGCAAAATCGTATTATCGTACTGCTCGTGATTTATCGTACTAAATACGATTAAATCGTAACAGTTGGCAGGTCTGCATATGTATTATGAGTGATGCATCAATATATAAAAAATATTTATATAACTGAACATCACCACTATGAATGCAACCTACATCTGAAATTTCAGTTCACCAAGCTTAGGCCTTGGCTAAATATTGCACTAATCATAATTTTGATTTATGCTAATCAAAATTTGATTAATTATAAATCTCACTAAATCGAGTTTTGCACTTATCGGAGGATTGCTGTACATGATTATTATGTTACCCACTAAATTTAGTTAAGAGTACCATGAAGCAGATAAATTTGAAGTTCATCACCTGTAGCACATCTTAATAATAAATTTTTGTAAATTGATTTTGGAAAGCGATCTTTTGTAAAATAAATAAGTAAAATTAATTTATATCACAGTTCCTAACTTAATTTTACTTTTAATTTTTTCTTTTTAAATTAAAAAAAGCAAGCCAATTTAAATCAGATATAGACTAAAGAGAAAAAACACATACTGGTAAATTTCATATGCGTACTTTATCTTGGAAGCCTTTTAAGTTAATTAGCATAAGTAACATCAAGCACCATGGCATACTGATGACAAGACTAGCGGTTTCGAGTTTAAATTCTAATGCTTGCCATCAGAGTGCTTTACTAGATTAAATATTTTTTAGTACTTTCACATGTTTTTATTCACACGTATAAACACATGTATAAACAATATCTTGCCTAATATTGGTTAAATCTAATATTGCCAGTCATTTTTGAATAAAACACCCACTCCAATATTAGAACATTACAATATTATATACAATAATGTTATACTACTTGGTATGAAAATATGGATATAAATGAACTTATTCATACTGAAAATATTAACTAAAAGAGATATACCTTCCCGTGGTTGTTATAACGACAATTGCAGATGCTAAACACTTCATTGAAGCATTGACAGCAGCAATTGCAACAGTATGTGTTGAATCTGTTGGAACTGGTGTCTTCATGCTTAATTCAATAAATACATGACGCTGAAAAATGGCTGCCTCAGCTTCAACACATATTGCATGCATCATTTTAACAGCTTGAAGAGGATAATCTCCTTTAGCAGTTTCCCCAGAAAGCATAACACAATCAGCACCATCTAATACTGCATTTGCTACATCAGAACTTTCAGCTCTTGTTGGCCTAGGTTTTTTAATCATACTTTCCAACATCTGAAATAAATGTAAACTCATTAGTTTTCACAGACACTTTTTACATTTTCTGTATAACATCTTTAGAATAAATTTAGTGCTTTTGTGCAACAACTATTTATAGAAAACCTCTTATCATAAAACTATGTAGAGTAGGCATAGATGGTATGGATTTCTAAATTTTTTTTTCAGGATCCTAAAATGACCTTATTTATAAATCTATCTGAAAATTACATAAGTTGAAAATTTAATTCACACCATTGGCTGTAGCATAGACAGTAAAAATGGCAATTTTTGATGGAAATCTCACACTGTTTTGATTGATATTCGGAAGGAGATTTTCCTTGAACCAGCTTTCATATGATTCAACATTCATTTCCCCGTGATAGTCTCCAGCATTTTTTGCTTGTAATGCTTCACAAGTGTTTAACATGAAACCATCGTTGCTTCCAGACAGGGGCGTCGGAAGTTATTTTGCATTGTGGGTGCATGACTTCCAATGGAAATTATATGATATATATATGTGTGTGTGTGTATAAATTCAATATATACACTGTGACCTAAGTGAGTATGTATACTTGTCCCTCTTATTACAAATCTCATACTTGGCTTGCAATGTGCCTCGGGCATCTTTTCTTTTTTGCAGTTAGAGCACATTTTAAAATTTTAATAGATGTTTAGTTATTTACAAAAACAAGAAAGATCAATCAGCATAACGCATTGATTATGAAACACTTTCTAACTTCAATGCAATTTTATTTAAACATCTCTAAAATGTGATACATTCCTCGGTAATATTTTAAAAATTATCACAATACTACATTAATTTATTATATTTGAAAACGTCATCGAAAAAAAAATGAACTTCATTCAAATGACAGCATTGAAATATAAATTGCCTGGTTTAAATATCTCTAAAATGCGACACATTCCTCGGTAATATTTTTAAAATTATCATAATACTACATAATTTAATAATTTATTATATTTGAAAACATCATCGAAATATAAATCGGCTGGCTCTCTCTATAAAAGCAGCATTTCATTCATAACAATTTTCTATTCCTTTCATTCATCACAATACTATAATAATTTATTTTATTTAACCCTTTCGCGATGATCGGCACGCCCACGTGCCAGCTGCGAACTTGCAATCAAGGACAAACGGCACGCACTTGTGACGGAGGAAACTTTACCGTAAGTGGAGAGTGGCACTCATACGTGCCTCTTCGTGGAACGTTTTAATTTGTCTACTAGATGGCGTTACTTGTCCATGGAATGTATTTTGTCAATTTTTTTTTTTATCAATGTATTTTGTAGAGGCATGACCTTGGCAGAAGAGGATCGAATGAATTATTTCTCCATTTGGAGCAGTAAACATCATTTTGTAACATAAACAGACAGAGCAATTCTCGTAGCATCAACAATTTTATAATTGAGTTTCGGTTTTTATTTTTATTTTAGCGTTATGATTTCGTTGGTGAATCATAGGAATATAAGAGAGTATTTTTTTTTTTGTTTGGGTTTTAGAGGCAATGAAATTATTCGTTTATTTCGGATAAAAGAATGGGAGCAACGAGTATATTGTATTCAGATTTGTATGAAAAATATACATCAAATACAGCTAAATAATTTTGCGTTAAAGAAATGCAGCAATTCTTATACAACTCATTCTACATATTTTGGTGTTTACATTTTCCATAAGTGAAAATTAGGCTTTGTTGTAGAAATAATCAAAGTCTGATGATCATTTAAACTCAAATATAATGTAATTGCGTTGTTTCAGTATGTAGATGCACAGAATTTAAGCAAAAATAAAGCGATTTTAGGATGGATACAATGCTAAATATGAATTAAAAAGAAATCACAATTTTGACACAAGATGGATGCCATATTTTATTTTGAAGTGGGTCACGTGATCTCTTCATATAATGGCCAAGTGATCTTCATACAAAGGGTGTAATTATAATTTAAATTATTATTATATATTTTATGGGATAATTTGAATATTTCCTAAAACTTTCGAAGCAATTTGTGAATTTTAAATTTGTTAAAAAAATGTTTGAAAAATTAACTCCCATAGGGTTCAATATACTTTATTTTTTCAACCCGGGTTCAATCCAAAACTAATTGGGTGATATTATTCATTTATATTCCCATAGGTCCCACAGACTGTCTGAACAATATACTAAAATTTCATTTTGATAAAGTCATTTTTACAGCAGTTATCGTGCTAACGGACAGACAGACAGAATGAACAAAGTCATAAACACTTTTCAACTATGTTGTAAAATGTTAAAAACTCTAAAAAAATCCATTAAATCCCCCAAAATCTGTACTCCGTTTATTGCAAAGCTAATGCTTGATCCTGAACCTCGCAGAACATATTTAAATGAGGCAATTTTTAATCACCTTTTTTTTGAAACCTCATTTAAATAATAGAAACTTAGATAATCTCAAAAGATTTAAATGCAGCAAAGGAAGCTCCATACTTCATGAGTATAAAGCTGGGACTAAATGCTTACATCATCAATTTAACAGCACTTATCATGGGAAATGAATAAACTCTTGGATATTTGAGGTTAAGAAAAACATTTAAATAATGTTTATGCCATTTTCTTAAAATTAAATCAAACTAATGAACAGTTTAATCATATTTTCTATGATTTGCTCATTACTAGATCAAAGTATTTAAAAATAAAACTTAATCAATTTCATAATAATAATATGTCTACTAATTCTTATTATGTGACATCTTTTAAACATCCAATTTATAATTCTATAAATTTTAGGTCTATATTTAACAAATTAACTTATTGCCTATTGAGGATTTGAATGTTACTAAGACTTTTAAATACAAAAAGCCTATTGGTAGATCTATTTTTAATTACAATGAAATTTCACAATCTCTCTCTATAGATAAAGATTCTATATCAAATGTAGATAATGATTGTATTTGCAAAGTAGACAAATATGCTAAATATATAAATCCACACTTGGGACATATAGTTACAGGAGACTTAACAATAGTTAAAGACGAAATGTTAAGGACCATTATGTCATTTAGTACAAAATTTAGGTTACCATCTTGTAATAACTCTTAAAAGTTTTAAAGTCAATAAATCTTGACCTTGATAAATTTATTTATAAATTAGATTTTAAATATGCTCTGCCTTTAGAGGCATTTAATATGTAGAAATTGTGTTTATTAAAATTTATTAAAAATACTTTTTGTAGTATTAAATTGTCTGGATCTATATATAATATTGATAATTTAAAATTAATTATTTACAAAGCTCTTTTGTTATTACTTACGTTGATAAAGCCTCTAATAATTATGCTATTATCTGAAAAAAAAAATCTATATACAATTTCTGTTAGATTATTTAAAGAACAATAGTCTATTTAAACTAGATTCACACTCCATTACTAGTATCCAACTGAAAATTATCAATATATACAGCGATTTTAAATATTAATTATAAAATTCTTAAATTTCCATATATAGTGCTTATTCCTAAATTTCATAAAAATCCTACTAAATTTAGAACAGTAACTGTGGTGGTCATAATACTTACTCTACTAGTGCGAGTAAATTACTACTAAATTATTTAAATATAATAAATGATAGTTTACATTTTTCTAGCAATAACTACCTTATTCTAAATAATAGAATTAAAGAATAAATTAACATCACTATGTAAACTAATTGGGTTTCAAACTTTTGATTTTAAAGATCTTTTTAATAATATTAAAATCTCTGATCTTTATGTAGTAATTTTAGCTCTATATAATGCTTATATTACTAATCAATCTATTCATACTATATTTACCAATTTTCCTAAATTTCTTCACTTTGTTCTTTTCAATAATTATATATTTCAAGGTAATAAATTATATTTACAAGTCTCAGGGGTTCCACAAGGTGGTTGTAGTAGCAATATATTTGCTAATTTATACCTTTATCATTATGAAAAATATTTTTCTTCTACAGATATAAAATTTACAGATAAATCTAATTGTTGAACCTACTAATAGGATAGTTACTAATTTATATGAAAAAAGCCTGTTTTTACTTTAACATCAATAAAATATTACCATTTAATTCCTGCAACTCGATTCAATTGTTTAGAAATATATTACTTAATCAACTTTTTTGAATTTATAGATTATCTGATAAAAAATTTCATGCTATGCATATTAATAAGCTAAAAATTACCAGCAAATTATATAAATATCCAGCATATTTAGTAAATGGTATAGTTAAAAAGTTTGGAATTTTTTAATATACTTAAATTCTCTCCTTAGTACCTTAGTATCTTATATTAGCCAGACATCCACTTTCTCTTAAATAAGCATTGCCATGTATTAACATCCCCTTATAATTTAGCCTCTATGTTTTCTTTTATCATCTGCCCCTTTATTTTGTAGCTCTTACTGTTGAATATCAACTTTTATAGCCTTTTCGCATTACTGTTATTTATTTCTCATGATTGGCAACAGCAGTTCTCAACTTTTTATTTTTGCGATTGGTAACAGTGGTCTCTTTATTCAAGGTTCCAATGGTTCAGACATATGAAGTGTTTTTTCAGATATTCTTGTTTCCTATAATTTTTCAATCTTTATGCATGTCGTCCAAGTTATAAGTGTTTATAGACATAATCTACCACTGATATCAGAAACATGCATTTTGTGTTCATTTTGATAAAATACTTGGACTTGATGAAAAGTTTTATCGAAATGAATAATTCATTTGTTTAGGCCTAGGGCTTGTCCATGTGTAAAGCTTTAATGTTTGGATTTTATTTAATTTTCTATTATCGATTCCTTTTCATTGTTGTTTGTTGTTTGTCTTCAGCTTGATGACTAGTGGTTTGTCTTTTATATTCCACCTGATTAATGATTCTCTGTTTGATACTTTTTTATTTGTTAGGCATTTTTTAATATTGGAGTTTTTTGAGTTGCAATTTCTCTCTATTCTATCATTGGATTTTCAAACTATTATATATATATATGCACACCACTATGTGATAGCGAAAATGAGACACCAAAAAGGAGTGGGCTGGAAAAATATGCAAATTGCAGGGTAGACACAGCTCACCGAGTTATGTAAATGATGCAAATATCCGGCACACATTGAGTAAGATATAAGGGAATGAACCTGCAGAATTGGCAATAGTCGTGCCGCTCTGTCTGCCAGGGAAATCATTTTGTAATTTTTTTTGTCTCGGAGGAAGCCAGGCCACTACCAACAGAGGCAGTTCCAGCAGATAGACGATTTCATGAGGGGTATGGTGATTGGACTCAGAAGGGCAAGTTAGTCCATACATCAAATCTCAGCGGACAGCCATCTACATTCGTGCACAGTGCACCTGCAGAATTGGCAATAGTCGTGCTGCTCTGTCTGCCAGGGAGATCATTTTGTAAATTTTTTTTGTCTCAGAGGAAGCCAGGCCGCCACCAACAGAGGCAGTTCCAGCAGATAGACGATTTTATGAGGGGTATGGTGATTGGACTCAAAAGGGCAAGTTAGTCCATACATCAAATCTCAGGGACAGCCATCTACATTCGTGCACAGTGCACCGGCTATGGCAAAGGTGATTGGAACTAGAGAATGGGGCACATTGAGGGGCATGGCCAGAGTGACGTCAGCACACATGGACCCACGCATTTGCCGGCAAGCATTGGCGGCCCCGCAGACCACTTCTATAAGCCTTTTGCAGCATGTGCAGGATACCCTTGATGGTCCCATATCGACCAGGACCATTATCCGCTAATTGGTCGCTGGCTACCTACACTCATGGTGCCCGTTAAGCAGTGCCGGATTAAGACTCTTTGTGGTCCTAAGCACAGAAAATTTTGGTTCTCCTTGATAGAAGGGGGGTAACAATTCTCTCATTTCCTGAAAAAATCCCATTAGTTCTCCATAGGGCCTATATTGTAAAACAAAAATTTGTACTGTAATCCACATTCAATCACCAAATGTTCTTTCAAAGACTTTTAGTAATTACCAGAATTTTCCTGAAGCATTTGTAGTAATAAAATACGCATACTACCTCAATCACTTGCATGCATTTGAAGCCACCATTGTCGGTATCACACTTAGCCAAAAGTTTCATTGGTCGAAGCACTGGTAAACTTTAGACTCCAAACAATTCAACGTAAGTAAATTTTAATGACTTAACACTATGAATCTGCACGTAACTTAAAACTCGTTACAAATAGCCATCACACTGCAGAAGACAAGTCTGTTATTTTACCAAACACATCTGACTTTAATATGCACATAACGTACATACCGACTAAGAACTTCACTGTCTTATCATCGTCCATCTGCCAATCGATTGTATCTGGTCTCGGTCTGGGTTCAGGTCTGAGTCCGCTTCAAGAAAGTTTTTTATATATCCGAAAATGGGATCATTCTGAAAATGCCCCCGGATAAGCAAATGAGATGCGTACGCATGGAGAATTAGATTTGCATGAAACAGCATGCAGGAAAAATGCCATGGTTCACGCCCGAGAAAGAAAAGAGTCATTCACAAGAAATTTGCATGAACACCCATTCACGAGAAATGTGAATCGCGATATTTACATTAGTTTTTCTAACAATAGGCCCCCTCATGCCAATCTAAGTCTCAATGCATATGCAACAACACTTACTCTGAGAAACCAAGGTATGTTAATAAATACCAAGGCCCCCAGTATCCTACCAAAACATAATGAAGGAAGAAAAATTAAAAATTCACATTACAAAATTTTAAGTTAAAGACATAAATACTCACAACATTGAAAAACAATTATGTATCTGGGACACAGATTTCATTTTTAGTGGTCTTTTGTAAATTAAAAAGTCTATTAAATTTTTCAAAAGTTTTTTTATAGGTTCAAGGCCACGTATTAGCTTTGTAATAACGGGGACACAGATTTCATTTTTAGAGGTCTTTTGTAAATCAAAATATCTATTAAATTTTTCAAAAGTTTTTTTATAGGTTCTAGGTCAAGTATTAGCTCTGTAATAACTGAGACACAGATTTCATTTTTAGAGGTCTTTTGTAAATCATAAAGTCTATTAAATTTTATGAAAGTTTTTTATAGGTTCTAGGCCAAGTATTAGCTTTGCATAGCTGCCAACCTCCAAATATGAAAAACCGGGAGATTTTTGTGCGAAAATATGAAAAACTGGGAGATTTTATAAGCCCAATTTTAGACGATGCAGACAGATTGCAAAAGTGGAAATTATGTTCACAATTAAACGAAATATAAAGAGGATCACGCACAAATGCCGTTTTTCGCGATACTGCTGCAAAATAGCCTTTCATTTCATTAATATTACGTTTGAACAACAGTTTTTCTGTATAAAATATGAAATAATTATAAAAAAATTCGATGATGTTGACAGATTGCAAAAGAGGAAATTATTTTCACAATTAAACTGAATATATGGAGGATCGCGTACGAATGCCGTTTTTCGCGATACTGCTGCAAAATAGCCTTTCATTTCATTCATATTACGTTTGAACAATAGTTTTTCTGTATAAAATACGAAATAATTGTCAGATATTGACGAAATTTAAAAAATTTGAAGATAGCAAAGCACGCACCGTCAGAGTCAATAAGTGTTGGCTGGGTCATGAAAGTACACAAGTCCAGTTTTAAAGTAAAACTTTGTTCACTTTCCGCAGTGCTTCTGTCATAAACATTTCTGTCTGCCTGCATCAGACCATCATCTCAAGTCTGTCTCGATCGTCTTATCTCGATCGTCTTAACTCGATCGTCTCAAGACGTCTTCTGCTTCAAGAAACCTCTGCCCTATATATCCGAGAATGGACAGTTCCGGAAACGCCCCCGGATATGCAAATCAGATGCGTATGCATTGAGAACTGATTTGCATGAAAACCTCATGTTGAAAAACGTCACGGTTCACGCCGGTGAACGGGAAGAGTCGTTCATATTAAATTTGCATAAACGCCCGTTCACGGGAACGTGAATCGCGATGTATTGATTATTTCCAACAATAATTATAAAAAAATTTGACGATGCTGACAGATTGCAAAAGTGGAAAAATAGTTTCATAATAAAACGAAATATAAGGAGGATTGCGCACAAACGTCAATTTTAGCGCTACTGCTGAAAAAAATAGTTTCATTTCATTAATAATATGTTTGAACAATAGTTTTTTATATAAAACAAAATAATTTAATAAAATTTTAGTCGATGCAAATGCGTTTTTCCCACATTAATTAGATAGTCATTGGTCACCTCTCTCGTGACGCTGGGGGAATAATTGCTGTTTGCGAGCGCCGATTACACGATAGCTGAGAAATGCATTTTCAGATGAAAAAACAGGAAAACTTCGATTTCAAAATTTGTGACTTCGTTTCTCATTTCGCAATATTTTCAGAAAATTCGTGATCTATTTCCGATTTTTTTACTTTTGCAACCTGTAGATACAAATACAAACGTCAATCGTGATCCATTCCTACACCGCGGTAGCAGAAAACTGCACCGCAGAAAACAACTGAAAGTCACGATTTGCATTCGAGTGATTTCTGCCTAGAAAGGGGGAAAATAAGGGCCGTTGAGTGAAAACCGGGAGATTAAGAGACTTACCCGGGAGACATAGCAAAAAACCGGGAGAATTGGCAGCTATGGCTTTGTAAGAACCGGGACACGGGTTTCATTTTTAGAGGTCTTTTGTAGATCAAAATTTCTATTAAATTTTTCGAAAGTTATGTAAATATGTTCGAATCATTAGCACATAAAAACCCACAAGTTTTTATGCCAAGTAATAGACGGCTTAGATTTCCTCTTTAGGAGGTTTTGTAAAAAAAAATATATCGAAATTTTCAAATTTTTGTATGTTTTATAATAGGTTTGGGGTCAAATAGAATATTGATTATCTACAAAGTTATGTTTTTACTTTTTACAATATTACCGTTTATATATACACACACACACACATATATATATATATATATAAATTAAAATAATAAAAACAAAAGTGCAGGAATGCAAATCAGTAAACACAGTGTCAAACCGCAGGTAATATAATAATGTGTATTTAATAACAGAAAGTAAAAAGAAACGAGGAAGGGTTGGAAAAGTAGAGCACGGAAAGGCCAGGACAAGGAAAATAAATCAATGAATAGTATATCTGCCAGAAGCGTCTTCAGGGGCACATTCTAGATGTACTAAAATCTGTTGTTTCTATGATTGCATAAAAACACGTGGTTAAAATTTTATGCAATCTGTGCCTAACAGAATAAACGAGATTAACAAAAAAAAAGACCAAAGATACAAAATTCAACATATAAACATAAAATACCACATAGTCATGAAAAATGTAGCACACAAATACACAAACATGCAAAAAAAAAAAAAAAAAAAAAGGACAACTCACAAGCTTGAAGGCTGCCAGCATGAATAATCTTCATGGGAGTCCACCACGTGATCCAGCTTGAATACTTATCACGCAAAATATTGCGAATGCGCGATGGAATTAACCAGACCATAGAGAGTGGAAGTAGTAGTACATATTTTTGGAGAGACAAACCCAAGAGTTCAGAAACTAACCGAGAAGTGACCACTATGATTGAAAACATTTAAAGTATGGATAACACTGTTTTTTGGAGCAGTAGAGTGTTTTTGCTTTATATATTATTTTTTGTATTTACTGTGTATATATATATATATATATATATATATATATACATATATCTGTGTATATATGTATATATATATATATATATATGTATATATATATATATATATACACACAGTACAGCATATCAAATCCAGAATCTTCTAGATCTCGGTGAGTTCGAATTTCGAACTTTCTGGGTTTTAGGCATTTTTTGTAAGAAAAAAGTATGGATCGCCCCCCCCCCCCTCCCTTCTTTTTGTATTTTGAAGCTTCTGAATACCACTACAAAGCAGAAATTTGAACAGTTAAGCAAAAATATGAAGCAAACAAAAAATACCCCAAAAGAAAATTCTTATTTATCATACACCTTTAAAACAATTTAAACTTTTTTAGCAAACATTTCCATAATGGTGCATTGTCTCATAATTTTGCTTTTCCACCCTTGTCCATTCCCTCTTATGGGTAGCTATGGGGGAATGGACACAACTAAAGTAGAAGGGCCTGGACCACAAAATATTTTTTGGGGGCTGAAGAAAACATGAAAAATTTACAAAATAGTGAGAAAATCAAATATGGAGCGTGTGTGTGTGTTGTGATGCATGTTTGAAGGGGGCCAGCAATTTCTATGGGTGACCCAGGCGACAAAATAAAAATTTAAAAGCATATTTCACTGTTTGAAAATCAGACAGATCATAGAACAAGCCCTTCCTTGTATTCTCTTTCCACCAATTACATTAGGGGACCAATTATCCAGAATCCTCCTGCTAGCTTTCCTGATTATTGATCTGTCACCAAAATGACTGCTTAACAGGGTATTACATTGATTTGTCACTGTTGTCTAATAACAGTATTATAAAATATATTAAGGTTTGTAGTGTATTTAGCATAACTTATAAATTATATATATTTTATAACTTAAAACTTATAAATATTTTATTTATTTTCTAGCATCTATAGATCGTTATATTTAAAAAAGTTAATGACTCTAAAGAAAAATAGAACAGTAGATACAATAAATAGCTTTTCTTATAAAGAAAAATGTTTTCTTGTAATGATTTTTCTAAAATATGATGAGCCATTATTGAGCAGCGATGCTGGGACATTGAAAGCGAAGAAAGGAAAGTGCCATGCTTGCAAATGCAGCTGACCCCCTTTAAAAAGTCAGTATCTAAGTTATTTATGATAAGTATATTTAAGTTATTTATGATAAATATGGCTTTCCAAACAAAAAGTGCAAAATACGGTTGATATAAAGCTGAAAGTTGATATTTTCACTAATGAGAATAACTGTGCTGTTGCCAGGAAGTTAAATTTGAGCAAAAAACATGACAGATATTTGAGGGGGGGGGGGGGGCTGCAGAAGAAACAATCCATTGAAGAATGGGATCCACACTATAAGGAAGTGAGAAAATTTTTCTTCAGCATTTTGCATTTGGGGAAGAATTAACATCAACACCATGATTCGTACTCCATTCACGAGCCGATCTACAGGCATCCATTTTTAATCGGCTCCTACATTTTCATGTTATTTCTGGGGTTCAGAAAGATGACTTATATACTGGAAACAAAATTTGTTTATAAAATATTATTCAATATAAATAATCTTACTTTGTTTTAAATCTGCGGCAGTCTAATAGTTAAAATAACTAAAAAAAATGCGAAAAATATTCAGATTTTGGATGTTCGGATTTTCAAGGTTATTCTGTATTTGTTTTATATCACAAAACCACTATATACATCTAAAGGAAAAGAAATATTTTGTTTATATTAAAGTAAATTAGTAACTTCCATTGAAAACACACACACATGCAAAACATCAATTAATTGTTTTCTGGATTCCGGATAATTGGTCCGTTACTGCATTATCACCTACTTAATTATATCAATGTCTATAGCATTGCATTTCTTCCAAACTGCTTCCTTTCCTTCAAGTACATCATGGAACAAAAGAAGTAAAGAGCTATTGCTTATTTTGGCAGGAGCATTCCTTCTAAAAATAGATTAGCAGGTGGTTGTAGATCTTTGAGAGGGCAGACCTGACAGCTCTCCTAGAAAGAAGACGTTGATAATACACACCAGCAGCTAAGTCTACGCTTAAGCAGGAAGGGGGGGGGGGGGGAGGGTGAATTCGCAAGTGATGATATTTTAAATTTCATCCAGAGAATTCATTGTGTTAGCCATAATTGTATGATGACGACAATTTGTGATTTATTTTTTGTTCTTATGTATTTACAGAATTGCTAATCTCAAGGCTGTCTGAGAGGTCGGCAACTTTAGAAAATTAGCCATCCTCGTCTAATTTTAACTTGGCTAGGATGGGAGGATGGGCAATTTCCGGAAGCCTATACTAAACTTAAACTGCCTACTAAGTGAAAATTTGAATTTTCAGGTATATCTAACGCTATATACTAAAGATGTCAAAAGTCTTACCTGTGTGGCACATATAACAGGTTTACATAACATATTACATTTGGCAATCATCATTTTTTGGGCTAAGAATACTTTCTCAGGAGGTATTTCAATGCCAAGATCTCCTCGTGCAACCATAATTCCATCACTTTCTTCTATTATTTCATCAATTCTAAGTAATAAAAACAAATGCATCAGTTTTTATTGAACAACACATATAGTTCAAGTTCAATAATTCAACGTTTGATAATTAAAAATACTCAATAAAGTGAAATATTTATGTCCCTAATGGACCTCCAAACACTGCTTTTAAAAATTAAATACAATACAACCTCGAAAATCCGGACTTTGTTGATTCCGGATTTTCGATTTTTCCGGATTATAAAATTTGAATAAAATTCAGAATTAATATTAACTAAACTACATTATAAAGCACTATTTTTAGTAAAAATAATGGCAAAAGTTAAGTTAATCAATTAAAACATATTATTTAATCTAAAAAATAAGGCAAAAGAAATATCTAAGAAAAATATACGCATTAATAATTCAGAATGTGTGAACGAAACGAAATGATAAAATTACATTTTTTCATTTCGTTTAAACATTTGAATTAACATTTATTTCATTAATTTTGGTTTATGGGAAAGCAGTTTTCTTTATCCTGTAGATGAACATTATTTCTGCTCGGTTATAAAGCTTCTTTGTTCAAGACCTTTAATTGCATGATCGATTGTTTGCATAAGATTATCAATGGGTATTTTTTCTTCTCCACATTTATCATCGCTACTTTGATTTTTTTATTTAATATCATATCGCAAACTTCGCCATCACTCAATTTATTTACGATTGGCGCATCATCACCACAGTGCAGAACTTCAGTTATATCGGCTTTGTCGAGATATAATGAAGTGCTGGAAGATTTATTGAAGAGAAGAGGTTTAATAAAGATCGAGGATTAGCACTTTTGACGATATATTTAAAAGTGTAAATGTGTTTAAACCATTTTCGCTATTAACGAACAAAACAAAAAATAAGAACTTTATTTTTTGTTTGTTTAAGAAGTTTTATTTACTTTCTAGCATGCATACAATATTATGTTTATAGACTGATGACTCTAAAAAAAGTAAAAACTTTATTAGTAATAGTCAAATATGTAAAAAATGACGCAGTAGATAAAATAAATATCTTTTCCAAGAAAGAAAAATATCTCTCCTCTCAATGATTTTTCTAAATTACAATGAGTCATTACTAGGCTGCAGCAGTACCGGGACGTGGTGGGACAGGGAAAGCAAAGAAAGAAATTTCCTTATTTCCTAATCGTAAATGCAGCTGACCCCTTTGAGAGGTCTGTGTGTTAATGACCTTGTTACTCTGTTCTGTGCAACAATACAATATTATTTAGTTATGTATTTACTATTTATAGTATGTAAATATGGCTTTCTAAACAAAAAAGGCAACATATACAGTCGATTTCAAGCTGACACATCCGCCGAGAACAAAAAACTCGTCAGATGTCAGGAGGGGGAGGAGATTCTGAAGACAAAACAGAATACATTGAAGAATGGAATTCGTACTACGAAGTGAATAAAATCAATTTCCATGAGCGTTAATATGAATTCTCGGAATTTTTAGATTTTATTGAACAATCTATGATAAAATGTTATGATAATGTTTTAAAGTATATAATAATAAAAATTACATTGTTTCAGATAAATGTCTTTTTCAATAATGAGAAAAGGAAATTTTGATAATAAAAATTCCATATTTCAATAACAATGTATATTTTACGCGAAATAATTCATCTGGAGTTGTGATTTGAATAAGGGGGAGGAGGGATTAACGCTAACAACGTAATTCAGGCTCCAACCACGAGCCGATCTATGGCCGTCCATCTAAACTTTCGTTTCATTTCCGGGTTCAAGAAGACGACCGGAAAATACGATATTTGTTTATAAAATATTATTTCATATAAATAATCTTACCCTGTTGTTTTAAATCTGTGACTTTGTCAGTCTGGGGGTGAGACAAAAAAAAAAAAAAAAGAAAAAAAAATTTGGAAAACGTCCGGATTTTCGAGGTTGTACTTACTGTAATTAATTTTACATGTTTTGCAGGATTGTGAAAAACATATTTACAAATCCCTCTGTATGTATTTATAATAATTAAGGAAGATGTCTGTCTGTTCATCTCTTTTTCTCATCTATAGCGAAAAATCTAAATGTCATATCGCCATGAAATTTGGTATATAGCTACATACATGAGGACATGGGACAATATGCTTTAGTGTGAAGTTTTTAAAATTTGAATTAGTTTTTTAATTATTTTATGTTTTAGTACAATTTTGAGCAATTTTTACACAAATTGGTTCCTTAACCCTTTCGCGACGATTGGCACGTGCCAGCTGCGAACTTGCATTCAAGGACAAACGGCACACACTCGTGACGGAGGAAACTTTACCGTAAGCGGAGAGTGGAACTCATACGTGCCTCCTCGTGGAATGTTTTAATTTGTCTACTAGATGGCGTTACTTGTCCATGGAACTAACCTCAAAGTATTTTGCAGAGGCATGACCTTGGCAGAAGAGGATCGAATGAATTATTTCTCCATTTGGAGCGGTAAACATCATTTTGTAACATAAACAGACAGAGCAATTCTCGTAGCATCAACAATTTTATAATTGAGGTTCGGTTTTTATTTTTATTTCAGCGTTATGATTTTGTTGGTGAATCATAGGAATATAAGAGAGTATTTTTTTTGTTTGGGTTTTAGAGGCAG
Source organism: Amaurobius ferox (assembly GCA_951213105.1). Lineage (NCBI taxonomy): Eukaryota > Metazoa > Arthropoda > Arachnida > Araneae > Amaurobiidae > Amaurobius > Amaurobius ferox. The sequence goes on from OX578133.1 coordinate 8,841,152, forward strand.
TGAAATTATTCGTTTATTTCGGATAAAAGAATGGGAGCAACTAACGAGTATTTTGTATTCAGATTTGTATGAAAAATATACATCAAATAGAAAATACATATTTCTTTTATTCCTGAAAAAAGTAGATTTCTGTGTTGAATAGGTGATTTTTAGTGAATTTTTTTCGAGAGTTAGGCTTAGCGCCAAAAATGTGCTGTCTTTTGGGACCAGTTCGGAAGCGAAGCGCTCCGTCTTTTTGGCCACGACAGCTCCGGAATGCCGCCTTCGCGAAAGGGTTAAAAACCAAAAATATCTCAGAATTTCCACCTTAAGACCATTGCAAAGATAAAAAAATTCTCTTCACACAAATTTTAAACAGAATTCATGCAATTAACAGAGGGATTTATGTGAATTTGTAAAAAAATATATACTTTTCTCGTGTTCAAAACATCCCTAATTTTCAAATTGCACTAAAAATATTGACAGGTCATACAATTTTTATAATTTAACAACAGCTTCTTTAAATATTAAACACCGTTTTTGGCAGTTAATCTTTGTTTTCAAGTCCTTTGAAAGACTTATGTATTCAAAATTATGCCCCTTTTTTCAGAAAATACAATTTATTATTTGAAACAATGTTGGAGCATGCAAGGGCAAACGACATTTTCCTTTTTCTCAGTGCGAGGACGTCTGTTCGGCATGGTTGCTGATTTTCCGCAATTCTTGGGATTTGCTTCTATGGCTTGTTTCATCGCTGTGTTGGCATCATAATAATGGTGTTATTACATGAAGCAATTCCTTCCAGAAATTTTTCAGCAACACCATACATTTCAATGGGAAGAAATCTTGGTAGTGGGGCAAAAAGTCGACGACCCAATCTTTCATTGACCCGTCCTAGCACATGGTTGTCGGCGGAAAAGAAAAGAATCCCCTCTACGTCTCGGCATACTTACTTCAAGTCCATTTTTCAAGTACTAGGCTAACCTTTACCATATTTAAATTGAGCTGAATTTGGTAGATCATGATATCGCAGGTCGACGGACGCGTTATCTAGAAATCTAGTATTATCTTGGTTGTTAATGAATGTCTTAGTTGTTAATGATTTACATAGTTATGGTTTATAACTATGGCCTGTGGAGGAAAATGTACGGGCGAGTTTTGTTTTACTAAATGCTAATTATGTGTAAATTTAAAAATTTGTTTCTTCCCAGTCTCCATTACCAAATTCTCCAATGTCCACAGCAGTTTATCTATATTGAGTTATTCACAACGCTAATCCACTAAATATTTTATTGCTTATTTGAGTTTCAAATATCACTATACGATTGGATTCCAAGTTCAATTTAGTTTGAATTACTTGAACTTAACTGAAATAATAGCTAAAGTATTTTAATAATGTTCTAAATCAGTAAAGTATTCTATTTATAATTTTAATTTCCTTTTCGGCCATGCTTTCTAAATCTAAACTTCTAAATATTAATTTGATGAGGTAGTTTGTCAGTGGTTGCATATTTGGTGCTTAAGGGGCTTCATCAGTCACAAGCTCCAATCTTCACCTTCCATGTTAATGTATGGCCGTTTTAGTGCTGTTGCTAGATAGCGTAGCTCCTCCAAAAATCAACCTATTTCAATTTTGTTTTCAAGATCTCAAAGCTAAAGAAATTTAAATTTGCCTTTAGTTTTTATTTTTTGTTTAAATTATTGTTAAGTATTTTTAACAATTTATTGAACTCGAGAAAAAGCCAAAACTAAAAATTTAACCGACTTTTATCAATTTGCATTTCATAATACTCGAATTTGAAAAAGACAGGGCACATGAATAGAATTCTAGCTTTCAATAGATGCCTAAATTTTTGCGCTATCATAAATAGATTTCCAGCAATTTTTAACCAAAGCAAATATTGATCTGAAAAAAATTGTATTTTACTTTCCCCCTCTTTCTTATTTCCTTTAGGGGTCGACAGGACCCTGTGGGGGGAGTTGTTTATAGTGTACAGGCAGTGTAGTTTATGGTTGTCATGAAAGGAAGAAGGGTGAAGAGTGTGAAAATTGTTCTCACATTACATGGAAAGGCGGCATTTCGAGTTGCGAATGTAGAATGGTTTAAATACTGTACCTTTTCATTTCAGTATGCTTACTCAATGAAGAGAGTCTGTTTGTTCATTCTCGAGTTAGCAAGTCGAGTTACCAATCACTATTTAATAATATTTTGCTGCAATGAGTGCTGTTATTGGTATTTATCTTATTAAAGTTGCAGACGCCTATTTATTGGAAATATAAGCTTCTGTATGGGAAACACTGCATTTGTGTTAATTCACTATCATTCATTGGGCAATCAATCTTGCTTAAATTGCTTCCCTTTGCAATAGGTAGTGAGGAAACTGGATATTTGAACCTTTTAAACATCTGACAAACTTTACATATACTCTCTGGTCTTTTCAACATATCCCAACAATTTTAATAATGCATCCCAATGCTTTATTCCTGGATTCTCTTGAAACTGAGACAGAATATTAACTGCATAGCATATGTCTGGTCTAGTTCTACTGGACAGATAGGCTAGACATCCAATCAAGCTTCTATATGGGAGACCCTGCATTTGTGTTAATTCACTATCATTCATTGGGCAATCAATCTTACTTAAGATGCTTCCCTTTGCAATAGGTAGTGAGGAAACTGGATATTTGAACTTTTTAAACATCTGACAAACTTTGTCAATGTAATCACCTTGATGTATATGAAATTTGTTTTCTATCTCCTTAAATTCCACACCTAAAAGTCTTTTGACTTTTCCTAATTCTTTGATATCAAATTCTTTACTCAAAAGTGAAACAGTATGGTCTATATCCTTTTGTTGTTTAACAAACAAAATTTTGTTGTCTACGTAAACCAGCATTAATACTTTATTCTGGTATATATAAGCACAGTTGCACCATTTAAATTTTAAAAAGTTTAATTTTTTCAAAGTGGTGTCAAGCTCTGTATACCACTCCCTTCCGCTTTGATGAAGGCCATATATTGCCTTCTTAAGCAAACATACATATTGAGGCTGGTTAGGATCGACATATCCCTGTGGCTGTTTCATAAAAATTTTATCATTTAGTTTTTCATAAAGATATGCGGACTTAATGTCCAGTTAAAAATGTTTCCATTTAAGCATGCAAACGAATATGGAGAAGAAGACTCTGATCAAACTAAAATTAATCACAGGGCTAAACACTTCATCATATGAGTTCCCTTTTATCTGGGTATATCCTTGAGCTACTAGGCGAGCTTTGAATCTTTTGACATTTCCCCTTTCATCCTTTTTAATGGTATAAACCTATCTACTACCGATTATTTTTTGTTGTGAGATGGGTGCAGGCACTAAGTCCCAGACACCCCTCTTCTGCATTGTAGCATTTTCATCATTTATGGCCTCTTGCCATTTATCGGACTGGGGAGATTCAATTGCCGATCTATAGCTTTTGGGTATCAAGATCTCAACATTGCTTGCTTCCGGTTTTCTTTTGATATCACTTACCCCTTTTTTCTCTCTAAAATTAAACATTTGCTGATCATAATGAATATTAGATTTCTCACAATATTTTCTGATATCATTATGAGATCTCAGCCGTTTACTGTCACCTTTTACCGAGTAGTAAACGTCTGTCCTACTCCCATCAGGCCTAGGTACTGCTTTCCGTTCCCAGCTAATATCTGAGCAGGGTGTCAGATTAGAATCAGCAGGAGAGTCCTCTTCCTCACTAGACTTGCTAGTGTCATGACTCTCACCTGCTTCTTCCTCTGACACTCCTCACAAACATTCCGACTGAGTAACTTTCGATTTCCTCAAGGTGATCACTTTAGGGTAATTAGGGCTCAGGACGCCTTCTGCTGCCTCTTCTTCCTCAAATCTTACATTACTAGTCTCTTCAACTTTATTTTTCTTTGCTATATATATCCTATAGCCTTTGGTGCTTTTGGCATAACCGACCATGATTTCTACTTGGACTCTTATGTCCAACTTGTTCCTAAGTTGTTTGGCCATGCCAACATAGGCTTTGCACCCAAAAACTTTGAGGTAAGCAACGGCTGGCTTCCTACCATAATATAACTCGTGTGGAGTTTTGGTTTTAAACTTGTGACATATCCTGTTTTTTGTATATGCAAAATACAAAATTGCCTCTGCCCACATCCTGTCACTAACTTGACTTTGATCAAGCATAGCTTTTACACAATCTAGTGCTGTTAGATTAAATATCTCAGAAACCCCGTTCTGTTCGGGTGTATATACATTTGACCTTTCTGCTTTAATCCCCAATTTATTTAAGTATGCTTTGAATTGGTTGTGACAGAACTCCATGCCATTATCCGTACGGATACACAAAATCTTTTTGTCTAGCTGCCTCTCTTCCTTAACTTGGAATTCCTTAAAGATTTTAAACACCTCAGATTTTTTGTTTCATGATATACACAAACACCTTCCGGCTGAAGTCGTCAGTTATCGTCAAAAAGTATTTGTTTCCTCCCATTGAAGCTGTAGGTAAGGGACCCCACACATCCATATGGAGTAATTGTAAAGGTTTAGTGGGCCTTATCCTACCAATTGGCTTAAAAGAAATTCTCTTAGACTTTGCTAATTTACAATGTGTATAATTAATTTTTGCATATTTTAGTCTAGGGAGCCCATTAGCCGTTGAAACTTTGCTAGTTTGATATATATAATCAGAGTTAATGTGGCAATATCTCCTATGCCAGAGTTCAGTTTTATTTAAAACTTCTGAAACCGAACAACTTGGTTTATCATTAACTTTCCCCTTTGACCTTGACTTCACATCAGAGTTATCTTTACTTTTATTTACACTAGGCAAAATTTTTATTTTGTTAATACTGTTTTTCTTATTTAGGGGTTTTTTATCTTTCTTAGATTCTTTATCCCTATCCTGATCCTTTTCCTTAGTTTTACGGTCTTCGACATTGTTATTTACAGTCTGAGTTTCGTATTGAGGTTTTAAAAAATATAAGCCTTTTTTCTTTTAGCATAGAAGTATTTTCCCCCCTTTGGAGTGTTAAACCACAATACCCCATTAGCCCCTTTAAATGTATACCCCTGTTCCTCAAGAACAGATGCAGCTAATTTCGCCTAAAGTTTCGTCTTAACTTAGGTGAAAACATGACATTAGAAAGTACAATATTACTTTTTACGTTCTTAAACTGAACAAACATTTTGACCGTACCGATAGCCTGAACTGGGCTCTCAATATCACCCACTGCTAGCGACATAGATGCACCTTTGCTTTCTTTAAATTTTGAGAACATTTTAATGTTATTGCAAAAGTGCTTCGTAGCAGCGGTGTCAATTACCCAGCTGAATCTATCGCTAGAATCCTGCACAGTATTTGCTTCAATTTTAGCAGAAGAATATAATTCAATTATATTATTTGAGCTAGTCTTAATCTTAGGGCAGTTTCTTTTTAAGTGACCTACTTTTTTACAAAAATAACACGGTCCTATAACCTTCTTAACTGGTTTTCCAGTTAAACACACTGTTATTTTTACTTTTTACATTTGCATTACACCGAGATAAAAATACAGATGAATTCTGACATGATTTCTGTCACTACGGAGTTGCTGGATACGACCTTCTTCATCCGATAGCTCATGCTGGATCTTTTCCAAAGTAAAGTCTTTGTCATCCCAACGGCAAATTTGTTGAAGCATGCTTTGGAAGTCGTCCGAGAGGTATCTGATGGCTTGGAATGCCACATAGACACTTTCCACCAGGTGCTTAACATCTTTCAATTTGGCGACCGCTTTTTTCAAATGCGTGCAGAAAATGTCCACCGGTTCATCTGGCTCCGAACGCAGGCTACAGAACTCATCTAACAAGCGCACTAGGTTGGCACGTTTCGGTACTTCGAAATGTGCCTTTAACTTGTCCCACACATCTGCCGGATCGTCGTTAATGTCTATTAGCTCTTGGTAGTCAGATGATACGTTCTGGAACAGGATTGCTAACGCATGGTCCCTTCTGCGCATGTACTCTTCATAGCCACACCGTGACGTCTTATCATCCACTGGTATTGCTGTTCGGTCCACAAATCCAAAACAGCCCTCTCCTTTAAGAGCGAATGAAATCTCATTTCTCTATGTGACGTAATTGTCTCTTGTCAATGCACTAATTTTATTTGCCTCCATGGCAAGATGGTCTTTTAGAACTGAACTGAACTGAACAGATCGACTTGTTTATGCTTTCATCGACATGCAAATGGCACCGTCCGTGGCCCCCGTCGACAGGATTCTTTGCTTCTTTATTGAACACTAGCACTTTTAAATTAGACCATTAACGTTGTTATGGGAGAGCTTGGGCCCATAACCTGCTGGTAAATAAATAAAACAAGGTACATAATGTTCTGATATAAACAAATTAGAATGTATCTCATTGAAGTTGAATGAATGAAATAAAGGTGGGTGGCTCAAAAAGAGCCCAGCACATCGACCAGAGGTCTATTGTACTAGCCCAAAAAGAAAACGAAGATCCCCAAGAAAAGAGACCAGTAGCCGATGCGAAAATAAGCAGGCACTTGACAGGAATGTCGTTCAGCTCCCAGGGTTCAATCACATGACGACCAATGTGTTCGAATCTGTGAGCAGAGTAGGCCTCACATTCACATAGAATGTGAGCTGCAGTTTCTTCGCTGTAATTGCAGCCTCTGCAAAGCGAATCCTTGGAGACACCCATGATATTAAGATGTCTCTTGAGGGTGCAGTGCCCAGTAAGGAGCCCAACAGCTCTCCTGATGCCAGTTCTACTGAGCCTGAAAAGTTCCTTTTGACGTGTACTAGGGCAATTGCAGTTGAGGATTTTCGCTTGCCTTTGTCCCTTAGTGTCACGCCAGTTCTTACATTGAAGCTTCCTGAAGATGTCAGACAATTCTTCTGATAAGATCATTGGGAATACCCAAGGCCGACTCAGGGCCCACAAAAGGAGTACTAGAGCCTTTCCTAGCAAGTTCGTCTGCCAATTCGTTGCCAGGAATGCCCGAATGACCAGGCACCCAGTACAGAATGACACTATTATTACTAGCAATTTTACAGAGAGCATTATAACATTCCCAGACAAGGGAAGACGTCACAGTGAACTTTCCCAGAGCCATAAGAGCAGCCTGGCTGTCAGAACAAATGAAAATCTGGCTATTCTCATACTTTCTGTCATAGCAAATTCTACAACACATAAGGATGGCAAATACTTCAGCCTGAAAGACAGTAGCAAAATTGCCAAGCGGATAAGATAGCTCAGTGCCATCATCAGGGCAACAGACACCAGCACCAGTACTTGTGCCAATCTTCGAGCCATCAGTGTACCATACAAAACATTTCAGTTTATTGTAGGTAGGAGTCCTCTTCCAATCATCCCGCGAGGGGACAAGAATTTCATAAGGCTTATCAAACGTAAATTTGACATTATGCCATCAGGTGGCATACAGAAATAAGGATGCCTAGCAACATTACTGTTAAGTTTGCCCCAAGATAGATACCTTGAGTAATCTTTCCAGTGTTTCAGATATTTGAGTCTGTTCATGCAGATAAGTGCCTCTGCTTCAATACGCATATAAAGCGGATGCAAACCAAGTAAAAGTTCAAGAGATGCAGTAGGAGTGGTTTTCATGCAACCATCTCATTGAAGTTAATAAGCTGCAAGAGCAAATTAAAAATTTCAGTTGAACAACTTCGCTGGTATTTAAGCAGAGTTGCAGTAGTAACAACGTCAATGGCAGTTGTAAACAAATACAAACTAATTGTAGAGGTGTTGAAAAAAGCAGTTCCAATTTAAATCAAATCACTTTTTATTAAGAAGCGAATCTATTGCATTTGCTTAGATGATATTTTTGGCATTGTAACACAAAGCAAGCATACTATGTACAAATATTTGAGCTCTCAAGCTCAATTGTAAGATTTCAGTTATAGTTCCATGCTCAGACACATTCTAGGTTTACGCAATCCTTGAAATACACGGGTAAGTAGAACAAAAAGCTTTTTAGACTTGCATAACTTCGTGCATTTCCCGATGCCATCAATAGCTGGTCACACGCTACGGCTAAAACTTTACGGATTAACATTGCATAAAGTCCATAACACGGAACAACATGGTCTCTTTGACTGAGAACCATAAAAACTTAAGATCCACCATTACTTGGATCAAACATCCACGTCAACGATAAACATTATTAATACATTCGACAACTTCAAACAAGACTCTATGTCGATCCGTCTTAACATCGATCTAACGATCCATATGATTAATGCACCGATCTGTACATCGATGCAACCAACAATTTGTCTGAAAGTTCATCGATCTGCTTAAACAAAAAATGTGTCCAGCATTTATATCCGACGATGGGTGCGTTCCAGAATACAATCGTTGCCGGCAACGTCCTCGGGATATGCAAAGCAGGATGCGTGAGCAGCGAGAAGGTGATTTGCATGATAAGCCCAGTTTGTTCACATCGCAATTCGTTCACGAGAATGGAAAAATCATTTAGGATAATGACGTCACGCTCCCGCAAAACAAGAATCGCGACGTAAACAAAAACAAGTTTCCAACAAATCTAATGGTTACCGCAATACACATACATGATTTATACAAAAACTAATAATAAAAGGTGCACGGAAATGGACGATAAAATGTAGGTTTAAATAGAAATTGTCATGATTGTACTGGAGTGAAAATGGCACAATTGATACGAGTAGCGGATTCATAGTTTGGGGCAGAAAATCGAAATTTTATGCATTTGTATCACAATGTATCAGTATCAGCTTTTTCCGATTGGTGCACATTGGCGCAGGAGTGTGATCCCTGGGATAGTTTTCTAATGGATTTTCTCTTTCATCCCCCACCCCCACTTCAAAACTTTCCTTGCTTGAAGCATCAATATTTCAGTATTTGACATAGCTTAAATAATGGCTCATATGCATTCAGCATGGAATTCCAAAGGATAGATCATACTATAGATAGAAAGACTAAATATGGATATATTTAGTCCTATTCAATCCGTTTTCAAGATATCAGAATTTTTAAATGTGCAAGGAAAATGTGACATGTATTTTCCAAGGAGTGTGTCATTCAAGCAATGTCCATGAAATTTGGCATTCTTAGTTTATTCTATGACAAAAACCTTAAAATTAAATAAATTTGGTAGGACAGACACATTCCTGCTTGTTGTTCTTTTTTCTTGATGGAAGCGGCTGTTTCCGAAACTGATTGATAACGTCACTAATTCACTATATGCAGTAATTTCAACGATGTTTTTTACTTTATAGTTATTTTTGCAGCAGTTTGAGAGATTTAATTTAAGTCAAATATTTTAATGTTTTCTATTCCCTCAACCTCTCATACACACATTTTTTAAATAACTTGAAATATCCGTATTATTTTTCATGCGTTTGGGCTGAGTTTGAATAACTCCAATTTTTACAGAATTATTTATTAATTACTTTTCTTATAAGTAAATAAATGATAACAATGTCTTTTTCTCTATGCCATCTTTCACCAGTTACCACAAAAGTGAAAAATGTCGCATCTTTCTCTTAGTCTCAATGCGGATGATTTTTTCATACCTCAGTCGAATACTTTTTATATTTTCTTAATTTCTCTCACCCCCCCCCCCCACAGACATTATTTATTTTATATTTTGATTTTAACCGGATTAACCTGAAATGTTAGCATTATTTTTCCTGCATTAAAACCGAAAATCCACTAATCTTCATCTGCGTACTACCAAGTTTCAAGGTACTGGATGAACCATTAAGTGGGCGGGGGGGGGGGGGGGGGGGTATAGGAGCATACAGACAGAATAAACATAATGATCATTTATAAGATTTCTGCTATTAACTAGAAAGAAGAGCATAAAATGAAATGGATTATCTAAAACATTTTCTTGACTTTCTTACTACAAGAAAGAGCAGAAATTTTAAAATGAAAGCAAAATTTAATTTGTAATAAAAATGTACAGGTATTTAAAAGTTCATTATAAAAACAGGAGTTCATGAAAATGATATTCAAGGAATTAAAATGTATGAATTATTTCGTTGTTTCTTCACACCCTCACTAAATTATTTTACAGACGTTTTTTCATGCAATAGCATCATATTTTCATGCAACTCATACAAATATAAAAATATCCATAGATATGTAAATATATCGGCATAATGAGAATAATACAAGCTGAGAGAAAAGTTAAAATTCCTGCAAATATTTTGATTAGTTGAAATGCCACCTGTCTTAGACACTGACATTGAGCACTAAAGATTGATTGTCTCCCTTTGTAAATTGAAGGAGACATCCTCGGAGTTCGGACACACCTTTCCCACGCCGGCTGCTCATGTCAAAGGACGAGTCGGACGGTCTGGGTTTTCGACACCTTCCCCGTGAATTTCTGCACCACCTATGTTTTTTAAATCGAACCTATACTAGTTTCATTTCATTCAAGTACAATCTTAAGATATGTTTAAAGATTTAAGGCTATAGTAAAAAGCTTCATCACATGTTTTTGGTGCCTAGTGACCATTTGGCTTAGAAGATTGGAATTGGAGACAGAATGGATTTGCTTAATTATTTTTATATACTTTTCTTTAAGTTATGATGAGATATTTCTTGTGAATGCATACGAAGACAGAGTTATATTATTTGATAAACATGTTAATGTATTATAAAAGTAGAATTTTTAAATGCTTGAGATAAATTAATGATAATGTTAAATGAACTTATCTGAAAAATTAATGTAGAAAATTAAAGATGATAGATGGTAAATTTAATATTTGAAATTAAGAGGTTTTGTAATTCAAGCAAATTTGTAGATTTTCTAAAGCTATTGATTAACTGTTGATTTAAAATTATTTATGAGAATAAGTTAGATTAATTACTTAAATTAAAGATTTTTATTATTCGAGATCTTTTAAATTGTTTAAAAGTTTTCTAAAGCTCTTTTACAAAATAGTGTTTAAAGTTTAAATAGTGTTTAAGGTGCAGTTTAGATAATGATATTAAAATTTTAGTTGTTTTTGTAGCAGTAAACGGAAACTGTAGTAGTTTGGGGCAGATTTTCCACCTCTGCTAGAGGCACCCTATGTAAAGAAAAGGTAGTGACACAAAAGAAAGAAATTTAAGTTACAAAATTTGATTTAAATTCATTCAATACATTTAATTTCATTTTCTAGCCATAACACAGCAGTTTTAAAAACTAGTATGATTTTAAAATGAAATCAGAAACCAAAAAAATGGCTATTTCTATTTTTAAAATATGAAAATAAAATATTTAATCAGTCACAAACCCAAAAATATTAATAATAATAACAAATACAGATTCAATAGGGTTGTCATTGGTGGGAAATACATAAATTGTAACAAAATTCCTAAATTATGAATTGATAAATAAGAGGATTCATAAAATATTTATTTGACACAATAACCCTAAAAATATTTCTGCAATATAAATGCCTTTACATTCAAAATAGACGAAGGTTGGAATGTGCAAAAAAAAAAAAAAAAAAAAAAAAAAAAAAAAAAAAAAAAAAAAAAAAAAATGTTACCTCTTCTAAACAAAATATTTCACCTGAATATTAAAAACAAAAATATGATAATTCAGTCAGATACCCTAAGGTAGAATAATTAAAAGACAAAGATGGGAAAGGATTATTTTAGCAGGGCATCTCAACAGCATCAGTCTTAAGAATAGTTGAAATAGTGACATTTGTTTAAAAAAAAACAGACAAAAGGGAAACAAATTTTCTTTCAATGAAATGAGTTTTGTAAACAGACTAGTTTATTTAAATTTCAGCTACATTTTTAAAATTTGGAACAAAATTATTTCATAATACAAAATGGAAATTAATAATAGCCATTTTTGTGAATATTAGTTAATACAAACAGACTGTCCATGAGGAAAATAATTTCATAATTAAACAAAATATAAAGAGGTTTGCATACAAATGACGTTTATTTTATTAATAATATGTTTGAAAATAGTTTTTCAGTATAAAACGTGAAACAATTACAAAAATTGTAGTCAATGCAAACAGATTAAAATGGAAAATATTTTCCAAATTAAACAAAATACAGTTATTCAAAATTTTAGGGTTTCCTGGAATTCCGAAATTACATTTTATTTTCTTTACTTTCTGTAGGAATCAGTCTTGAGTTTTTAATCTCCTTTCATAATATATGTCATAGTTTCTCCAGTATATGTTAGAAGACATGTTTCATAATTTTTTTCTATAGGTTTGTTTTTAGTCAATAGCAGCATTGCATGTACAGGTATTTTTACTGCACCTGCAATCAGTCTAAACATTTTATTTTGCGTAACCTCCAAATAAGTTATAACTCCTGACTACAGGTAACCCGGACTTCATAACAATATGTTAAAATAGGTTTTACATACTTATGCCAGATTAAGGGTGTCTCGGCTATGTCCCGCCCCACTCCAGCCAGTCTCTTCAGGATCACGGCTTTCTCATAGTCTCACAGTCACATCCTCCACGTGTTTACTCCATGTTAACTTTTTACCAAAAGTAAACCCAAGATACTTGGTATATAGTGATTCTCTTATCATCAACTCCTTGTATTCTGTAGGCATGTCTATTGGATGTTTATTTAGTGTAAAAGACTGATAGACAATTTTTTCTGCATTTACCTCCATCCCGTTTTCATCACACCAACCAGAAAGAAGTTTTAATGATGAGTTTAATTTCTGCACCGTTATATGACGTTTTTTTAATGGGTCTGATCAACATCCTCTATATCTAACAGGCCCCCACAGAGAAAACCGGAAGTGGCAAGATGGACGACTTCGTAGTCCAAGGGCAATTCCAGAAGAACTGACAATGCATGGGTAGCATCGTGTAGCCTAGCCAGCCATCCCCATTCCACTTCTTCATTGCGCTCACAAACTACTTCTGGAATCTGAGTGTGATCGAGTATTGAATTCGTTTTAATGTTTCTTTGTTTAGATTTTATTTGAGCTGTTAATTACAGCTATTTTTTGTTACCATTTTTTCGAAGATTTAATTGTGTAATGCCGTATCCTTGTTTGGCAGTTGATTGTCGTGGGAACTACAATAACGGCCCAAGTTTTGCAGTTTTCAATTTCTCCAAAGATCCTGAAGTAAGAAAAAAAAATGGATTTTTTTCTTTAGAAGAGATGGATTTGAAGTTACGAAAAATTCTAGGGTAAGTACTGTTCTTTTTATATACTTATGCACACATTGATAAAAAATGTATAAGGGTATGCAGGATTTTAAATAAGCTAACCTAGAACATATATATAATTAGGTTCCTCCCATGTGTTTTAGTGTACAAGGGAAGTAAAGATATTGCAATTTGAAAAAATAAGATTATGTCAAACTTATTAAATTCTAATTGAATTTATGTACTTAAAGGTTTAATTTATGTATATGAGTTTGAGAAATTATATTAGTTTATGAATATGAGTTTAGGAATTTATGAAATTATATTAAAGTTTATGAACCTATATTTGATTTAATATAGCATGATAATGATCCGGGTTCGATTTCTGGCTGGTGCCTAGATAGTTTTCATTTCTAAGTGTTCAAATAATTATATTTGATTATTTAATATAATTATAAGGAATTTTATTATACAGTGAAACATCTCAAAGCAATGATTAGTCATGAGATATTGTTTAACTATTTAGAAGTAAAGTAGTGATAATTTACCTGATTCTGTTATGATTGTGGTACCCCTGATTCTGTTATGCTTGAAGCTTTTTAATTTCCCACAGGATTTTTTTTTTAATAAGTAAAATACATCGAAAGAGCAAAACATGCACTTCTTCCATTAAACAGTGCATATATGCATACGGATTAATGTATATTTTTTAATTTTTTTTTAGCTTTGTGAGCAACATTTTACATCTGGTGATATTCGAGAGACTGTACACTACAATGAGAAAACTGGCACATTGGTAACGATTCCGCTACCTGCACCAAAGCTAAGAAAAGGTGCAGTTTCATCTTGTTTACCAGGTTGTCCAGAGTATTTGTCGCATCGAGGTAGTATTATATGGAGAGAGCTTAAGGGTTGCAATCATCGTCAAAGATAAAGGCAGGTGTTGTACGGACAAATTTCCCGAGAATGTGTTTTCTCCCCACTGTGACCCTATACATTTCAATGGCAATTTCACACCGAGAGCGTACTCCAGAAATATAAATGGTAAAATAATGGTTATGTACTGTTGTAATTACGGCTGCAAGTAAAAGCATGTACAAGGAGGGCTTTACTCTTTTCATGGATAACATTCGTTTTCGTTATATATCTTACAAATAGAGTTAAAAAGTAATTGAGCTAGATCAGGGGTGGCCAACCCAAATGACCTTGCGGGCCACTTCGGAAAAACATTATAATCCCGCGGGCCGCATATATATATATATATATATATATATATATTATTGCCAATGGGCAGTAACTTGACTCATCGTCATTCGCCCATAATTCAGCCTTATATGTGATCCATTTAGCCGTCCTAGGGACGTTGCCCAAGACGCACCAGAGGGGGGCAGAACACACTGCGCCCACAACTCAACAACATCCGTGCCTTACGTGGGGCTCGAGCCCACAACGTGGCGGTCGAGCGATTGCTTTGGAAACGCATGCCTTGACCACTCGACCACCACGTCGGCCCGAGGCCCGCATATAAAAATATATATCTTTATATTAGATTTGGACCCATTACAAACATTTATTGGAGTGAAAATTTAAAACAGAATGAATTATTATTACTGTTTTTATTATTTTTCATGTGTACAAACATAGATAATATAATAATAATAATGCAATGATTGAATAATGTTTAATTTATTTAATTAGTGAGATATTTGTTTCTCAACTCTTTCACTTAGTTTTTGCAAGTCGATCTCAATGCGTGTATTTGCACATCGTAATTGATGTTGCAGGTTTTCGTCCGTTAAGTTTGAGCGCGATTTATGTTTGATAAATTTCATTTTCGAAAAAAAACGATTCACAGGTGTAAGTTGATCCAAAAGCGCTCACAACTTTTTGTGCTAGATCTCTCAAATTGGAAAATTTTTCTTTTGTGACATAAGTGTTATAAAAATCTATTTTTGATTCTGATGTTTCAAAAATGTGTTTTAATTCATTATTGCATTGTAAGTCAATCAGTTCCATTTGGAGATATTCTGGGGCCGACTCGACATCGACATGAAAGGGAGATGAATATATTTCAAATAATTTTTTGTATTTGTCTAAATTACTGAAACGACTCTCAAAAGTAACTGCAAGTTTGCTTATTTCTTTTGCGTATTTGATGTAACTGATACATTTTGAATTTTTTAATTCTTTCATCAATGGAAAGTGTTGAACGTTATTATTTTTCAATTGAGATTCAAATAACAGTAATTTCTTCTGAAATGCTTTGATGTGATTAAATGCATCGATTATTAAATTATCTTTTCCTTGTAATGATACATTTAATTGATTGAGTTTTTCGATGATATCTACTAAAAAGCATAAATCCAATAACCATTCATCATTTCTTAATTCTGGTACTGGTATTTGCTTGTCATTCATAAACAAGTCAATTGCTTGACGTAACTCATAAAATCGCTGTAAACATTTTCCACGACTCAACCATCTGACACGACTGAAGTATACAACGTCACCATATTCACAATCTAATTCTTTTAGGAACTCCTTAAATTGTCGATGCGAAAGTGCATGGGATCGAATGTAATTCACTGCTTTTATGACTACTTTCATAACATGATTCATCGATAAAACTTGGGCACATAGATTTTGTTGATGAATCACACAGTGGATTATAATTAAATCATCTCTTTTGCAGCAGTTATTAGTTTTGTTGTTGGATTCTATTTTATCGATCAGTAATTTTATAGCTCCTTTTTCTTTACCGATCATAGCAGGTGCCCCATCAGTTGATATTCCAGAAAGAATTTCCAAACACAAGTTGTTTTCGCATAAACAGTTTTCAACAGCATGGAAAATATCTTCCCCTGTTGTCGTACCTTTCAAACTTATCAAATTTAGCATTTCTTCAGTTACCTGAAATGATTCATTTACTCCACGAACGAATACTACAAGTTGAGCTGTGTCAGAAATGTCTGTACTTTCGTCAAATGCTAAGGAAAAATATTTGAAATTTCGAATTCGATCGCGCAGTTTTACGATAATTTCATTTGAAATGTCATTAATTCGACGACACACTGTTTGCCGAGATAGACTTAAGTTCGAAAATAGTTTACTTTTATCAGGCAAAATATCCTTTACAACAGCTTCCAAACATTCTTTCACAAATTCGCCATCTGAAAATGTTTTCATTTTTTTTGCAATAAAAAATGAAACAGAATAGCTTGCCTTAATAATATTGGATGGTTGCTGTAATGCTGAACCAAACATTTTTTGTTGAGTCTTTAATTGCGATTTAAATTCCCTGAGCTTCGATTGTTTCACTTCTTTATCGAATTTCAAATAATCATTATGTTTTGTTTCGTAATGTCTTTTAACATTGTATTCCTTAAATACAGCGATGGTGTCTCGGCAAATTAAACACATTAATTTTGTGTTTTGAATGACAAAAAAATACTTTTCTTCCCATTCCTCGCTATATCTTCTATTTTCGTCTACTATTCTTCTTTTCTTTGCACTCATACTAAACATAAGAAGGAAATAAAAATATGCTTTTAAATAAAAGAATGTTCACAAAAATTCGTCCAATAATTTTTTACAAAATGCCGGCCATCTGAAAAATTTCACCATTTTATAATACGAGTGGGTTAGAACCAAAAGTGAGAAGGAAATACATATTTCTTAATTTTTAAATCAACTTCATTTTTATTTTAATGGAATTTATATTACCTGGATGTTTTTGTTGAAAATATATTAAAATACTTATCCTGCAGTCACAACACACAAAACGAAACCGGAAAACAAATTTTCAATTGACACAGAGAGAGGGCGTTCTTTTGTCGACAATCAACAGCGAGCGAAAACGCAGCGAGTGGCCGGCGCACTGCTCTACTGCGCATATCTAAGTATGCCTAGCTCTAGCAATAAGCAGCGCGATAAAGTTGCAGGAATCAAACGTGATGCTGCGGGGGGGGGGGGGGGGGGGTTGCTGCAATGTAATACTGCCCACATCTAAGTATGTATATAAACAGAAGCAACGTGTAAAATAGAAACATTTATGGATTTATTTGTTAAAAAACACTACACTGAAAACAAAAATATTGCACAAAATAATCGTATTTTGTAAAGTTGTAATGAATCTCGCGGGCCGCAAAATTATTCAAAGCGGGCCGCATGCGGCCCACGGGCCGCGGGTTGGCCACCCCTGAGCTAGATTTTAGCGTGGTGCATTTCATTTGGCTATTAATTTCATTGCTTTTAATGCTGTATAATTAGAAGTTTTGCTTTATTTTTGGTGTTTGTGATATCGCAAAAGACTTATAATGCCATTCTAACACTTTAAAAAAACATTTGGAGTACTTTGCTGATAGTTATAGAGTTATTTTCGGTATCCTTGTATGTTTTCCCTTCGAGGTAGAACTTGGCGACAGTTGGCGACTCGCAAGATTGGGTGGCTAGGGAAGAAAAATGGGAGTTTTAACGAGAGTAAAGACGTGTTGTATGATTAAATTTTACGTTCATAAAATATAATAATAGTTTACATTCATTGAAAATGTCAGCTAGATTTTTACATCATAACTTTTCGGTGCATTTTATATAAAGATATATGAGCATGATCTCATTTCTAGTTCAGAGTAAATCGTACTTAAGTATTACTGTATAATAAGTATATAGCATGGACGCCCATAGGGGATGACAAAGGGGCACTTAAAAATCACAAAGGCGGACATCAAACTAGTCGATGTTGTTAATTTTATCATTGAATCCCTCCGGATAAATTCTATAGGTGCCAATGCTGGTTAGAATTAGATTCATATAAACACCTCGATTAAAAAGATATAATTTCCCCCGCTCACAAATTAAAAATCAAAGGATGTATCACCAAACTCCCAGTGTTTTCAAGAAGTATTTTGGTATTATTACACTCTTGTTTAGTTTGGGCGCGGTAGCCCATTGGTTAACGCGCTGGAGTTGCTCTCGGTAGGCCCGGGTTCGATTCCAGCCACTGCCAAAACTGCCGCCGTGTTCATGCGGAGTACGATCACGTTAAACATGTGGGTCCGAAAGTCCTTCCGAGAGGTTGGTGGTAGGGGGAGGAGGGTACGGTCCCTGTGGATGCCTCCCCCACTGGGTTCCGGTCTAAATTGGGTGGCACTTCCCGACCGTCCAAACAGTTACCTTACACCTTTCTGGTAGGTCGGACGGTCTGGGTTTCAACAACAACAACTCTTGTTTAGTTTGGCGAGGTAGCCCAGTGGTTAGCACGCGGGAATTGCACTCGGTAGGCCTGGGTTCAATTCCCTCCGCTGCTAAATCTGCCGCCGTGTTCACGCAGAGTACGATCACGTTAAACATGTGGGTCAGTAGGTCCTCCCGAGAGGTTGGAGGTAGGGGAAGGAGGGTACGGTCCCTGTGGATGCTTCCCCATTGGGTTCCGGTCTAAATTGAGTGACTCTTCCTGGCCGTCCAAACAGTTACCGTACACCTTTTTGGTAGGTCGGACGGTCTGGGTCTCAAAAACAACAACTCTTGTTTAGTTCTCGAGAAAGAAATATGCCTTGCCCAAAGAAGTATTTGAATCACCGACTTCTTGATCATGCGTTAGCAATCTATTAAATGAGCAATCTTAACTCTAAAAGAACCTCACATTCTCCTCATCATAATTTAAGTAATAGGCTTCTTGATCTAGAAACAGCTCTACCAATATAAATATTTTTACTTACATCATACATTTTTATTTACATACTTTACATTACAAATGCAGAAGCATTTAATAAAAAATTAACTCTATTTAAAAGTCATTAAAACATAATTCTGCACATAGCTTTAATTATAATTTTTGTCCTAATGCTTCAGTTGTTTTTAAAATTTTTAGAAATAATTTTGGATAGATTGATTTGCAATTTTTCTTATAAGTTTTTAATATTTAATATGTACAACATTTGATATTTTTATGTCACATTGAGTTAGCCCACTGTAATTGTGCTTACGGGGTCTATGGTGTGTGGGTCTATTTAATTCTGGATGCAAATTTCACAATATGTATTTAACTCATTTTTCAAACGAATTATTAACAACCAAATCTCTGAAACTATTATAATTAAATGCAATTTTTGTATTTTGTGCCATAATATTTTATAATCTTATTTATTTCCTATATATACTTTATAGAAAAACATTTCAAAACAATTTCCAAATTCTATATCGATTAAACATTCAAAAATCTTCCGAACACATTTTGACAATTTAAGAATCGTGGCTATTTCAATAGAGTCCCTATTTATGAATTTAGACATAATTTTGTATTTTATTCTGAAATGTCATTTTATAAATAAAAAATATATAAATAAAGTCAAATATTTCCTTATTGGAAATATTACATTGTTTTATATTTGACAGTACGCATACAATATATTAAAATAAATTAGATGTAAAAATGACTCAGTCGTATTACGCCCCAAAGCATATATGGATACAACTAACACAACTTTCAAAGATACAAGTGGAGAATTCTAAATTTTACGCAAGCATGCATACAATTTTTCCATATACTTTTTAATTATTTTTAAATATATTATGCATATTCTTCAATTTGTATACTTGTAATCTATTTCATATCATATTTTATTTGGAATTGCTTTGTAGTTCAATTTGTTTTACGAAATTGACTTTATTAACAAAATTATTCTTTAGTAATAAAATATTCTAATCCTATTTCGTATTTTTCTTCATACATATTCTTTAAAATCCTGTAACGTATAACACGTACCGTTCCCCCTCATCTTCTAGAAGTTAAAAAAAAAACAGAAGGTACACGACACAGTTTAGGCGATAAATCGCCAAATCATGAATGGCCTTCTCCTCTTCAACCACTAGCACCTGCTCTATGTTTGGCCATGCTTCTAACATGGAGCAGATTGGACTGCGCTCTCTCCATATATACTAACTCGTTGATTTGTCGAAACCAACTACTTCACGTGAAGCCCCAGATGAGAAACGCCTAAGGCTAGAAATGCAAAATTTAGAAGAAGTTATTCAGCAAAGCATCGATAGCAAGTCTTCATATGCTGAGGAACAATTGTGCAAAAGTTTTGAGGACTTTAACCCTTTCGCGACTATCGGCACGCCCACGTGCCAGCTGCGAATTTGCATTCAAGGACGAACGGCACACACTCGGGCCGGAGGAAATTTTACCGCAAGCGGATAGTGGCACCTATACGTGCCACCACGCGGAACGTTTTAATTTGTCTACTAGATGGCGTTCCATGTCCGTGGAACTAACTCCAATGTATTTTGCAGAGGCATGACCTCGGCAGAAGAGGATCGAATGAATTATTTCTCCATTTGGAGCGGTGAAAATCATTTTGTAATATAAACAAACAGAGCAATTCTCGTAGCATCAACAATTTTATAATTGAGTTTCGGTTTTTATTTTTATTTCAGCGTTATGATTTTGTTGGTGAATCATAGGAATATAAGAGAGTATTTTTTTTTTGTTTGAGTTTTAGAGGCAGTGAAATTATTCGTTTATTTTGGATAAAGGAATGGGAGCAACTAACGAGTATTTTGCATTCAGATTTGTATGAAAATTATACATCAAATAGAACATAAATATTTCTTTTATTCCTAAAAATAGTAGATTTCTGTGTTGAATAGGTGATTTTTAGTGAATTTTTTTCGAGAGTTAGGCTTAGCGCAAAAAATGTGCCGTCCTTTGGGACCAGTTCGGAAGCGAAGCGCTTCGTCTTTTGGGCCGCGACAGTTCCGGAATGCCGCCGTCCCGAAAGGGTTAAAAGCAAAATTAATCTTGTCTGCATACCAAAAGGATGGACAGTAACAGTAGCATATGACAGTGTGATGTTTTTATTAATACAAGTGACTCCAGTACCAGTTATTCATAAATGCATCTTAATAAACTTCTTGATGAATACTACTGCTTATTTTAGGAATATATCATTATCAAAGGTAAAGAAGTTTATTTTTCCTTTTTTATTATGTAATGTTAATGATGTTACAGAGATACTGCAACAGGTTGAGTTGCTTAATCAAAATGTTGAAACAAATTTGAGCAAATCAATCTTTAATGTAATAAGTGATTCAGTAAATTTGTTGAAAACTTTGTTACCATCTTCAAACAAAATTTGGATTTTTTGATTAACAGCTCTCTTTAATAGTTACTGGAAAACATCATTTTAAATATAATACTGAATTTTTGATTTTTTGTAGTTTTTACGAAACTCTCATCATGTTATTTTATCACATCCCTATACAATTTACAGAATATGTTCTTCCTTTCATTTAAACCCTGTCGATGAACAATTTGAAGATAACTTTTTGTCTTATATTAAACAACACTATCAAACTTTACAGTCTCAAGACTGTACAATGTGTTTAATGATGGACGAAATCCACATCAAACCTGTCATGGATTTTAAGGGAGGGAGCATTGTTGGCCGTGCATATGATAATGTAAAATGTGCAACAAGTGCATATGTTTTATGGTTCAAAGCTTTTTATCGACATATAAAGACGTTGCACACATAGTGCCAGTTCAAAAAATAAATGCAGAAAGCCTGTTTACTATAATTAAAAAAGTAACAGTAGGTTTGGAGGAAGGTGGATTTAAGGTGATATGCATAAGTTCTGACAATAATGCCATTAATGGCAGAGCTATGTCTTTTTTTAATGTTCCCCCAAAGCAAAGCATTACATATAAACATCCGTCAGATTTAAGTAGACTTCTATTTTTTTATTTATGATCCCGTGCACATCTTAAAATGTACAAGGAACAACTAGCTGAATCAAAAGAATGCTGGACAATGTATGCTTTCTCCTGATTCTGAAAAACTTGGTGTCACAAAAACTGCTTGTTTTGGGACGATAAAAAAACTTCATTCTATTGAAGCAGGAAATATATTGAAATTTGCATATGGGGTAACATTAAAAGCATTGATACCAACAAACCTTGAGCGACAAAATGTAAAGTTTGTTCTGCAAATTTTTAACGATCATGTTATTGAGGGCCTACATCAGTCTGATGAAAGTAATGACTTACAACATTGACAGGATACAGCGATTATGTTCGCCTAATATATACCTGGTGGCCGATCATGAATGTTAAAAGTTTATTTAAAGGACAATGTAAAAGAAATGTTTTTCAAGAGTCACTTACTTTCTCTGAAACAGATGAAAAGACTAAATTTTTAAATACTAGCCGCCTTTGGCGACCAGCCTGTTCGCTACCCTTGAAAATTCTGACCGTGGCAAACTCGTTGGCGCGACCTACCAGAAAGGTGTAAGGTAACTGCTTGGAAGGCCAGGAAGTGCCACACAATTTAGACCGGAACCCAATGGGGGAGGCATCCAAAGAGACCGTACCCTCCTTCCCCTACCACAAACCTCTCGGAAGGACTTGCAGTCCCACACGTTTAACGTGATCGTACTCCGCGTGAACACGGCTGCAGTTTTGGCAATGGCGGGAATCGAACCCGGGCCTACCGAGTGAAATTCCCGCGCGCTAACCACTGGGCTACCGTGCCATCCGCGACAATCTCCATAACTTTATTTTTATTCGGCAATTTTGGGAATCGAACCTGGGCCTACCAAGTGCAAATCCCGCGCACTAACCACTGGGGTACTTCACCCTCCGCGATATTCTTCATAACTTATTTTTTATTCACCCAATTTAGACCGGAACCAAGTGGGAGAAGCATCCACAGGGACCGTACCCTTCTTCCCCTACCACCAACCTCTCGGAAGGACTTACAGACCCACATGTTTAACGTGATCGTACTCCGCGTAAACACGGCGGCAATTTTGGGAATCGAACCCGGGCCTACCGAGTGCAATTTCCACGTGCTAACCATTGGGCTACTTTGCCCTACGCGACAATCTCCATAACTTTCTTTTTATTCATCCAATTTAGACCGTACCCTCCTTCCCCTACCACCAACTTCTTGGAAGGACTCACGGACCCACATGTTTAACGGGCTCGTACTCCGCGTAAACACGGCGGCAATTTTGGGAATCGAACCCGGGCCTGGTAACTGGTTGGACGGCCAGGATGTGCCACCCAATTTAGACCGGAACCCAGTGGGGGAGGCATCCACAGGGAACGTACCCTCCTTCCCCTACCACCAACCTCTCGGAAAAACATACGGACCCATATGTTTAACGTGATCGTACTCCATGTCAGTGGCGGAAATCGAACCCGGGCCTACCGCGTGCAATTCCCGCGCGCTAACCACTGGGCTACTTCGCCCTCCGCGACAATCTCCATAACTTTCTTTTTATTCACCCAATTTAGACCGTACCCTCCTTCCCCTACCACCAACCTCTCGGAAGGACTCACGAACCCACATGTTTAACGTGATCGTACTCTGCGTGAACGTGGCGTAAGTTTTGGCAGTGGCGGGAATCGAACCCGGGCCTACTGAGTGCAATTCCCGCGCGCTAACCACTGGGCTGCCGCGCAATCCGCGACAATCTCCATAACTTTCTACATATTCACCCAATTTAGACGGGAAACCAGTGGGGGAGGCATCTGACGGAATTATGTATCATATCCGTAAGTTATATATTGAAAATTAACGTATAATTAAATTTCTGATGAAGCTGGTGATAGAATAACTATGAGCCACGAAATTCTGGTTCCACAACTTCGTTGAAAATTTAAAACAGAGTGTTGCAGCTATAACAAACGTTAGATAGTAGTTGTAGGAATACAAGTAGCTGTAGAAGTGTTAAATGAGAACAGTTCCAGTTTAAATCAAAATCACTTTTATTGAAGAGTGAATCCATTGTATTTGCTTACAGTATATATCATGAAAACAGGGAAGCCAAATAACTAAAGCATACTATTTACAAAACATGAGCACTACAGCTCATATGAAGGTTTTTCAGTGTAAGTTCCATGCCTAGACACGTTTCTGGTTAACGTATTATTTACACAAGTAAGTGGAATAAAAGCATTTCACACTTACGTGACTACGTGCACTTTCCGACGCCACCACTAGCTGGGCACACGCTATGGCAAAAACTTTAAACTTTCCGGATCAGCACTATAAAGTCCACAACACGGGAAACATGGTCTCCTTAACTGAGAACCATCAAAAACTACTAAGTTTAGTTTAAATATCCGCGTTCACCGATAAACACTTTATCGTAACTTTCGACAACATCGAAACATGACTTTACGAAGATCCGTCTGCCCGATCTAGATCCTTCTAGATCCTTCCATCGATCAGTATATCGATCGAATGACTAACCGGTCTAATGACCAAAGCGATCTCACTTAAAAGCAATCTCCTTTAAAGCGATCTACCTAAAAACCAGAAAAGTGTCTAGCCTTTATATCCGAAGATGGGTGCGTTCCGGAACATAACCGTTACCGGCAACGCCCTCTGGATATGCAAAACAGGATGCGTGAGCGGCGAGAAAGGTGATTTGCATGATCAGCCAAGTTTTGTCCACATCGCGATTCGTTCACGAGAACGGAATAATCATTTTAAAAATGACGTCACGCTCCCGCGAAACGAGAATCGCGATGTAAACAAAACCAAGTTTCTAACAGCATCCACAGGGGCCGTATCCTCCTTCCCCTACCACCAACCTCTCGGAAGGACTTACGGACCCACATATTTAACGTGATCGTATTCCACGTAAACACGGTGGCAGTTTTGGCAGTGGCGGGAATCGAACCCGGGCCTACCGCTAACTTCCCACGCGCTAATTTGCAATTTAAAATGACCATATGCTTAATTCCATCATCCTCATTCCATTGTTTCAATGTTCCATCATTTAAAATATCCATAAAATTAAAATATCCATTTAAAATATCCAAAAGTTAAAATATACATTTAAAAAATCCAGATCGTCCCATCATTTAAAATATAAATATAATAATTTATATAGAGCAAAGGCGCTCTATTCAGAACCGTGACGTCACCTCCACCTTGACGTCCCCACCCACCACCTTCCCTGCTTCAGCGGGGGAGAAACGAAGCGTCACGCCGAGCGGAACGGCGAGAAATTTAAAATCATGACGTCTTTAAAATTGCGATCCTGAAGGCAATTTTCATTATTTCTGGACCAGATTAGACTTGTAAGAATGCCAGATGTTTGACCTTTCTGAAAATGTAAATTATTAGTCGAAATTATGAGTACTTTTCACGATGCGAGAATTTAAAAACCAAAAATCGTTTTCTTGAGCAAAAAGTGACTTTTGTTTTAAAATCTTTAAAAAATATTAGAAATCGAAATTCAGATTTGAAATTGATATATTTTTACTCGAAATTCTCTGCTCTTTCCGATGGTGTAATTTGTTTTTTTCTACGATGTCTGGATCGTGGAGAAAAAAGGGCAAAAAGGGCAAAAAACGGTCGAAATCGCATAAAACATTAAATAAATAAAAAAATAATTAAAATTTTAAAAATCGGTTTTCACGTGTCCCCTTCCCTCCCCCCCCCGGGTCTCCGATTGCCAAATTTCGTAGCTCTCCGACGCGCGGTCGCGAAACGTATAGTGTATAAGACAGACACAAAGACATTGCCTTTTATTATATAGAAGTTCCTAATCTGGTTAGAGAATTGGAAAAATTTGAAATACATGACTCGTATATTGACCAGAGAAACTCATGCTGCTTTAACGCATACAACACATGGTTGGATCTTTTATCATATTGAATTAGGGTTTTCGTATATCCTAACTGGAAAAATCCAAATGGATGCTTTAGAAAGGTCAAAAATATTTTAATGGGTAATTCATTTTTAGTGGGGTGGGCCAAAGCTATTCATATTTAGTGGGGTGGGGTGGGGTTAAAAGCAAAGGTTTGGATCTTTGTGACAAGTGTTTGAAACTGAAAGTAAATTACGACTACAAAGTATCGGTCCTTTAAAGATCAAATCTTGTAAATATGGTGAATTGTCTGTAGATGTAGAGAATAATGTAATAGGAGACTTAGAAACCTCTCAGATTGATGATCTTTCTACCTTTGCTCAAAGCATTTCTGTTTTGGATGATGATATTTGTAATATATCTGATATGATCCCTGTGATATCTTATGTAGCAGGATATTGTGCATTTGCCACTGTTAAAAACTTCATAACTGTACTTTTTGTAAGTTAAACTTAACTATTGCAACTGTTAAAGAGACTCCTCTGATTGAAAGTTCTGTTATAGAAAAGATGGATAGAGGTGTTTTGATGTATCCGCAGCCCGAAGTTCTTGAAATTGTAATTCGTGGATTTATAATTGTACAAAAATTAGTTTCCATTGATTTCGAATATTTTTTCTTGAATGTGAACAATAAACGACAATTGGTTATCAGTTTAGCAGTTTTTATTTTAAGCAAAAAGGAAATTTTTATGAAAGGCAATTGTCCTGGTGGTCATTCCTCTACTGTCATTACCAGGTATATTATCATGGCTGCCACCAATACATTTTAAAAAAACTATTGCAAAGAGAGAAATGATGTGAAAAAACCAGAAAATAAGAAACTTAAACTTGCAACATTAAAAAAGTGATAGCCTATCTTTCAAACACGTACAGTAATAGCCTGTGTAAGGACATGTGCTGTCCTTAAAAAACAAAAACAAAAGAAAAAACACTGTTTTGAATTTTCTATATATGTAAAGCCTAATAAGATTGCAACAAAATAAAATATAACTATATTTTTACAGTTGGTTTTCACGAAGATTTCAATGTTGAGCATATTTCATCCCTTATTTTTATAAGATAGCTGTAGGTGTATCGCTAATGTTTATACCATTGTATTGCATGTTTGTTTACTTTTCAAACTGCCAAAAAATACTCACCTTTCCGAGATAGAAAAAGGCAAAGTATTGACTTTTACAGAGTGTAGAATGAGTGGCCATGACATAGCAAAGAGGATCAACAAATCTAAGACAGTTATTCAGAGGCATAGCTAGGTTTTGGGCAACCTTGGCAAATTTGTAATTGGTCGTCCTTACAGGGCCGGAGTCTATGACATCCAGAATGATCAAAATAATTAAAAATAAGGGAAATATTCTTAATTATTAATAATTTTTCAAGTAATTTTTGAATTGTCCTTATACTTTTTCCCAACTTATCTTCAATGCATATTTATGAAATGTAATTTTATTATAATTTTACATTAATAATATGCAAATGGTTACTTCTTTTAAGTTCAATTTTGTGTATAAATATGAATCTGGTTGATTAAAATTTATAAAATTTTCAGAATTTATATTTTGTCCTTAAATTTTTTTTTCTACCAGTGTACGTTTTGTACCTGTTTCAATTGTACCTGTAATCAATTCAATTGTACTTGTAATCAAAAAAAAAGATAGAATCTGATTTATGTTAACAAATTCTAATTTAAATTAAAGCAGATTTATTTTAAAGAAAAAAAAAAATCCTCATCCTGCTGGAACATTTAAATTAAAAAAAAAAAGAAAAAGAAAAAAAAAAAAAGAAATTCGCCCAAAAACAATTTCAGTGAAAACTCGTATTGTGTTGGACTACGGTGTCGGTCATTACGGGATGGGTGTGTAGGCCTTGAATACAGAGGGTGTTGGTCTGGTGCCCATACAACCAATTCATCTGCATATAGTGCACATCCAATGCCTTCAGTTTCCACCAAGCATTGTATCAAGTCATTAATATAAACATTAATGAATGTGCTAGATATTAAACACATGTTTCATTCTAGGAAATTAAATTAGAACAAGCTATTGACATCAGTTTCAAGGGTGCACATTTGGTGAAGTTTTGTAAAAAGAAGTACTATATCCGAAGCAAAATTATCACATATATCCCCCATTTTACCAAATAAAAAAGGGGGGAAGGCGGATTACAGGACGATGGAAAATGTTAACAGAGAAACATGAGGGAATATAAAGACTAATAAAAGAAAAATCATACTTTAATTAAAACTTTTCTCTCTTATTTCCAAGGAAAATGCATCTACGTATTTAACACATTATTAAGAACACACATTTAATAAATAGTCCAAGCCATTCAGAAAGAAGTTGGTATAGCAGAAACATGTGATTTATTAGCTTTAACTGCTTCTTCTGGGCTGTTAAATCATTAACAATGCATTTTATTCTTGATTGTTAGAAACAAGAAAAAAACATTGAGTGCTAAATTGGACAAATAAGGACAATGACTCATAAAATCAATTTTTTCAAGTTCCAAATAATTGATAGTTTGAAATACAGTGTGTAAGCTTGCATTGTCATGATGAAGAATGATGCAACATTTCACATTTTTTTTTTATTTGAGCAACTATTTCTGGCAAACAAATTATCATATACCGATCAACATTTACTGTTCTACAATCCTCCAAAGCAATGGTTGCAACATGGCTAGATTTACCAAAAAAATTAAGCAATAATTTTCTTTGAAACACTTTTACACAAACATTTTCTTTGTACACAAACAACTTTTGTACCATTTGGTTCATTTTGAAACATCCAAACAGTAGATTGTTGCTTTGTTTTGAGTTCATAGGAATAAATTCACATTTCATCATCTGTTACAATGTCAGATATGTTTTGAGACACCAGAGATGAATCTTTTGAGATTTTCCCTGCACCATTTGATATGAGCATTCTTTTGAGCTTGAGTTAAATTGTGTGGAAAAATTGCAACGTGCACACACCTTTTTGACTAATCATGTAAAACTGAATGCATCTGAGTCCTTGACATGTTCAATGATGCTTTAATTTCATCATATGTGACATGACGATCTAAGTGTTCATTTGTTGCACAGTATCAATGTTTTAGTATCATAGCAGTTCTTGGTCGATCGTCATATCACAGAGACAAATATATCACAGAGACTCCTACGTTCAAGATGGAATTCTTTAAACCAGTTGTAAGTTGCTTTGGATGGTGCTTTATCACCAAAGTTGAATTCATTTAATAGACACACTGTTGCTGTGTCAACCCTTGTTGAAAATTATAATAAATCATAGCTTAAAAATTGACTAATCCATGTTTTGTTACTACATTATTAACTTCAAAACAACAGCATAAGAAGAATTTTAGAACTTATCTTGATTTTTAATAGTCAATGTTCACATGAAAGTTCTAATTTTAGAAAATTGTCTGTACTGAAAGATGTTATTTTTGGTATTGCTACATTCTAAAAACTTAAGTACTAGCCCTCATAGTGTGGGTGTAATTATATAAAAACTCTGCACAAAACAATATTTCCAGGATGGAGCTTTTTATTCATCAACTTAGCCATATGTGAAAAGGATCAATCAACTATACACCTGAACACAAGTAAAATACAGAGATCATTTCTCCATACATGACCTTGAAAAGGGGGAAGACAGGGATGTGGAAAATAGTTTTGGATAACGTAATACAAAAGAAAAAATATAGAAGTGTGAATAGTAGAAGAAAGAAGGTGAAAGGAAAGGTAACATTAGTAAAATATGCGAGAAAGGAAAATAAGAGCTCAGAGATCCCAGTACACAACAGGTTAATATACGTCATTTATCATAATGTATATAAAATAGTGTTTTCAATCTTGATAACAGCAATTGGAACTGTGTAGTTTATGATACTGATAAATTCTATGGATATAACTTAAATCTTCCTTCCAAAATTAGCATATTTAAACACTGATAAATATATAAATAGTCAAAGCATACGACATACAGATTCAAATGTAATATGTAACATTATTTCATGTCTTTACAAGAATATCTTAATTTTGAAACCAATAAGTTTGAACAATAAAGTGAAGGTGTAAATAAAATTGAGAGCTAGCGCAAGTTAACTGAAAATGCAGACATGACATTGCAGATATAAAACACCCAAGCATTTCTTGTAGCTTAAAAATTTTACTACTTTATTATATTTCTATTTTATAAAAATATTTAAATGTCATATCCATGAAAGTTATGCTTCAATTTACAACATGCTATATTCAGGGGTCACTCAACTTTTCAAGAAAAAAGGAACAAAAACAGGAATTCTGATATAAATAAGTAGTAAAAAGTAGGAATTTTAAATTTCACTTCCCCCCCTCAATAATTGCTTCTACCCATAAATAGTTGTAAAATATGCCTAACACAATGATCTCACAATCGTACAGTGCTTTTGGAACAGCAAAAATCTCATTTTGTATGAGTTCCAAGCAATAAAACTTGACTTGGAGCAGAAAATTTTTAGGTTGTAGCAAGAAACTTGGCATATAGCATGCTACTTTACAGAAATAAAACGATTTTTATAGCAGTTTGAAGCAAGGAAGTGAGAATTTTGAAAATTTCTGGAAATAAAGTATTAAAATTTTTATCTGATCAAAACAATATATCAAATTTGGGGAATAAATATGAAATGCGAGTGTTAATCGTATTATCAAAGGCACAGAAGTTGGAAGCTGCAATGTTGCATTTTATTAAGTAACACACAGCAATAAAATGAAAGTTTAGGAAAAATAAAACAACATAATTATCCATAAATTATTGCATAGCACAATAGATCCTCCTTGTCAACAAACATTAAGTCTGAAAGACTAAATGATATATATGTTGTGTTGCATAACAATTTATGCATAATTATGTTGCTTCATTTTTTTGTGTGTTTTTACTTATTGAAAATTAAAGTTACCTAACTAGTAGCAAGATTTGGTATTGTTACAATTTTTATGTCAAGTGCTAAAAATCACTAAAATTTGTAATTTTTATGAAAAAGTCAAACTTTACAAAAGAGCACTTTCATGCAACATTTTTATGCAATTCCAATATTCAAAGAATATTTTTATGAAATTTATGAAAGAGCACTGAAATTTCATATATTTTAGATCAACTGCTAAAATTAAAAATTTTTTAACAAAAGAGCACCAAATGTCACAATTTTTGAGAAAGAGCACTAAAAAGTGATTTTTTTGTAGCACTAAAATTCATGATATTTGAGAAAGAATGCTATAAAGCATGATTTCTTTTAAATAGTTCTTAAATTTACAACTTTTTAGATATAATTAAAATTGCAAATTTTAGCGCTCTAAGTGCTAAAATATGTAACTTTATTCAAAAGTGCTAAAATACACAATGTAATTTAGAAGTGCCCAAATCCGCTATTTAAAAGTGCTAAAATTTACAGTAATTTAATTAAAAATGCTAAGATTAGGAAGACCTACCTGTCTTACTGATCTTTAATTTTAGCACCCTTTCTCAAAAATGATGAATTTTTATACCCCCTTTCTAAGATTTTGAATTATAGCACCTTTTCTTAAAAATCACGAATTTTACCATTCTTGCATAAAAATAGCAAATTTTAGCACTTTTTCATAAAAACAGACTGTCAGACCGATTTTTTTCATTTTATTTCATACATCGTATCATTAACTCCTTGAACATTCTTACTGATACACTCACAATTGGTTACACAAGCAAAAAAGAGCTTCTAAATGTTTAAAAAAGTGGGGAAAAGAAGAAAATAAAAGGAAAGTTGAACTCATTTTTAAAAAGTAGGGGGAAGAAAAGGAACTGTGCGATCCCTGCATATTATATACTTTTTTTTACGCATCTTAGATAAATGTTTAGAAGAATGTACAGAGTGCATTTACAGCTATACAAAAAAGCCAAACAAATGGACTCCCATATTATGGGCCTCATTGACTAAGCTTGACTTGCACTGACTGAGAATAATGTATCCTGTGATCAATCAACCTTAGTTTTAGAATGAGATGCATCAACAGAAATGGTAAATTATAACGTTTAAGTTTGAACATTTTTATTTACAGTGAAATTTTGAGATTCTCTATACATCCTATAAGTACAAAAGCATACTTTTAAAAAATATTTAATTATTTTTTTAATGGCCAGAACTTACCTCTTGACACCTTCATGATTTTCTATTTTAGATATTATTTTAATTCCCTTGCCTTCTTCACCCAATATTTCCCTTATTTCTCTTACACCAGCAGCATTTCTAATAAATGAAGCAAATACCATATCAACCTAAAAATGATGAATATGTATGTTAGTCAATTGATACTATAAAAAATTATAAAATTTAATTTCAAGAAATATGTTTCTTTAAAAAATTAAAGAAATTTAAAACACTAAAAAATGTACTTGGCATCGCATGAAAGTTAAAGCAGGGTAGTAATATAAAATAAAAATCTGTATACATCAGTGCCTCCTTCCAAATCATAAGACTGAAACCTGTCACTTGCAGAGACTCTACATTCTGTTAAATTCTACAGACAGAAACATTCTTCCGACACAAATAAATGAAAATACTTGATTAAAATCACAAAAAGATACCATTAAATCCAAAATTTATTGCTATCTCAGTGAATTTTCATTCAATTTCAGTCAAACTTTAGCATAATACTCATAATGATAATATAATACCAAATTAACTATCACTTACAGATACTCTACATTCCATGTTAAAATCTACTGACAGAATCATTCTTCCAACACAAATAAATGAAAAGTACAAGTATAAGTGTACAAGGATCGCAGATTAAAGACTATAGTAAAAATAGAATCATGTTAAATGTAACAAGAAAGATCAATCATGCATAAAGCATTGATTATGAAACATTTTCCAACTGCAATGCAATTTTATTTAAACATCTCTAAAATACGATACATTCAGCAGTAATATTTTTAAAATTATCACAATACTACAATAATTTATTATATTTGTAAACTTGAAACTTCATCGAAAAAAATGAACTTTATTCAGATGACATCATTGAAATATAAATTGCCTGGCTCTCTATGTAAAAGCAGTAAATATTTAATTCACACACTTTTATTTTATTCCTTTCATTCATCACAATAGTACAATAATTAATTTTACTTAAAAACTTAAAACCATGGAGGTAAAAGTACTTTAACTCCATGCTTAAAAAACTTCACTGAAAAAGTCTGCTTCTCTATGTAAAATCAATTAATGTTTCATTCATATTGTGAAGGTTTTGACATCTTTACCTTTAAATTAACTGATTATTATTTTATTTATTTATTTAATTATTTGATTATCATTATCTTTATTTAATTTTCAGATTAAAGTTACTATTATTTTATATTTCACAAAGTTATTATATTTAGATTTGGCCTGATCGTATAGAATAAAGTTACTTTAAAAATATTAACAAACATTATCTCTTTGTTTCCTTTACTAATTATTGTTTGGTCTGTGCTCAACCTTGTTTACATCTCAGAAATGCATATCAACCTTTATAAAACTCTCTGACTTCACTTACCTTTAAACAATTTCATAATAAGCACAGCCATTACACTAAAGAATCACAACTCAATTATTGTTAAATTAAACTAACTGTTATTTGCCACAATTTCAAAATCTCAAAACATCATTCAATTCATTAGAACTTCAATTTTAGTATAGTGGAACAATTTACGTACATTGCATTATATTTTATTCAGTTAAATTCAGAACTCAATTAAAACAAACCCCAAAAAACACTTTAATATTTAAATGCCCAGTCAACAAATCAAAATACCCAGAGCTCAACTTTCAAAAACCGCAAGTTCAGAATACACTCTGGTCTGAAGACCAGAGTTTAGTCTGCCTGGAGGGCTGTCCACAACTAAAAATGTTAAAAGAGTAAATATATTAAAAATTCCCTAATCATTAAAGTACCAAAATTAAATTTTTATAGACAAAAAGAAAACATTGGTAATACATTTGAGTAAATTCGACTTCAAATTATTTGACACATTTTAATCACTTTCTTTCTTCAATTTGTAACTTTCTCAGAGATAAACAAAGTGAAATTTAATTTAAAAGATATTCTTTCTTCAGTATAACATTTGAGTAAATTCGACTTCTTTATTGGAACAAAAACTTCTGACACTACGGTCACATGAAGAAGAATCACGGGGGCATGCTTGCCCAAACACCTACGAGAATAACACAGGCTTGCACTGACACAAGGGTCCCATTTCAGCACGAACCCGCGAGATTCTCACGAAATCCATAAAAAAATCTCGCGTAAAAGTTTAGGCTGCGCGAGAATTTATCTCTCTCCAGTTCCGGCCTAAAATTATTTTTTCCTTCAAATTGGATGCTGAGAAATCCGATGCCCGATGACTAGAGATGCAGATTCACGATGGTCAGGTCGCCATTGGCGACTAAAATTATTACAGTAAGTCACCATTTCTGGCAAGTCAAAATTATTACCTAATTCTATTTGCCTAGTGAAATAGTTTTCGTCGATATTCATCTTCGGCGATCAAAAATCATTTAAGTTTTAATTGTTATTGCTGCATGAAAATTGATCATAAAATGATTTTAAAAATCAAAATATAAAGTAAATACAGTCGACCCTCGACTTTTGCAGTTTACAGACAAAAAAATCGTAAATTTGCATGTGAGTCATTGTACTTAAAATAACCCATGTTTTTATATCAGCAAATAAATTCATAACGTAAGCATGGGGGAAGTCAGGAATTGGAGTATTTTTGCTAACAAGTGTGTGTGTGTGCGTGGGGGGGGGGGGGGGTTATAAAATTACCAAAAATGTGCTTACTTAATACTTAAACGACTCCTAATTAATTTTTAAAAAGAATGTTAGTAAGAATGTTAGTTTTAAGAATTACAAAATTATTTAAATGTCGAAGAATATGAGTTATAGTTAATGCTTTCTTTTTTATTACTTTCTAAATGAGCATGGTAAAAAAGAAAATTAAATTTTAAGTTTTTCTCCCAAAATTTTCTGGAAGGAGAGAAATTCTCCCCCTCTTTAACTGACTTAGTGGGAACCACCCTGCACTGATACATTTCTAAGTGTGCTTATGAAGATTGATCACACTAAAATATGAACGAGATTGCTGAGAGCACACCAATTTCCGATGACAACGTAAATCTGAACAGATTTCAGATGACGATATTTGAACAGATATCAGATGACGATGTAACAGCAGCATCCAAATTGGAGAGATATGCGTCAGAAGCTTGGAACCACCACTACTATTGCTTGAACACCACTAATATTGAACAGTGGAATAATTTTAAAACATGTTTTCAGCGACCGAGGGTCCCTTGCTCGGGGCCCAGACCGTGGTTCTCAACAGTGAAAATAAAAGATCACCTTCTCAAATGCCGGTCAGAAATCGAATGCCTCTTAGCAACACATTCGCTTCCCAAGAACCATCAAATTTGGCGAGTGAAAACCTGCGCCTCATGCAGAGCGCCTACGCACACACCGCGGAATAAATATGATGCTACGCCAAGAACTGCGAGGCGTGAAATTTCTGCCAAGCTGGCTACCACGAGCCCACACTGTGATGCATGCCCCCGGAATGTTGTGAGACGACCATACCTGTAGGTGTCCGACAATAAGCCGAAGAGGGTCAAATTTCAGTTAAATTGCGTCTTTTTTTCGCAAACTCATGAATGGAGTGAAGTGAAATTAAAATCCAAGAGCGAACACTGGAGAATTAGCAAAAAATATTTAGCGTTTGTAGACACATCACACAAAATTTTGAATAATGAAAAACATAAAAGGGATAACAAATTAACGTTAAAAAGGGGTAAATCGCAGAAATATTCAATAACAAATTAATTTCGAATTTTGACCAATTAATTAAAGTAGCATCATAAAAACCCAGCATAACAATAACAGCTATATTGCAGATTCCACAGCTAAATAATTTTGCATTAAAGAAATTCAGCAATTCTTATACAACTCATCTTACAGCTTGATGTGTTTACATTCTCCATAGGTGAAAATTAGGCTTTGTTGTAGAAATAATCAAAGTTTGATGATTATTTAAACTCGAATATATTGTAATTGCGTTGTTTCAGAATATAGATGCACAGAAATTAAACAAAAATAAAGCAGTTTTAGGACAGATACAACACAGGGTGCGTATACATTTTTGAAAGTGAAATTCAAGGACTTTTTCAAGGACATTACAAAAAAATGAAGGACCTATTTTACTGTTGCACAAAACTGAGTCAGTACAAAAATTGCATTTTTAAGTTTTTTTTTAAATTAATGAATTTGTAAGAAGTTTTAAATATAAAAATATATTGCTAAACAGAAAAGACGTAACCATATGTAATTGACATGATGCATGAATCATCTGTTATCACCGAAATTCTTGAAAAAATCTGAATGTATTAACGATCCAAAAAAAACCCATCCTTATAATACCTCTTACAGTTTAAAAATATGTTTATATATTATATTAATGGGGTAATAAATATAAAAAAATTATCTTAAGTTTGTATTTATAGTACAATTTAAAAACCCTAATTATGGAATTCTTTTATTTTAACACAAAATATTTGAAAAAATTTCAAAACACAAGCAAAATAGATTCTAGTATAATATATGTTTAACCAATAGTTAGAAATTATTGTAAAAGTTGAAATTCAAATCAAAGCTATAATTATCAAATTTCATTATTGAACAGCTGCAACAAAATTCGATATCAGCATTTTCAAAAATTTATGAAAATAAAAAACATTAAATTAAATATTTATGTCACACTTATCCCACACCCCACCTCTGAATTAGATAGAAAAATGAATCAGTAATAAACCATAAGAAATGTTATTATATTACTTAGTATTGTTAGCTACATCTAATTTTTTATTGAATTATTTTTCTAAATCATGTAATGTGCAACAATATGGAGATCGATGGGAAAGGATAATTGTGTACTCTCGGAAACGCCGCGAAAAAAAAAATTAATTTCATGATCGTACTATCTATGTGAAAATAATTAAAAAATTAACCTTTATCATCAACCAAAATATGAAAATAATCTTGTTCAGTCAAGTTAATGTGCAACAATAGGGAGATAGATGGAAAAGGATAATTACGTACTCTCGGCAACGCCGTCGAAAAAAAACACTGAATTTCATGATCGTACAATTTATGTGAAAATTAAAAAATTAACCTTTATAATCAACCAAAATATGAAAATAAGCTAGTTTAGTCAAGTTAATGTGCAACAATAGGGAGATGAATGGAAAAGGATAATTACGCATTCTCGGCAACGACGGCGAAAAAAAACTGAATTTCATGATCGTACAATTTATGTGAAAATTAAAAAATTAACCTTTATAATCAACCAAAATTTGAAAATAAGCTAGTTTAGTCAAGTTAATGTGCAACAATAGGGAGATGAATGGAAAAGGATAATTACGCATTCTCGGCAATGCCGGCGAAAAAAAACTGAATTTCATGATCGTACAATTTATGTGAAAATTAAAAAATTAACCTTTAAAATCAACCAAAATATGAAAATAAACTAGTTTAGTCAAGTTAATGTGCAACAATATGGAGATGGATGGAAAAGGATAATTACGTACTCTCGGCAACGTCGGGAAAAAAAAAACTAAATTTCATGATCGTACAATTTATGTGAAAATTAAAAATTAACATTTATAATCAACCAAAATATAAAAATAAGCTAGTTTAGTCAAGTTAATGTGCAACAATAGGGAGATGAAGATCAATGGAAAAGGATAATTGTGTACTCTCGGAAACGCCCGCAAAAAAAAAAAAAAAAAATCACGATCATACTATTTATGTGAAATTAATTAAAAAATTAGCCTTTATAATCAACCAAAATATGAAAATAAGTTTATTTAGTCAAGTTAATATGCAACAATAGGGAATTGGAGATCGATGGAAAAGGATGATTGCGTAATCGTAAGGTGACCAATCGTCCTCCTTTAGGGAGGACAGTCCTTCTTTTGTAGGTTCTGTCCTTCCTCAAAAAGTGTCCTCCTACCTGTCCTCCTTTTCGATATTTTAAAACTAACCCGTTAATCTCTGTATTCAGAGATGCCGCGCCGAACTGTTACGGGTCATGTGATGGTACAGTTCGGAAAGACGCGATTATGAAACGCATGCGCAGTGCATAGGAAAACTTCACGTGTCTCGCACCATTGCGCACTTCACTTTGTTTACTTTATCTCTATATTATACTTCCGTGTAATCAAGATTGAATGTTGATACTCTAACTGCAGCACTTACCGTAAAATTCAATATGAAGGATATTTCTTGCTCCGAAATTTCCAATATATTGTTACTGTTAGAAAATGATATATTGACAAAAAATATTCATTCAATGGAAAAATACTCGTTTAAGTAAATAATTAAAAGGGATGCAAGTATAATTAGTGTATTTTTGTTTGAATTAATAAAATGTTTCATTTATTTACGTTGTACTTTTTTCTTTAATTTTTTTGTCCTCCTTTTCATTGTAAAAAAATTTGTCACCTTAGTAATCGAGGCAACGGCCACAAAGAAAACAAAAAACTCAACTTCATGACCATACTATTTATATGAAAATAATTAAAAAGTTAACCTTTATAATCAACCAAAACATGAAAATAAGCTAGTTTAGTCAAGTTAATGTGCAATATGGGGACAGATATAGATGGAAAAAGTATGTGAAAAGTTTGTGACAGAAAAAGGCAATTGTGTATTTTCAGCAAAGTTCGGAGGAAAAAAAAAAAAAAAGACTGAATTGTGCAATCCTATAATTTAAGTGAAATATAATTTGTTTAGTAAAATATTTCTTTATTTTTACTCGCACTATAAAAATAAATTAGGTCTATTGTTCTGATATGAAATCATTAGAAGAAAATGGATGCAAACTGATTTGGACTCTCAGCAAAGCAGGGAATATGAATTGAATGGTGGGATGCATGGATTTCACAGGATTTTTCGAGTTTTGGGAGTAATGTTCGTAAAACCATAAGATGAAGTAAAAATCCGTACAAACTAAGGAAAATCCAAAAAAGTTGGCATCTCTGAGAATGGGGAGAGACATAGAACAAACATAAAACAAAACAGGATATCGGAAACGCGACACGCCGGCGCCGTTCAAAATGCAAACCATGTGTTAATGACGAAACGAATGACCACCATTCGCGGAAAACAAGTAATGGGAGGAACCAATTCAACTGTGATTGACAGTGCTGGGGAAAAAAGAACTGGTTTGAGATTGTGATGTAATACGTGACGTAGGCATTCTAGTACAACCGAAATTTTGTGGTTTTTGAATTGGAAATGATAAATTCAAGGATTTTCCAGACCTTTTTGGACCAGATCCCAATTTTCCAGGCTATTCAAGGTCTTGAAAAAAAATAATGAAATTCAAGGACTTTCAAGGTTTTCCAGGCCGCATATGCACCCTGAAACATTAAATATAAATTTAAAAGAGCTTTAAAAATCACGATTTTAACACAAGATAGATGGCCTGGTCGACCATTTTGCTGCTCCATGTCTTCGGACGAGTCGGTCGGCCTAGGCTTTCGACAAGATGGATGGCATCGATCATTTAAATTCAAATATATTGTAATTTCGTTGTTTTAGAATATAGACGCACAAAAATTAAGCAAAAATAAAGTAGTTTTAGGATGGATACAACACTAAATATAAATTAAAAACAACTTTAAAGATCACGATTTTGACACAAGTTGGATGCCATGATATTTTGAAGTGGTCACATTCTTACTAGTACCCAGAGTTGGGCAGTATCGAAAATACATGTATTTGAAATACATTTTCAAAATACATTTGTATTTTGTATTTTAAACTGAAAAACCTAAAGTATTTTGGTAATGTATCGAAAATACATTTTCAGAGTATTTTGTATTTTCGAAATACTCAAAATACATTTCTTCAGATTTCAAAATATTGTGTTTAAACTGCAGATGAATGATTCCCAAATGGAAAAAAGGCTAATTAGTCATTGAATGTTACTAGGACTTAATCCAAACATCCTTTTTCAACCAGACACCGATAAAGATGTTAATTTCATAAACTTTACGTTTATATTGAAATTATATAATGTTGTTTGGTAGATGGCTCATTTCTGTCTATATGAATAAAGAAGAGGCAAGAAGAGAGCTTGAACTTGCATTCTTTGTAAACAGAAGCATCGGCAATCCACTTTCTGCTGCATGTGCATTCATTGCATATATTTTTATATAAATTGAGGAGATGCAATGCCGTTAGTTATTGCACAGACATGAGAAAAGATGGAAGATACTGATGCTCATAATGTAAATGTATTTAGGGAATTAATGGAATATGATGTGCATGGCATTCAGTATTAAATGAAAGATGTCTTAAAGTGATATCTATTGATAATGGAAAAATAGGGGGGAATGCCAATTATACAATCTAAAATGCGCTGTTATAAATGAGACTTTTGAAACCACAACAAATTTTAAAAGACATCTAAAGGTAAGATTTTAGTTTTATGTAGTAGTATCTCGATTTTACAAGTATTTATTCTAGTTCCTTGGCATTTGTTTAATCATGGTTATGCTATATCATGCAATAAGTTTCATTTGTAGCAAAAAAATATGCCATATTTTCATTTTTAGGTAAAGTGTTTCCTTGAAACAGGGTTCCCATTTCTGCGCGAACCCGCGAGATTCTCGCGCAATCCATGAAAAATCTCGCGTAAAAATTTAGACTGCGCGAGAATTTCTCTCTCTCCAGTTCCGGCCTAAAATTATTTTTTCCTTCAAATTGGATACCGAGAAATCCGATGCCCGATCCCGATCGGGCATCGGCCGAAGCAATCGGCCCGATTGCTTCGCGACCGCAAATCGCGATCAGTTGCCTCGTTGAATCGCGGGCCGATTGCCGAGCGGTCGCGGACCGCGATTTCGTAGCTACTTCTGAATCGCAGTCAATCGCGATTTGGGTACACTAAAGTACTACGTGTTTCTAATTAGAGAGATATTTTATAGAAAACTATAAGTGTCCCCTCAGCTTGCGCGCGGGTGGCAAATTCGATCAAATAAAATTTTGCTTTTTTTTTTTATAGGATTCTTTCACGGATTTGAATTATGCTCTTTCCGCGTACTTCCCGCATTTTTTGTGTTTTGCTCGAGAAATTTTCTTCTTTTCGCGGACGAAAATCCTTTCCCCCGTACACAGTATGTCTACAGGTTTCAAAAATCCCGAAAATGTCGTGAAATTGGCCATATATGCCCAAAAAATGTTACAAAATTTGAACAAAGCAACGAATTTTTTATCAGAGACATTCCTTTCTTACATGATCTGAAAATCTGTTTCTCCGCGATTGCGAAAACGACGTTCGCATACGGCGATTCTCACATTTTCTGAGGAGAGATGACCAATGAATATCTTTTTGCCATTTTCACAATATATTTGCATCGACTGAATTTTTTTATAATTTTGTCGTTTAATATACAAATAATAAAAACCAAACCATTTTTTTACCGTATTATTAATAAAATGAAAGGTTATTTTGCAGCAGCATCACGAAAATCTGCATTTGTACGCTATCCTCGGCATACCTCGTTTAATTTGAAAAATATTTCCCACTTTTCCAATCTGTTTGCATCGACTACAGTGTTTGTAATTGTTTCGCGTTTCATACAGAAAAATTATTTTACAAACGTATTATTTATGAAATAAAGGGCTATTTTGAAAACAAAAAGAAAAAAGTCGAGTCAAACAAAATAGCTAAAATCACATGACTGGCTTGAGATTCAACAAAAGGACGATGCAATCCTTATGTTCTGCAAGTTTTGTAAAAAAAAAAAAAAAAATCCATTTTCAAACATAAAGTCAAATTTATTACCTAATTCTATTTGCCTAGTGAAATAGTTTTCGGCGATCAAAAATCGCTAAAGTTTTTAATTGCTATTGCTGCATGAAAATTGATCATAAAATGATTTTAAAAATCAAAATATAAAGTAAATACAGTCGGCCCTCGACTTTTGCAGTTTACAGACAAAAAAATCGTAAATTCGCATGTGAGTCATTTTACATAAAATAACCCATGTAGACGTTTTTATGTCAGCAAATAAAATCATAACGTAAGCATGGGGGAAGTCAGGAATTTGAGTATTTTTGCTAACAAGTGGG
Organism: Amaurobius ferox; assembly: GCA_951213105.1. Lineage (NCBI taxonomy): Eukaryota > Metazoa > Arthropoda > Arachnida > Araneae > Amaurobiidae > Amaurobius > Amaurobius ferox. Next base: position 8,883,151 of record OX578133.1, read on the forward strand.
GGGGGGGGGGGGGGGGGAAGCTATAAAATTACCAAAAATGTGCTTTCTTAATACTTAAACGACTCCTAATTAATTTTTAAAAAGAATGTTAGTTTTAAGAATTAAAAAAATTAAATGTCGAAGAATATGAGTTATAGTTAATGCTTTCTTTTTTATTACTTTCTAAATTAGCATGTTAAAAAAAAATGAAATTTTAAGTGTCTCTCCTTATAACAGAAAATCTCTCCCAAAATTTTTTGGAAGGAGAGAAATTCTCCCCCACTTTTCCTGACTTAGTGGAAACCCTGCCTTGAAACATCTATTTCTCAGGATCTGCTACAGAGAGAGCTCAGATGATGACTGATTTGAATTTAGCATGATATTTCAAAGGGTTTGGAGGTTCACTATGGATTTCCACTTTCGGTTGTTTTTCATTTCCAGTTCAAATATTATCATTTTACTTGAAAAGGCTATATCTCAAAATTGGCTATAGATAGAGCTTAGATGATAACTGATCATATGGATTCCGCATCAAATTCTAGAGAAGGTGTGTGTGGTGGTCCAAAGAATTTTTACTTCCAGTTTTTTTCCCCCATATCTGATTCAAAAATTTTCCTTAAAATATATATTTTTCAGAATTGCCTATAGATAAAGATAATGACTGGTATGGATTCAGCATCAAATTCTGGAGCGGGGCAGGTGTTCACTAAGGATTTGCACCTCCAATTCTTTTTCAAGTCCAACTCAACAAAAAAAGCCTTTCTTGAAATTTTATTGCTTAAGAATGGTATAGATAGAGCTTATATGATGACTGATATGAATTTGGTATAAAATTTGGGAGACGGTTGGGGGGTTCACTAAAGATTTCCCACTTCTGTTTTTTTTAGACTCAAAAATTTTCCTTGAAACATCTATTTTTAAGGATATCTATAGAGCTTAGATAATGACTGATATGGATTAGCGTTGAATTCTAGAGGAGGATGTTGGATTCACTAGGGGTTTCCATTTACAGTTTTGGAGATTATACTTCCTTTTTTTCCTAAAAATTCATATTACTGTACAAAATATGTATATAAAAGTGAATTAAAATGATTAATAAATCAAAAATGAAGTGTACAAACACAATATGATGGTTTCTTCATATATTTCTTGTTTTTTATTATATGTTTGTCTGTTATATAAAATGTGTTCTTACATGGATTTATTTATTTTCTTTACTTATTACTTTCCTTATTGTATATAGTATAATGTACTGTGATGAGGTTAAAAATTCAATTTCGAATTTTCAACGGGAGAGCATGTTTCAAGCATCCCTGATCACGAATCAAGTGTTTTTGAGGTGGTGTGTGTATGTCAGAGAGACTGTGCAGACGATATCTCACGAACGAATGGAGCAATTCGATTGAAATTTGGTACAAAAATTACAATCTGTGATGTGAATACTAGAAGCCTATTATTTTTAAACGCAATCGAATGTTTAGAACCCTACTAAATCTTAGAGTGAAATTTTGAAAAATTCATCAAAAAATCAAAACTTTATAAAAGTTACACAAATAGTCATTTCCTATGTAATTTTTTATTAGAAAATGATTAACAAATTTTAGAACTCTAGCATGAAGCGTTTTCGGGATATTACACATTTTTCAAATAAATTTATAAAAAAATCATATGAAATAAAAAAATATTAACTATTATGAAATATGTTCACTTTTCATATGTAATATGCGATAAGTTTGGTGATATCAGTCTTGTGGATCTAACTTGTACCCTTTATGAGAAAATATACTTTGGGCAATACTTTTGTATTTGGAAGTAAATAGTCATTTATCTGCTATAAGAATAACTTATTTTTCCATCCATAGCGCTTGGCGAGGTTTTGGCAACAAATTTGGCAGAATGTCGCCAACTCGGCAATATTTTTTAATGTTACCAAATTGACGAAAATGCCACCCAATTGATGAAACCGACACTAAATCAATAAAATGACACCTAATTGATGAAAGTTCAATATCTTGGAAAGAACATAAGAGTAGACTCAACCCATTTCTCTGTCTGTCCATCAGTAACACTTGGCGAGAAATTTAGAGGGACGTCGTCAACTTGGTAACTATTTTACATGTTGCCAAAGGGACAAAAATGTCACCAAATTGATAAAAATTACACTAAATGGGAAGTAATGTTTTGCAAATTCTGATTTCAGTCATATGACGGGCATACCTTCCAGTTGTAGTATATATGAAATGCTCTTCACTCCGTTGGTCTGTAACACTTGGCAATACATTTTGGCAAACTTGGCGAATAATCTAGCAAAGTATTGCCAACTTGGTGATATTTCGCTCCAGATTGACGAAAATATCGCCAAAATTGCAAAAATAATGCTAATTTAATGAAAATGAAGCTTAATTGATGAATTAATTATTAAAATATTTCAATATATGGACTATACCACTTACTGAGGATGCTATCAATATTGATAATTGTTTATTTAGAGTTGCGCAAAATATGTTAATTGGGTACTTTGAAATAGTTTTACAGGTTGTCATCCGGAAAATCGCCAAATGTACAATTCAACGTTAAAAACACAGTACAGTGGATCTTATACATTTCTTTTACTGTAAAAGGAGTAAATTTATTGCATTATATAAGGAAAGTCGTGCTGATTTAACATTTCAAAGAGTTTATTCTTTTAGGTCATACTTTTGCGATACATTCTAATCCTTTAAAAATGCCAATGTTAATATTTAACAAATACAAGATTTATTTCTAATAAAATGTATACATAAATACTGCTTTTCACAGAAAATCCGGTGCAATACACAGCACTGTTTAATTTTTTAAAATGTATTTTTTATTTTGAATGTATTTTGTATTTGGAATTTTTTTAATTTGTAAAGTATTTTGTATCAAAAATACATTTTCAATGTATTTTTTCCAACTCTGCTAGTACCTGAGGGACGCTGATGATGCTATGAACACAAAATTTGCATCGCGATTATTTATCACTACAATGATTGAAAATAAAAGTTTTGTGATCATTGAGCTATAATAACTCCTTTTATGCATGATTATGACAAAATTTGTCTTGTGCTGCCATGTTAAGAAATATAAAATTTCAAAATTTTCACTTGAATTTCAATATATTCTATCTAGTTCTAGATTTTTTGTTAACAAAGGCAAATATAAAGTTTTGTGAATATCCATTAATATTTATGGCAACTATCATATACACAAGATATAAACCATAGACGGATATTGCATTGAAAATAGTCAAAACATGTTCAGTAAGTCTTTAAAACACATATTGGCATTAAAATCCCGAAATCGAAAAGTTTCATGAAAACAATATTTTCTTTATATACTATATTCTTTTGAATGTTAAAGTATCAACTGGTAAATAAGTTTCATATTGATGTAAAATAATATATTAACCATACACACTTAATCTCCTTAATTCCAATATTACCACAAACATGAAATGAAATCGTTGAAATGAACCACAGGCATCATAATCGCCTACCGGTCTGTTGTGTTTTTTCCATGACTCAACATAAACACTTGGTGAAAACAGTGTTTATGTCAGGGAATCCCAGTCCAAATAATTATATTTAGAAATATTGGTTTCAGAAATTGATTTTAGATTGGCAAAAGTTCTTAAAGAGTTCAAAATTTCAGAACATTTTAGCCCAAATCCACGCCAAGCAAAGAATAATTGTACAAAATTTTTGTGAAGAAAAATAAACTTGCAATTTATCGATCAGATGAGGAAGCACACCATTCATGATCTTTTCATCTCTCTTTCTACTTTTCCAGGAGAGGTTATAGGAGATGCTTTTTTCTTTTCTACTTTTGATTCAGCTAATGCAAAAGCAAATCTTGATCGAGCAATGAAAGTAAAATAAGCACAGAAAATTGTAAGATAAGGACACTGAATATTGAACTCTATTTTAACTTCTGTATAACAATGGTTATTCATATCTGTTACAATAGCAAGATTTAATCAAATGTGAACCAGATATGGGGAATAAAATCACCCCCAACCTTCCTATAATAGATTGATTTCAAATTTTTTGGAATTTTCTGGCCAGTTACACCATTCTACTTGAACCATCTGTGTATCAAATTGCCAGTTTCTGCCACTATTTGAAGTAGGTACACATTTCGGGGCATACAGGAAAAATAGCCCTTGTTAAAGAGCATTTTTACAGATTGCCTTTGGCCTTCTTATATAATAAATAAAGGAAGATTGTGTGCACATAGTCTGCAGCGAGAAATCTTAGCGTTATATGGCCATTAAATCTGGTATACAGGAACTTCAGGACCAAGGAAGGTGCACTTCAGCGTTATTTTTTAGTATTTTAATTACTTTATATTTAAAAAAATCACGATGGATAAAGGTTCATAAGTAGCCTGATTAGCGGAATGTCGCTCAATTTGGCAACCCTGTCTTCAACTGGAAACACCAAGAACTATATCTATACTATACAGGGTGTCCCCAAAAGATTGAAATGCACTTTAATTCATTACCTGTTGGGATATAAGTGAGAAATGTAAATTGCAAAAATGTTGAAAGTAAGGTAGAAAATAAGACTATGTTAATGAAATAGTCCTCCCATTAATTTTCAAAAAATTACATTTTTTAAATTTTTATACTACCCTCTTAGACAAATGACAAATTTGGTCAATCAGAAATTTTTTATTTTTAATGCAACAAGGACATAAAAAAAAAAAAAAATAATAATAATAAAAAAAAAAAAATAAATAAATAAAAAAAAAAACCCCCGATATCTGTATCTTTAAAATTGAGTGAGTTATATTTAATTGAAAATTGAACATTGTGAATGGGGACCATATATCAAATTAGAAATGTAAATTTGTGACATATCACAAAAAATATAAAACTGGATAATACATAGGAGACATTTTTGTGAATTATGCGTAGGCTCACGATGCAATCACGGATTCTGAAGTACTTTTCACACACACACAATAACTAAGTACTTTTTTAATAATTAAGTGCTTTTTTTTAATTTAAACAATTTCTATTGTCAATTTGTTTATGATCCCTATTTTCACTGATGAAACAGCCTTTCATATGGTACAGAAAAGTGGCATAAGTCAGATTTTGTCCTGTATTATAATTCAGTTGATTTTAAAGATACAGATATGCAGTTTTTTTTTACTGATCTTGTTGCATTAAAAATAAAAAATTTCTGATTGACCAAATTTGTTGAAGGGGTTCGTATAAAAATGTGTAATTTTTTAAAAATTAATGGGAGGACCATTTCATTAAGTTAGTCTTATTTCCTACCTTACTTTCAACATTTTTGCAATTTATATTGCCCCCACTTATCTCCAACAGGTAAAGAATTAAAGCACGTTTCAATCTTTTTGGGACACCCTGCATATCTAACTAGGAATTATTTTGTTTTGTTTAATTCCCTTGTGGTCAAATTACTTTTAAATAGGGATTTCATTTATGTATCAAATTATATTATTGATACATAAATGAAATTATTGTATTTTATTATGCCAGAATTAAAAATTTCTATACCATTTTAAAGATATATAAATAATAGAAGGGTGAGACCAATGACTATAAACATTTGAACATAGCGCTGAATGACTTTTGACTTTAGAATTTCCCTTTCATACAGATGCACAGGATCCGACAGACTTATTCCGGGGCTCCAGTGTCTACTTTTTAGGCCAGTGAGGTACTTCTGTATTTTATTGTCTTTCTGCACATCGTTCGGTTTCAGTACTAAAAGCAGTTACAGAAACCCCCATTTTGTCAATACTGTAGTGTAAAAAAAGAAGAAAAATATCAGATCTATCAGTTCTCAAACATTGGTTTTTCGTTAGTATCAGGAAAATACAAATATATCGGCAAAACACATAATCTGTATCTGGTATTGGAACACCCTATTTAAAATACGGGAAAAACATATGTTTTTAAAAAAATCATTAAAATTTGTCTATTCATGGAATGTACTCCATTCAAAGTTTGTTTGAAAGATAATTTTTTTATTTTTCTGTTGCAGAAAATTAAAATTTATACGACATATTTAGGTAATTTTACTGAATATTTGACTTCGATGAATTACCAGCCTTTTTTGGCATGAATGCGTACTTTGAGACATACTGTAGCAACGACACTTTTTGAATACCTTTTTACAAGAACCACTTTTTCACGAGAAAAAGTTTCCTGACAATGTCAATGTGCAGTTGGCCAATTTAGGGAACATTCCAGCGAAAACAAGGGCAAAAAAAATTATGGTTGATAAGAAAATTCAAACTGATTGTGTGAAAATGAAAACTGCTAATATGGTTTCTCAAATTAATTTTGCTTTTTTAAAATAAGACTGTCCAAATTGATAATATTTATTGTGAAACTATTGCCTCATGTCAAGCAGAGGAAACTGATATTAAAAATAATAAGCTTACCATGATAAATGTAAACTTTAATGATATTCCAGCTAATGTTATGATTGATTCGGGTCGACAATTAGTTTAATGAGCAATAACCTTTTTCAAAAGATTAAGGATACTAAGACAAAATTCCTTATTTATCTAAAAGTGTGTCTATTCATGCAATTAATTGCACACAGATACCATTTAAACATGCTATTGAAATTGGTTTTAAAATAAAGCAAATTTTTCAAGAATACATTTTTTATTACAAATGAGTCATGGAATACTCAATAAAATGTGATTTTAGAATTTGATTTTTTAAAAAGAAATAAAATTATAATGGATCTGAACTGAAATAAGCTAATCATGGCAAATTCAGAAATAGAATTGGGAATACCAGAAGAGATCAATAACTTAGAACAATTTGAGCTGAATAATATTGAATTAGGCAGAGAAGCCAATTTTGAGAAAGAGTAATTCTAAGGAAAGCTCATAAAAATAAGAACAAGGTGAAAAAGCAATATGTAAATAATGATATAAAGATGATGAATTGTAAATATGCTCATTTAACTGTGACTAAAACTATGTAATTGAACCGAATACTACAAAAATTGTAGAGATGAGATGCAGTGAAGCAATTATTCCAAATACTGAATTTTTTATGAAACCATTAAAAAATAAATCTAATATTGAAATTGAAACTGGACTGATTAAGAGTAGCAAGAATGGTAAAATTTTTATATTTATAACTAACAATTCTGACAAATTAAGGACTTTGCACAAAAGTTTTAAACTTGCAAAGATTTCAAAACTTTTTCAAATTTGAAAACATAGGCAAAATATACAGAATACAGTACAAGTAAATAGCTTAACTCATCAAGAAGTATTAAGATTAAGAAAGCAACAATTGACCAAGGAGGATTTTAGCTTAGAATACCTACTGTCCTACCGCCACGAGAAAGTCCCCAGACAGCAGACGTTATGGTGGCGGTCGCTATGGAAACAGGTTATTCCACTGCATTTTAGGTGTGACGGAAAGCGCTTTTTTGGATTTGGCGCAGATAAAACCGACGAAAGTCGCATTTCGCTTTGTACTAGGGTCAATGCTAGACGCTCGCATTTTGTGATTTTTAAAGCTCTGAAGTAACTTGCATTGTGTTGCACACTTTGTGGATTTTGTCTAGTTGAAAAATGACTACATTTAAAAGTGGAAAGACTTTGCATTCGCAAGCATGTGCAATAGTCCACAATGTTACGGCATTTTTTGAAGAGGAAGAACCGCAAATTCTCTAAAAATACCAATTTCAAATGCAATGAAGAGAACTGCGGAAGCGACAGAGGTTTCAGCGTCATTAGTTAAAAAGATAAAACGTGAGGGGGAAATCGCTTAATGACACTGAGATGAGTATTTTATCTATTTGAACAATTTACAATTATTGCTTAAGAAGCTATTTTAAAAGTAACACAAAATGAATGGAAAAAACACTGTGAACACATTGAAAAAATAGAGAATATTTATTGAAAGAAAGATGGACTGATAGAAGATATTGTGAAGAAATTAGTGATAAATCTGTCGGATAGCGATTCAGACTCTTCTTCATGTAAAAACATTTCAAGTGATTCGGACATAGTAGATAATAGTTATTCCAATGAATGTGAATGAATATTTTATAATTGATTGAAAAATATGAAAAGAATGAATATTTTAAAGTCATAATTTTGCTTATTTATCATTTATTTTTTCCTTTTTGCTGGCTAATAATTGTGTAACTTGCTGATTGAAAACTGTAATAATTTTCATTTAATTTGAAATTTAGTTTTAAACAAAATGATATACATTCTAGTTTTAAAGTGTAAGCTTTTCTCTCCCAAAATCGCCCGAACCTAAAAGAAAATATCTAAAACTACTTTGTTCTAATAGATTGACGGCTTTCCGTAACCGCTGTCGCCTATAATAACAAATTATTTCCTGACTTTAAATGACGAGAAATTTTTAAGTTAATTTATAATTTAATGTCATTTAATACGAAAATTTTGTTTAACTGTCGGATAAAAAACATCTACTATTTTCTTTTAGTACATCATGATAAACGAAACGGATTCTTCGCTTAACGAAGTGCGCTTGATTTGCCAAATGTTGCAGTCGATTTTAAACCTTTCTCCCTCCTTTCTTCGACTCGTCTACTTGCGGCAACCCTGTTCAGGGACTTTCTCGTGGCGGTAGGACAGTACCTGAACATCAAAAGTCGAGAGTGCAGAAAATGTTGCTTGAGAATTATGCAGTGTTCTCAAAGGATTATGAGACTTTGGGAGTTGACAAGGTGGTACCTGAATTGAACTTAATAAATGAATATCCTATACAGTGTTGACCATATAAAGTGCCACATTTATTAAAATCTGTTGCCCATCAAGAAATTAAAAAGCGTCTGAAAGCTGGTATTACTGAGAAAACCAAATCAAATTTTGCTTTTCCTGCACTTTTCATTACAAAGAAGGACTCATCCAAATCTGATATGCCAGAGCACCAAAAGCTATGGATGACCATCGATTATAGGATATTAAATTCATACCTTATTCCCTTTAAATTTTCGGTAGATCAGATTTACGACATCTTACAAGAAGTTTCAGGCAGAAAACTGTACTGTGTGTTGGACCTGTGTGTTGGCTGCCTTCTTCCAAATTAAGCTTAGACCTAACGATAAAGATAAATTGGGGTTCATAACCCAGTGGGGTTTTTACAAACCTACTCATTTGCTTTCCCTTTAGAACTGCTAATAGTACTAGTTACTTTATAAAATTAATTCACAAATATTTAGGAGATATCAAAGATAAAGGAGTCAGGTATTTTTTAGATGATGATATCACTGCAGGTTACTCTTTCCATGAAGTTTTGAATACTCTACAACTTGTTTTTGACAGATTGAAGGATCTTAATTTAACGCTGGATGCTAAGAAAGTATAATTATTCCAAAAGGAAATAGAATATTTAGGTTTTAAGATCAATCAGAATGGCTATTCTCCATCAGATAAGAACATTCAAAAGATATAAAAATTTCCAGTACCTAAGAATGCAAAGCAAGTTAAAATCTTATTTGGAATGACTAATTACTTTAGAACACAAATTCAAAATTATGCTAGCATTGTTCAAGCATTGATAAATTTGACTCAGAAATCATAATTTAATTGGACAAATGGACAAAGGAGTGTCAGTATTCCTTAGAGCAACTACAGGAAACTATTTTGAATGAATCTATTGTGAAGAATGCTGATTTTAATAAACCTTTTTGCCTTATCTGTGATGCCTTGAACATAGCTATTTCAGCAATTTTATTTCAGAATCATGATGGTAACATGCACCCTATAAAAATTTTTTTCTAGAAAACTTAATGAGTCAGAATCACGCTACCCAAACATAAAAAGGGAACTTTTGGCAATTTACGAAGGAGTTAAACACTTCCAAGACTACTTAATTGGTGCAGAATTTGAAATTAAGAGCGACACTAAAGCACTATCATGTCATCAAGATTGGTATCACGTCTGCATACAATAGATAAAACCAAGGACAAAGCGTTTTTAAGAAAACAAAAGGTCTTTTATTTAACATCCTAAAAGACGTACAAAATATTGTTAAAAACTGCCAGAGCGCTTTCGGGCGTATATATGCCCTTTATCAGTGGCTACATGAGTACTAAAAGCATGGAATGTTTATATATAGAGACCATTTTAAAACAAATTTGCATAAAATATAAAATGGTAAATGAACTTACTAAAATAATACAAGAAATATACACTGAAATTACAAAATAAGTTTAAATGCTTACGAATTTTAAAATATTACAAGAAAAGAACTAATACAAATTTTAGAAAAACGTCAAGCATGATATTCCTGAGAATGACGTCACAAATAACTTTTAAGAGATTAATCTCTTACATTGGGTTACAAGAGAAAATTTTATTAAGAATAAACAAGTTACAAATAGAAAATATGTTGATTGAAGTAAACCAGCAGGCCAAAATATGTGTTATAACTGCTATGGAGAAGGTCATTTTGCTCGAGATTGTATAAAACCTAAAAGATTAAAATTTTGCACTTCATGCAAGAAAGAAGGCCATGGTATAAAAGAATGTCCAAAGAAATCTCATCCATTAGTGAATACAAATGTGAGCAAAGTTATTTGTGTTAATGGAAGCAATATAGATGCCCTTATAGGCACGGCTGCTGATGTTTCAATGATGAAACACAACTTTGCTAAGAAAATGAATATTAGTTTCAGTAACAATGAATTCAAATTGATCCGTGGTATTGAAGGATTACAAAAACCAGTTGGAAAAACTACAGCAAGTATAGAAATCGATAAAGTGCAATTAAAGAGTGTACGGTTCTATGTGGTGTTGGATGGTACATTTGAGGGTCCAAATATTTTGACTGGAAACAATGCTACAGATTCTCCTGACTTAATAATGGTTAGAAAACAAGGAAAGTCCAAGTTGGTACATGTAGATGAATTTGATTTTTTCGTGATTTTCAAGTAGATGACGTACCTCAACATGTAGTTTTCGAAATGGGTGAACCAGTTTCTATAATGCCTCATACAGTTCAATTAGTAACTCTGGTCACTACGGATGATCTAAGTGGTCTAATTTCATGTAACAGTTTCGATGATAAACAACATGGTGTTGAAGACCCAGACCACTCGACTGGTCCGAGGGTTTGCAGTAGCTGTTTGAGTGGCCGGGAGCAACATGGTGTGTATTTGGTCAGAGATGGAAGATCACAAGTACCGATTATTAATTCCAGTAGTGAAAATTTACAATTGATAAAGGATGAAGTCGTTATATGGGACATATGGTCATTTGATTTTGTACAAAACAGTAATATTCATCTCGATACTGAAAACACATGTTCAAAAATTTTTACGACTGAAGTTTCAAATAGAGAATCTATTTCAATCTGATCAAATAAATGTTAGCTCAATTATCACTCGTGCTCAACATCAAGAATTATGTGGCTTACTAAACGAATTTCGATTATGTATTGCTATGAAAACAAATGAAAAAGGATATATTAATACTGCGACTATGAATCTATTTGAAATGCCAGGAAATAAACCAGTCAAGTCAGGATATTTCCCTCGAGAACTGTTACTAACATCTGATGATTATACTATACCAACTGAGTTACATGAAACGACTAGAGAAAATATTGTCCGTGCATAAGATGAAATGAAACTATAATGCTCACCATTATTATGCATACAAACATTCAGTAGGTGATGTTGTTGTACAATGGTTACCTGAACAGACTGGGTTTAGTACAAAGACCCAAGTAAAGTATAGAGGACTGCTTGTCGTAACATATTACCATCAGATACATTTCAGGTTACCGATTTTCGAAAAGCTGGTCAAGGGCGAAAAGGACAACAGAACTATATTACTACTGCTCACGCTTCACAGATGAAACTTTTTAATCTTATAAATATCGTGTGTTATACGACATTATCGTGTGTTATAAGACAATCTAACACACGATAATGATGATGACACTGAGACAGATTTAGATATAGTGTCATGTGAAAATTTTGATGACTGTAACAATGATGATGATAGCATCTAACAAAGTGTGAATTATGAATGTCCAAAAACGGAAAGAAAATTGCTTTTCCATCTTAAAGACTATATACTTCAGAGTTATAAACTGTATTTAGTTGTGAACGACAATGTTTCCTTATAACATCGCCTAATGTAAGACTCCATGACCAAGTCAACACAATTTTTATAGTTTGCAAAACAAAAGTTGGCATCCGGAGTTTTTACACAAGCTATGTGGCGATCGGGTTGCAGAAGTGTGGTTGTTGTTGTTGAGACCCAGACCGTCCGACCTACCAGTGCAGAAGTGTGGTGAATGTTTTTTGGATACAATGTAAAGGTTGAATAAAGTTGCATTTTCAAGGTTTACATTACTATTGTAAATAAATATTATTAGTTTTAAGTCAACAATAAGTTAAATTAATTAGTTTAAAATCAAGTTCACTTTGATAAATTATTTATAGCACCAAAATTAAGATCACACTTGCAACAGGAAGGAATGTAATAAATGTGATTTGTAATTAGGCAAAATTTTCTTCTCAGAACAGCAATAATGAGAGAACACAGGATGTTATTCATGCTGGCGCAAGTAACTATCATGTTAAAATTTTATTTTAAATTGCCAAAACACAATGCTGGACAGAATAAAATTGTCCAACCTAACTACTAATTCAATTAAGTTTAATTAAATTCAATGATAATAATAATGATTTGACAGCTAATTCCTGAAAAAAAAATGAACGCTTCTACAACTCGACTTGAAGGATGATGGAGTATTGGTACAGTAGCCCCTCATTATATCGCGCCTCTATATTGCTTCTGCTATGTCTCTCAATTTTTTTTTTTCGGATTTTTTTCTGATATACAATCCTGGTGAAGCTGCACTATACTGGAAGTTATTGATAAACAGAACACAGAATTTTAAGAAAAAGCACGACTAATTCTTGATATAAAAAGCAAAAGGACAGGGTAACACTTCTTTTTGCAGCAAATAAAGCAGGAAACCATAAGTTGAAGATGTTTCTTGTGGGAAACAGCAAAAACCCTAGAGTTTTGAAGAATGTGAATAGGGAGAATCTGCCAGTGGTATACGAAAGTTCAAGAAGCGCTTAGATGACACAAACCTTATTCAAGAAATGTTTTTTTGATAATTTCATCCCATCAGTTCATCTTCATCTGAGAAATAACGGTTTGGAAGAAAAGGCCGTGCTTCTAATTGGCTAATGCAGTGTTCATCCTGGGGAAGAAGAACTTATATCATAGGATGGAAATATCAAAGCTGTGTTTTTGCCACTAAACACAACAAGTTTTCTTTAACCAATGGACCAAGGAATAATCGCTATGTTAAAAAGAAAATATCGACGGGAGTTACTGAGCAGGACTCCCTGGAGTTCGTTGAAGAACGACCACTGCCTGAGGCAATGAAAAGTGTGAACTTAAAAGATGCCATGTACATTTCCCAAAAAGCGTAGTCCGCTGTTAAATCAGAAACCATTTCCAAATGCTGGCTGAAAGTTTTAAATGATGTTGAACTCAAGGATATTGAAGACTCAATCGAGCTTCTAGTTAAAAAATCCAAGTCGCTCGGTTGAAATGTGTGCTAAGATGAAGACAAAGATTGGATTAATGTAGATGATAATGAACCGACTTCTGAAACTCTTTCAGATGAGCAGATCATACCTCATGTACGAGAAGAAGTGGACCCAAAAGATGCTGACAGAGATGATGAAGAAGCGAGTTCTCCTTCTGTCACCATCAAAGAAGTCGTGGTTATGCTTGAGCATAGCACAGCATTTGAAAGATGCAACTCAAATCATATGAGTGAGATGCAGTTGATTCATTTTCGCTCACTGATATTGTCTGGAAAGCAAGTTCCGAAAGAAAAATCGAAGTAGCTGACATTAGATTGTATGTATCTACCTTCTTCGCAAGAGAATGAAGTGTGTACAATAATCAATTAAATGTGTATGTGCATTTGGACATAAAATTAAAAGGTAAATGGAACTTCTCTGTCTTTATTGTGATTCTTTTTTATTATTGTACTTTCGCTCCTAAATTTTTATTGCATGTGTTCATAAAAGCAATTTTTATAATATCGCCCAATATATCGCGCATTTTGCCATGTCTCCCAACAAGCACGATATAGAGAGGGGCTACTGTATTATGATATGTTAGGGACTACTTATAATTTTAACGTAACAGGGGCAATATGTTGTTTATGTGTTTTAGAAAATTTAAAATTACTGGAATTTCCAATTCTATGTTTACACAATGAATAGGACATTTTAACATAGGGTTGATTAGTAAATAAGAGATATTGTGAAAAATGAATTTATGATAGTGGTAGAATAGATGACCACAGTGTAAAAATTATTGCCATTACAATTTTGTTTATATTTATTTTAAAATTTTGTTATGAATGTTTCAATTGAATTTGGTTATTTACATATATGATAAAATTGGATGAATATTTTATTTACATTGCTCATAAGCAATATTTTCAAAATACGAATTGTGAAAGGTACATGATAATGTTATAACAATATGCGGTATGAGAATAATGATGGTAGTAAAAATGTGAAAGTATATAAGGGTAGAGGTTAATAACTGATAGATTTTACAAGGATTGAGAATGATAGAAGTAAAAATATATTGAAGTGTATAATGACATAGCTGCCAACCTAGAGAATAAAAAATTGGGAACACTGCACGCGAGAAAAATGATACGCAATAGTTGCACACAAAATATATATACATGGGTATCTCCAGCATGGGAGTACTTGCTTCCCCCCCCCCCCCATTGAAATTAGCATGTCAGTATTTCTTAGCCAATGTATTACGTATTGACAGTGATTTTGCAACCCCCCCCCCCCCCTGGAAGGAAAGTTGGTGAAACCCATATATATATATACTATATAATTAATCTTACTTAATAAAAAAAAATTAAGACCTCATGAGATAAGAATTTTGAAACATACATGAAATGCATAATTTTTTTACACCCATAAAACTATATTTGTTCTCCTTAAATACATCAATATTCAACTAAAAGTAAAATTAAACTATTTTCATATTTGAAATAAAAAATGTCATTACACAATTTAAATACACTATTACAAAGTAAGTAAAACAAAGACAAATTAAGAATCTTTTTGGTTTATTGATACATAGGTAGTAGATTTGGCCTTTTTCAAGAAAGTGGCATATGTTTATTCATAGCAAGCACCATTTATCTGAGATTTGGCAATTAAAGTAGGCTGTAAAGTCGAAATACTCATGGAAATAAGCGATCGAGATCTTAATTTATATTACACACGGCCGTAAATCTACGTTAATTTGATTGGCATTACCCTGCATTTTATTATGGAGTTGCTACGATCCCGGGAATGGTAGAAATCAGTGCTAAAAAAGCGGAAAATCGGCGTTTCCAAGGAATTATACCATGTCTGGTTAATTGATAAATTTAAAACAAAAAAAGCCGGAGAACTTCGTTAGTAATCCGGAGGCCATAGAAGTAATGAAACATCCAGAGTTTCCGGCCCAAATCCAGAGAGTTTTTCACGTCTGATCTGTAATCTTATGAGCGTACTTTTGATCAAATAGAGAGAAGTTTCCCACTTAGCTAAAAAATCCCTTTTATAGGGAAATTTTTTAGGATATTATCCCTAAATGTAGGGATTTATTCAAAAAATCGTTAAAATCGGGATAAACACTCAAAAATCGGGAGTCTCCCGCCAAATTCAGTAGAGTTGGCACATATGTAACTTTTATGGTCGCAGAGGGGGAAAAATGGGGTAAAACAGGAATATTTTCAAAAATTCGGATTTTGTGGAAAAAATTCAAATTTTCGGAACGAATCCGGAAAATCCAGAACGGTTGGCAGCTATGATAATGAGAATGTGTTGATAAAGGTAAAATTATATTGAAGTGTATAGTGAATAATAATAATTGAGTAAATAATTAGTGTATAAAAGACTTGATGAATGATTTGACGAATGTTGGATAAATATAATTTTGTGTAATGAAACGTGAATGAAACGTGAATGAGATGTAGTAATGAAACTGTTTTATAAATGTAATTTGTGATACAACATACATATATATATATATATATATATATATACATACACATATATATATATATATATATACATATACATATATATATATACATATATATATACATATACATACATATAAATACATACATACACACACATATATATATACATACACATATATATATATATATACACAAGGTGTCCCAAAAAGATTGAAACACACTTTAATTCTTTACATGTTGGAGATAAGTGGGCAATGTAAATTGCAAAAATGTTGAAAGTAAGGTAGGAAATAAGACCACATTAATGAAATAGTCCTCCCATTAATTTTCAAAAAGTTACTTTTTAAATTTTTATACGAGCCCCTTAGACAAATTTGGTCACTCAGAAATTTTTTATTTTTAATGCAACAAGATCATTAAAAAAAACTGCATCTCTGTATCTTTAAAATCAACTGAATTATGATAAAGGAAAAAATCTGACTTATGCCACTTTTCCGTACCATGTGAAAGGCTGTTTCATTAGTAAAAATAGGGATCATAAACAAATTGATGATGGAAATTGTTTAGATAAAAAAAGTACTTAATTATTGAAAAAGTATTTAAGAATCTGTGATTGCATTGTGAGCCTATGCGGAATTTGCAAAAATGTCTCCTATGTATTATCATCCAGTTTTATCCTTTTTGTGATATGTCACAAATTTACATTTCTAATTTGATATATGGTCCCCATTCATAATGTTTAATTTTCAATTAAATAGAACTCACTCAATTATAAAGATACAGATATGGTTTTTTTTTTAACGATCTTGTTGCATTAAAAATAAAAATTTTCTGATTGACCGAATTTGTCTAAGGGGGTCATATAAAAATTTAAAAAGTGTAAGTTTTTGAAAATTAATGAAAGGACTATTTTATTAACGTAGTTTTATTTCCTAACTTACTTTCAACATTTTTGTAATTTACATTGCCCACTTATCTCCAACAGGTAAAGAATTAAAGCGTGGTATATGAAAAAGGGTATTTTATACCAATTAATACCTGTTTTATTTATAATGTTTTCTTATCATGTTTTTTTTAAATATTCAACGGCTTATCCTATAGTATTTTTGATGTCACATTTATATTTTAGTCCTTCTTCCTTTCACTTATGCTATACAGAACATTTTCTATTAATGATCAACCTCAGGTACTGTTGGACTAGACAATGTGTGGTAACAATTTATGAGTGATGTATACTTAAGTTTTCTTTAATTGAGCGTTAGATTTTCCTATAACTTTTGTGGACCCCAGAGAATTATGTTGAAGTAAATTAAAATTTATACAATATATTTAGGCAATTTTACTGAATATTTGACTTCGATGAATTACCAGCATTTTTTCACATGAATGTGTACTTTGAGACATACTGTAGCAACGACACTTTTTTGAATCCCTTTTTACAAGAACCACTTTCTCACAAGAAAAAATTTCCTGAGATAATGTTAATGTGCAGCTGGCTAATTTAGAGAACATTCCAGCAAAAACACCAGATGCTTTCTCACAGTTTCAAATGACCAGTGCACATATTGCACAAAGGGAAAATACATTGTTTCCTGAAGAAAATAAAAAGTGTCGGCTCAAATGCTTCAACGATATCCAGAATGGCAATTAGAAACATCGATGCTGTCAAAATACAAAAATTTAGCACTTTAATACATGTCTACCCACTTATGCTCCGCACAAAGCCAGGGCATAATGAAGAAAGGAAGCACAGTTTGTATCCCAGTTACAGACTGAAGGATTCCAATTTTATTCTTTTTTTATGAGTGTGCCTATGTGAAGAAAATTCTTGTGAACAATGGTGTGAAAGGTCATGTGATCCACAGCTGTCCAGTGGATGGATACGGGACTAGTAGGCGACCTTGTCATTCAGATATTAAGGGGCAGGAGTCATACTAAATAGGCTGAAATATAGAATCGGTAGAGAAAAAGTGTTGAGGTGCTTCAGACCTAAAGGTCTGAGTTATCCAAGAAATTTTGATCTGTCATGTACATCACTTGCTTAAAGACTTTTGACAATAAAGATCGCCTTTTTCGTGGGCTCCCAGAGCTGTTGTGAAGGTTGAATATTGTATAGATATGCATTTGCTACACTCCATGCAAGGCAGCCAGTCCCAGTGTTAAGGGGATGCACGAGGTGCTGGTTGTGGAATAAGAGTCTCAATTGTAAATTAACTGATGTATGAGATGGATAATTAATTCTTCTTGTCAAACACCAGGCTGGCTGAGAGAGTGATGGCTGATCGATTTGAAGGGGAGAATGAGTATTAAAGTAGCATAAACTTTATTTCTCTGGCAATTCTGATGCTGGCCAACCGGACAACTTCCCAAGCAAATAAAAAAAGCAAAATGATGGATGCAGGAATTCTCATAGCCAGTTATGGGAAAGCTTCAATCGAAATGTGCTCAAGGAACTAATAACAGACAGCAGTTAGATCCAGGTAAAGGAATCTGAAATTTCCATAGCCAGCAATGAAAAGAAAAAAAATTCTTTGAACAATGTGCTAAAATCCAAGACATTATGGGGATCTCGACCTATAGTGTCAATTCTAAGGCCCTTAAAAAAAACAAGCAAGTAGACGTAAGTGTCGTTCTTTACATAGCTCATACAAATTTATATAATGAAATATTCACAATTTAAGAAAAGGAATTAAATTTAAAGTAAAATAAAAATACCAAATTATTGCCCACGTCCACAAAACTTTGATAAAATTATTGTATAGATAATTAGAGGTATAATTATCAGAGTATAAATATATATATAATGGATTTCTTAAATTACTTGCTACGTAAATGAATGATTAAAAGAATATACAGTTTAAATTGATTTTATATGTTGCAACTTTAAAAGAAAGTATTTAATTAAGAGAAAATTTAATTATTAAATAAAATTTTTAATTTATGTTAGATAGTTTTTATTTATGACTATTGCATGCATGTTGTGTATAATATTAGCATGAAGACCAGACAGCTCTGATAATGCACCTTTGGTAATTTTTATTTAATGGTGAGATAGGGGTTTTCTTAAGGGTGTACTTCGAAAGGATTACCGCAATGATATTTCGTAAAACTCTGGTTTTCAAGTACTTAAAATATAGCTAAATTTTCAAAATTCAGGTATAATGTACATAAAAGAATGATAAATAATATGGGTGTGAGGACTTGGGTAAATAGTTCATAATTATGTCAGAAATATTGAAATATCGATTTTGCGACAAAATTGAATTCTGCACAAATGTTCAAATAAAAAAATAACTATCGAGCATTATCACTATCAGTTTCTCCACCTCTGTGAAGATAATTTTGTGCTTGGTTAATTAAAAATTAGAAGTGTATAAATTGTTTTCTTCTATTTTTAAAGCTAAACGTTTAATATAATTTTAAATTTTCATATTTTTTTAGATTTGTTATTTCTATTTTTCGAATGCAGGTGTCACTGCTAGTCATTTTTTGACTTTTTAACCCTTTCACGACAGTTGGCACGACCGCGTGCCGGCTGCGAACTTGCATTCAAGGACGTACGGCACGCACTCGTGCCGAAGAGAACTTTACCCTAAATGGCGAGTGGCAAGTATCGGTGTTTCTACGTGAAACATTTTCATTTGAATTTATTTGTCTACTAGATGGCGTTAAATGCCCGTGGAAGCAACTTAAATGTATTTTGCTGATGCTTGACCTTGGCACAAGGAGAATCCAATGAATTATTTCTCCATTTGGAGCGGTGAAACATGGTTCTGTAAAATAAACAGACAGAGCACTTCTCGCAGCATCAACAATTTTATAATTGAGTTCCGGGTCTCCTTTTGATTTTAGCTTTTAATGATTTCGTTGGTGAATTACAGGAATATAAGAGAGTATTTTTTTTTTTTTGGGGGGGGGGGGGGGGTGTAAAGGAATGTGTGACAGTGAAATGATTAGGCTATTTCAGATAAAAGTATGGCTGGTTTGAGACTTTTTCTTTCTGTGGAAAAATATATGCATATGGTAAACGAACCAGACAGTAATGAAAGCAAAGCAGATAGTGAAGATTCGTGGAACAGTGTTATTTCTGATGATGAATCTGAAAATGCAATTGATTCTTCAGATTCTGAGCGTACTATTATTACAACGCCGCCAGCTTCAGTTGCTGTTTTTTCGACTGATGTTTGGACATGTGATTTGAAAGATCTGAATTCTTTGGAGTTTTTGAACATACCTGGAATAAATCAAAATATCATACCACCTAATTTAGATAAGGAACTTGATTTTTTTAGCATATTTTTTGATGATGAACTAGTAGAATTTATCGTAAAAGCAACTAATGAGTTTGCAAAGAAAAAATGGAAGAAAAATCTTTTATCTCCTTCCACATCGAAGACTCCACCTGTTTCAAATGTATTTACACCTGTGACAGGAAACGAATTTCGTGTGTTTCTACTACTAGTAATTTCGACGAGCATTGTCAGAAAACCAAATCTTAAAATGTATTTTTCTAAGAATCCAATTATCAGTACTCCTTTTTTTAATTCAGTTATGAGTCGCGATCGATTTATAGGAATATCACGTTACCTTCATTTTACTCTTGATAGTAATGCCCCAAAACTAGATAAATTGAAACCAGTGTTAGATGCATTAGTTTCAAAATTTAAATCTATATACACTCCTAGAAGAAATGTGTTCATTGATGAATCTTTGTTCTCATGGAAAGGAAGGCTGGGATTTCGTCAATATATCACCTCGAAAAGGTCCAGATATGGAATAAAAATATATAAATTGTCAGAATCGGAATCAGGCTACAAATGGAATTTCCTTGTGTATACTGGAAAGGACACAGAATTATCAAGCTCTCATGGTGGGCATGGAGAACGCATTGTGATAACATTTCTAAGTGAACTTTTAGGAAAAGGATATACTTTGTATTTGGATAAATTTTTTACCTGCCCTGTACTTGCAAAGTATTTGTTGTCTAAGAATACGCATATATGTGGTACAGTTTTAAAAAATCCGAAGGACATGCCAAAGAACTATCCATCTGTACCTAAAACATATATACACTCAAATTTTTAATATTTTGATAAAAGAAAATTTGTATAAAAAATGTACATCAAATAGAAAATAAATATTTCCTTTCTTCCTGAAAAAAGTAGAATGCTGTGTTGAAAGGGTGATTTTTAGTGAATTTTTTTCGAGAGTTAGGCTTAGCGCAAAAAATTAGCCGTCTTTTGGGAACAGTTCGGAAACAAAGCGCTCCGTCCTTTGGGCCACGGCAGTTTCGGAATGCCGTCGTCCCGAAAGGGTTAAAGCAGGGGGTGGTTTCAGAGGCTGCTTCTTTTCTGATTGACAGTTGTTTATCACCAAGCTCCTCCTTTCCAGGGAGAAGAGTGTTCTGGTTAACTTAAAACTGATTTCGGCATTCGAGACTGGTCAAAATACCCCTTGGGTGTTTGGGACACCTCCCGTTTGGGATATGTAGAGTTTGACATTCCTCTGGGCTGGAATCATCATACATGTAAAATATATTTCTTTTACAATACTGGAAATTATTATGTGGTTTCAATAATTCAGCTTCGAGGGTTTGATTGATTTATACATTTTGAGCATCTCTCAAAACGAATAAACTATTACTTTCCTTATATACATATAATGTATAAGGAAAGTACTGTGACAGAGTCGAAAATTCGAATTCGAGTTTTTGATGGGAGACCATATTTCAAGCATCCCTGAACATGAATCAGACGTTTTTGAGATGATGTGTGTATGTGTGCGAGTCTATGGAGACGATAACTGACGAACGAATGGACCGATTTGAATAAAATTTGGTACAAAAATTATAATCTATAAATACTGGAAGCCTATTGTTTTTATACGCAATCGCATGTTCAGAACCCCCCTAAATATTTGAGTGAAATTTTGAAAAAATCCTCACAAAATCAAACCTTTAATAAAGTTACGAAAATAGTAATTTCTTATGTAATTTTTCATTAAAAAGCGATTAAAACAAATTTTCGAATGCTAGCATGAACTGTTCTTGAGATATTGTACATTTTTAATTGACATCATTTCCGTTAACTTGGGCGTTATTTTTGCAATTTTAACGATATTTTTGATAATATGGGACAAAATATCATCAAGATAGCGATATATCGCTAAATAAGTCACTAACTTCACCAAATTTATCTCCAAGCGTTACAGACATTGCTTACATACAGGCATTTCTTATATATAATGACTTCACAAATTGTTATGAGTCAAAATACAAGTCCATTACACAAAGTGAATAGAACTCTCATGAATAGAACAAACTAGATCCATGAGAATTAGGTTCGGCGATATAAGCGTTTGAAGTGTTTACATTTTTCGTAACGCTTCCAATTATTTCAACCAAAGATACCCCAAGCATAAATGTTATTCACATAAAATAAAATGTAGCTCGACTCTACTTTTCCATACTAAAATCTTTTTAAGCAGCTTATGGGTTTATTTATTTTTTTCAAATTCTACAAGAAAAAATTTGGAAAATCAGTATTGTTGGTCCATGTGATTACAATTATAACATGGTACCTTTCACTTTAAAGTGCTTGAAAAATAATCTTTCGATTAATACTATATTCGACAATGTATCCCTCGGGGGTAACTTGCCAGCCAAAAACTCAAATACGAATTTTCGATCCCGTCATAATACTTTCAACATACATTATACTATGTATATAAGGAAAGTAAGAAGGAGTTCCAGTTTTTACAGAATGTATCTACACTTAAATTTTAAAAATATTATATGTTGAAATATTACGTCCACAAATCACAGACATACTTATGCAAACTACAATCTTTTTAAATGTGTAAAATGTCATTAGGAGGTGTGAAAATATTTGTTGATTAAAATGTCGAATTTAGAATTTTTTGGAAAAACAATTATCAACACGTTTAAACTTATATGAGAAATTGCGCTGATACAGAGATATTTCATTTACGATATCGTTCAAGCGTTTATAAAAATTTTTCATTGAAATGTGTTCGGAAGAAAATGTATTTGAACACATATTGAACACTTTTTGAATAATGTTATCAAGACATGTTTGAGAATTTATTTACAATATGTAAAAATCTGATATATCTGAATTTCGTAACAAATTTTAATATTATGGAACAAGAAAAATTTGAGCCTGTGTGAAAAATTGAGCGTCTCTGTGAAAAAAATTAAGTGTCTGTGTGAGAAATAATGTTTAAATGTAAAGTTTAAATTTAAAATTATTTTTTTTTTATGAAATTTAAAGACTAGTATCTTCAAGAGCGGCTCATGATAGCTCCTAAACAATACTGTTTATTAATTTCTTAATAAAAGTGAGTAACTTATACTTACATACGATTAATTCATTGGATAAATATAAGATCAATTAAGGCTTCATGATTTTTTTATATTTTATATACAAAACATGCAATATCTTGAGAAAAACGCATGTTAACGTCCTATAAATGATGTCATTCGCCTATAAAAATTTTATGTAAAATAGTTACGTAACTTTTTTCTAACACAATCATATTTTTATATTATTTCTCAATTTAAAGAAAAGAATAATTGCATCTTTCTCTAGTCCATTCATCTTGAAAATCAATCCTGCTTTTCTAATTCTCCAAGTATGTGCTTAGTATCAAGAATGTACTTTTGTGTGTAGCCTCGTACCATAAACAGGGTTGTAAATTTGACACAGCACCCATCTGCACCAAAGAAAAGTTCTGCCGCATGATGGATTCCAATCTGGATGCTTTTACATATTTCCTGTTTACGAAAATTCCTTTTATGCAAAATTCAGCAGTAGTCAAGACTCCTAAATTTGTTGGTACGTTTAGTGCGCGGTTTGCCTTTAGATGTTTTATAGTGAGGATAGGGTTGAAATGATAACATATGTACTAGTTGTGGTGCCTTGAGAAATCCAATGTGCGAAAATATTTTTACAAAGAAAATGTTTTAGTTTGTGTGAATTTTTTGCGCAGTTTCTTCAAAAGTCCAACATATTGCTCGGTATATTCCTCAGATCTATTATGCTGCAACAGGCAGAGTTCAAGTTTATGATTTTTTCTGTGCATTGGCTGTTACTTATGACGAATAGTATAATAATATGTGCTGAAAATATGGTCTTCTTCAAAGGAAAAAAGGGGCAAGTTGCCGCCATAGTGTGAATTCTTTTCATGTGTCACTATCAGCATTTCTAAAATTTGCATGGAAGTAGCATCAGCAATTTTTGCACATGTAATTATGGTCTTAATGTAATTATGTAAAAAACGCTAAAGGCTACTCTTCAGTTTGCATCTAAAATTTGAAAATTAAATGAAATACATAATTACATTTTGCATTTATTGAACTCGTTATTTATACATCTACTAAATCCCTCTGTTATTCAATTAATACTTTTAATGAAACTGATATAACAAGTTTACACAGACTTCATTCATTTGTATGACGTTGCACTTAAAATATATTATTTTTATAATGAAAACCAAAGGACCAGATAAATTAGCTTCATTTATTTTCTGATAATTTTGAATTGGGTAAACACATTTTTATATGAGATGCATAAAATTTCATCTGTGAAGCACTTTAAAATCTTTATTGATACTTTTAATCCATTTTAATTGAATTTATTTTTATGATGTTAAATTAAAATTGATTGTACATTTTATGTAGTACATTTATAATGTACATCTAAAACAGCCGCGATGAAATTTTTTTTTGTTCGTGGCATCATTAGTCTCTTTGGATGGGGGGGGGGGGGGGGGGGGGGGGGGGGGGACATTGTCAATTAAGGTATCAATCCAAATATTTTTTCAAGCCCTTTAAAGTGAAGGATAAGATGCTAGAGTCGTAATCAATTGGACACACGATACCGATTTTTAAATAATTTTCTTGTAAAATTTGAAAAGAAAAAAAAAAAGATTCTGGTATGAGAAAGTCGAGTTGAACCACATGCCAGTTAATTTGCCTAGTATTATTGAAGATTCTGATTTTTTGATGATTTTTCTAAAATTATATTTTAAAATCTGGGGATCTTTCAAATTTTCGATTGTGTTTAAAATTAATAGGCTTCTTGTATTCATAAATTGTAATTTTTGTACCAAATACATTCGAAATGCTCCATTCCAGACTTACACAGATATTATCTCATCTTTCTAGTAGGTCAAACGGTCTGAGTTTCAACAACAGCAACAACAGACATTATCTCAAATGATCTATTCGAGTTCAGGGATGCTTGAAACGTGCTCTACAGTTGAAAAATGAAATCCTAATTTTCGGCACTGTCACAATACTTTCCCTATGTATTATATTATGTATATAGGGACAATAATTGATATACTCCCATTTAATATATCCCGGTTGATTATTTATTTTTTATTTTTAATGCAAATACAGAGAAGGATAAGATAAGTTTGTTCAGGCATAGATTTTACTTTTATATTTTGCGAAGTGTTTTGTATTTTTAACAATATCTTTAATTTTAAGACAGGGCAGAATTATTACAGAAAAGATGACATCAGAAGAGATTATTGTTGGTTTTCATATTTGTACATACTACGGACAGAAAATAACTTTCAAATGATTCTCACAGAATGAAAAAATATTTACGAAGAATCAGAAGCAAAACAAAATAGTTCATTTAAACTACAAATAAATTATATATTATTTATAAAAATTTGAATGCAAAACAAGAGATTGAAATACACAAATTTTAAGCATGTGTAAGCAGTTAGACAAAAGGGAAAAGTTTATATATTAGAGATACAAAACTAAATTGCTCTTTTAGTGTTTAGCATGCAGTAGAGGACAATTAACTGTTTACAAAATTAATATCCTAATGATATTGATAAGTGAACAGTTTGTTATGAAATGGTAGTACATATTGCTGTAAGTAAATATTATATACTCCAAGAAATCAGAATCGAAGAAAATCGCGTAAATTATAAGACATGCGGAATTATGTATTGCAGAACAATTGACATCAATACACGCCATTACGCTCTTTCATTTTTGAACATCTATGAGCAAAGACATTTACAGCATCCTTGAATAGGAATCTAATTATATACCCAACTAGTGGTGACTCATAGCTAAAATTTGTGGGGGTGCTGCTCCAGAAAATTTTTAGCCTTTGTTTTAAAATTGTGTAAAAGGAAACAAACATGTATAAAAAGAAAATTTATTCAGAAACTTGATAAAATCCTAAAAGAACAAAATCAAACATTTTTTACTTACTTTAACCTAAATTATTACAGTTCAAGCTTGATCTATTCATTTAAAAATGAAATCCATTCTTCTTGTTTTAATTTGCAAGCATTAACAACACGTGTAGAAAAAAATACTACCATCCATCAGAACGCCAGGGTCGGCATTGCGGGAGCGACAGTGCCATCTCTTCCTCGCAGCCTCGCGTGCAGCTTCGTATGTGCACATGCGCACAACAGTCAAACACCACACCGCTGAAACTGTGAAATGCACAGTTCCATACAAAGATTTTTGTATCTTTTTCATAAACTGAGGGATGGCTACTGACATTAAGCTTAAGGATTATATATTGTACAAGTATAAAGAAAAAAGGACTCATATTAAATGTTATCGATAATATCAAGTGGAAATGGGGGGTGCTGCAGTTCCACAGTGTCTATACACGAGCAGCCACCGTACCCAACATCTAGTTATATACAGGGACGTAAGTGGGCAATCTTGTCTGGGGGGGTGTGAAGGAAATTTTTCCGACTAATATTGAAAATTTCCGACTTTACAAACAAGTGAGTTAACTTTTGTTTTTGGGCGAGTGCATTGCTGTTTTAGTGACCTTTATGCAGTTCAAAGTCTACACAGCAATTATTTGTTTTCATTTTCGAATGTTTGATGTATATGTCCAAATCATACACCCCAATTTAAAAAAAGAAAAAGTCTCAAAACCAAATTTTTGGTTTTGAGGGTTTTGTATTATAAATAATTGTACATTTGTTTAATTATCGGATGTGTTATGCAAATGCCCAGATCTTTAGCTACCAGTTGAAACAAGGCAAGTTTCTAGGGCAAAAATTAGTAGAATTTTAAATATATTTGGAAAAGTATTAAGTTTTGTACATTTTGGGATTTTTCTTCGAATGCACTTGACACATTCCCAGATGATTGCCTGGTACTTAAAAACCCGTGAGTTTCTATACCAATAATTGGTTGTGTAAATTTCGGAACATGCATCTTTCTTTTGATAAAATTGGGTCTTTTGTTAGGTTTTTATAAATTATTAAAACTTTATTACTTTTTTCTAATTTTCGAATGCACTTTGCACATTTCCAAACAATTTCCTCAAAAAAGAAGAAAAAACGCGTTTCTAGGCCAAGAATTAGCTTTGTAAAACACGGGACGTGTATAATAGCATGCATATATACACTGTTCAAAGGAAATCAATATGACATGATCTGCAGTGCTCATAAGGGCTTGCCGTTGTTTCATTTCCTCGATATTTGTTTTCAAAAAATTGTCCTGACACGGACGTAAAAAAAAAAAAAAAAATTCCAAATAGTCCACCAGAAAACTTACCTACATGTGGCTATACACATATTCTTAAATACATTGAAATTACATTTTTTTAGGTTATCTGATTTCGCCGCATCTAAAACAGGAAGTTTAGCTTAATTCTGCAGTTTGAATTCTACAGAAAGTTGTATTTATCTTCGCATTCTAACATTTTTTTTAATTACTACATTTTTTTTTAAGAAAACGCATCAAAGCAACAAATGCATCGCCCTTAATGAGATGCATAGGACTGCGGTTTCTCCCCGGTAGATTGCACATGCCTGAACATTCTTCTAGAGAAAGGAACCCGTGCGTTATGCTACGAGTTGGTATAATATATATGTTTTTATAGAGAGATATTATCCTATAAGAGA
This sequence comes from Amaurobius ferox, assembly GCA_951213105.1. Classification (NCBI taxonomy): domain Eukaryota; kingdom Metazoa; phylum Arthropoda; class Arachnida; order Araneae; family Amaurobiidae; genus Amaurobius; species Amaurobius ferox. Next base: position 8,911,121 of record OX578133.1, read on the forward strand.
TAGTAATATTGAATAGGGAGGTGTATGACTCGTTTGTGACTGTGGATATTAGGAGCGGGTGGGAGGATCGGTGACAGTTGATGTCTGCCGGTTCCTGTTTCTGATGTATGGCCGTGGTGTACTTAGCCGAGCTTAGCGCTCGAAGTGCGCAGAACTTTGCTGGTTTATAAAAAAATTTCAACTTCGATCAAAGTCTTTGAGATATAAATAATTCGAAAGAACGTAAGATTAAATAAACCAATTGCAGAGATGGGAAGTCCACACAAAATATAAAAACATTTTTTTTTTAATTGAACACCAAAATTTTCAGTATAAGTAATTTATTACTGGAAACAAGTGCATATTAAGTGGCGCAAGCAGAATCAGAAATGAATGAAGTAATATAAAGCATAGCATCACCATATTTTATGGACAGCTGACTTTCAAAAGCAAAAAATTATGTTATTCATTATTTTGATCTATTTTACTGGCTTCTTCATCGATATTTAATATGCAAGATCATTTCATTACTTTTTTGTTTCCTACTTATAGTGGCAGCTCTAGTAGAAAGGTTGTGACTATTAAAATACCAAATAATGACCACAAAATATCTGAATACAATATTTCGCAACTATCAACTTTAGTTTATTATTTTGAAATAACGCTGTTTAATTTTAAATGATATTTTGGGGGATTTTTATCTGAACAAGAAAGAAATATTTTAATTTAAAAATAAAGTAATAGTAATTATAAATAAATTAATGATTATTTATTAATAAAAATATAATATATAAAATGTGTCTACAAAATGTACAGCAGTAAAATTATAACTAATGGAAATTTTTATTTATTGGACGCTCAACTATTTAACATATTTTTTCGATTAATAAAAGGTTTATAAAAACATTTCGACATTGTCAACATTTTAGTGTAATATTCTAATTTATACACAATTTAATATCGAACGGTCGAGTAAATGTTGCATTATTATTACTTAGTATTTTTCAAAAAGATGTCTGTTTCTATGTGTGTGTAACGCGTAGCAGAAAATTCAAGCTTTCAACAGTTTTGAAGATCTGTATAGAGTTAGTTGGCATCTTAGCTTATGCAATCTTAGCTTATGCAAATACGCACCTCACCGGGATTATTTTTCTTTTAAATTTCAATTAGTTTAAAGGTTATGAATATTTAAAATCGAAATTTCGTTGTTTCTAAATCCATTCCTTTAAATATTCAGAACATAAAGTTGCCAACAGATTATTGTTTGAAGAATAGCAGATGTTTATAGACAATTAGTGCGACACAATATGGGTGATAAAATAAAAAATTCTAAGTTCCAGAATTTTACAGATATCATTTTGATTTTTCAAATGAGCAATTATTTTATTTTTATAAGAATTCGCTCGATAAATATCTTCTATAGCACGAAAATATTCGGAGATAGTATTTAATTATCTAATTTTACTTTTCAGCATTTATTTCACGAAAGTGCAGCAGACGAAAGACAAAGTGATTTAAATTGAGAAATTTTCTTATTTCTTGAATTTTAAAGATATTATTTATATTTTTCAAAATACAATTATTCGCCATTAAAAGCATTGTGAAAAAATCATTTAAACGGGATAACTACAATCATAATCCCAATTTTTACCTCCTTGCTTTTTGTTCAATCCTAAAGGTGTCGCAGCGCAACGAGAAAAGGCGTGTTTAAGCGCTTATTTAAGGCGTGCGATTTGTACATGCAGATTAAATGCGCGCCCACATATGCAAACCGACATCGCAATGAATCGTTTAGGTGTTTATAAGGGGCATATTACGCCCGTGTAGCATGTGCGGCCGCACAGTAGATTATCACTGTTATTAGCAATAGAAGCTGAATTCTATTTTCGTCTAGATTAGTCTTACTATAATGGAATTATCAAACAATAGTCTCGGCTAACAATAGGAAAACCAATAAATTGGTTGCTTTTACAGTATAGAAGAATGCATTTTAAAGAAAAACTTGCATGACTTAATGCTCTATCACTAAAACCGTTTATGTTTGCTAGTTCAATTTTGCTACAATATATTTTGGTGCTAGTCATTATAGTATTATAAGACAAGCATGTAACCTAAAATGTTATCTATTTTCTTTTAGAAATTTCTCTGGAAAGGCATTTTTCCTGAGAGCTTATCTGACATAATTCTATTTTTTTCTTTTACTTATTGTATTTGAAAACCCTTGAAATTAACTTTAAATTTCTTAACTTTCTAGTAAAAATTTGTAGAATGTAATAGATTTTAAATCGTATATTTAATAAAAGAAACTTTAAAAAAAATGCAAAGCACAAGTGCTTTTTCTGTGGTGATATTGACGGGAGAAAATTTTCTAATATGATAATTATTGTTCTAAAAAGGTTTAATTACAGCAATTTAAGAAAGGGAAACACCTTAACTTTAAAAATTAAGGAAATGTATTAATTTTGAAAAAATACATTGAAATTTAAATACGGTAGAAATAAAACTTGTAAAATAATACTTTCTTTCGGAATTAAATATTTTTATAAATAAATTTCATCGCAATTTGTACTATAATAGATTACTTAAAAAGATTATAAAGAACATTTTGGGGGGAAGGAGATGAAAAAGATTTTATAAGACAAAGATAGCATAACAGAGTCCTGCTGCTAAGAGAAAGTTATCTTTCGTGAAGGATATTATAATGGAAATTGTACTTTGTTTTACTGATCAGATAGTTAAAAAAGAACCTAATACACGCAACATGTCAAGACTAAGCGAGCTGGGATAAAACTGAATTTTGATTTTCGACACTATTATAATATTTATTCAATTTTCTACATACATATTACCATGCATTTGATTTATATGACGGAATTAATAAAACTTTTTATTTCAGATCAGAAGATATAAAATTTCATACGAATGACGACCGCGTTTAAATATGTTTGTAAATACTTGAAATTCCTTAATCACAAATAGTTTAAATACAAACATGTAAATATTGTTCATTTTTTCTGGTAATATATTAATCAATTATATTCTATAAGGATTGCGTCCCCATTGAAAATCTGTAGATCGTTTTTGCACTTTTTACTTTCCCTGCAATACATTGTAATGTATAGGGAATGTATTGGAATCATGTCGAAAATCGCAACTCGAGTTTTCGACGGATCTACACGTTTCGAGACCTCTAGAATACGAAAAAACTATTTTTAGCGTGACGTGTGTGTCTGTCTGTCTGTGTGTGCAGATTTTGTATCCACTCTAACTAAGAAACTAATTGACCGAATTTCATAAAATTTGGTAGGTAAGTCACTTGTGCACGAATCTGGTGCTGATTAGTTTTGGGTATGACTCGGGTTAAAAGAACCCGCCTTTTTTTGCGAAATGGCCCGCAAAAGCTTGTATCCACTCTAACTGAAAAACTAATGGACCGAATTTCACAAAATTTGGTAGAGAAGTCGTTTGTAGGCCACCCTGGTGCTGATTAGATTTTGGTATAATTTGAAAAAAAATAACCTGCCTTTTTTTGCAAAATGGCCCGCAAAAATTATCAAAATCTAAACTTAAGAACTACGTATGCTCAAATATAGCCATTAAATACCTGTTTAATATGTAATTTTTAGCGTAGAAAAGAATAAGACCAACCCCATTACACTAGAACTAGCCGTTCTCGAGATATTTCAGTTTTTTGTATTTTTCCTACACCATTTTTGAAAATAAATCCAGTTTTCAAATGAGAACGAAAATTGAATTAAAAATGAATTAAATTTAATTTAAATAAATAGAACGTGAATATAAGTCTGCAGGGAAAGTCATGTGCTGCCCACATCAGATTTTTACTTTCCCTGCAATACATGGTAATGTATAGGGAAAGTATTGCAATCATGCCGAAAATCGCAACTCGAGTTTTCGACGGATCTACACGTTTCGAGACCTCTAGAATACGAAAAAACCATTTTTAGCGTGACGTCTGTGTGTGTGTCTGTCTGTCTGTCTGTGCAGATTTTGTATCCACTCTAACTAAAAAAGTAATTGACGGAATTTCATAAAATTTGGTAGGTAAGTCACTTGCGGGCGAATCTGGTGCTGATTAGTTTTTGGTACGATTCGGGATAAAAGAACCCGCCTTTTTTTTGCGAAATGGTCCGCAAAAGATTGTATCCACTCTAACTGAAAACATAATGGACTGAATTTCACAAAATGTGGTAGATGAGTCACTTGTGGGTTACACTGGTGCTGATTAGATTTTGGTACGATTCGGAAAAAAATAACCTGCCTTTTTTTGCAAAATGGCCCGCAAAAATCTAAACTAAAGAACTAGGTATACTCAAATACATCCATTAAATGCTCGTTTAATACGTAATTTTTAACGACGAAAAGAATAAGACCAACCCCATTACACTAGGACTAGCCGTTCTCGAGATATTTTAGTTTTTCGTACTTTCCTTACGCCACCTTTGAAAATAAGCCCGGTTACCGAATGAGAACGAAAATAGAATTAAATGTGAAATAAATTTAATTAAAATAAAGAGAACGTTAATATAAGTCTGCAGGGAAAGTCATGTGCTGCCCACATCAGATTTTTACTTTCCCTGCAATGCATGGTAATGTATAGGGAAAGTATTGGAATCATGCCGAAAATCACAACTCGAGTTTTCGACGGATCTACACGTTTCGAGACCTGTAGAATCCGAAAAAACCATTTTTAGCATGACGTCTGTGTGTGTGTCTGTCTGTGCAGATTTTGTATCCACTCTAACTAAAAAAGTAATCGACCGAATTTCATAAAATTTGGTAGGTAAATCACTTGTGGGAGACTCTGGTGCTGATTAGTTTTGGGTACGATTCGGGATAAAAGAACCCGCCTTTTTTTGCGAAATGGCCCGCACAAGCTTGTATCCACTGTAACTGAAAAACTAATGAGCCGAATTTCACAAAATTTGGTAGATGAGTCACTTGTGGGCAGGGTTCCCACTAAGTCAGGAAAAGAGGGGGAGAATTTCTCTCCTTTCAAAAAATTTTGGGAGAGAATTTCTGTTATAAGGAGAGACACTTAAAATTTCATTTTTTTTTAACATGCTAATTTAGAAAGTAGTAAAAAAGAAAGCATTAACTATAACTCATATTCTTCGACATTTAAATTTTTTAAATCTTAAAACTAACATTCTTACTAACATTCTTTTTAAAAATTAATTAGGAGTCGTTTAAGTATTAAGTAAGCACATTTTTGGTAATTTCATAGCTCCCCCCCCCCCCCCCACACTTGTTAGCAAAAATACTCAAATTCCTGACTTCCCCCATGCTTACTTTATGATTTTATTTGCTGACATAAAAACGTCTACATGGGTTATTTTATGTAAAATAACTCGCATGCGAATTTACGATTTTTTTGTCTGTAAACTGCAAAAGTCGAGGGCCGACTGTATTTACTTTATATTTTGATTTTTCAAATCATATTATGATCAATTTGCATACAGCAATAGCAATTAAAAACTTAACGATTTTTGATCGCCGAAAACTATTTCACTAGGCAAATAGAATTAGGTAATAAATTTGACTTTATGTTTGAAAATGGAATTATTTTTTTTTGCAAAACTTGCAGAACGTAAGGATTGCATCGTCCTTTTGTTGAATCTCAAGCCAGTCATGTGATTTTAGCCATTTTGTTTGACTCGACTTTTTTCTTTTTGTTTTCAAAATAGCCCTTTATTTCATAAATAATACGTTTGTAAAATAATTTTTCTGTATGAAACGCGAAACAATTACAAACACTGTAGTCGATTGCAAACAGATTGGAAAAGTGGGAAATATTTTTCAAATTAAACGAGGTATGCCGAGGATAGCGTACAAATGCAGATTTTCGTGATGCTGCTGCAAAATAACCTTTCATTTTATTAATAATACGGTAGAAAAATGGTTTGGTTTTTATTATTTGTATATTAAACAACATAATTATAAAAAAATTCAGTCGATGCAAATATATTGTGAAAATGGCATAAAGATATTCATTGGTCATCTCTCCTCAGAAAATGTGGGAATCGCCGTATGCGAACGCCGTTTTCGCAATCGCGGAGAAACAGATTTTCAGATCATGTAAGAAAGGAATGTCTCTGATAAAAAATTCGTTGCTTTGTTCAAATTTTGTAACATTTTTTGGGCATATATGGCCAATTTCACGACATTTTCGGGATTTTTGTAACCTGTAGACATACTGTGTACGGGGGAAAGGATTTTCGTCTGCGGAAAGAAGAAAATTTCTCGAGCAAAACACAAAAAATGCGGCAAGTACGCGGAAAAAGCATAATTCAAATCCGTGAAAGAATCCTATAAAAAAAAGCAAAATTTTATTTGATCGAATTTGCCACCCGCGCAAGCTGAGGGGACACTTATAGTTTTCTATAAAATGTCTCTCTAATTAGAAACACTTAGTACTTTAGTGTACCCAAATCGCGATTGACTGCGATTCAGACGTAGCTACGAAATCGCAGTCCGTGACCGCTCGGCAATCGGCCCGCGATTCGCAACAACGAGGCAACTGATCGCGATTTGCGGTCGCGAAGCAATCGGGCCGATTGCTTCGGCCGATGCCCGATCGGGATCGGGCATCGGATTTCTCGGTATCCAATTTGAAGGAAAAAATAACTAGGCCGGAACTGGAGAGAGAGAAATTCTCGCGCAGTCTAAATTTTTACGCGAGATTTTTCATGGATTGCGCGAGAATCTCGCGGGTTCGCGCTGAAATGGGAACCCTGCTTGTGGGTTACCCTGATGCTGATTAGATTTTGGTACGATTCGAAAAAAAATAACCTGCCTTTGTTTTGCAAAATGGCCCGCAAATTTCATCAAAATCTAAACTAATGAACTAGATACACTCAAATATATCCATTAAATGCTCGTTTAATACGTAATGTTTAACGACGAAAAGAAAAAGATCAACCCCATTACACTAGGACTAGCCGTTCTCGAGATATTTTAGTTTTTCGTATTTTCTCTACGCCACCTTTAATAATAAGTCCGGTTACCGAATGAGAACGAAAATTGAATTAAAAGTGAAATAAATTTAAAAATAAATAAAGAGAACGTGAATATAAACGTCTGCAGGGAAAGTCATGTGCTGCCCACATCAGATTTTTACTTTCCCTGCAATACATGGTAATGTATAGGGAAAGTATTGGAATCATACTGAAAATCGCAACTCGAGTTTTCGACGTATCTACACGTTTCGAGACCTCTAGAATACGTAAAAACTATTTTTAGCGTGACGTCTGTGTGTGTGTCTGTTTGTGCAGATTTTGTATCCACTCTAACTAAAAAACTAATTGACCAAATTTCATAAAATTTGGTAGGTAAGTCTCTTGCGGGCGAATCTGGTGCTGATTAGTTTTGGGTACGATTCGGGATAAAAGAACCCGCCTTTTTTTGCGAAATAGCCCTGCAAAAGCTTGTATCCACCCTAGCTGAAAATCTATTGGACCGAATTTCACACAAGTTGGTAGCTAAGTCGCTTGTGGGTTACCCTGGTGCTGATTAGATTTTGGCATGATTCGGAAAAAATAACCTGCCTTTTTTTGCAAAATGGCCCGCAAAAACGACAAAATCTAAAATAAAAAACTACGTATGCTGAAATAAATCCATTAAATGCTTGTTTTATACATAATTTTTAACGAAGACGAGAATAAGACAAACCCAATTACACTAGGACTAGCCGTTCTCGAGATATTTTCGTTTTTTCTCTACATCACCTTTGAAAATGAGTCCAGTTACCAAATGAGAACGAAAAATGAATTATAAGTGAATTAAATTTAATTAAAATAAAGAGAATGTGTATATAAGTCTGCAGCGAAAGTCATGTGCTGTCCACATCAGATTTTTACTTTCCCTGCAATACATTGGTAATCTATAGGGAAAGTATTGGATTCATGTCGAAAATCGCAAATCGAGTTTTCGACGGATCTACACGTTTCAAGACCTCTAGAATACGAAAAAACCATTTTTAGCGTGACGTCTGTGTGTGTGTCTGTGCAGATTTTGTATCCACTTTAACTAAAAAAGTAATTGACCAAATTTCATAAAATTTGGTAGGTAAGTCACTTGTAGGCGAATCTGGTGCTGATTAGTTTTGGGTACGATTCAGGATAAAAGAACCCGCTTTTTTTTTTGCGAAATGGCCCGCAAAAGCTTGTATCCACTTTAATTGAAAAACTAATGGCCCAAATTTCACAAAATTCGCTAAATAAGTCACTTATGGGTTACTCTGGTGCTGATTAGATTTTGGTACGATTCAGAAATAAATAACCTGCCTTTTTTTGCAAAATGGCCCGCAAAAATCGTCAAAATCTAAACTAAAGAACTAGATATACTCAAATATATCCATTAAATGCTTGTTTAATACGTAATTTTTAGCGACGAAAAGAATAAGACCAACCCCATTACTCTAGGACTAGCCGTTCTCGAGATATTTTAGTTTTTCGTACTTTCTCTAGGCCACCTTTGAAAATATGTCCGGTTACCGAATGAGAAAGAAAATTGAATTAAAAGTGAATTAAATTTAATTAAAATAAAGAGAACGTTAATATAAGTCTGCAGAGAAAGTCATGTGCTGCCCACATCAGATTTTTAGTTCTCTGCAAGTAATACCTAATGCGGAATGGCAACACGAAAACTTGCTATATTCTACAAATTTGTGAACTTTTTAGAGACAGATAAATTCAGTCTTATTACGCAGTCGGCATTGAATTTCACAAAAATTGAGGCCATACTACACAATATATCTGTGGACTATGACCAAAACCAAGCGTTAATGGTTACAGAACTCGCCTATAGGGGACGTTCCCCAAACTAGGATAACTTTAGCATCTACGTCGGAATCTGCAATGGGACTATCCTATGTTTTGGAACGTCTCTCTTTGGTGGTTTCTGTTAGTATTTATAACTTAAAAATTTACTGCAATTTAAGAGTAACTTTATTTAAGTTATAAAACTAATAACATTTTAAGTTAATTAATCAAACTTCCAATTTTTCAAATTTTTCCAATTTTAATTTTTGCCGCATATGCAGCCATAAGTCAAACACAATGTTATTCAATACTTATATTTGTAGAAATAATATGTTGATATCATCCCTAGAATTTTTTTTCTCCCGAGTTCTGCGTTTTATACATTCGTAGCATCTTTCAGGGTTACGAAGCCTAACTTTTTTATTTAATGAATTGGTTTAAATAATTAGTTGCAAATATGTATTAATATATTAAACCTGTTTTCACACATAAGTTTAGGCAAATTATTTTTCTTTCAATTTAAAAAAGGAAATACATCATCATAAAGAAAAACAAGCAAAAATAAAAAGCATTAAATTTTTTCGCCCTCATCAATTTGATATATAATGTTCTCCCGAAAAATAATCACAGTATGAAAGGACAAATTGCATAGATTTTATAGATGAATAACATGTATTTTTTGAATAACATGTATGGTTGGGGAGTCTCTGGCAGACATCCGTGCGTTACGAAAAATATAAACACTTTGGGCGCTTATATCTCCGAACCTAACAGATAAAAATATCACCAACTTTTACTTGTTTTGTTGGAAATATAGTACCTTTTATGTATATTTAGAGAGATAATTTCAATATTTTAGTATATTGGCATTTTTTTTCGAAAAACTAAAAAGTTTTTGTCGTAGAGAATTTTAGTCTCCTTGCTTTCACTCGAACTATTTTCTAAATTATGACAGATAAACAATAAGCGATAAGAATGTTTAGTAGGAAATCCAAGTTCTAGCTTAGTAATGGGTTTTTATAGATCTAATGCAATTTTCGAGGAATCGTCTTTTCAAGTTTAAAAAGATTGAAATTTTCCTGTTTTTTAAGTTTATAAATGCTTATTTCTCGAAAACGAAAAGTGGCAGCTATGAACAATATTAGGTAATTTGTAGCCCTTTGAAAACCATATAGGAGTGTACAATTGGATTTTGGATAGGTTCTTAGTTTTTGAAATATAGTAGCAACAATTTCGATATTTTAATATTTTGTAAATGTGGTCCTAATTTCGATATTTTAATAATTTAAAAAAATTGAAAAAGTGGTTCTAATTTCGATGTCTTAATATTTTGAACCATTTTGAAAAAATGGCTCTAATTTTGCTATTTAATTATTTAAAATTATTTTAAAATTGTTAAAAAAGATATAATATCTACATAGAAAAATGTTATTCAGGCGAAATCATTTCGACTCGGGCCGTGCCGAAATTTTATAACGCTGTTTCGGGCCGGGCTCGAACTTTGCTTTTAAAAAAGGCCGAACATATTTTGAAAATTTTTCTGGGGCCGAATATATTTATTTCGCCAGGCCGAACATATTTAATTTAAAAAAATTTTCAAATTTATTTTAATTGAATACATGAAATAATAGTCTTTATTTCACCTATATATAGATAAATGCTTAAAAAAAATTACCTCAATTCTTCGTAGAAAAATTTCACTCTTTCCCGGCCGTCCAAATAGTTGCTCAAGTCCTCAGGATGAGTCGGACGGTCTGGGTCTTCAACACATTCATGTTTTTAACATATATGAATGTAAATTATTTCGGGCCGGATCAAGCCGAGACTCAATGGTCTTTGGGCAGGGTTTAAGCACTGGTACAGTCGTGACAGATAGGGAAAAAATCTAAATTTTCAGCTCGTTCTGACCCGTATTGGAACCACTGTTGATCTTTTTGTATAGTTTAGTGTTTCATTCACAATTTGTGATTTTATTTTATCGCAGAAAATTTATTTAAATGACGTATGAATTGTTAAATGATACCTTTAAAAGCACAAAAATATTATAACAAAATTTAAAAAAGGAATAAAAATAAGTAATAATCATTATGAGAAACGTATATAAACAATTCTTATGCATGCCTTTAAATAATTTATAAATACTACCTTACTTTACGCGGTCCCAACCCAGCTCTGCGAAAAATTGAAGCAATCTGGGCTGAATGAAGATTCCATGCTTTTCAGATTTACACAGGAAATACATTCACATTTTCTGAGCGTCATAAATTACTTGCCCAATTAAAGACACTTTTAAGGGAATGCATACTGGGTTTGCTTTCCAAATCCCTGGACAATGTGTTTTAGTATTTTTCTCCTGCTGTTTTGCCGATTGCACAGCGAAGAAAAGTGATTTTTTCCGAAGAACTCTTACCAAACCTAATTGCTCTTGCATGGTTTTGTCCCCACATATGGGTACTACAAATGATCTGCACCCTCCGGGTGCAAGGTCTGCTTCTCCGAATTTCCTCAAGCAAAAGGCCGAAAAAGATTGGGGACTTCCTGCCCTCGTTGTCATCGCCCTTCCAGGTGGCTCAAATGTATTTAAATGAAATTTATGACACCGCAAAGAAACCATTTGCCCGACGTTCATCAGATGGCTTTACTTCAACATGGACTTCAAGGATTTTGTTTCACAAGAGAATCGGTGATTTTGTAGTGAACATTTAGAAATTAAAGTAAAATATAAGTTTTTGAAGTGAAATTTATGGTGAACAAAACTCGCACTTATTCCGATTTCTTTTCCGAGTGATTGCCAAATTTTCCGACTTTTTTGAGTCAGGGGGTGTTGTTGAAACCCAGACCGTCCGACCTACCAGAAAGGTGTAAGGTAACTGTTTGGACGGTCGGGAAGTGCCACCCAATTTAGACCGGAACCCAGTGGGGGAGGCATCCACAGGGACCGTACCCTCCTTCCCCTACCACCAACCTCTCGGAAGGACTTTCGGACCCACATGTTTAACGTGATCGTACTCCGCATGAACACGGCGGCAGTTTTGGCAGTGGCTGGAATCGAACCCGGGCCTACCGAGTGCAACTCCAGCGCGCTAACCAATGGGCTACCGCGCCCCGAGTCAGGGGGTGTGTGACCCCCCCCACACCCCCCCGGTACTTACGTCCCTGGTTATATACACTTATAGTGCTTTCAAAGAGCTACAAATTCTTGGCTATTGTTCCTAACTAGCACTTTTAGTTTTAAAGATATAAACACTACAAACTTGGAAAAAGGAAAATTTTCAATCTTCTTCAACTTGACAAGCCGATTACTCAACTATATGAGCTTTTTAAATGCAAACTGTAGATCTAGAAACTAGATTTTCTAATACACAGTTTTGTCCCTTACTATTTATATCAATCTTTTACAGTTTCCAAGATATTTTGAATGGGGCGGGGGGGGGGGGGGGGGGGGGGGGGATTATATATTCATAATTTGTACCCTAATTCCGACAAAACAAGAAAAAATTGCTTACATTTATATCTATTAGGTTCGGAGATATAAATGTTTGAAGTGTTTACATTTTTCATAATGCTCCGATTTCAACCAAAGATGCCCCAATCATAAATGTGATTCACATAAAATTAACTGGAGTATAGCTCACCTCGACTTTTCCATACCAGAATCTATTTTTAAGCAGCTTATGGGTTTATTTATTTATTTTTCTCAACTTTCACAAGAAAAAATTTGAAATATCTGTATTGTTGGTTCATGTGATTACAATTATAATGTGTTACCTTTCACTTTAAAATACTTGAAAAATAATATTTCGATTAATATTATACTTGACAACGTATCCTCCTAGAATAACCTCCTAGAGTCCTGTTACCTCACCTGTGGCTTTGATGCTGTGCAGATTTGTGTGCTTCTTAAATTATTGAACCATCCAGCACTAACTTCAAATGTATCCTCTATGATCATGATGCCAGCCATCTTCTGTAAATCTTCATGTAAAGACCTAACCACCTCCTGGATAATCAGTAAACTCAACAGTATTCACTTGTGTCAGATCCTCAATTCAGTGAGACAACTTCTCCATCTCTGAAATCAGGACCAGCTTTCTCTTGGTAATGTTGTGCCCTCCAACGTTACCACACCTTTCGTGTATTCAACAATGCAAACTTTATTCTTCACTTTGGTATTCATTGTAAAAATAGTTCAAATTATTTCCTGAGCTATTGTTGATAGAATATGAATTATTTTCAACTTTTCTTCAAAAGTAATTGAAGACTTTTTTTTTAGATTTATTACTAGCACATATGGCTTTGCGATTCAATTGCATTTTAATGGTAAAAAAACAATGAACACTAGTGGTGATAAACAAGCGAGGAAACTAACCGTGCAAGGCAAAATACCTATACAGTTAGATAGCAAGTGAAACTGAAATATGCATCTAATATTGCACTGCGATAAGGCTGTCAAAGACACAGCTGTACAAAGCTGCAAATGTGTTCATAAGCGAACTGGTATGTAGTTTTCAGAATTTTCATTTTATCAATTTTTGAGATTTATTGATTTATTACATAACTGCAAATTTATGTAAGTAGCATGTTACATAACTCTGGGCATGACAATAATTGAAACATATTTTCTGATTCTAGAAACAATAGACAAGATGGCAAAACTTGCTAAATTAAAGACAGATTTATTTTTGAGCACAGCAGTCCATGCAGTATGAGGAATATAGCAAATCACATACAAGATATCTACTTGGCAAGCATAAATTTTGGTTCCCAGAGATACATTTCAGAAGTTAGTATCACATCAAAATTTTCCTTAGGGGATAGGAAAGTGTATAATCACTAACTCCTTTTATAGGAAATAAACTTACTTTTTGTTCAACACCAAATTTGAGGTCTTCTTTATCTTTCTCAGATACAGCTTGTAAATCCACTATAACTCCAGGAAGGTTAACACCTTTCTTACTTCCTAGCATGCCACCATTTTCCACAGTGGTGACTATAAAATCAGACCCTAGTAAATGAACAAAATATCTTTGAAGGCTACAGATAAGGTTTGGGTTTTAAAAAACAATGCTTAGCTATGAATGAGAAAAAAATGTTCAATATCATGTAATCCACAATAAAATACTGTTACTAACCAACTTCTTTTACAACCAAAGATATTAAGCCATCATCAATGAAAATTCTATTTCCAGGAACAAGAACTTTGGTTATGTTTTTATAATCAACATATATGATATCGGAGCTGCATTTCTCTGCATACTTGTCATTAGTCACCAACTTAACAGTAGAATCGTTTGATATTTCCACTTCACCAGAGGGACCCTAAGAATTAGAAAGAACAATCAAAATATTTGAAATTTAAAACACTAGACCACAAGGAAATATAATTTAAAAAAGTACTAAATATGTATGATTTTTTTTTACACCTTATGCTTCCTCTCACATAACACCTTCCAGATGAAATAGCCTTTAGCTATGAATCCTAAGAAAATCTGTGCCTATATACAACAGTCCTACTTAGTAAATGCCATACATGACAAATGCATAGCCTCAGGCAGTTGATCTATGATAATAAAAGGCAACGTCTGTCTGCCTGTGTGTGTGTCTTATACACTATAAGATCAGCGACCATGCATCGCAGAGCTATGAAATTTGGCAATCGGAGACCCCGGGGGGAGGTGACACGTGTAAACTAATTTTTAAAATTTGAATTATTTGTTTTGTTATTTAATGTTTTATGCGATTTCGACAGTTTTTTCCCTTTTTTCTCCACCATCCAGACGTCGTAGAAAGAAACAAATCACACGACCAGAAAGAGCAGACAATTGCGAGTAAAAATATATCAATTTCAAATCTCAGGGACAAATTCTAACAATTTTTAAAGATTTTAAAACAAAAGTCACTTTCGACTCAAATAAACAAACTTTTGTTTTTAAATCCTCGCGTAGGGAAAAGTACCGACAATTTCGACTAATAATTTACATTTTTAGAAAGCTCAAAGATCAGGCTTTCTTACAAGTCCAATCTGGTCAAGAAATAATAAAAAGTGGCCGCACGATCCGGATTTTTAAGGAAGTAATGATTTTCAATTTCTCGGCCAAACTGCGAAAGAAGAGATCGATTTTGTTGGAAAAAAATCCATACATCGCGAATCACGTTCCCGTGAACGGGCGTTTATGCAAATTTAATATGAACGACTCTTCCCGTTCACCGGCATGAAGCGTGAAGTTTTTCAACATGAGGTTTCATGCAAATCAGTTCTCAATGCGTACGCATCTGATTTGCATATCCGGGGGCGTTTCCGGAACTGTCCATTCTCGGATATATAAAAAAAGGCAGAGATTTCTTGAAGCAAATCATCTTAATTATGATCATCATCAGAGAGAATTCCCACTCAGTCTGATCCAGAACGGAGCGGAGCAGGCTTTGTAAGACATAGACACTGATGGTCTGGTGCAGGCAGACAGAAATGCTTTAGACAGAAGCACTGCGGGATATCGTTTGACGATGGTTTTTAGTCGAGACGGACGCAGAGATGGTCAGTTTAGACCAGTACGTATTGAACTTTAAATTTA
Source organism: Amaurobius ferox (assembly GCA_951213105.1). Lineage (NCBI taxonomy): Eukaryota > Metazoa > Arthropoda > Arachnida > Araneae > Amaurobiidae > Amaurobius > Amaurobius ferox. The sequence continues at coordinate 8,926,452 of OX578133.1, forward strand.
CTTACATGTGTCTGGAAATTACGTTAAATATTCTTCTGATGTCTTATCCTTTGGTTTTCCTTTGCCAAGTGTGATATCTTCAATGGTGGCTGCAAATACATGCAAGTGATAGAGGTAGTATAGTTACTTACTACCCATGCTTCAAGGAATTTCTGTCTGGTTATTTACAACTGCAAACTTTTTGTACATAGTATTTTTTTTATGTTTTTGTGGCATGGAAACCTGGAGTGTGTAACTTGCCTAGTTATATTTCTCACGAAATAAAGTGAACGATGTTTTTCTTTGAAACTGGATCTGCATACTTTTGTGACCTAGCCAACACTTATTGACTCTATGCCAGTGCGTACTTTGCTGTTTATCTTGCTTCTTCAAATTTTAAATTTTCCAACAGATTTTTCACCCACATGCATGCGCAGATACACAGTGTTTCTATGGTGGAGGGAGGGTTCTGACGAGGTTGCGTATACAAAACTTCATTTTCTATAAAGATAACTGCTAAAGATGTTAATAAGAATGCTGTGAAAAAATTAATCTGTCATTAAGATTCCTATATCTGTCTAACAAAGCGAAGATATAATAGAGTTGAACAATTTAAAATTGCAAGTGAAGACCATCAGATTTGTTAAGCAAATTAAAATTGGGTTAACCACTTATGATGATAAACGTCATATTTTAAATTACGGAATTAAGAGCTTAGCATATGGTCATTATAAATTTTAAATGATTGAATTATGGTGGATTGAATTGTGGTGATGTATTGTATACATCTGGTAATGGTTGGGACCACAATTAATAAACATAAACACTGAAGAAATAAAAAAATTGTTGGAAACTTGGTTCTGTTTTCGTCGCGATTCTCGTTATCACGGGAACGTGTTTACATTTTTAGAATAGTTTTACCGTTCTTGTGAACGACTCGTGACGAGAACAGAACATACCATTCATGCAAATTGCATTCTTGCCGCGTGCGCATCCTGTTTTGCATATAGTGAGGGCGCTGCCGTCAACGGTTGAGTTCCGGAGCGTACCCATCACGGTGTATATATGATAGGACACATTCTCAGTTAGGCAGACGCTTAGTCAGATCGATCAGACGGTGATTGACGGAGAAGGACGACCTTTAAGGAAGGCAGACCTTGTAGTTATGCAGACCTTTAGACAGACCTGCAGACTCTCTAGTAGAGGTAGTAGACCTTTAGAACGGCAGAGAGTAGTCTAACTTGTAATGCCATGACGTGTGACCTGATGATGGTGGCTTCATTAACGTGCACGGCATTTGTGGTAAAGTAGCTGTTTTTCTACTTACCGATGTTATAAACTGAACGTGTAACTGAGAGTGTGTGCCTAGTCATAAACTGTTTACAAACCTTTTTCATGAGCTTGCTAGCTCATTGTATATACTTTTGCTTTGCAAGGAATGTTACAGTGATTTTGTAACCTTATATTGTGCAATGGATCTCACAAGAATAAAATTGTGTTTGTGTTTGACGAACTTGCTTTCTTGAAAAACACTTCACTACTGCGTATCATCTTCTACTAAAATTTCTACCAGCACTTCAGATTTATATGGATATGGCCAAACACTGCAAAATTTTCTAAATGACTTTCTAGTCGCCAGCAGATTAGGTTATGGGCCCAGTATGTCAAGGCCATAACTTTTATCGTTATAAAGCAGCAGTGAAGAGTTGAGAATTCCATCGACGGGGGCCGCGAGCGGCGCCATTTGCATCAAGCAGAAAAGTAAACAAAGCACTCTAGTCACAGTTAAAGGTTAAAGACAATGGAGGTGAGCAACGGCATAGAAGCGTTAAACAGGGACAATTACGTCACCTGGCGTAATGAAATTTCTTTTATCCTAAAAGGAGAAGGATGCTACGGCCATGTCAACCGTACTGCGTTGCCAGTCGACGAGTCTACGTCACGAAGCGAGCGAGAGGAGTACATGCGCAGCAGCGACCGCGCACTTTCCATCCTATTTCGAAACATATCGGCGGAATACAGAGAACTGCTCGATATCAACGACAGCCCGGCGGATGTGTGGGAGAAGTTGGAGGCACATTTTAAGGCCCCAACGCGCGCTAATCTAGTTCATCTGTTGGACGAGTTTTTCAGTCTTCGCCCGGAAATCGAGGAACCGATCGACATTTTTTGTACAAGGATAAGGAAAGCTGTCACCAAGCTGAAAAACGTGAACCATCCCGTGGAGGAAGTATACGTAGCGTTCCAAGCCATCCGGTACTTGCCAGACCAATACCAGAGTATCATCCAAGTCATCTACCATTGGAGTGATAAAGAATTCACGCTGGATAAAATTCAGAAGGAACTGTCCCAGGAGGAAGGAAGGATTAGGCAGTTGAAGAGGGATCGTGACAATAACAATGTAAGTTCCAATTCATCTGTATACTTTTCTAATGTTAACGCTACAAGCAAAAATGTCACCAAAGTCAATAAATCTGTTAAGGTCATAGGACCATGCTTTATTTGTAATAAAACTGGTCATTTAAAGGCAAAATGCCCAAAGTTGAAAAAGTTGACTAGCTCTAATATCATTGAAGTATTTTCAAATATTAATGTTGAAGCTAATACTGTTGATGATCCTGACAATAGGCTCAGCTGGATGATTGACACCGCTGCTACGCGACACTTTTGTAATGATATAAAAATGTTTTCTAAATTTGATAAATGTAAGGATACATCAATGTCGCTAGCAGTGGGTGATATGGAAAGCCCAGTTGAGGCTATTGGAATGGTGAATATGTATGTTAAATTTAAAGATCAAACAAATAATATTGTGTTACATAATGTTATGTATTCACCAAAGTTACGGCGAAACTTGTTGGCCGCATCTGTATTAGAAGAGCAGGGCTATTCTTTTAGTGAAGCCAAAGGTATTCTATGGTTTAAGACTCCTGAGGGAGAAAATTTCTTTTACGCTAAACGTAAAGAAGGGCTTTATTTCTTAAAACCGCAGTACTCAACTAAAAGTTTAAATAGTAGTGTTGAGGGCCGTAAAGGAGATCAGGATAGGGACAAAAATTCTAAACAGGTTAGAAAATCCCCTGCAATAGATAGTCAAAGTCAAAGCAAAATTAGGCCTAACTTGAATAAAAGGAAAAACAAATCTGATTTAAAATCAAAGTCAAATAAAATTAGTGGTTCAACAGTTGAAATTCTGAATAAAACTGAATTATGGCATAGAAGATATGGCCATATTAACTCAGACTACTTGCACCAAACAAGTAAAGTTTCTGCGGCAAACGGACTCCGAAAATTAAAATATGCAAAAGTAAATTGCATTCATTGCAAACTTGCAAAATCTAAGAGAGTTTCGTACAAACCAATAGGCAGGATTAGATCTACAGAACCTTTGCAATTACTGCACATGGACGTTTGTGGTCCAATGCCTGTAGCTTCATTGGGGGGAAACAAATATTTTTTTACTATTACAGATGATTTTAGCCGCAAGGTGTTTGTTTTTATTTTAAAACAAAAATCAGATGTGTTTAAAGTTTTTCAGGATTTTCAAGCTTGTCAGGAAAGACAATTAGGCAAAAAGATTTTGTGCATCCGTACTGATAACGGCATGGAATTTTGTCACGGTCAATTTAAAGCTTTTTTGAAAAAGTTAGGGATTAAGCATGAACAATCTAACACATATACACCCGAACAAAACGGGGTATCTGAAAGATTCAACCTGACAGCGTTAGATTGTGTCAAGGCAATGCTTAATCAAAGTAAAGTTGGTGACAAAATGTGGGCAGAGGCAATCCTATGTTTTACTTATACAAAGAACAGGATTTGCCATAAATTTAAAGTTAAAACTCCACACGAATTGTATTATGGGAAGAAGCCTGCTGTATCCCATCTCAGAATTTTTGGATGTAAGGCTTATGCTGGTATAGCAAAACAGCTTAGGAAGAAGCTAGACCTAAGAGCGCAACTGGGAGTTATGGTAGGATATGCGGAAAATACCAGGGGCTATAGAATTCTTCTTGTGAAAGAAAGAAAAGTAATAGAAATAAGCAATGTCCGTTTTGAGGAGATGGAAGCAGCGGAAGGTGTCCTGGACCCTATTCGACCTAGAAACTTCACCCTAAGGAAATCGGGTTTTACTCGATCATCAGATTCAGGCTCGGGATGTTTGGATAGTGAGTCAGAGGAAGAAGCAGGTGAGAGCCATGACACTAGTCATACTAGTGAGGAAGAGGACTCTCCTGCTGATTCCGGTCTGACCCCCTGTTCAAACATCGATTGGGAAAGGAAAGTCGTACCCAGGCCTGATGGGACTCGAACTGATGTTTACTACTCTGTGAAGGGTGATAAACAGAGACTGAGAAGTCATAATGATGTTAAGAAATTCTGTACTAAGGCTAACATACATTATGACCAAAATTTTTTAACTTCAGAGAAAAGAAAGATATCAAATCCAGGCCAGAGGCAAGCAACATAGAGATAATAGTTCCCAAAAGCTATAAATCGGCGATTGAATCCCCGCACTCACAAGAATGGCAAGAAGCCATGAATAATGAAATAGCAATAATGCAAGAGAGGGGTGTTTGGGACTTAGTGCATGCACCCACCTCACAAAAGATAATCGGATCCAGATGGGTATACACCATCAAAAGGGATGAAAATGGAACAGTAAAGAGATTCAAAGCTCGATTAGTGGCTCAGGGATATTCACAAGAGAAGGGGGATTCGTATGACGAAATAAGAGCTTTTATTGCAATTTTTGTATGTTTGCTTAACTGGAAGCATTTTCAATTAGACATCAAGTCAGCATACCTTTATGCTAAATTGAATGCCAAAGTTTTTATGAAACAACCACCTGGATATGTCGATCCGAACCAACAAAATCATGTCTGTTTGCTGAAAAAGGCAATATATGGCCTACATCAGAGCGGCAGAGAGTGGTATAATGAGCTTGACACCACTTTGAGAAAATTAAATTTCTTCAAACTCAAATGGTGCAATTGTGCATATTTTTACCAGAACAAAGTATTAATGTTGGTATATGTGGATGACATAGTTTTATTTTCAAAACATCAAGGTGATATTGATCATGCAGTTTCTTTACTAAAGGAAGAATTTGATATCAAAACTCTAGGGAAGGTCAAAAAAACTGTTAGGTGTGGAATTTACTGAAATCAATAACAAAATTTTTATACATCAAAGGCAGTATATTGATAAAGTTTGCCAAATGTTTAAGAAATTCAAATATCCTATTTCTTCACTCCCTATTACAAAAGGAATCACGTTGAGCAAAAATGATTGCCCAATGAATGATGGAGAATTAAAACAAATGCAAAATATCCCATACAGAAGTTTGATAGGATGTTTAGCCTATTTGTCAAGTAGAACTAGACCAGATATATATTACGCGGTAAATATTCTGTCTCAATTCCAAGAGAATCCTGGCATGAAACATTGGGACGCATTACTTAAACTTTTAGGATATCTTGAGAAAACAAAGTTGAGAAAACATGTTAAACTTATCAGGCATTGGTAACTTGAATTTAAATTGCTACTCGGATTCGGATTTTGCCGCCAATAGGGATGACAGGGTGTCACTCGGGGGTATGTTATTTCTGATAGATAGAGTACCCGTTTCTTGGCGTACATTTAAACACAACTGTGTTAGTCTGTCAACGATGGAAGCGGAATATGTTTCATTGACAGAAGCTGCGAAAGAAGTGATTTGGCTACAAAATATCATTGAGGAATATATGAAGCTAGGGTTAAAATTTAACAGAAATAATAGCATAATCTACTGTGATAACCAAGCTGCAATTAATTTTTCAAATTCCCCAATAGAGAATAACCGAACCAAACATATTGATATAAAGTACCATTTCCTGAGGAATTTAGTTGAGAATGAATCTTTTAAAATCATCTTTGTAAATACCAAGGAAAATGTAGCAGATTACTTTACAAAACCAATGACCAAAGATAGAGCATTAAATTTTTGTAATCAAATTTTCAAAAACAAAAATGATTAAATTTGTAACTTCTAAATTTTTCTTTCTTGTACAAATATGGTTAGGATATCGTATAATTTACTCCTCCCTCTGTGATGCAGATACTTGTATCTAGAGTATATATATGTGTATTGTTTACAATGAACTTTTTAAATTTTTTTTCACATTACACTGAATGTATATATATATCCATGTTTTCAATTCCCGCATAAGACAATTATGCTTATGTGTATTACATTGTGTGTTTACTCCTTGTTATCATACACTTCATGATTCATTGATGACAAACCACTTATTCAAATTTGTATATGAATACAATACAGAAAAAAAAATCTTTCATTATCTGTGTCACTGCTGTTAGTATTAATTGTGCATACTGGTCTTGGACAGAGATAATGAACAGCTATAATTGATTTTGATATTTATAGTGAAATTTTTAATCTTAAATGTTAAATTTAATAATTATACATAAAATTTTCTACATAATTGAATTTGATATTTATAGTGAAATTTTTAATCTTAAATGTTAAATTTAATAATTATACATAAAATTTTCTACATAATTGAATTTGATATTTATAATGAAATTTTTTAATCTTAAATGTTAAATTTAATAATTATACATAAAATTTTCTACAACTTGAATTTGATATTTACAGTAAAATTTTTTTTAAATGTTAAATTTAAATCGTTATACTTAAATTTCTTGAAACTTAAATTTTGATTGACTTAAATTAAAATTTTGGAACTTAGTGTTTCAATGATATCTAAAATTTTCTTTCAATAATAAAAATTTTTTTTTGCTCAACATGAAAGTGATGTATATACTTTATGTTTTTGCTGGATACTAAAGAACTTGACATTTTTGCTGTTATGTTTTTTTAGAGTAACTTCATTGATTGATAGCACGTGCGCCGAGATTTGGGGTTTTGCATGAGGGGGCCGATTGTTGGAAACTTGGTTCTGTTTTCGTTGTGATTCTCGCTATCGCGGGAACGTGTTTACATTTTTAGAATGGTTTTACCGTTCTCGTGAACGACTCGTGACGAGAACAGAACATACCATTCATGCAAATCGCCTTCTCGCCGCGTGCGCATCCTGTTTTGCATATAGTGAGGGCGCTGCAGTCAACGGTTGAGTTCCGGAGCGTACCCATCACGGTGTATATATGATAGGACACATTTTCAGTTAGGCAGACGCTTAGTCAGATCGATCAGACGGTGATCGACGGAGAAGGACGACCTTTAAGGAAGGCAGACCTTTAGACAGACCTGCAGACTCTCTAGTAGAGGTAGACCTTTAGAACGGAAGAGAGTAGTCTAATTTGTAATGCCATGACGTGTGACCTGATGATGGTGGTTTCATTAACGTGCACGGCATTTGTGGTAAAGTAGCTGTTTTTCTACTTACCGATGTTATAGTAACTGAACGTGTAACTGAGAGTGTGTGCCTAGTCATAAACTGTTTACAAACCTTTTTCATGAGCTTGCTAGCTCATTGTATATACTTTTGCTTTGCAACGAATGTTACAGTGATTTTGTAACCTTATATTGTGCAATGGATCTCACAAGAATAAAATTGTGTTTGTGTTTGACGAACTTGCTTTCTTGAAAAACACTTCACTACTGCGTATCATCTTCTACTAAAATTTCTACCAGCACTTCAGATTTATATGGATATGGCCAAACACTGCAAAAATTTTCTAAATGACTTTCTAGTCGCCAGCAAAAATAAATAAAAAGAAAGTTATGGAGATTGTCGCGGTGCATTTTTGCATCAGGTGGTGGTGGGGACAATCTTTAAAAAAAAAAAACTTTTTTCCACTGAGCAGCATCGTTAAAGCAGTATTGTTATTTCTTAAATACTAAATACACATTCAATATCATCAGTCTCAAAAATACTTTCATGTCATTTGTGATGGGTGGGAAGGTGACACGTGAAAACCGATTTTTAAAATTAGAATTATTTGTTTTGTTATTTAATGTTTTATGCAATATGGACAGTTTTTCCCCTTTCCCGACCCTTTTTTCTCCACCATCCAGACGTCATAGAAAAAAACAAATCACACAACCGGAAAGAGCAGACAATTGCGAGTAAAAATATATCAATTTCAAATCTCAGGGACAAATTCTAACATTTTTTAAAGATTTTAAAACAAAAGTCACTTTCGGCTCAAATAAAAGAACTTTCATTTTTAAATCCTCGCGTCGGGAAAAGTACCGACAATTTCGACTAATAATTTACATTTTTAGAAAGCTCAAAGATCAGGCTTTCTTACAGGCCCAATCTGGTCAAGAAATAATAAAAGGTAGCCGCACGATCCAGATTTTAAGGAAGTAATGATTTTCAATTTCTCAGCCAAACCACAAAAGAAGTGATAGATTTTTCACCCACATGCATGCGCAGACGTACGGTGTTTCTATGGTGGAGGGAGGGTTCTGACATCACGGTTCTGACGAGGATGCATATACAAAATTTCATTTTCTATAAAGATAACTGCTAAAGGTGTTAATAAGAATGCTGTGAAAAAATTAATCTGCCATCAAGATTACTATATCTGTCTAACAAGGTGAAGATATAATAGAGTTGAACAATTTAAAATTGCAAGTAAAGACCATCAGATTTGTTAAGCAAATTAAAATGGAATTAACCACTTATGATGATAAACATCATATTTTAAATTACGGAATTAAGAGCTTAGCATATGGTCATTTTAAAATTTAAATGATTGAATTATGGTGGATTGAATTGTATACATCGGGTGGTGGTTGGGACCACAATTAATAAACTTAAACACTGAAGAAATAAAAAAATTAATAAAAAGAAAGTTATGGAGATTGTCACGGTGCATTTATGCATCGGGTAGTGTTGGGGACAATCTTTAAAAAAAAAAAAAAAAAAAAAATTCTCGCTGAGCAGCATCGTTAAAGCAGCATTGTTGTTGTTCACGTGTCCTAATTAAGAAAAGAAATTTGCACTGCTTCTGTTAGGTCTAAGACCCGGGGCACCCCTAAGGTAGAAGTCCGACTTCTGCCCAATAAGACATCACAACATCCATGCCCGCAGGCGGGACTCGAACCCGCAATCTGGCAGCCTAGCCATCACGAGGAAACGCCTGCCTCTTTGACCGCTCGGCCACCACATCGGCAGCAGCATTGTTATTTCTTAAATACTAAATTCACATTCAACATCATCAATCTCAAAAATTCTTTCATGTCATTTGTGATGCAATACTAAAAATGCAGACAAACGGATACAATTTCATTTATGTAAAACAAAAAATAGAGGAGCATACTTCTATAACAAAACATAGGAGCAGCTGATCCCGGCTGTGAGTACACATCAAAGGGATCCCTTTCCTAGGGTTACAGGTACAGAAATCCTCAGAATCTCACAGTTCACAAACATTAGAATAAATTCACTTTACAAATCAATTTTCTACACACACCCTCCCCCTCAAGGTGCGGTAGCCCATTGGTTAGCGCGCTGGAGTTGCACTCGGTAGGCCCGGGTTCGATTCCAGCCACTGCCAAAACTGCCGCCGTGTTCATGCGGAGTACGATCATGTTAAACATGTGGGTCCGAAAGTCCTTCCGAGAGGTTGGTGGTAGGGGAAGGAGGGTACGGTCCTTGTGGATGCTTCCCCCACTGGGTTCCGGTCTGAATTGGGTGGCGCTTCCCGACCGTCCAAACATTTACCTTACACCTTTCTGGTAGGTCGGACGGTCTGGGTTTCAACAACAACAACAACAACCCCCCCCCCCCCCCCCCCTCAAGAACATTATTTTTCATCTTAAAATTTCATTATTAGTTTCATGGTGCCAAAGAGTTTGCCACGGTCAGAAATTTCAAGGGTAGCGAACAGGCTGGTCGCCAAAGGCGGCTAGTGATAAATATAGACATAACCATCAGTAAAATGAAGAATACATTATGATTCAATAGATCAGTACTTTCTTTCTGTGTTTTACTATCTCATCCCATTTCTTGTTGTTATCAGAAGAATAATTTTTGAAGGCTTGGAGTTGGTATGAACTTATTTGGTAACAATTTTCAAGGTCTGTGAACCAATTGTTTAATTGAGAACAATGTCTTAAGCCAATTAATGACATAGTTTAAAACATAAAATATCAAAAATATAACTTTAAACATACCTATAACAAACTAATAATGCACAATAAATGTGTATTATATTTACCTGTTAATTCACAGCTTAACAAACTAAATTAATGATAACATTTCTCTTAAAAGCAGACTAGTTGTTAAGTTTCTTAGTGTACCAGTTGTTACATTTAGCAACTTATCATTGCTTAGGATATGGATTTGATAGGACATCTGCTCTTATAGCTAACAGTGCAAATATACACTGCAATAGTCAAGTGAGTTACAGGCTCTGTGTGCCTCAAATTGTATTGGATCTTGAACTGCAAAACTGTTGTGCCTATTGGCATGCACAAAAGTGATATACCTATTATTCACAACAAGAATCAAATTTCTGCCATCTTTTACAGATGGAAGCCTTCAAATAACCCACAAGTGTCTCCATTTCTAAAATGGATGCACCAACAATTCATGTGCCAACAATTGAGCTTGTAGTCAAGTCTGATAAATCCTTTGTTTAACCCATCATGTCTTATTGTTTGTTCTCTTAACTGTGAGCCCCTAACCTATTAACATCCTTCTAGCCTACATGTATCATACTCTTACTAGATTAATCTAAGATGTACCTTCATTGGCATAGATGTGATCATAGAGAGCATTTAGTGTATGATAAAACTAGAGAATGGGTATACAAACTCAAATAAGATCTACCAAGAAACATACTATATTCTTAAAAGTATTTGGACACTTATCAAGACTACACACTGAAGATTAAGGAATGCTTCCTTTCAGCAACATAAAACTTTGGCCATTGATTTGTGAACCACTAAAACTGAACAGAATGCATTACCAGTCACTCTGAGCAGTTTTACTTCTTATCACTTTCATGCAGTGGATTGTTGTCTTTTCCAGCTCTGCAACACTCTTGGCTAACCTACAGTAGGTGAATAAATGTAGTTTGTGGAGAACGCGATAGAAAAGCCAAGCAAGATTATTTGAATTCTACTATAAACACATTAATCCAATAAAACACTATGGAGGAAACTGAAATTTAAATAATCTTACAAAAAATCTCTAGCAGATGTTTTGGAAGATTATCTGAGATGAAAATTGGCACTGAATTTGTTCTAGTGGGGTTCTAAGGCATTCTGATATGACCTATGAAGTCTAACATTTCTACACAAGTTTCTATAAATTACTCCTGCACACACTGTGAAGGTTGAGAAGTGTTGAAAATTGTAAGTTCAAAATTCAAGATTTCCAATAATTTCTATTTTTTTTTGCATCCATGTTTCAGTTTGTACATTGGAAATTTGCATATGGTATTCCAATGTACATGTAATCAGGCAAATTCTAAAGTTGATCAGCACAGGGTGTCTGAAATTAGACAATCCAATCACAGGTGCTCCACTACCAGTATTTAAGGGGGACTCATACCTCACCACCACTTATGAGCTGCCTCCACATTGACCAATGGGGAAATTTGTTTAGAAGATTCCTCCATGAATTTTGCCTGTAAATGTTAACTGATTGCGTGATATTAAATGGAAACACACATATTTCAGTCGGATTAAGATTTCTTTTAATATTTAAATTTAAAGTGTTTCAAAAATGAATTTAAATGTTAACATCGCAACGGAACTTATCATTAGGGGACTTCTGTAGCAAGTTTGAAAGAAAATTTGAATATTTGGCCTAAATAAAAAAAATAGTAATACATTTTTCTATTGATATCAGCAAATATTATAATTTTTTCATTATAAAATTCATTTTTAATGATACAAAAACTATTTCAAGTGCAGATATGTAGAAGAGAATTAATATAAGTTTACGGCAACCCAATAAGTCACACGCTTGTGTGTTGTACAATCTCTGTCTGTCAATAATAGATCTTTATGTGCAGTCAACAACTAGGGGTGATAAAGTATTTGTTTGACAGCTGTAATCAAGAAAAGTACAGCCCTCTATAGTTCCCTTCTTATAGGAGCAGCACCTCTCTGGTTCTGAGGGGCACTGTGATAATAGAGTTTTTCCCCAGAATTGGTAGAAGATTCAAAAGTAGTTTTGTGAAGGATTCTAACTTATTTCAGTTCAAGCCCTTTTGCTGTTGTTACAAATGTGTTTTTATTTTTGAGAGAAACATCTGTCTTTCCCATTCCTTTTTTTCTTTCAATATTGCAGTACTTCTTGTTGAAAGCATTACATAATTAGTTTATAGAATGTATAGACTGTCTACAAAAGAGGTTTAAGATTTTCAACCCACCGGAGCCGTTGCAAGTGTGCATTATTTTTCAATTTAGTTAAATCAGAATTTATTTTTACTTTCCCTACATATATAATACACAGGGAATAATATTGGTGGTAGTGTGTGGGGGGATTCCACTACCACTGGGGGGTTCCTAACCACTTTTAAAACTAATAGGGTTCCACTAATCATCGAGTGTGATAATTATACCAAATTATTTTCGAAGTACTGTGCCATGGTCTAAAATTCAAATATGAGATTTTGATAGAAGAGTACGTTTCAAGCATCCCTGAACTCGAATGGAATGTTTTTGAAGTAATCTGGGTGAGCCTGTGAGTGCGATATCTCAAGCATTTTGGAAATAATTTAAAACTCGGCTAGGAAGAAACTCTCCCATCCATTTTTGTATGAATTTATTTAAAAAATAAATAAATAAATAAGGACCTTCAAATACAATTATATATTGACAGGCATTTTTTGCGGGAAATTTCGCGGAAAAAAAAAAAAAAAAAAAAAAAAAAGCAGGTTCTTTTATCCTGAATTGTACCAAAATCTAATCAGCACTAGGGTCACACACAAGTGATATACCCATACAATTTAATGAAATTCGGTCAATTACATTTTGAGTTAGAGTGGATACAAAATCTGCACACACAGACTCACACTAAAAATAGTGTTTATGTGTTCTAGGTCTCAAAACGTGTAAATCCGTCGAAAACTCGAGTTGAGATTTTCGACATGATTCTAATACTTTCGTATACATAACGATGCATTGCAGAGAAAGATAAAATCTGATGTGGGTAGCACATGACTTTCCCTATAAACTTTAATTCATCTTTCCTTTATTTATTTAATATTAATAATTCATTAAATTGAATTTAATTGCACAAAACACCGAATTTGCACTTTTAATCCAATTTTCGCTTTTTTTTTTGTTACCTGGACATATTTTCAAATGTGGCGTAGCAAAAACGCGAAGAAACCAAAATATCTGGAAAATGGCTAACGTTAGAGTAATGGGGTTGGTCTTATTCTTTTTATCGCCAAAAATTGCTTTCAAAAGAAACATTTAATTGATATATTTGAGCATGCATAGTCTTTTATTTTATATTTTAATGATTTTTGCATACTATCATACAAGTAGGTACTGTACATATACAAGTAGGTACTGTTTTCCCGAATCTTACCAGGGTAACCTACAAGTGACTCATCTACAAAATTTTGTGAAATTTGGTACATTAGTATTTTTAGCTACAGTGGGTACATACGATTTTTGCAGGCCATTTCGCAAAAGAAGGCAAGTTCTTTTTTCCCGACCTATACTAAAATCTAATCAGCACCAGGATCATCACACGTAACTTACCTTTGAATAATTTTTGAAATTTGGTCAATTAGTTTTTCAGTTACAGTAGATACATACATTGCACACAGACACACACACATCATGCTAAAAATAGTTTTTTCGTATTCTAGGAGTCTCAAAACGTGTAGATCTGTTGAAAACTTGTGATTTTTGGTATGATTCCAATATTTTTCCTATACATTACTATGTATTGCAGGAAAAGTAATATAAAAATGAATTTTAATTTGTAGGCAAAGTCATGTGTTACTCACATTAGATATTTTATTTTCCCTACAATATATGGTATAATGTATAGGGAAAGTATTAGAATTGTGTCAATAATCGCAACTCGAGTTTTCGAGGGATCTATACACGTTTTGGACATGATGTAGAACATGAAACAGATATTTATAGAGTGACATTTGTGTGTGTGTCTGTCTGTGCAATGTATGTATCCACCCTAACTGAAAAACTAACAGATTAAATTTCATAAAATTTTACAGGTAAGTCACGTGTGGGTTACCCTGATGCTGATTAGGTTTTAGTACGACTCGGAAAAAAGAAACTGCTTTTTTAATGAAATGGCCCACAAAAATCTTTAAAATCTAAAATATAAGACTACGTATGCTTACATGCATTAATTAAATGCTTGTTTTATATGTAATTTTTGAAGATGAAAAGAATAAGACCAACCCCATTACTCTAGGACTAGCCGTTTTCGAGATATTTGATTTTTTTTTACATTTTTGCTACGTCGTTCTTGAGAAGTTCAGTTTTGTCCAGTTATCAAATGAAAACGAAAATTGATTTAAAAGTGTAAATTCAGTGTAATTTCAAATAATTATATGTGTTATTTTATTCAATTAAACTCAGATTAATGAAATACTGAAGAAATAAAGATAAACTGAATTTGAGTCTGTAGGGAAAGTCATGTGCTGACGCCCACATCAGAATTTTTTCTTGCTGTCATTGAAGAAGCAAGGTGGTAGGAAAAAAGAAATATATTTTCGTTTTCATCCTTACTTTTACAAAAAGTACTGAACAAAAAATTCTGAAATTTTTTTACTGACATATTATCCCAGCCCAAATATAGAAAAAATAATGTGAATACTTGAGAATGGAAAGAAGAAAAAGCACCATAAAGTTAAAGGGGGGGGGGGGGGAGGTTCAAAAGTTCACAAAAAACTATAAAAATATTCAAGTATTATTATTCAAGTGAGGTATCAAAAATCGGGCCCACGACACTGAGAGAAAAATGCCGAAATTTTAATGTTGCAGTCACAAAATGAGGATATGGATCGTAAAAAAAACTTTTTTTGTAGTTTCTTGGTTGTGAAAATGCTATGATTAAAAACATTTGTAATAATATTGACAGATATATCACTCCAACCCAATTAATAATAAAATTAATTTGCACGCTTCAGGTTTCTTGGAGAAATTACAAAATGTAAAGACTAGTAAAATTAAAGACCAATACAAAAAAATCTGATGTAGGCAGTACATGACATTCCCTGCAGACATATTCATGTTCTCTTTCACTTACAACATTCTGTCTGTCCATTTGCATGACAACTGCGGTAAAAATGACTTTATCAAAATTAAATTTTAGTATGTTGTTCAGATGGTCTGTGGGACATATGGGAAAGTAAATGAATAATATCACCCAATTAGTTTTGGATTGAACCCAGGTTGAAAAAATGAAATATATTAAACCCTATGAGACTTAACTTTTCAAACATTTTTTAAACAAATTTAAAATTCACAAATTGCTTCGAAATTTTTAGGAAATATTCAAATTATCCCATAAAATATATAAATAAAATTTCAGCAAAATATGTTTGGTAGTCTTTTAAATAAAAATTAAAATGATAATTGCATCCATATTATATCATACCTGCCAACCCTCATCGAAGAAAATTCAGTAGATTTCTTAAAGCGCGCATTTCAATGTCATAACAAAAGTTGCAGTATAAAAATAACATACATTTAGAGAAAAATAGGGATTTTTCTCAACTCCATCCCCCCCCCTAAATTTGAATTATATACATATTTATAAATACACATATACACAAGAAATAAAGAAGACTAGTTTTATGACAGCTACATTTTATTTTTTATAAAAGTTGCAGATTTGGCTTTTAATAAAAATTTACTATCTAGTTGATGCTCATAGCATTTACCATTTAAATTACATTTCATAACGATCACGTTATCTAGGTTATCATCAGAAATTGAGGTGAGAAATTTAGTTTTAATCTTTCGTAGGTGGCTAAAAATACGTTCACACTCCGTATTACTTTTATTTGTCTAAATCATTGCTTTAATACCACCTTTTGGAAAATATCCCTTTACAGAGTTCATACTACCCATTTTTCAAAATAGAAAAATTTGATATTCTGCAAATATAATTAAAAATTAACCTCAATAATTAGCCATAATATGAAAATCAATTAGTTCAGTCTATCTAATATGCAACATTTAAATGATGGAGATGAATGGAAAAAGATACTAACGTACTCTCGGCAATTCACGAGATGTAACTGAATTGCACAATTGCACTGTTTATGCAAAAATAATTAAGAAATTAACCATAATAATTAATCAGAATATGAAAATAAGCTAGATTAGTCAATCAAAAATGCAATATGTAGAAGATTGAGATGGATGGAAAAAGATACTATTGCACTTTCGGCGATTCATGAGAGCAAAACTGAATTGCGCAATCGCAATGTTTATGCAAAATTAATGAACAAAATAACATTTTAGCGATTTATGCTGAATTAGACAACTTTTGAAGAAGTATATTTATTACTTTCATAAAACAAACGATTGAGATCTTAATTTACATTACAAGCGGCCGTAAATCTACGTTAATTTGATTGGCATTACCCTGCATTTTATTATGGATTTGCTACGATCTCGGGAATGGTAGAAATCAGTGCTAAAAAAGCGGAAAATCGACATTTACGAGGAATTATACCATGTCTGGTTAATTGATACATTTAAAACAAAAAATGCCGGAGAATTTCGTTAGTAATCTGGAGGCCGGAGAAGTAATGAAAAATCGGGAGTCTCCGGCCCAAATCCAGAGAGTTAGCACGTCTGTATCTGTAATCTTATGGACGTACTTTTGATCAGAGAAAAATTTCCCACTTAGCTAAAAAAATCCCTTTTATAGGGAAAATTTTTGAAATATTATTCCTAAACGTAGGGATTTTTTCAAAAAATCATTAAAATCGGGAGATGTGTCTTCAAAAGCGTGAAATCAGGAGAAACACTCAAAAACCGTGAGTTTCCCGCCAAATTCAGTAGAGTTGGCACATATGTTATATAAAGAGATCACGTGACCCAATTCAAAATAAAATATGGAATCCACCTTATGTCAACATCGTTATTTTTAAAGTTCTTTTTAATTTATATTTAGTGCTGCATCCACCTTAAAACCACTTTATTTTTTACTAGCTGCCTTTGGAGACCAGCCCGTTCGCTACCCTTGAAAATTCTGACCGTGGCAAACTTTGTTTTAGCTTAATGACGTTAAAACTAATAATGAAATTTTAAGATGAAAAATAATGTATTCCAAAAACAAAAACATTCATTATTTAAGTTTGTATATATTAAAAGTTTTTTTGTTTTTAATAAAAGCATGAAACAAAATTATAAACACCCATAATACCAATAGTCCACTGTTAAAATAAACTCTAAACTGAATAGAATGTTTACAAATTAAACAAATATCTAAATACAATTCTAGAATAGAAGTCGAAAACCTGTTAAATCAGAACAATATATAGCCCCTGTTTAAATCAGAACAATATATAGCCCCTGTTTAAATCAAAACAATTTTAAAACAATATAAATAAAATACACTATAAGCGTGTAAATACACTTAATACGTAATGTTATAAAAAGAGAAATCTATATTCTTAAAAGAACAATAATGAAGTAAAATAAATTCTTATCTTGATAAGGATAAACCGCTCCAAAGAAACTGCTAACATAACAAAGTGAAAGGCTTGGGTTGAGTTGTAAGAAAAAATGTTTTTAAGAAATTAATAAATGCATTTCAAGCAAATTGAAATTTAAAATGAAAAGTAATTTATTTCGAAAATAATAATTTATTCCAATAAAATGGATGGTTTGTTTTAGTTTAATGATGTACATTCATTATTTGGCAGGCACAAATATCGAATGTTCCATTTGATTTCGCTATGCGTAAGAACCGTGACGTCAGAACCTCACCCACCTCCCCTCCACCATAGAAACACGGTGCGTCTGCATGCACATGTGGGTGAAAAATGGATCCCTTCTTTCGTGGTTTGGCCAAGAAATTGAAAATCATTACTTCCTTAAAATCTGGATCGTGCAGCTACTTTTTCTTATTTCTTGACCAGATTGGGCTTGCAAGAAAGTCTGATCTTTAAGCTTTCTAAAAATGTAAATTATTAGTTGAAATTGTCGGTACTTTTCCCGACGCGAGGATTCAAAAACGAAAGTTCGTTTTTTTGAGCCAAAAGTGACTTTTGTTTTAAAATCTTTATATTTTTACTCACAATTGTTTGCTCTTTCCAGTTGTGTGATTTGTTTTTTTCTACGACGTCTGGATGGTGGAGAAAAAACGGTCGAAATTGCATAAAACATTAAATAACAAAAAAATAATAATAATTCAAACTTTAAAAATCGGTTTTCACGTGTCACCTTCCCACCCCCCACAGTCTCCGATTGTCAAATTTCGTAGTGCTGTGATGCGCGGTCGCTGAGCCTATAGTGTATAAGACACACAGACAAACATTGCCTTTTATTATTATGGTTTTTTTTTTCTGTGCATCTATATACTGCGTAAATGCAATTATAATATTTTTGGGTTTAAATGATCATCAAACTTTGATTATTTCTACAATGAAGCCTAATTTTCATGTATGGAGAATGTAAACACATCCAGCTGTAAGATGAGTTGTTGTTGTTGAAACCCAGACCGTCCGACCTACCAGAAAGGAAGATGAGTTGTATAAGAATTGCTGAATTTCTTTAAAGCAAAATTATTTAGCTCTGGAATCTGCAATATATCTGATATGAATGAAACATTCATTGATCTTACATAGAGAAGCAGATGGTTCTATAGTATTGCCTTTTTCAATTAATTTTTAGGCATAGCATAAGAAAGTACTTTTACCTCCATGGTTTTAAGTTTTATAAATTATTGTAGTATTGTGATAATTTTAAAAATATCACGCTGAATGAGAGGAATGGAAAAAAGTTAATGAATAAAATATTCATTGCTTTTAGAGAGCCAGGCGATTTATATTTTGATGGCGTTATTTGAATAAAGTTCATTTGTTTTCGATGAAGTCTTCAAATATAATAAATTATTGTAGTATTGTGATAAAAATATAACCACTGAATGTATCGAGTTTTAGAAATGTTTTAAATAAAACTGCATTGCAGGTGGAAAGTGCTTCATAATCAATGTTTTATGCATGATTGATCTTTCTTGTTTTAACAATTCATTAAATTGAGTTTAATTGCACAAAATAAACAGCATTTGCACTTTTAAGGTTTTTTTTGTTCAATTTTATTTGGTAACTGGACATATTTTGAAGGTGGAGTAACAAAAATGTGAAAAAACTAAAATATTTAGATAACGGTTAGTCCTAGAGTAATGGGGTTGGTCTTATTCTTTTTGTCAAAAATTACACATAGGCATTTAATTGATGCATTTGAGCATACATAGTCTTTTATTTTAGATTTTGGCAATTATTGCAGATCATTTCTTAAAAAAAAAGGCATGTTCTTAATTTCCTAATCGTACCAAAATCTAATCAACACCAGGGTCACCCACAAGTGACTTACCTATAAAACTTTATGAAATTGGTCCATTGGTTTTTGAGTTAGAGTGGACACATACATTGCAGACCGACCATCCAAACAGTTACCTTACACCTTTCTGGTAGGTCGGACGGTCTGGGTCTCAACATACATTGCAGAGACAAACACGCAGACGCACACACAGACATCATGCTAAAAATAGTTTTTTCGTCTTCTAGAGGTCCCAAAATATGTAAATCCATCGAAAACTCGAATTGCGATTTTCGACACTATTCCAGTACTTTCCCTATACATTACTGTGTATTGCAGGGGAAGTAATATACAAGTGAAGTGTTAAAAAATCCTACACATCAAGACTAAGAGAAAAATACCAATTTTATTTTGTATTTGCTAGGAAAAGAGAAAGGGACAACAAAAAACGTTCGTTATTCGAAAAAAAATTCTGCTTCCTGGGATAATCTAACCCAAAAAGGACATGGGATCCTTGCATTGATTAGAAAAAGGGTAATAAAATAATTTGATATGGGCAGCACATGATTTCCCTGCGGCCTTATATTCACATTATGTTTAACTGGTCCAGGTTTGGCTTCTTTGCTAACAAATACTCCCCCGCCCCCCCCAACAAAATTTCATCAAGGATTTGTATCGATCTCCCAGGAATAGTAGAAATCAGTGCTAAATAATCCACGTTTCTGCGGAATTTTACCATGTCTCTTTAATTCAGTGGCCGGTGTGTGAATAAATGAAACACTGTCTGCTAATAATATTTGATATGGGAATCAAACTTCTACCTCTAACCTGACTCTTAAATTTCAGTGGTCAACACTAACTACTCTTATATTGGTCAACAAAATGCATAGAAAAGATTAGGTATAAAAATGCAGGTTCTCCCAGCATTTCATATTTATATAGAATGTTTTTTAAATGTTATCAAATATTAGTACCTCACATAGTAATCCAGTACGTATCTCTGGACCCTTGGTATCTAGAGCAACAGCTACTGGATATGAGGGGATTCCAAGATCTTCACTGACAATCTTCACAGCCTCACGGACATTTTTTATTGTTGCAGCATGATACTAAATGAGTAAAATTTTAATTATATATAAAATTTTACTATAACAGTTTGTAATAAAAATATTACACAAATGCTTCAATTGTTTTAAAAATAATTTTAGTAAAAAAATTATAAAATGTTCCTTACCCAATATAGATATAAGAAGCCACTCTACTGGATAATATTGAGTATAGATTCAAGTTGAGTTACAAACAGATAAAAGATAAAATAAATATAGTCTTAAGCAGTGGCAACACAGATGGGAGAACTTGACTAAAGGTAGAGCTCTCTATTCTCATTTACCCGAAATGCCAAATGGACTTTGAGACTTTTACATAAACCAAGTTCCAACCAAACACGGGTTCTTTAGACTATATCAAAATAATTCTTCCAAACAGAAGGAACCTGTCACTGTGGACTGGCAGTCAGCTATGCAAACCAGTCTTGTTTCAGAACATTAGAAACAGTTCTTTCCCTATAATTAAATTATAAGGATGTATCTATTCTCAAACTTTACATACATCCCATTTCTAGATCTGATGTTGTCCAGATTATGAATAATTTACTAATTAACCCTTTCCGGACAGTCGACGCGCCCACGTATCGGCTGAGAACTTGCATTCAAGGACAGCCGTCACGCATAAGCGTTGAGAAAAAAAATTTACCCTAAAAGACGGCGGTCACGTATGCGCGTTTTCATAGGAAACATTCTTACTTGAATTTGTCTACTAGATGGCGATGCGAACAACTCCAATGTATTTTGCAGATACTTGACCTTGGCATAGGGGGGATCCAATGAATTAATTCTCCATATGAAGCTGTGAAATGTGATTTTGTAATATAAATAAACAGAGTCCTTTTCGCAGCATCTACTGTTTTATAACTGAGTTTCGATTCTCGTTTTGTTTTTCTCTTTATGATTTCGTTGGTAAATCATAGGAATATAAGGGAGTATTTTTTCAAGTTTGGGATTTAGAGGAATGCGTGGCAGTGAAATTATTAGGTTATTTTGGATGAAAGAATGGTTGGGCCAGGACATTTTCTTTCTGTGGAAGAATATACTCATATGATAAACAAACCGGGCAGCAATGAAGTAATGCAGATAGTAAAGATTCGTGAAACTGGTATTTCTGAAGATGAATATGAAAATGCAAGTGATTCTTCAGAATCTGAGCGTATTATTATTACAACGCCGCAAGCTTCAGTAGCTGTTTCTGCGAATGATGTTAGGACGGGATATTTGACAGATATGAATTCTGTTGAGTTTTTGAGCATACTTGGAATCAATCACAATATTACGCCGCCTAATTTAGATAAGGAAATTAATTTTTTTAGCATATTTTTTGATGATGAATAGTAGAATTCATAGTACAAGCAACTGATGAGTATTTTGTAATGAGATTCGTAGGAAAAATATACAGCCAATAGAAAATAAATATTTCCTTTATTCCTGAAAAAAGTAGATTTCTGTGTTGAATAAGTGATTTTTAGTGAATTTATTTCGAGAGTTAGGCTTAGAGCAAAAACTTAGCCGTCCTTTAGGAACAGGAGGACGGTTTGGAAGCGAAGCCCTCCGTCTTTTGGGCCACGGTAGATTCGGAATGCCGCCGTCCAGGAAAAGGTTAAGGAAATGGACTTTTAGACCTGGTTTAATGGTTATGGTTTCTACTTGTATCTTGTTATGATTGACCTTGCCTAGTTTTTCTCATTTGTAACCTAATATAGTACAAGTTTTTACAATTGTTTGATTTTGTATGGTGCATGTTTTTTAAAATGTTTCCTTTTAATCCATGATTATGTACATATTGTATATAAAGTGCCTTGCTGTCTTTTATCAACTTGCTGCCTTTTACATACTCTATTTTGTAAAAATGTGTTTTTACTTGTTTGTGATTACAAGTATTGATTACTAGTTTGTGTATTTTTACAAGTTTACAAGTTTGTAAATTGTATATAACGTATTTGAAGTATCATGTGATTTTTCTAATAATGTATAATTTCTTTTATGTGTATTGCTCATGGGTATTTTTTCTAAGTACTATTTTTGGTACTCTGTTTTTACCAATATCTTTAGAATTGTCTATATGGTACTATCGCATGTTTAATTAAGTTGTGTGAGGTTAGTTCATTCTAACTCAAGTTAATTGTAGTTAAAACTTTTTCTAAGTGGTATTGGGGCCAATGACTACCCATTAAAGAGGACAATGGTAGGACGAGTTGCCTGTTTCTTTGCCTTTCATTTCTTGATGGACCTTTGAAACAATACCTTGTTGGATGTCCATGTGATTTCTGTTTTCAGAACTAATAGTTCACTCTGTATTTACCCTTTATGTCAGAGCTATAGCCCACCCCCCTTTTGCTGTAAGAGCTTGTTGCTCTCTTTGTTGAATAAAGTGGTCAGGGCTTTGGTGGGAGGATGAGTTTCAACTGATTGAGGTACTGGTTTGCTTTTTTGAGTACTGTTGGTACATGGTGATTTGTCTGGTGCTTGCGTTGTTCAGTTATGTTTCAATGAGAAAATATTTGTTACAATCTCCTGATTTTTTTTATAAAAGAAAAATGATTATGTCTGCCAATGTAAAAATGCAATTATGTAAAAAGCCATATATGGTTTCTTTATACTGAGAGGATAGTGGATCTGACAAAGGCAGTGATTCACGCACATGGATCTATTTGACTTCAAAAAGGACACGACACCAACCAACCATATATGGTTTACATCAAAATGGTTGAGAGTGGTACTTAGAACTTGACTATGTTCTCAGAATGCTGAATTTTGTTATATTGAAATGGTGTAATTGTGCATATATTTATAATAACAATGTCTTGTTGATTGTATATGTTGATAACATTATTGTATTTGCTAAAAATCAAAATGGATTACAAAACATAGTTTCACTTTTAAATTCTAAATTTGATATTTAGGTTTTAGGAAAAATAAAATTATTACTAGGTATTGAGTTTGAGGAAAACCAGAAAACTATTTCATCCATCAAAATGATTCATAAGAAAAATTTGTGAAAAATTTTCAAAATTTATGTAAAATTACGTAATACTTGTAAATACCAAAGTTTGCCAATATCAAAAGGTATTATACTAAGTAAAACAGATTGTCCTGCTAATCAATTTGAAAATGAACAAATGAAAAACTACCCTATAGGAATTTATTAGGATGTCTTTCATTTCTTGCCAGTAGAACTAGACCTGACATTTGCTATGCAGTTAACATACTTTCACAATTTCCAGAAAACCCAGGTATTAAACACTGGAATTGTTTGTTTAAATTGTTAGGATATGTAGATCAAAATTAAGATTTTAAATTAAATTTATTTAATACCCAAATTATAAATCTTAAATGCTTTTCTGATTCTGATTTTTCAGCTAATCGAGATGATAGTGTCATTAGGGGGCATGATATTTTTAATTTACAATGTTCCAATATCATGGAGGACTTTTAAGCACAAATGTGTTAGTCTGTCTACCATGGAGGCAGAATATATTTCCCTAACAGAATCTGCAAAAGAAATGGTGTGGGTATAAAATATTTTAATGGAATGTCAAAAGCTTGGAATTGAATTGGGCAACAGTTTAATATACTGCGATAATCAAGCAGCCATTAACTTTTCCAATTCCCTCATAGTGAATCACCGTACAAAACATATAGATGTAAAATACCATTTTTTAAGAAATTTAGTAGAAAAGAAACTTTTTGAAATTAAATTTATTAACAACAAAAATAAAGCTGGTGGTTTTAATAAACCAATAACTAATAAAATAATTTTTTAATTCTGTGACATATTTAAAAGAAAATAAAAATTACTTACAAGCAAAATAAAATAAAATGAGAAATTTTTTCAAATATATAAACTTTTTGAAAATCCCTCAAATAGTAGATTAGTTACTATTGAGTTTCAACTGTGTGGGGATGTTTAAAGTTTTTTATACAATTTATAAACTTTTGAAAAATCCTCCAAACAGTAGGTTAGATACTATTGAGTTTAAACTGTGTGGCGATGTTTAATATTTAAAATTCTGATACAATATATAAACTTTTTGAAAAATCCCTCAATCAGTAGATTAGATACTATTGAGTTTCAACTGTGTGATGATGTTTTTGATAAAGCATTTAAATGATTCTCCTACTACTAGCATAGATATTTTTTAGATATTTTTTTATCGTGCTATGTGTTTATACATTAATTAACATTGTTTATAGCCTCTTTATACATAAAAATTTGTAATTTTCACTTTTTAATGAAATATGAAATGCTTTACTGTATTTTTTTCCACACAATCTGCAGGAGGGGGCTGATTGTTGGAAACACTATGTAAACAAACTCACATATCTGCTTAAGGATACGGTTAAAATCTAAAGGTTAATTTCATCACAGTCTAGAATTTAGAAAGTTTGTTTTATGTCTCATCTGTTTTTATCTTGAATTCCTGCAGATCGTGATGTAATATGACCGGGATATACAACCGGAAATTTGCATACTCTGAGATTAACTTGAAAGTTAAGCCAGTATATGTACCCCGGTGTAGGGGGATATCAATGGTGATATTCAGTTGTATAGTTCAGTCGTGTCTTTCAATGATCTTCGGATCGTAGTCAAACCGTCTGATAACGTGAGTGAATCTCTGCTGAAATTTGTATACTATATAGTTAAATGACTGTTTGGCCAGTTATGGCCTTGTATCTAAGTTCCTATGTCTTTAAAGTTACTTTACTAAGAATGTTTGACTAATGTTAGATAGTCAATGTATTGTCGGTCTGGACAATGTTAACTTGGTCTGTATCAGCTTTTTCTATTAACTGCATCTAAGTTAAAGTTGAGAGTTCTTTCTTCTGTTCATTAAATGCCTTATTTCGTGATAAATAAAATGACGTTATTTCATCTGACAAACCATGTATTGATGCGAGTACCTGTAAATTTTTCTAGTGAAACATCTACTACCCAATATCTGCTACTTTGGCTACTAAGTTTTCTATCCATGAATTTCCACAGCCACATTGCCAACAAACTACACATTGCATTGCACCATTTCACCTTGTATACATCGAGATGGTTTTTTTCTGTCACCTAGGCTGTTGTGCACCTTTTTCTGCCTTTACCAGTCTGGTTTTGTAGTGACTGAGTCTCCTAGCTCTTCAAAAATTTAGAAATGCCACCTTTGGTTAAGTTTCCCTCAACATTTCTTCATAACTGTAGCCTTGTTCACTTAATAGTAGTACTTTACATCGCTTTCTGGGTAACCAGTCAACTCTTTGCACTATTTCTTTAATTTTATTACGTTTTACAAGGTCATTAAATCAAAAAACAAAAAAAATCAACCAACTTGATAGCAATCATATAACACAGTGATAAATGTCCTGTGACCTGTTGGCTGATTGCTAAAACAAGATGACAACTGATTGGCTCTCTAAACACTCATGCTCAGATGTGCCAACTTTCCAAACAGAAAAAGCAGGAGACTATTTTGTCACAAATACATAGTTTACTTATGACTCATAATATTTATTTAAAATTATATTATATATTTCTTATAAATAAAGCATTAAAATACTGTACCATTTACGTGCATTATGCTTTAAACTTATCTGAAAAAAAAATTTCATGAACTATCTTTTGAATTAAAGTAGTGTTAGTAACAAATCATAAAAAAAAATAACTTTATAACATTAATTCTTCACTAATTTATTAAATCTTAATGCCCACCCCTCTCCAAAAAAAAAAAAAAAAAAGCTGCATTAAATATTAGGGGTACTGGTAGAATATGAAAATTCAGGACACCAATTTTACAAAATTTCAGAACAGTAAATTAGTTGTTTAATTAGTTTGTTGATTAATAAATAAGCTGTTCCATGCATGTTCAGTGAGATATAAGGGAAGGAACCTGCAGAATCAGCAATAGTCATGCCGCTCTGTCTGCCAGGAAAATCACTTTGCAATTTTTTTTGTCTCAGAAAAAACGTGTAGTAGCAGAGAATGAATGCCAGGCCGCCACCAACAGAGGCAGTTTCAGCAGACAGATGATTGTACGAGAGGTATGGTGATTAGACTCGGAAGGGCAGGTTGGTCTATAAGTCAAATCTCAGTGGAAAGCCACCTACACACGTCCACGGTGCACCGGCTGTGGCGAAGATAGTTGGAACATGGGAATGTGGCACGTTTGAGGAGTGCCAGTACAGCCAGAGCAATGTCAGCACGTGTGAACTGACACATCTGCCGGCAAGTTTTGGCAGCCCCGCAGGCCACTTCCGTTGCAGTTTTGCAGCATGTGCAGGACATCCTTGATACTTCCATATCGACCAGGACCATTATCCGCTAATTGGTCACCGGTGACTTGCATTCATGGCGCCCATTAAGACTGCCATTGACCCAACAGCACAGACACCTTCATTTTCAATGGTGTCGGGATAGAGCCATGAGGATGGTGGAATGGCACAGGGTCATGTTCTTAGACGAATCATGCTTCTGTTTTAGCAATGACAGTCACCGTGTAAGAGTCTGGCGCTGAAGTGGTGACAGGTCCAACCTGGCTGCATCTGTTGAATGCCACACCATGGCAGCATGGTTTGGGGTGCCATCGCTTACGATAGCAGTTCACCTCTGGTCCGTAGTGAGGGCAGATAGCCCAACAATACGTAGATGGCGTGCTGTGACCGGTGACACTACCCTTCCTTCAGGGGGTGTCCAATGCCATTTACCAGCAAAATAACACCCGATCACACATGGCAAGCATCAGGGCAATTCCATGGTAAAAGGGACAAATATATTTTAAAAAGTTTTTAAGTAAATTGCTAAAGTGAATACATTTTTTTGAAGATAATGTTTCATATTTTCATAATTTAACACTTTATTTTAATAAACAATAGTTTATTTCAGGTTTTAAACTGTCTAACTGTAACTGTAAACATATGAATTTTGTAATCTTGAAAATAGCAACATTTCATTCAGCCACATGTGATCACTGGGACTTTGTTGAAACCTGAACTTTGTTTCATTTTGTAATATTGAATCTAATAATTCGCTTTTAACAAGTAATTGAAGCCTAAATCACTGGTAAGTAATGTTTTTTCTCATTTCCATTTTGTTCTAAACTAATGTTAGTCCGTTACCAAAATAGAACATTTTTTGTTCTACAGGCAGTAGTTTAAATCCAACTGCGGTAATTTTTGGTTCTGTCTTAGATACTATCAAGAACAATAAAATGGCACAGAATTTGGAAAGAAAGAGCAAGAATATTTAAAGTTATTCTGGTAACAGACTAACTAAAAATAGCGCGGTAACGGACTAACATTCTAAAAAAACTTTATAACTTGTTAAAATCAACTATCTTTTTATCAATTACATATTTTAATTTGATACCTCACTATTCTTTACTTTAAAATCTAAAAATGGATTATTTTTTATCTTAAAAATAATTAAAATGCAATTAATGTTTTGATATGGATATAATAACAGTTTATAGAATGGTACTAAATGTTACTTGAAGAATCGGCAAGAACAATGCATGTAATTTTCTGTAATAAGGCAAAATTCCAAAACTTATTTTTAACTTCAAACATCCTCCACTGTTCTTTTTCCTCTTTTTCTTATTCCTTGCCTTTGTATTTTATTAGACAACTTAATTAATGCAACAATTTTTTAAAAACATCTATTTAAAATTGTCATTGCAGGGAAAATGGTAAAAACTGCTAAGGAGAAAATAAGAGATTATAGGGCAAAGATGTCTGAATAAAAAAAGAAAAAATGCTAAAAAGAAGGACAAAATCCGAAAAGCAGTTGCCTGTAAAAAATTGACAGAGTCAAAAGAAAGCAAATAAAGAAAAGTGTTGTTCTGCCATGCGTCAATTAAGGAGGAACAGAAAAAATTCACTACAGAATACTCCTGATAGCTTTCCATATCAGACTAAGCAGTCATTTGGAAAAGCATTTCAAAAAGTAGCAAAGGTTTTGCCTAAAAGTTCTATGAAGAAAAAGGCTGTTGTTAATAGATTAGCTGAAACATATGGCTTAAAAACTGATAAGGAAAAACGAAAGCATTCAGATATTGCATTAAGTGAACAATGTATAAAGAAGGTACTTTATTTTTATCTACTGGATGATATTAGTCGACCAATGCCAAGAAGAAAAGAGTATATTCTTCTCGGAAGGAGCTCAGAAGGAAAGGAAAAGGTTCAGTGCAGATAAAGGTCTTTAACTGTCAAGGAGACATACAATATCTTCAAAACCGAAAACGCAGATTTGAAAATGCAGAAATCATCTTTTTTTAACTTGAGACCAAAGTACTACTTGCCCAAGTCAGAAACACCAGCAAACTTGTGTGTCTGCATTTACCATGCAAACATTGAATTGATTATGAAAGCATTATTTAAAGTATGTGTGGCTGTTCCACTTAAACTTATGGACAGCTTAACATGTAGCTCAGATGACCTGACATGCGCTCTTCACAAATGCAACACCTGCAAAGTTAAATTTAAGACAGAAATAAGAGATTTATTTGACAACTATGGATGATGCCTTGCCCGAGCTGCAATACTGTTATGCCGGAATTTTATGATGCTACTTTAATTAATGGTTCAAAATTTAATAATAGTGCAAAATTCGTTATTTTCCCCTTTCCCTTCAAAATTCAAAATTAATTTGTTATTGAATATTTCGGCGATTTATCTCCTTTTAATGTTAATTTGTTATCATTTTCATTGTTTTCATTATTCAAAATTATGCGCGATGCATCTTCAAATGTTAAATATCCTTTGCTAATCCTTCGGTTTTCCATTTTCGGCTTTTAATTTCGTTTCACTTCATTCACGAGTTTGCAGAAAAAAGACACATTTTTGGCCAAAATTCGGCCTTCACAGCTTATTCCCTTCGAACATCTGGAAATGGGGTGCCAAAAATTCCGTTGAGTTGCTGTGCGCTTGGCAACGTAATTTTTTATTTTCATGCCAGCCTCGCAGTTCTTGGCATATTTATTCCGTGGTATATGCGTGGAAGCTCTGCGTGAAGCGCAGGTTTTCACTCGCCAAGTTTGGCAGCTCTTGGGAAGCGAGCATGTTGCTAAGTGGCATTCAATTCCTGACCGGCATTGTGAGAGGGTTTTTTTTCTTCTAATCACTGCAGAGATCCGTGGACCGGGCCCCATGCATTGGGCGCCCGTATCTCGCGGTCGCCAGGAATATGTTTTAAGTTTTGTGCAGAATTGCCTGACATCGCAGGGCAATCCTCTCCTTCATGCTAACACTGTTTTTTTTTTGTGTTTTGAAGTGGTTGCCAACCACGGAAAAACTTCTCCCTCCTGCTAATGCTGCATTTTTAATACAACTTTAACGGGGTGCCTACAGAATGTATCGCCATTGTTTTGCTCTGCCATCGCGGGATGTACGTCTCTGAAGCTTTACTGCCGGTTCTTGTGCCTTCAGTTTTACAAGAAAAATTAATCTTGTGGCATGAAGGTGCTGCTGTGTTTAGTTTGGAAAAGTGTTGTCACCGACCGATTTCGACGTGATTTACTCAGTGCTAGCAAGTTTGTGTTCCACATTTGATAATTCCATGATTACATTTTCACATTATTCTACAGTTTTTTCGGTTGCTCATCAGTGGTGCTACCATCTATATTCCGATTTCGACCATTTTCGACATGATTTACGCAGTGCCAGCAAGTTTTAGTGTTCCACATTTGATAATTCCATGATTACATTTTCACATTATTCTACAGTTTTTTCAGTTGATCATCAGTGGTGCTACCATCTATATTGCGATTTCTCAGACATTTTTGATGCGATTTTTCAGTGTCAGCAAATTTTAGTGTTCCACATTTTGATAATTACTTCTTCACATTATTCCAAGAATTTTTTGGTTGCTCATCAGAGTGCAGGCCTTCGATGATCGGGAGCGTGCGAGCAGTGCCATTTAATTTTAAAGTAATTAAATTCGAAAAAAAAAAGTTACAATATGTTTTAAGTGTTAGCACCGAGAAAAATTTATTATCTAGAAAGCTCTTAAGTTTAAAAGTATTAATAAAGAAAATTTTTAATTTAACAATAACTGGTTGTGATTTTTTTTTGTTTGTGTGTTTTAGCTGTGCTATTTATTAGGAAATCGTTTAAAGGTAAGTGAAATTTTTGGAGTTATTAATGGTCGATATGCATTTCTGAGATGTAAATAAGGTTGAGCAGAGACCAAACAATAGAAATGGTATTTAGTAAAAGAAATTAACAAAGCGATAATTTTAATATAATATAAACTTTATTGAAAGCTATACGATCAGGCCAAATGTAAATATAATAACTTTCAAAAATAAATATAAAATATAATAAATCAAAATAGAATAATATAAAATCAATAAATAATCAGAAAATTTAAAAAGGAAGGTTTCCTTCCAACAATATGCTCAGTGGTTAATGGATGGAGAGGGAAAAGTATGCCTTATTCAGCAGGAAGAAACACAAGATATTATATTCAACAAGTTCGAAAAATAATTGCCATATTTTTTATGGCATTGTTATATTAAAAGAAAGCAATCAAGATACTTCAATACGTTGCAGGAAATTAATAATGATGAAACAGCTTTCCTTCAAGTAGACTTTAGCGAAAACTTTTCCATAATTCAGCAAGATGAGGTCTAAAGTGCTCATTGGTAACACGACCAAGTTTTATATACTACTTGTGTATGGTATTTAGGAGAAGTATTTTCGTATGTTATTGTACCTAATTATATGCTTCATGACAAATATGCAGTGTTTTTTTTTAATTCCCTGTTAATTGAGGAGATACGCAAGAAAGCACCAAAAGTGTCTGTCCTTAATATATTTTTTGATGGAGCAGGGCAACACTTTAAGCAACGCTACACCTTATCAGCAAAAACCCTCAATGATATTACAATAAATTGACATTTTTTTGCAACTTCTCCACAGGAAGGGAGCAGTAGATGGTATTGGAGGCACTTTAAAAGAATGGTTTATGAATCAATGAAAGTGGGTAAATGTGTTGTGACAGATGTTGATACTTTTGCCAAATTTGCTACATCAGCAGAATTTGTAAAAAATACAAAAATTAATGTCATTTTTATAACAAAGAAAAAATGGAAAATTGCGTTGAAGAACTGGATAAGATCTGGTGTGATGTACAACTAATTCCGGAAACACAGAGTGCATTATGTCCGATCAGTTTCATTGTTAATCATAAAATGTTCAATGACTTCTGATGACCCTCAAGGTACTATTATCTATATGTCAAAGAAAATGAAAAACACAGTTGCACCACATATACCAGACATAGGAATAAGGCACAAACGTCAGCCCGGAAAAGTGGTATGCTGTACATTGGAAAGAATATAATTATTGGTTTATCGAAAGAGCCCTTGATGTAGGCATTAATGAAGCCAAATCCTTTCACATTGAACAAACTATGCCATCTATAAATCAGTTTAAAGAGGTTTATGATATTCATTTCTCATTATTGGATATATTTCATGAACTGGAAGAACCACCAAAACCGGTATCACCAAGTCACTCTACTCAACTGTGTATTACAGCTCATGACTTTCGAGATATTGAAACAAAATTTTCTAACCTTTTTGTAGTTTTAGTATATAGTATTTGGTTAGATGGAAAAAGATAAAGCATTCTAAGCAATTCACGAGAAGAAACTGAATTACGCAACCGCACGGTTTAAGTGAAAGCCCCAGGCCGTCCGGCTCGTCCAGAGGACTTAGAGCAGCGAGATGGACGACCGGCGCACGGTTTAAGTGAAATTATTGAAAATATAACATTTTAGCGATTTATGCTGAATTTGAAGAAGCATATTTATTGCTTTCATAAAACATGTGATCACGATCTTAATTTACATTACACATGGCCATAAATCTCCATTAATTCGATTGGCATTACCGTGCATGCGGCCGTAAATTTACATTGACCTAGACAGAAGGTAATTTTCTATAGAAAACTATACAAACTTTGTAATTTGTGATATGAGATGAGGATGTTTCCCGTAGAAAT
Source organism: Amaurobius ferox (assembly GCA_951213105.1). Taxonomy (NCBI): domain Eukaryota; kingdom Metazoa; phylum Arthropoda; class Arachnida; order Araneae; family Amaurobiidae; genus Amaurobius; species Amaurobius ferox. The sequence goes on from OX578133.1 coordinate 8,959,005, forward strand.
TGCAGAGAAACCATAGTAATTGGCATTTCTGCTTTTCAAATACGCAAAATTTCAGGAAGGCACGTTAAAAATAAGGACATTTCAGGACACAAATATTTTTTTAAGGATTTTCAGGATAAGTATGACCCCTGCCATATATATCTCTCCTTAGCGCATTACCATCGAGGAGCAAACTGACCCCTTTTCCTCCGAAATTCTCCCGAGGTACTAGTCTCCCATGCTTCTAGCTGTTGTCATCAAAGACAACTGTCAGTAGTGATTACACACGTCATTTTCCCTGGTCCGGCTTCCGAAGAAAACAAATAGCCCCCACTCATCAACGAAATTTTATTACAGATTTGCTATGATCCCGGAAATCCGTAACAGAATTTTTATCAGTGCCAAAAAGTGGGAAATCTGTGTTTCTGAGGAATTATACCATGTCTGGGTAATTGATAAATTTCAAGCAAAAAAAGACAGAGAATTTTTTTAGTAATCCGGAGGTCGGTGAATTAATGAAAAATCTGGAGAGTTGGCACGTCTGCATCCTCATAGGCTAGATTCAAAAGAAGGAAAGCTACTTCATATAAACCTAAGCAAGTTGTTCTTTTTTTATGGTTATTTGGCTATAACTTTTAATAGACAATTGAACAAATGTCATTGCATTACAATCTTGATTATATTAACTACTTGATTGTATTATATAGTGGTGTTATGAGCCACCAAACCTCAAAAATACAGTTTTCCCAAAAGGTTTCCACAATTTTGGCCACTACTTTAAATTATTCTGGATAAACTCTCAAATTCCTCTGGGCAAATTGAATTGTACAATCACACTATTTATGAGAAAATAATTAAAAAAATAACCTTGATAATTAAACAAAATGTGAAAATAAACTAGTTAGTCAATCTAATGATTAGTATTTAGGGAATGGAGACAGATGGGAAAAGGATACTTGTGGATTCCCAGGGCTACACGAAAATTCACTGAAGTGTACAATCGTACTAAATGTGTGAAAATAATTAAAAATTTTAGCCAAAATATGAAAATAAGCAAGTTTTGTCAATTTAACATGCAATAATTAATTACAGAATGGAGATGGATGGGAAAAAGCAAGAAAGCTGAAAAATAATATATGTTTTCCATAATTTTATGGGTCTTTTTCGTAGTCTGTAATTTTGTTCAGAAATTCATAAGAATTACAGAAAATCTACGATAATTAGCATCTCTGCTACCATCAACATTTTCCAGGTTAAGTGACCCCTTTCCATCATTGCGTGTCATGCATTCTGTCACCAGAGAACAATATGAGACATCCAGATTGGTGTAATATATGATAATAACTCTTCTTTTAAAAAATAGGGAAACGCAGGAAAAAATAGGAAATAAGTAATTTTTTTAAAAAGTAGGGAGTGTACGAACTCCGCTAATTAAACATTTATAGAGATTTTTAATTCACTCCATGACATATTTAATCATAAAATTTAACGAACATGGTTGATGGGTAAGTTTACATGTTTCATACATTCAATGTTTTAGTAGGGGATATGAGGATAAAAATGTTAGTCACAAAACTCACATCATGTGTTCCATGTGAAAAATTCATTCGTGCAATATTCATGCCAGCATTAATCATATCCACAAGCATGCTAACATCTCTAGATGATGGACCTAGAACATAATATATGAATTCAAAGAGACAGCTTTATAAGTATATGTAAGTCATAGATACATTCTTTGTAATAGCTGATTAAAATGTTGAGAAAAGTACCATATACTCAAGAATAGCTAACCTTTCACATTGATCAGCTTTACAAGAATAAGTTAGAAAGATCCAAGATTTTGGTTCCCAGTAACAGAATGTATCTAGCTGATGTGCGACAAAGACTGGTGGTTTGAAAATTTATCCGCGACTTGCACGTTGTCTTAGCTTCTGGGTTCTTCATTAGTTGCTTCCAAAATTGGTCATTTTTTGTATTTTTTTAAATATATAAAGTTTTACATACTTTTGTTAATTATTTTAATGATTCTATTTAAATTATATTTATTAAAATGAAAACTAAATTAATATTTAATTAAAGTTATGATCATGTGGTACGCATATATCGAATATTAATTTATACCCTCAAAATGACTATTTAAGAGTACTTCTCATTATTTTAATTATGTTATTCAGACAATGACTCTGTTTCATTAATTATATGTTTGAGAAATAGTTTGAAATATCAGGGGAGATTCAAAAGATTTACGAGAAAATATAAAACTTTTTTCTGAAAATAATGCGAGCAAAAATTCATAGAAATATATTTATATTTTTAGAGCAATATTAATTATTACTATCATCTCATTTTTGGTATTTATTAAATTAAAAAACTTATTTCTAATTATTAAAACTCATTTTTAATTTTTTTCTAATATAAAGTTTATTTATAAGTCATTGTCAGTTAGTTTCTTCTATCTTTTCCATTTCTTAAAAGTTTTCCAAATTTACAGATTTTTTTCTAAACATATTAAACATTTATGATCACTGATTATTTTCCAACCTTGTTTAAAATTGTACCAATGTTTTTCATTATAAGACTTTTAGGTATTTCACAGAAGAAAATATTTACCATGCTATGTAGCATTTAAATACTTTAGGGGCAATTTTAAATCCATTTTTTCACAACAATTAAATCATTCAAGAATTTTTAGATTTAATTTTTAGCAATATCACAGATTACTTTTGAAATATTGCTTGTCCCCCCCCCCCTTGTTTTCTCGTATTGATATTTTTATTCTTTATTTTCCCAAATGAAGGTCCATTTGCAATAATTTATTGCTTTTCTTTTCATAGTTAAGGAGGCCAGACACACATTTCTGTTCAAATTAATATTTACTGCTAATAATTCTCGCCGATTTTTATTAATAATTTATATTCCTGTTTTTACCATAATTCTTTCAATTGTGATATTTCGATTATTTTTCCTTCATTTCATCGGACATTATTAATATAGTTTTGTAAGTTATTTTTTTAAAATCAAAGACAACCAAAGAAGTGGTTAAAAAGTCATTTATTAAAATCTCTTTATTATGATGTACAAAATCACATAGTCAAAGAGCTTTCGGACATTATCATGCCCTTCATCAGTGGCAAAGTAAAATAAAGTACAAATAAGTGCCTAAGTATAGGCCATATCTACCAGGCAAAATTTACATACATCAACTACATACAAAATTACATATATCAATTTATATATTTTTAATTAAAAAAAAAAAACGAGGTAAAATACAATTAGAAAAATGCATTTTACAATAAGAAATAGAGTTTAATAACCAACATGAATGTCAATAAAAAATGAAAAGCAACTACTATTGAATTATTAAAAAATCATGTAACGGCTTGACCCGCAGAGGGTCAAGAACAAGTCGCCAAGCATAACTAAGGGTGAGAATGGGGTCAAAATTACAAATAGAATTATGGTAAATATAAATAAAAAGGGATTCATAAAGTAAAATATTACAGAGGTTATTGCAACTAATTAAAAGAAAAGTTTTATTAAACATAGGCTGAAAATTGTCAATTACATACTGGGCAAGAGCCGAGGATAGTTTACCATTTTTAACATCACAAGCATGTGCATCTAAACGAATACCGACAGTATGTTTATTACTGCCAATATAGAACTTGAAGTTATTATCGGGAGATAAAAGGGGGACAACATACACCCCAGCCTGACTTTTGAAATTGTTATTAACCTTATATTTATCGGAAGGGATACAATTAAATAGCGTAGAAACAGTAGAATGAGCAGGCTTGAAATTAAATTTATGGCAAAAATGAATTAAGAGGATTGAAAATTGTTGAGTGATAAGGAAGACTAGATTTATACGGCATAAGATTAGAACTGGAACAAGCTTAGTATTCGGATTCATAAAATTATTAAGAATATGGGAAAAGATTTTATAAATGAACTCGAAAGAATAACCAGCTTCATAACCAAGGTTAAATATAAAATCAATTTCAGTAACTAAGGCCAGAATAGATGAACAAATATTAAAGGCACGATTAAGTTATTAACTTTAACCGTATCATCCTATTTCTTCTAAAAGAAGCTTTTTTGCAGAGTTCAGACTCTTTTGCAAGAACCCATTTCCAGGAGGTTTTAAGGAGTTTTCCAGGAGGGTTAGAGCATTATTCCAGGAGTTTTTCTACACATTAAAAGTAGAAGCGAAACAAAGATTCTACAGATGTTTCTCTTTCAGCCATGTCACTTAGTTTTATACCAACTACACCACTCTGGTCATATAAAAATTTGTCTTAATTACAATGCACCAATAAAGGAAAAGTTTGCCAATTTACACTCCATAATGTATTAAATATCAGTGATGGAACAGGGTCCATTAACAAATTTCTTCTTAGTCATGTTGTTTAATAATTTTTTAAATGAATCCAACATCCACTTGGCTGGTATGGGTGGTAACCAAATATTTTGTTTTCCATTTCTTCATATATAATTTCTTTGAAACTCAATGGGTTTTTGGGGAAAGGGGTATGACCCACAAATCCTTCTCCTTCAGCAATGCCTCTACTCACATTTGCTTTGTACTGCTGCATATTGCTGCTTTCACAAGATTTATATGAATAATGGCTGCTTATAGTTTGAGTAATCTAGACAGGAAATTTTCATTCAGTAATGACTAGAGTGATTCGATTTGCGATAAAAAAATTGTTTGCAATGATAATCAGAAAAATATTTGATCAAAGATTTAAATTTTTTTATATATATTTTTTTATATAAAATGTTCAATTTTTTAAACTAAACAAACAAAATATGAATATATTAGTCTTCATTACTAAATAAAAAAGAAATTCCAAAATCCTTAATAGAACATGCTTGGCTTAAACTAAAAAATAAGTAGGAAACAGAACATGCTTAGCTTAATAGAAAACAGAATATGCTTAGCTTAAACTAAATGTATTTATACAAAAATTTTTTTAAAAAAGGGCCAGAGCGCTTTCGAGCATAAGTGCGCTCTTCATCAGTGGCTACATGGAAATAAAATTTGAATCGTTCATATATAGACCAGATATAGCGACAAAATTTGCATAAATACAATTTACAAAAGAATCTACGTTTAGGCAAGGATAAACCGAAAACTATAAAATAATTTTTTTAGAGTTTCAAAAATTCCAACAACAAAAGAACAGCATATTAAATTACAATTTAATTACAGAAATCGGAAAAAAAAAAGGGAGGGGGGGCAACCAAGCATAATCCCAAAGATGAAGACGTCAAAGATAACTTTGCAGAGACTTGAATTGCATGGAGTCGAGAATGAGTCGCCAAGCGTAACTCAAATGCATAACAGGGTCAAAATTACAAACGGACTCGAGGTAGAAATAAATAAAAAAGGATTCAAAAAAGGAGAATATCACGAGGGTTATTACAACGCATCAAAAGGAAAGTCTTTTTAAAAAGAGGCTGAAAATTATCTTTAACAACAAATTGAGCAAGAGCCGTAGAAAGTTTACTATCTCTGACATCCCGAGCATATTCTGCTAAACGGATGCCAACAGTGCGTTTAGTACTTCCAATATAAAATTAAAAATTACCATCGGTGGACAACAGGGGAACAACATACACCCCAGCAAAGCTTTTAAAGTCATCCTTATCACCCAGTTTATCAGACCGAATACGGTTAAATAAAGAAGAAATATTAGAATGTGCAGGTCTGAAACCAAACTCAGAACAAAAATGGATAAAGGGGCGGAAAATCCGAGGATTGTATGGAAAACTAGATCTATAAGTCAAACGATCTTTTAAGGCAATAAGTTTAGTATCAAAATGTGTATATTTACGGCGAACTTGGAAGAAAACCTTATAAATAAACTCAAAGGAGTAGGCATCACTTTAAGTGATGAAATTGATTTTATTTTTGGCCTTGGCCGTGAGGCTGCCTTCTCCTTTGAGTTTATTTATAAGGTTTTCTTCCAAGTTCGCCGTAAATATACACTTTTTGATACTAAACTTATTGCCTTAAAAGATCGTTTGACTTTAGGTCTAGTTTTCCATACAATCCTCGGATTTTCCGCCTCTTTATCCAATTTTGTTCTGAGTTTGGTTCCACACCTGCACATTCTAATATTTCTTCTTTATTTAACCGTATTCGGTCTGGTAAACTGGGTGATAAGGATGACTTTAAAAGCTTTGCTGGGGTGTATGTTGTTCCCCTGTTGTCCACCGATGGTAATTTTAAATTTTATATTGGAAGTACTAAACGCACTGTTGGCATCCGTTTAGCAGAACATGCTCGGGATGTCAAGGATAGTAAACTTTCTATGGCTCTTGCTCAATTTGTTGTTAAAGATAATTTTTAGCCTCTTTTTGAAAAGACTTTCCTTTTGATGCATTGTAATAACACTCGTGATATTCTCCTTTTTGAATCCCTTTTTATTTATATCTACAGCAAGTCCGTTTGTAATTTTGACCCTGTTATGAATTTGAGTTATGCTTGGCGACTCATTCTCGACTCCATGCAATTCAAGTCTACAAAGTTATCTTCGACGTCTTCCTCTATGGGATTATGCTTGGTTGCCACTCCCCCCCATTTTTTCGATTTCTGTAATTAAATTGTAATTTAATATGCTGTTCTTTTGCTGTTAGAATTTTTGAAACTCTAAAATTGTTTTATAGTTTTCGGTTTATCATTGCCTAAACGTAGATTCTTTTGTAAATTGTATTTCTGCAAACTTTGTTGCTATATCTGGTCTATATATGAACCATTCAAATTTTATTTCCATGTAGCCACTGATGAAGAGCATACTTATGCTCGAAAGCGCTTTGGCCCTTTTTAAAAAAAAAATTTTTATACGTCTTATAGGAAGTAAAATAAAGAGGATGCACTCTGTTGCACATTCAAGAATAGCAATTACAATCTGGTCTAGTGCTTTTTCATTATTATTATCAAGAGTGCACTTTCCCAGGAGAGAGTCAGTTAATTCCGCATATTTTTGCCAATTTGCCTTTTATAAGTTCCAACGAGTGGTTCTAGGCTCGTCTTTAAGTTCAGGCTTGATGATTTCAGCCATTAAGATCTTGTGGCCCGCTCCACCAGGGGCAGTTAGAAGTTCATGTTTGATAGGAGGAGTTAAGTATGGGTGGGCCAGTAAAAGGTCAGGATGTGAAGTACCACCTTTAAAGGAAAGGAAGGTAGGAAAAGCACTAGAGTTTTCAATGAACTCAATTTGGTTTGAGTCAATAAAATCCTCCAAAATATTGCCAACAGAGAAGTTTTGTCCATAGTCCCATCTCTTTGAGTGGGCATTAAAATCACCAAGAATAAAAGAGTGTCTATTCCAGTCACTGATCAAACAGTTTAAATTAGGCTTATTTCTTGGAGGGTTATAAACAAAGGTAATACGGAAACCCTCAGAGTTTTTCCATACTCTAATTTCAAAAGCCTCCATTAAGTCATGAGCTATCATAGTGTTTAATAAAGGTATCAGTCGTAAGGGAGCGTTTAATAAAAATGATTATCCCAGAGGCTACTTGTCTTGAACGAGGTAAGGAATAGGACTGATATTGGTCAAGAGGATAGAACTGGTCAGCGGCAGAACCACTTTCAGCAATACCAATAATGTCTGGTTTCACTTGGTGGATAACGGTTTTCAATTCGAGGAATTTGTCCTGTGTGAGGCCACCAGCATTCCAAAAAGGAATTTGAGGCTTTGTTCTTGCTCTTAAAAGAGCAATTTTTTTAAAGATATCTTCATCTGCTTAAACCTTAAACCGGCTTCAATTTGATCTGTAAAAGTTAAAAATTATTCTCCTTTTAAAAATCGCTCCCTTACAATAATGGGAGATGTTTTATCACGTGATCTGCAGGTGTTCGTTGTTTCTTGTGAATCTATTTTTAGAAAGTTTTCTGGGGTAGGAAATTCCACCCCCTTTTGTGGAGGGGTGAGGGGGTGCTTCGCTTGTGATTGGATATTTTAAAATAGGAACACGTGTTCCATAGTGTAGGTGGGTTAAGAGCGATATCTTTTCTTTAGTTTTTATTTAAAAAATATTTACGTGTTGTTTCAGTTACATTAGTTGTAGAGGTAATATTGTTGAAGAGGGAAAATGTCTAGTATAGCAGGTAAGAGAAAGCACGTTGTGGTATCAATGGGAAAAATACTTAATGCTATAAAAAGAATGGACAGAAGTGAAAATTTAAAGACAATCGCTAAAGATTTTAGTGTCAGAGAGAGTATTGTCAGCGACTGGAAGAGGAAACAGAATGAGATAGAGGCATTTTGTATCCGATTAACGTCAAAGGATGGACTTCAATCACGTTTAACATTGAAGAAGCCTAAATCAGAAAATTTGGACCAGGCATTACTTCTTTGGTTTAACCAAGAACAAGAGAAAAGAACGCCCATCAGCGATCCTATTTTAAAGGAAAAGGCATTGATTCTACATAAAAAAATTGGAAGAGATCAAGAATTTGTCTGTAGTGAAGATTGGCTAAACAGTTGCAAAAAGAGGCATAGCATCCATCAGCTCACCATTTCTGGTGAAAACTTGTCTGCTGACCCAGAGGGTTGAAGACCCAGACTGTCCGACTCATCCTGAGGACTTGAGCAACTATTTGGATGGCCGGGTCTGACCCAGAGGGTGTAAATTGTTTTCAAACCAAACTAGAAGAAATTATCACTGAAGAAAGCTTAACAGCAGAACAGTTATACAACGTCGACGAAACTGATCTGTACTATAGAATGCTACCTTCCAAAACTTTAGCATCTAAAACAGAAGCAGCTGTCTCCGGATAAAAAAAAAATAAAGATAGGGTAACTTTATCTTTGTGTAGCAATTCTACTGGCACACATAAGTTACCGATTATGCTTATAGGAAAGTCAAGACTGCCAAGGGCATTTAAAAAAATTAATATGGCTTCCCTTCCAGTTCATTATCGAGCTCAAAAATCTGCTTGGATGGACACTTTCTTCTTTAAAGAATGGTTCAACTCACAGTTTGTTCCGGCAGTTGAAAAACATTTGGAATCAAAAGGGTTGCCCTTAAAGGCAATCTTGCTTCTAGATAATGCTCCGTCACATCCAAATAAAGAAGAACTTAAGGTGGGAAATATAAAAGCAGTTTTCTTCCCACCTAACGTTACGTCACTTGTTCAACCGATGGATCAAGGTGTAACAATCTCTTAAATGAAGATACCGTCGGAAGCTACTGATAGCATTACAAAATGAAGATATTAATGTCAATCTTCTTGACTCAATAAAGGCTATCAATGTTAAAGATGTGGTGTACATGGTTGCCTCAGCATGGTCGGAAATGCCTGCTTCAGCTTTAAAGAAAGAGTGGCGGGAGCTAATGGCTCCTATACAACAAGAAATAAACGAAAAGGAATCGTCAGAAGTGACTGACGAAATGCCATCAACAAAACTCTCTGCATTAAGCTTCGCCAAAACTTTTTAAGCTGTTCAAGGCTATAGTGATATTACAGAAGTAGATGTCGAAGAGTGGTTTAAAATTGATAATGACTTGGGCGTCAAAATGTTATCTGACGAAGATATTGAGACTATCATTGATGCGCCTCAAGATGTTGTGGAAGATTCGGATAATGTAAATTCACCAACAGACTCATGAGTTTCCCACACCAATGGAATGTATGCTTTAGTTCGTTATGTTGAACAACAATCAACCTCCACATCAATAGATGTAATATTAATAACGAAATGGCGTAACTTCACAGCCAAAAGTCTGTATTCAAGTTCAAAATAAAGAAAAGTAACAGATTTCCTTAAAGAATAGTAACGCAATTGTATGTGCACTAGTACAGTATGTATTTTTAATTTTCTTGATGTAGTCTGTTAAATATAAATTTTTAATAGTAGTATAGTATGTACGGTAATTATTTTTGCCTTAATTTGTTTAAATACGTTTATAATGCACAATTTTCCTTATAAAGTAGAGTAACTATAAGAGAAATGCCATGGATTTAACATTTTTTAAATCACTCCCGTTTAACCAGATTTTCTCTTAACCGGCTTACTCTCGGTCCCAATTAAGCCGGTTAAGCGGAGTTCTACTGTGCTAGTTAAAATTTTTGAAATATAATCCCCTTCCTTTCATCAACTTCAATGTGAAAATTAGTAGATGCAAACCCTGCACTCCAAAATTAAATGATACTTGTATATATCTGTAGCAAAAAGGATATAAAAACAAAATGCTCACTAAATATACGAATTTAACTTCAAAGTTTAATACAAACCTATTGTGCAGATGATGCCTGTAAGTCTACAATTTGATGGAGGTGCATCAATATCAAGAACACTCAAATGATCCAGTAATGTGTAATCCTGCTCTCTAGACAGTGTAACTGCTTTTTTGTCTCCCATTACGTACCTGAAAAATGTATTATTTATTATCAAGAAATTAAAAAAAAATATATATATATATATATATATATATATATATATATATATGTATTTTCAATGGAATAATGAAAACACAAAAACAGACCACAAATTATATTTTGTATGTAGAAGTTAGGAACAAAACTACACACCAATCATATATATGCCAACGGCCCTACAGTGCTGAAAACACCGGGTTTCCGTTTGTTGGAATTTTACTTCTTATTGCATTGGTGAAAAATTCAAAAAACCAGTTGCATAGCAGAGCCACAGTGGAGAAAATGAAAGTAGTCAGCATAAACAAAAACTCACTTTATTTCTGTGAACTTAAAACATCATAACGAAAAAAAACATATCTATTTCCGTAACTTCGGAAAATGGTAACATCGTAAAGTTTAGTCAAAACAAAGTCTCGTCAATTTAATCATAAGACTTCAGTTAGGCCTAACAGCATCGGCCAAAAACATCGCCATAACCAGCATACATGAAGATAACGATCATATGTGATCATGAATATATATCACGAAGACAAAGTTAGATCAAGAAGCATCAAGATAATCAACTGATACAAGCACTAGCTTAAATAGCCCTGTATCATTAAAGTTGTAGTTAATGTTTTCCTTCCGGAGTATGCTAATCTCTAATCGGTTGAAGTAGAAATTAGCAACCGGAAGTTGACGTCTCAATTTGCAGGACCACAGACCATGAGGGTAAAACTTCTAAACAAATTATCCGAAAGCGATTAGCCAATTAGAACGAAGTATCTTTTGGATTTAGGCCGTACATCAACCAATTCACGTACATGCTTGTTTACAACCGAAGTTTTTCTAACAAGCGGCCCCCTCCTGCAGATTGAGTAGTCTAATCACATAAATACAAGTTGTAATCAAATTTAAATTTCAGTTGAACATATACTACATTATAGAGTTTCAAAATATCATATATAAATTTCAATGTATAATTATATTTTCCAAGACAAAGTTTAAAAAGTATAAAATACATCATGATACAACTTACATGAGAAAATAAATTTAAAAATATCTCTGTGTCAAATACAGGAGATCCAAATTTTCATATCTTATATACTTCGCCACTCAGTATAAACTCAACAGTATCTAAACTACATGTTGAGGGAATGTAAAAAAGTTTGTATATTATATTGAAAGATCTTGAACTTTTAAATACTTCGCCACACAGTTTAAACTCATAAGTATCTAAGCTACTACATGAGAGATTGAAAAAATGTATAGTTATTTTTAGTATGTATCAAAAACTTTAAAAATCTTCGCTACACAGTATAAACACATTGGTAACTAAACTACGCAATTGTGGTTTTGAAAAAGTGTTGAAGTTAATTTTTGAGAAATACAACTATACAATTTAGAATGAATTTAACTTGATTAGATTTCACATTAGAATTTAAACATCTCTTAAGAAGTTGTAAAGATTTCACAGAATTTAGAGATTGCTTCTTTGGTGATAGGTTTCGTAAAACTGTCAGCTTTGTTATTTTTGCTATTTACAAATTTAATCTCAAAGAGCTTCTTTCTTAAGAAATGATATTTAACATCAATGTGTTTGGTTCTATGATTCTCAATGGACGAATTGAGAAAGTTTATGGCTGCTTGGTTATCTCAGAATATTACACTATTTCCTAACTTAACGCTAAGTTTAGTACATTCAAGTAATATTTTCTGTACCCTTACCATTTCCTTTGCCAATTCAGTTAATGAGATATATTCAGCCTCCATTGTAGATAAACTCACACATTTATGTTTAAATGTCCTCCATGAAATAGGTACCCTATCTACAAAACATATCATGCCTCCCATTGATACTCCATCATCCCGATTAGCTGCAAAGTCAGATTCAGTAAAACAATTTAAATTTACAGGTTGAATGTTTGATAAGTTTAGTTTAAAATCCCTTGTTTTTTCTATATACCCTAGAAGTTTAAGTAAAACATCCCAGTGTTTAATGCCTGGGTTTTCCTTAAATTGGGATAAGATGTTTACGGCATAGCTAATATCAGGTCTAGTTCTGCTGGCAAGAAATCATAAACAATCTAATAAGTTTCTGTAAGGTATATTCTTCATTTGTTCGATTTCTGCATGATTTGCTGGACAATCTGTTTTGCTTAAAACTACACCTTTAGCTATGGGTAAACTAGAAATAGGATATATAAACTTAGAGAATTTATCACAAATTTTTGCGATGTATTGATTTTGATGCAGGCTTCAGGAAATCGGCAAAATCTAACCCGTCCACGAGGACAGCTATTGAAATTTTTTACCCGACCACGAAAATTTTTACCCGTCCTCCTAAGAATTTTTTTTCACTTTATATTCCTTAATATATGTGCTTAAATACATCGCACAACAATAATAAATTAGAACCAACTGCCTCACGATGAAGTGCAATAACTGCATATTCATACACCACCCCCACAGAGCTTAACCGCAGCGATGAAAGTCGCCGACGCGGAGTCTCCGATAATGGATCGGACTGGCGGAATTCTGATCTATGGGTGGGAGAGGTGACGACATTTAAATTTTCATTCATGGCACGGGAAAAGGTGGCTTTCGCCACAATTTTACGATGACACTTTTTTTTTAATGGAATCTCTAATCTCAAGGCCTTCCGAAAGGACGGCAACTTCCGAAAATTGGTCGCCCTCACCGAATTTTAACCCGGCGAGGACGGGAGATTCCAGGAAGCCTGTTTTGATGGATCAAATGTTTATCATGTTTTTCCTCAAATTCAATGCCTAATAACACTTTTGTTTTTTGTAACATTATAATGTCAAATTTAGTTTTTAGTAATGAAGTTACATAATTTAGATCCGTTTGATTTTTGGCAAATAATATGATGTCATCAACGTAAACAATCAATAAAGCCTTATTATTAAAATTATATGCACAATTGCACCAGTTAAACTTTATGAAATTGAGTTTTCTGAGAACCTGGTCTAATTCAAGGTACCATTCTCTTCCGCTTTGGTGCAAGCCATAAATTGCTTTATTTAGCTGACATACATATCCACTTTTGTTTTTGTCAAAAAATCCTGGGGGCTGTTTCATGCATATTTTTTCACTGAGATTGGCATATAAATATGCACATTTGATGTCAAGCTGAGTATGGAACCACCCTAATAAACACACAAAAATAGTAAAAAACATCCTAACGATTGTAAAGTTAATCACCGGGCTAAACACTTCTTCGTAAGTTTGCCCCTTTTCCTGGTTAAATCCCTGAGCTACAAGTCTAGCTTTATACCTGCTAACTTCACCCCTTTCATCTCTTTTGACTGTATACACCCAACGGCAACCGATTACTTTGTCGGAAGCAGGTGCAGGCACTAAGTCCTAGACACCTCTTTCCTTCATGACACCTAATTCGTCTGCCATGGCTGTATTCCATTCTTTGGATTGGGGCAAGTTAGCCGCTTCCTTGTAGTTCCTAGGAATTTGGACCTCTACAATGTTGGCTTCTGGCCGATCCCATGATCTCCCTTGATCCCCCTTTAAATTGAAAAACTTTATCACATTTTATTTTATTTTTCGCACAAAAATTTTCTATATCTTTTAATACTTCCCTTTCCTTTGTAATAGTAATAGTATTTGTAATAGTAGGTCCCTTTCCTTTGTAATAAACATCCTTTCTTGTTCCAGTCATTCTCGGAATGACTTTTCTGATCCAAGTAGTATCTGGATCGGGAACTTGACGATCATCACCAGAGGACCTAGTTTCCTTATTACTTTCAGTAATGTCTTGATCTTCCTCTGATGAATCGACTTTATCCCTCTCCACATACTCCTCATCAGACGAGTCTGGATAGGTGGGTTCGTGAGATGAAAAAGTAAAATTTTCTTTAGGTTTCTGATTTACATTGGGTCCCAGACCGCCTTCCTCTGCGTTGTACTCTTTATTAAATCTAACATGTTTAGTTTCTACTATTTTCCCCTCGTTCAAGAGCCATATCCTATACCCCCGAGTTTTCAGTGCGTATCCCACCATAATGCCCTCATATCAAATTTCCCCCTAAGTTGTTTAGGCTTGCTTACAAAAACTTGGCATCCAAACGCTTTGAGGTGAGCAACTGATGGTTTTTTGCCGTTGTACAACTCGATTTGGTGTCAGATTCTTAAATTTGTGGCATATCCGATTTTTAACGTATGCAAAACAGAGTAAAGCTTCTGCCCAAAAATCCTCCTTTAGATTGCTATCGTTTAACATTGCCCTAACACAATCCATAGCAGTTAAGTTAAACCTCTCGGAAACCCCGTTTTGTTCGGGTGTGTACGTGTTTGTTCTTTCCGCTTTGATTCCCTGTGTTTCTAAAAACTTTTCAAACTCAGTATTACGAAATTCCATACCGTTGTCAGTCCTGACACTTAAAATTTTGATATTTAGAAATATCTCTGCTCGATGTTGAAATTGTTTGAACTTATCAAGAACTTCAGATTTTCGTTGCATAGGATACACAGTTACTTTGCATGAAAAATCATCGGTTATGCTAAGAAAATATTTAGCACCTCCACGCGATGGTTTTGGCATTGGCTCGCATACGTCCATATGGATTAGTTCCAATGGTTTTTCTGATCTTATTCTGCCTATGGATTTGAACAAAATTCTTTTTGTTTTTGCCAATTTACAACATTTACAGTTGATTTTCCGAACACTGATTTTAGGCAATCCTTTAACAGCTGACACTTTACATGTGTGATGTAAATATTCAAAATTGATGTGACAAAACCTTTTATGCCATAACCTTGTATTTCCCCTGACTTCAATGGGTGATTTTACACTGCTTGAACTTTTAAAAACATCAAACTTACAAGGCTTGCTAGGTTTAAAAATACTAGTATTAAGAGTTTACAATTTTACGTTTAAAAACTTTACTGGTATTTCTATTTACATTATTACTTTGATCATTATCACAATTTATCAGGATGTAAAGGCCGTATCTATCCTGACACAAAGATAAGAAGTATATAGACCACGTACAACTGTACTTTAATTACTAAGGCTTGCATACTTCATTAATATATAATTAATTTTGGTCTATTACTTAAATTTAATTTATTCAATCACAAGTGGTTAGCATTCTAAAATTAGACTTACACTCCAGGGAAGCTGAAATCAAACATAATTATAATTAATTCCAAAAGGCTTGGAGTCAAAAGAAGAGACAGGTGTGGATCAAAATTATCATTTATTAATATATATATATATATATATATTTATTTATAAACAAGAGAAGTGACTAATATATTCATCATTCTTATAAGGATGAGCCAAAATATTGTTATCGTGATTCATATTTTTGATGTCTCAATCTTAAAAGATATTCATTTATGTTCTCATTTAAATTATTCTATAATAAATCATAACAGTTATAGATATATTCTTTCCATATTTATCCGGGGTAGCCTTAAGGCTTACTTTAATTTCATACATAACTCTTAACAGAGCGTTATCATTAATTCTAATTTTTGTTTCTCAAGAGTAATACTTAGCATCACCAAGTGTATGTTTAAGGACATTTATACATTTTAAAATTTACGTATACTTACAAAAAACCAGATGATACTGTATCTATGAATCAAATAAATGTGCATAAAACTTACATACATGATGTAGTTGAGTTCAAAATCTGGGCTTGTTCGGGTCGAGCTCAAATTATTCATCAGCAACTAAAATTTCTTTTTTCTTGTGTGTAGGGAGAGATTATATAGGCCACCAAGGGCATCATCCTAATAGGGCTGCATTCATATACTTTCACTTTCTAGTAAGTCATAAGTCCCGGCATGGTGCAATAAGTAGTTCATTTGTGAGTTGATGCTTCAATTATAGCCTTCTGCCAATTATTAGCGAATCAAAAACATAATGAGTCTGTGGACCAGGCACTATACCGTGCTTCAGTGCGTCTACAGCTCCTAAAGATCGACTAAGACTAAAGATCTAAGCCTAAAGATCGACTCTGTCCCTTCGATCACATATCAGACATTCTACAGACT
Organism: Amaurobius ferox; assembly: GCA_951213105.1. Lineage (NCBI taxonomy): Eukaryota > Metazoa > Arthropoda > Arachnida > Araneae > Amaurobiidae > Amaurobius > Amaurobius ferox. The sequence goes on from OX578133.1 coordinate 8,975,404, forward strand.
AATATTCTGTGAGACATTCCATAACACAGCTGCTCTTAAGGTTTAGCAGCTGATAATAATACATGCCACCATCAATTGGTGAGTTGAGATACCCATATCTGCACTCAATAAAATCTGAGGACTTATGTCCTTAAAAATTGGGCTCTATGTTATAGCCATGAGACGGAGGTCTGTCAGACCACTATTTAGTAACATCTTATTCAAAAAAGCATAGCGAGCAAAGTTGGCCTCTAAGCCTAACGTATGGCCCGGGACATCCGCGCTCCTGTCCGTCGTTTCGTACACACAATTCTTAACCAGCACAGCGTGGCCAAATTTTTGCAGTTGTCATTTCTGTAGAAAAGAGCCCAGAGTGGACGGTGCAAGCCGGACAACACTTTTCGACGACTCTCTCCTCTTATTTTTTTATTATATTTTTTTTGCTGCGTTAGTCAAGACGCTCTTCAGTAACATTTGCAATTGGCCACTCCTGGACTTATAAGGTCTCTTATTGGATGTAGCTGCTATAATGCAAAATCCAAGGGGAATATGTTGTTGAGTTCCCCCTTGAGGCGTTATGCCCATCTGCGACTTCTGTCCAGCTGTACTGTAAGAAGGGAGTAACTTTTCCCCATTATTTTTGGAAGTTGACAGTGAAAATGGCCATCTTCAAATGACTGCCCATGTTAACTTGAAGGGTTCAAAATTCCAGTATTAGGTTTCTGTGGGAAACAAAGTTTGTGGCTGCAAAGGAATTTTGACTGTCACGGGTTAAGCAATGTAAAAATTTCTGCACGTGCTAAGGGGGCGGGGGGCTGACCTCTGTTCTCTTTTGCAGCTGTGAGCTCATCCTGCAGATGTTACATCCCGTGTGAAAATAGAATGAAATGACTCTTTGGCCATTGCATATGCCTTTAGAAGTCTTTTAAAAGGAAACTTGTAAAAATCCAATTTTGCAAAATATTAACTTCATCATTCAAATTTAAATTCCAAAAAGTTTAACAGGTTATCGAAAACAATGTGCATTAATTAGAATTGCACAAAATGTCATATTTTTTATGACACAATTTTCAACTTTACAAGTTTTAAACTTACTTTTGTTACTTTGATTTTTAAAGACATGATCATCATTTTCAGTTTTGCAAACAGATGACTTATTTTTATTTTTACTTTTAAAATCACTAGACTTTTTAGAATTTTCCTTTTTAGGCTTAGGTTTAGCATTTACATTTCCTTTAGACTTCTCAACATTAAAATTTTTAGATTTTTTCTCGTATTGAGGTCGAAGGAAATGCGAGCCGTTATGTCTTTTGGCATAAAACCATTTACTGCCGTCAGGCTTGTAAAAAGTAAGGAAACCATTTTTCCTGGTGAAATTACATTGTTGCTCTCCTAGAATTGAAACAGCAATTAAATTTCTCCTTAATCTAGGTGAATACATTACATCTGTCAAATGAATGAAAATTTTTACACTATTTATTTTGCCATACATACTGATCGATCAGACACCTTCGATTGGGCTTTCTTGATCACCGGCAGCTAAGGACATTGTAGTTCCTTTAAGCTCTTTAAATTTGTTGAACAATTCCAAATTATTGCAAAAATGCTTAGTTGCTGCCGTGTCAACAACCCAACCGAATTTGTCGGTCGATTCAGTATTACAATTTAAAATACTAGACTGTATTTCACTTAATTTTGCATGGTTTAGTTTACAGTTCGCCTTAAGATGACCATAAGCCTTGCATACATGGCAAGGTCCCATCCGTTTATTTACATTTACACTTTTAGTAACTACACTTTTAGATTTAGATACATTTTTAGATTTAAGTACATTGAAAGCAAAAGTCTTACTTCCATTTTGTTGTTCGTCACGCTTTTGCTGAGCTATCCTGTCCCCCTCAGCGAGCAACTCCCCTTCGATGTACTTCAGGGTAAACTGGTCATCTGGTAGTCTATACAACATCTGCACTATCCCTCTAAACTCGTCGTCAAGATGTCGGATTTCTGAAATGCAACCAGGACCTCAGCCATTGGGTGTCCGGCATCCTTCAACTTTGCCAATAACCTCTTGATCTGTGATATAAAAAGTCCCATTGGTTCACCTGATGCTGGCTTTTCACTGAAAAAGTCGTCAAACAGCCTCATGAGACCTGCTCTTGACTTTGGCTCAAACTGTTCTGTCAATACTTTCCATGCTGTCACTGGTTCCTCGATTGCAGAAATCAAATCCCAGTATTCAGTTTCCAGGCTATAATAGATTATTGACAAGGTTTTCTCTTTACGCCTTTGATAATCTAATCTTTCTTTTCTTGTTGCATCCTCACTCGGTTTCTCTTCAGTTCCAGTTATGAAGCCATATAATCCGTCGCTCATAAGTGAAAACTTTAAGTCGATACTCCATGTTGAGAAATTTTCCCCGCCAAGTTCCTCCATATCTGGTGTCGTCGCCATACTTTGTTGAATGCTGCTGTGGCCCCCGTCTCGGGGCTCGTTCGTTATTTGTTGATGTTTGCAAACTACTTCACTGTTGACTAGAACGTTGTACTAGCATAGCTGCCAACTTATTTGGAGTAAAAATCAGAAGATTTTTGAAAAAAAATCAGAATAGCGCGTAAAATGAGTTTTACGGAACAAATCGACATAAATCTGATTTTCAAAGGACACAATGTAAATAATGCACAAATTATGTGAAACACACAACTGTTTTGAGATCTCTTTGGAAACAGTTGTATGCATGTTCATTTGTACATTATTTACATTGTATCCTTCATCTCTCAAAATATTTTGACAGAAAGTTACGTTATGTAATGATGATATAATTCGTTATGTAATGATGAAAAATGATATAATTCTATTATATTTAGAAAATGCAAGTTTGACAATTGCGTTTAAGAACAGGGTTGTTTAAATACATGGGCAAATTTAATTTTAACACATTCCTTTATATTAATTCTAAACTATGATTTTGTTATCTATAATAACTCATGCTTTTATTTTGTCAGTTCTGTTGAAATTAAATCATTACAAGTCAGGATTTATGAACTCAATTTCACAAAAAAACATTTTTTTACAATTGGGAAGACACAAATTTTTTGTTCTTAAACTGCAGTATATTTTTAAACACATTCATAAAATTATCATGTATTATTAAAATGTGCATTGTCTAGTGTCTACACATAAATAAAAATTGGTGGCAGTATATTTTAAAGAAAATGTTTATTTTGTTCAAAATATCTTTTCATAAAAATGTGGCAGAAAGGGCTTCAGATAGAAAAAGATTGAATTTCATGATCGTACTATTTATATGAAAATAATTAAAAAATTAACTTTTATAATCAACCAAACTATGAAAATAAGCTACTTTAGTCCAGTTAATGTGCAACAATAAGGAGAAGGAGATCGATGGAAAAGGATAATTGCGTAATCTCGGAAACGCTCGCGAAAAAAAACTGAATTTCACAATCGTACTATTTATGTGAAAATAATAAAAAAATTTGCCTTTATAATCAACCAAAATATGAAAATAAGTTAATTTAATCAAGTTAATGTGCAACAATAGGGAGATGGAGATCGATGGAAAAGGATAATAGCGTTCTCTCGGCAACCGCTGCAGAGATGAAAAAAAAAAAATTACTATTTATATGAAAATAATTAAAAAGGTGACCTTTATAATCAACTGAAATATAAAAATAAGCTACTTTAGTAAAGTTAATGTGTAATAATCAGGGGATGGAGATGGATGGAAAAAGGCAATTATGTACTCTCAGCAAAGCCTGAAAAGAAAAGACTGAATTGCTCATCTTAAAATTTAAGCGAAATATAATTTGTTTAGTAAAATAATTCTTTATTTTTATTCGCACTATAAAAATAAATTAGATCTATTGTTCTGATATGAAATCATTAGAAGAAGAAAATGGATGCAAACTGGTAATTTTGGACTCTCAACAAAAAGGGGTAAAAGTAAAACAAATATTTTCAAATGCTGTGCGAAGTTTTTTCTTCTGTTTCCCCTTTGAGTCCAATGACAACATATGCATTAATGATATATATGATAACATACATCACGGTGATTACGGAGACAAAAATCTACAACCTACAACTTTTTTTTTATTCCTTTCTGTGGGGGATTTTATGCCTACACTTCCGGGTTAGAAAGACGAGCATTGTCTGCCGTCCGTTTCTTGAACGCTGCGTGCTGGAAGTACCAGAATAAATACAGCTTGTCACACGAGAACGTCTGCGTTCATTGCCGCGTCCATTATCTGTGTTCATTTGGATTGCTTGTCACACGAGAACGCGAACGTTCTCGTGTGACAAGCAATCCAAATGCTTGGCGACATTTTGGTGTAAAAATATAAATTTGGCGATAAATCGGCAAATTGGCGCGATTTTTAGGCGTAATTAGTAAAAAATATTAAAAATCGTAAAGAAATCGATTACGCGCGTAAAATCGTAAAATAAGAGAATTTTCGTAAAAATTACGAAAAATTCGTAAAAGTTGGCAGGTATGTACTAAGGCTGCTAGGGCTCCATAACCCAGTTTGTTGGAATTTTACTTCTTATTGCATTGGTGAAAAATTAAAAAAAAACAGTTGAATAGCAGAGCGTCACAGTGGAGAAAATGAAAGTAGTCAGCGTAAACAAAAACTCACTTTATTTCTGTTGTTGTTGTTGTTGAAACCCAGACCGTCCGACCTACCAGAAAGGTGTAAGGTAACTGTTTGGACGGTCGGGAAGAACACTTTATTTCTGTGAACTTAAAACATCATAACGAACAAAAACACATCCATTTCCGTAACTTTGGAAAATGGTAACATCGTAAAGTTTAGTCAAACAAAGTCTCGTAAATTTAATCATAAGACTTCAGTTAGGCCTAACAGCATCGGCCAAAAACATCACCATAACCGGTGTACATGAAGATAACGATCATACATGATCATGAATATATATCACGAAGACAAAGTTAGATCAAGATGCATCAAGAAGCATCAAGATAATCAAGATAATCAACTGATACAAGCACTAGCTTAAATAGCCCAATATCATTGAAGTTGTAGTTAATGTTTTCCTTCCGGAGTATGCTAATCTCTAATCGGTTGAAGCAGAAATTAGCATAAACCGGAAGTTGGCGTCTCAATTTGCAGGACCACAGACCATGGGGGTAAAACTTCTAAACAAGTGATCCGAAAGCGATTAGCCAATTAGAACGAAGTATCTTTTGGATTTAGACCGTACATCGACCGATTCAAGTACGTGCTTGTTTACAACCAAAGTTTTTCTAACACTCGTTAGATCGCCGAAGTCAAGCAGCATCGGGCACGGTTAGTACTTGAGTGGGTGTGGGTGACCACCTGGGAACACAGAGTGCTGTTGGCACATTTCGGATGCGGTAGCCCGGTGGTTTGCGAGCTGGATTTGCACGCTGCCACAACTAGAGTTTCCCCCAGGCACTTTTGGAAGGGCGCAGCGCCCTGCCTGCCCTTTTGTTACCAGAACAGCACCCTCCTTGCCCTTTGTATGAGAAGAGCACCCTCCCTGTCCTTATGTTAGCAGATCAGATCCCCTGCATAGCGTTTTGTTAAGAGAGCAATATCTGTCATCAAACAAAAATCAACCAGTTCTTGTATGACCTCAGATAAGTCTCTGAGCTCTTTCTCTGCATTCATTACCTCAAATTTTGATTGTGTCCATCTCTCAATCCCAAGCATAAATGTTATTCAAACATAAAAAATATGTGCCCCTTTTTTCTAAGAAGTGTCCTTTTACTGGTAACAGCACCCTGCCCTTTTTTAATCCTGGGGGAAACTCTGGCCACAACTGCCGCCATGTTCATGTGGAGTACGATCACGTTAAACATGTGGGTCCGTACGTCCTTCCGAGAGATTGGTGATAGGGGAAGGAGGGTCCCATAGAATACTATAATTCAGAAGGTTCACTCCCATAGGACCCTATGGCAACATTTTTAACATGGGATGTCGCATAGACACTAGAACTCATGAGTTGGACCAAATGAACTACTATGTAAACAAAATACGTCTGCCAGATTTGGCGCGTTGTCGCTCGCTTGGCGATTTTTTTTAAAAACGGGAGGGGAACAAAATGTTGGGCTGTACTTTTATAATTTTTGAAACTATAGAAATGATCAGGATTTAAAACTACATTAATCTGCAACATAAATATATTCATTAGTTTAAGTAAATTGAAATGAACATAGTTATATATTTAATTCAAATAATCATAAAATGGATTAAAAAATAGACGTATTGCATTGTCTCACTATAAAACATAATGCACAAAAAATTACAAGCTAACATACTCAGACTGAAATATTATATAATATTTTCAGTCTAAAAGGTATACTGGCGTGTTGATCGTTAAATTACTTGATCCTTAATTTGTTCTGGGATACTGATAAGACCTTTTTCTTTTTAAATATAAAAATATTCATATAGTAAATATCCAATTTACATAAATGCACTATCGAAGTTGTGGAACTCAATCATTAATTACCCGAGGGTGGGGTGAATTTTCCACCATAAGGCACTTCGGTCTGGGTCTTTAACATACAATCACATTCAACTAAGAAAAAGCTATCCAAATATCAATTATTTCACATTTTAAAAAATAAGGAAAATATTTTTTAACTAATTATACCACTATCTCTTAGAATTTAGTCTAATCAGCAGTAATAACACAGCACTAATTTCATATGATGAACACATGTATACTTATATGAACACGTGTATACTTATGAACATGTGTATACTTATAATGAACACGTAAATAGGATGGTGATAACTATAATTATTTCAATTTGAATAAAAATAAATTACATACCCTGTAACACAACCAGTTTTCTTTTGGCAATCCATTTCTATGAAATAATCTAAACACTTAACAAATAATCCTTTTCACGTTACTCAAACCACGCTAGTCTGTGGTTCTAAGTTTTCGTCGAGCGAAATAGGGTTATAACATTAAAAATCGTCCTGGACCCAAACCAGACAATCACCAAACGCTCAGACCAAACCAGACCATCGCCAAGAGCGCGCCAACCCTCGTTTTAGTCTATCTCTAATGGCCGCCGCGAAAACAAAACTATCGAGGTGGCAGGTTTGTATAATATTAGTCTCTGGAGGGTGCGGTCCCCCCCCCCCCCCCCACACACACACTGGGTTCCGGTCTAAATTGGGTGGCACTTCCCGGCCGGTTACCTTACACCTTTCTGGTAGGTCGGACGGTCTGGGTCTCAACAACAACACCAATCATATATGCAGGGTCTGCGCTAGCCATTCGTCTATGCGCCAAATGCAAAAATATCGCAAAACTGGCGATAAAAAAAATTCTTTGGCGAAAAAATGGCGAATGATTTTTTGGAAACTGAAAATTTTGTAAATATTTTTTGGGAAGTAATATGGAATAAAAGTCAGATTTAATTTGGAATAAAAGTTCGATTCCAGACAAGTAGGCCTATGACATACAAGCGGTGTCTCCCGTCTGTTTTGGGGATGCTCATTCTCGTGTGACAAGCTCCAGGTATTCTTTAATTCCCAGCACGCTGTCCTCAAAACGGACGGCAGACAGCGCATTCATGTCTCTCAAGAATCCTTGACCCACCGCGGCAATCAAAACATTATCTGGATTCCGTCCGTTATGTGAGCCGATTTTTTTCGTTAACTCGGAATCGCACAACCGTTAACCCCCAACACAGTTATTAGATACTCTCCAATAAACAAAAAAACACTTTAAACTTAAAATCCTGCATTAGAGTTTTAAACAATCCGTGTTACAGATTTCTGAAAAGAGCCATTTTTTGTCGAAAACGATCAGCCGTAATCAGAGAAACAAGTGATAAACATCGAACGAAAATGTATGAATATTTTTTGATGACGCGTATACAATGGTGGTCCGGAGCATCTTGAGGGCAGAGAAATTAGGAGTGGGCGATTGCGTAATTACTACAGCATCGTTTTAGGATCGATTGTCTTGCGGGAAAAAATAACTTTTAGATTTACTATGTTTTTTTTTTTAGACTCCGCATATAAATCGACTTTCCCCCCCTCCCCCCACTTTGAAGCGTTTTTTTTGTCACAAATTTCTCGACTTACGCGAGTATATACGGTAAATAAAAAAGCATTTAATTTTAGTTAAAACCAACTGCAAAAAGGTCACTGCTGATTATTATCACAGATGCCAACTTGCGGTTTGCTGTTTTTGTCATAAGTTGAATCGTAGTTTATCTTTTTGCTGCGAATTTTTAAGCCTGCCTGGCTTGTTTTCGTTTTATCTTCATCATCATCTTTATAGTTTTTATATGATCCTTATGCCTGCCTGAGTTTTAAAACCGACATAAAAATTTATCCCTTAGATAGTTTTGGTACCTAATTTTAAAGAAATAAAATGATGATACTGTATATAAAAATATTATGGATGTAGCAAGAATTGGTTTCATATGTCCTATGACAACAACCATCGTTGAAAAGACTCTTTAGTAAACAGAACATAAATTTCATTAAGTAGTAACATCAGAGTAAAAAATCTCAGTGACTTGATTCTTATAAATAATGAAGGGCCAGATATGAAAGATTTTAACTTTAAGGCAGCTTTTGAAAATTGGTGTATAGTACAAAAATTTGACGCTTGCCTGGTTTAGAATGAAATGAATGTTATTAGCTGCATTATGGCTTAAAAGTAGAAATTTTTTCACCGATGGCGACGATAACTTTGACTAATAATCATGTAATTTGGCTAATGATTTTTCAATTTGGCTAATTTGTTGGCTAACAGTTTGATATTCCTAGCACGGGTCCTGTTTATATACTAGAAAATGTACTCGGCATTGCTCGGGATTTAAGATGAAAGGTTATGATGTAGCCGAGTGTGCTCCTATGTAAGTTTTATATATTATATAAGGGTCATTCCATGCCAAATCAACAAATGGGGGTTGCATCATAGTAATGGATTTTGATCAAAAATTAAAATTAGCTTTTATACCTAGACAGAATTTCAATTTTTTTTAAAAAGTAGAAGGGGAGACTTTGCCTCTTGAAACATTGTTCAAAGTCATATTGGTTCAAGGTCTGTGAAAAGTGATGTTCATTCTTTCCAAGTAAAACCACTTGTATTTGTCACAAACCAATATTTCAGGTGCCATGTTAAAGCTAAGACTCCAAGTTTTCATATAATATAAACTAATTGTAGTATTTTTTTAAAAATGAAACCCTTTTTAAGCACTTAACCCTTTGTGGAATGCAGCATTTCGGAACTACAGTGGCCCAAAGGATGGAGCACTTCGCTTCCGAACTGTTCCCAAAGTATGGCTAATGTTTTGCATTAAGCCCCTAACTCTTGAAAAAAATTCACTAAAAATCACCTGTTCAACACAGCAATCTATTTTTTTCAGGAATAAAAGAAATACTTATTTTCTATTTGATGTATATTTTTCATACAAATCTCAATACAAAATACTTGTTAGTTGCTTTTACTATGAATTCTACTATTCATCATCGAAAAATATGCTAAAAAAATCAATTTCCTTAACTAAATTAGGCAGCATAATATTGTGATTGATTCCAAGTATGCTCAAAAACTCAAAAGAATTCAGATTTTTCAAATCTCCAGTCCAAACATCATTTACAGAAACAGCTACTGAAGCTGGCAGCTTTATAATAATAGTATGCTCAGAATCTAAAGAATCTCTTACATTTTCAGATTCAAATTCTTCAAAAATACCACAGCTCCACGAATCTTTACTATCGGTATCACTTTCATTACTGTCCGGTTCGTTTATCATACGAGTATATACTTCCACAGAAAGAAAACATCTTGACCCAGCCATTCTTTTATTCAAAATAACCTAATAATTTCACTGCCGCACATTCCTCTAAAACCTAAACTTAAAAAAAATACTCTCTTATATTCCTATGATTCACCAAGAAATGATTAAGCTAAAATCAAAACGAGAACCGAAACTCAATTATAAAATAGCAGAGGCTACGAGAAGTGCTCTATTTGCTTATACTACAAAACTATGTTTCAGTGCTCCAGATGAAGAAATGATTCATTGGATCCCCCTTATGCCAAGGTCAAGTATCCGCAAAATGCATTGGAGTTGTTCGCATAGACATTTAACGCCATCTAGTACACAAATAAATTCAAATAAAAATGTTCCATATGAAAACGTGCATCAGTGACTGCCATTCTTTAGAGTAAAGTGTTCGCTGATGTGAATGCGTGACTACCGTCCTTGAATGCAAGTTCGCAGTCAACACATGGGTGTGTCAACCGTCCACAAAGGGTTAAATTTAACATTTTTGAACGTTTTTCTTATGTTTCAGATTTTTTCAATTTAGCTAGTGAAATCAGAACATTAATAAAATATTGCTGATTTAAAGAGCTGGGAGTGTTTTATAAGCACAAAAAATGTTAAGCTTCTAATCCACTTTTAACTTGGATTTTTGGGTTACCAAACTTCCAAAATTTCAAAAATAATCGCTTTAAACACCCTTAAAACCCCATGTGATACATAATTTAAAAATTTTAAACCTGGTTCAATAAAACGACAAATCTATATAGATAATCAAGTGAAAGGTGCTTTTTTGTATATTTTACCCTTTCTATTTTTAAAATTGAAAAAAAAAATAGTGTCATTTTCAGCATATGAAATTTTTTTAAAACAAGAAGTTATTTATTCGTATTTAAATGTCGAACCAAAAATATGTTGTTTTACCTGTGCATTTTTGTTCCTTTCTTATTATTAACATTAATTTAAATATGATTTCATCAATTTTTAATGTAAATATCATTGCTGAGTGTTTTACATCTAATAGCATTTAATTCGAAACAAAAGTTCCTGGGCATTTAGAACATTCACCAAGCATGCAATTTTCATTTTCTGTAGAGCAAACTATCATTTTTTGCAATAAAGTAACATCTCAGCCTTTATATTTATTGCTGAAACTACTAGTTTTATATTTGGATGATAGCTGCATACATCTACACTGTGAGTGCCACTAACACCTACTAAGATACAGCATTTGGGTCTTAGATCCGCAAATTGCGAAAAGCCTATCTTGCAATTTGGATGGTTTAAATTTAGTACACAATTTTTTAAGATTTCCTAAAAGCAAACATTTTTGCTTTAATTCTTGTATTCCTGCAGTAGATTATATAAATAAACACTCTTTCTTCTCTGGAAAACAACAGCTCATTTCATTATATACAAAGAATGTGCAAACTGTTTCCTTCACTTTCAAATCAAGAGTCCTACCTTTTTTTTAATTGAGGAAAGAACCATGTTTTTGAGTTCTTTAGTTCTGTAAACTAAATACTGTCCAGCTTCCAAATTCTTTCACAGTTGCTTTAGTACCCCAACTTTGAGGCATAAAACTTAAAATTTTTCTGATATTGAACTGATTTTGTTATATTTTCTCTTTAATTTTGTGATTAAATTTTAGTGCAGTCTTTACACTGTAAGCTAAATGTGAAGAGTTCCAATGACTGTTCGGAAGGTAAATCAACATCTAAATTTTTTGCCAGCTAAGTTTAACAGTTTTTTTAGTTAAGCTAACGAATCTTGAGTTTTGTCTTTCTATGTTTTTTTTTTTTGTTGTCTTAGTTTTTTTTAATTGGTGAGACACCCAATACATTACATGCTATGCTGACTGTTTCAGTGGCTATTTCACTAATCTGAGTCACCGGAACTACTCTTTTTGAAATTCTCAGTGGTTGACTTTACTTGAGCATAAATATTTATCAGGTATAAGATCAAGTAAGTTTGTTGCTTTTGATTGTTTTATAAAGTAATACATAGTTCTCAGGCTTTTACTTACTCGAGTTTTATGAAATGAAAATGGATCACAGCAAGAACTATCTATTCAAGAATCAAAATTTAAAAGATAAAATATGAAGCAGCATTTCCAATAGAAATGCAACTAGATTGCTGTTCAGCAATTTAGTTGCATTTCTATGGAACAATGCTGTGCAATGTTTCACTGCAAATTGATCTAACTCTCACATTTCCTACAAAACTAAGCAAATGCCCAGTGATTCCCAAACCAGATGTGACCCTTGACCTATTCCTCCCTTATTTGCTACACAGTAGGGTACCTTGTCCAGAACAAAGGCTGCTGGCGCTATAAGTACTTACGCGAGGACGTGCGGTGGGCCTATCAGACTGTCACCTCCGAAAGCAGAGGCCGAAGCACTAACTTTTGACGTCTCGGCTTGTAGGCCCACTGCGAGTAGGTCTTCCAGATCGCTATCGGAGCTTTTGCTATTTGCTCCCCTTTTGTTTCTCTGTTGGTGTGTAAAGGAATAATAATTTGTCAGTAAAGCAATAATATTAATTAAATTTGGAAGTTTAAAATTTTCTACAAATCGTAGAACAAAGTGAAATGCAAGGTTATGCTGTATTTATGCTTGTTCACAAATAATTCGATAATTTACATTAAAATGGGTGATTTAAAAGATTAATATTGCTGTAAATTTCCTTAAAATAAAATATTTATAATGACTCAAATTTACTCTGGGGGGCAGAATGGATTCCATTCAGTTAGTCAGTGATGTTTTAATTAAAAGTTAAAAAAGAACCCTGGGTATTTATTGCTTAATCAAGCATTTCATTTAAATAATGTTTCAGTACATTCACTTACAGCTAAAGTATGCTGAAACTTAAATGATTACTGAATACCATCTTTTTCTTTCAATATCATAAGATAATCATAAAAATTAATCTCAGAATTTAACTTTCAATATGCTAATTTATTTATTTATTTTTATTTTATATTGTTGCTGTAAATTGTAAAATGTGGAAATTTGTGGAATTAAGATAAAATACTAGTTGAATGTCATTCAATAACCTATGCACCAGGGTTCGAAAAATCTATTGCCCAACATGCCCGGGGCATATAAAAATTCCAACTGGGAATGTAATAATTTTTATTACATGCCCGACCGTGCATGTAATAAAAATTTATTCGACATTAACCTGATTAGGTCAATTGGTAGCCAAAATCAAGTAACCAGCACTCCACTGCAAATATTTTATGTTCAACATTTAAAACCGTATAAGAGAAGAGGATGAAAAAGAAAAGTCTTAATTATTCAGCGATGGACTATGAATGGCTTTCATAGTGCAATAGCTGATAACTGTGGGGAGAAAACAAAGTTTCATGGGTGACAGTGATGTCACTAAAAGAAACAAGCAGAGCCTCTGGCACAGTGCCAAAGCAGCTCCCCATTCTCGTTTCTCTCTTTCTCTCATTCATTTGCTCTTGGTTCCTCATGTAGCTTTGGTAGATTTGCGGACGCGCACAGGTGCTGATAAGCAGAGATGCCGATTACTATGGAATCTCTGTAATTTCTATGTGTGTGTGGGGGAAACATCCTCATACTACGTACAAAATTTGCATAGTTTCTTATAAAAAATTCCCTTCTGTCTAGGCCAATGTAAATTTACGGCCACAGGCACGGTAATGTCAATCATAACGATGGGGATTTACGGTCGCATGTAATGTATATTAAGATCGCAATCACTTTTTTATAGAAGCAATAAGTATGCTTCTTCAAAAGTTGTCTAGTCTAATTTGGCATACATCGCAAAACGGTTATTTTTAAAAAAATGTTTTAGCATAAATAGTATTCAATTCCCATTTTTGATATATTTATTTCATTAAAAGTAACTAATTTTCTAATTTTGATATTTAATTATAGGCTACGTATATAATGATATTTAATATATTTATTTTCATGGCGGCCAGAGCTATCAACAATGAAAAATGTCATCAGAAAAATGTTGGGCATGTAAAATTTTATCTTGGGCATCTATTTATTTAGACAACATGCCCGGAGGGCATGTAGAAATTTTTTGATTTTTCTAACCCTGCTATGCACTATAATTTGTAGAAGTTCAGGTTTTCTAATATAGTACATCTTATATTCCTTTTTTTACTACCACGCATTAACAAATAGTAAACAATTTTGCTTAATTATAGTATTTGAAATACCTCAGGAGCTTTGCAAATTTAATAAAGCTGTATAATAGAACTTTTCAGCATTAATATTACATTTATAATTCCATTGAATTGAAAATGTAAGAAAGATTAAATTAGCTTTGTATTATTTAAATAATATTAACTAATATAATGAAATAAGCAATGGTAACTTGAAATTGTAAGTTGGTTACTTTACTCTTTTCCAAGCAATTTTGACAATTTTTAATGATATAACAACAGATTATTCGCTACAATAAAAAAATGTGCACAACGTAAACACAAATGACTTCTTAACACATTTTTTTTTAAATTTCAGCATGCCATCACAAATAATGAAAGATATACATGCACTATATTAAGATACTAAATCTTTTACATGCAATTACTTGTCAAATGGTTAAAAATATGCTATTTGAAGTATAAATTATTACATTTTACATTATAATTTTGCTTTCATAACTTTAGTGTAGCATTTTTATTGCTACGATTTCTTACTACTGATAATATCTTAAAAGAAGAATTAAATTTTTTTATTTATATAAATAAAATTGAAAATTCATCTATCTGTCTGTCTGTGTGTGTGTTTATCTATCTCATTATCACGGTAGAACAGCTGCATCAAATTTCAGGAAAATTTTATGGGTAGCCTTGAAATAGCTCCACTTAAAATTTAGTTCATGTTTAAAGTTTTTAGGACCAATGATTGTCGAGATATGAATAAAAATCTTACAATTAAACCTTAAACAGAAATAGTATTATGTAATGATAAATTCCGCAAATTTATTAAGAAAATTATATCATGATGCTTAGCAACGCAATTAAATCAAATGTGTTTATTAGACAGACGATAGTTATTAAATTTTTTCCGATTTAAATAATAAAGAAATTGATATAAAAGAAAATTTTATAAATGATCGGAATTTCATCTTTTGCTAGATTAGTACATCAATTACAGCTTTCGGGTTTAAATATTACGGGAATTAATAGCATTTTCAATTTAATACCTCATATGTTTTTTTTCCGCAAAAACTCATGATATGTTTTGTCAATTAATTCATATATTGTATTTAGTTAATTATTCATATATTGTGAGTTAATAAATTTCAAAAATAAAGACTTCAAATATTAAAACTTTACTACAAATTCTGAATTTTAATTTTCTTGTATTATATAATCAGTACGAAGAACAGTCATACTGCTAGTCCATTATGAAATATCCCCAAACTAACAACATTATTAAATATTTTAAAATATTTGCAGGAAACTGAATAATTTATGACAACAAATTAAGTACACTAGACAAATGCAATGAATGACATAAGCTAACCTGATAAAATATACATTTTAAACATTGAATGATATTAAATACTTCACAATTATTTAACAAAGCTTAATTTTACAAGTGCCTGGACAGTTTTCTTAATTAATGTGACAACAATAAGATTTTAAAACTAGCTAAAAAAAACTCTAAAGAAGTTTGTTGATGTTATAAATAGCAACAAAACAATTTAGAATCCAGTTAGCTTTAATTGAAAAGAAATTTAGACAAGAAGGAATAATATAATTTATATATTTTGAATGGCATATATTTAAAATGATATAAGAAGAAGCAAGAAATGGTAAGCACTTACTTCTAAGCAACATCTACACTCTGTATTTCGGTATTATTTATATCCAATGCATGACGATATATAATAAGATATTTCCCTGAATTGATACGGATTTTGCATAAGGAATTATCACACAAAACACAATATTGGAATAGTGTATAAAGAAAAAAAAAAATCTGTTGACTGTTTCATTCACCACAAGCCACGCGAGCCAGCTATTCAATGACTTCCTTCTTTGTGTGGGCTGCTGGGGAGAGAATTTTCCAGAAAAGGTCAGGCGAAACTCGAAGGCCAGATTTGGGCCTACAGCTACTACGTTTCGAAGTGCAGGGGGGGTCAGTAGATCGGTCTCTACTTTTGGGGGTGACGATCAGTCCCGGTCAGCCATTTTTGTTAAATAATACTACCGAGAATGTCTTATCACATTAAATGTATTTTCTATGAAAGAACAGACACTAAGAGTATATTAAAAATAAATAATTACAAAAAATACTTACAATTTATTTACATTCTTTGCAAATATAAATGGTGTGTTCACTACATATATTTTTATCATACTTAGCACAACAAATTGCAGATTTTCTGTCCTTTTTACTTGGACAAATGTAGCATCTTTTCCTTTGGCCACATTTTTGTACCTTTCATGGTGGCTCACTAGTCTGACTTGAAGAACAATGTTCTATCAATTTTCGAGGAAGTGATTGTTGTGTGATTTGTTTTGAACATGATCTTTTATAAGCTCAAAAGCAAGTTCTTTCAAAAACTGTCGCCGACCCTTTGCTGTTGTTTGGTTTTTAGCTGACAATAAAAGCACACGAGCATTTATAGTTGCTGTGTTTAGTACACAAAAAAACACTACCATTGGCCATCTGTTGCTTATTTGTGCAGTAGAAAAGTTTGCAGACATTTCATCCACGACATCTACTGCTCCCTTTGTGAGATTATAAAATGTTATGATCTCAGGCTTTTTAGCATAGCCAGTTGCTGAGTCTATTGAATCATCATAGTGCATTGTTGACAAAACGTTTACGCATTTATTCTTTTTTGGTACATTCGAAACTAATGCCATGTGTTTCTGAAAGCTGAACAAAGACGAATGCACTTCCATGTTTTTTCCTGTGATGAATTCCTTAGGTAATTCTTGCTTATTTTTTCTAATTGTTCCCACAAGTGTGATTTTTTTCTTTAGAAGATTTTTAGCCAAATTATAACTTGTATACCAGTTGTCCACTGTAAGGTTTCTTCCAGAATTTGAGAACTTTCCTGTTAATTTACGATTTCATCAGCAGCTTTTTACGATTTCACCAGCAGAATTATTTAGTTTATACAGACTATCAGGTTGTGCACCTGCATAAATTTCTAAATTCCAGGTATAAAATGTTCTGGAATCCACAAGAGCAAAGATTTTTATACCATGCTTTGCAGGTTTGTTAGGAATGTATTGACGAAAAGAGCATCATCCTCTAAAAGGTTAAAGTTTTTCATCAATTGTTATATATTCACTCACAGTATAACACTTTTGGCAGTTTCTTACAAAAGCTTCAAACATATCTCCTACTGGAGCGAGTTTGTCTGTCTCTCTTCTCCTAGCACGGTCTGTAATATCATCGAATCATAAACACCTCAAAAGGAATAAAAAACGCTTCTGAGACATAGTTCAATGGAAAATATCGAAACCTGTTCCATCCGTAGCCCAGAGATTTTTCACATTCACATGCGACACTTTGTGAAGTACTCCAAAGTACAAAAGACCAATCAATGCTTTAATTTCTGTTATTGAAGTTTCTTTGGCATCACGATCTCTCTGAAAATTATGTACTATAGTCTCTATATACTTATTTGTGTAAATCACGATATCCATTAGAACACTATCATCAATCAACAATTGCCACGAATCGATTATCAGACATACGTTTTTTGCATCACCAATGTTTTCTGATAATTTTAGTATGATATTGTGAGAAGGAACTCTGACATTTTGTCGATTTTTATTAATTTTATTCCATTTTGTGCCATCTCTGCCAACGTAGAAGTTTTGAGACAAAATACTGTATCTTCATCTGAATCTGTATCATCGCAAGAATCAAGATCTTCCCCAGAAGGAAGATTTATGTTCACTAA
This sequence comes from Amaurobius ferox, assembly GCA_951213105.1. Taxonomy (NCBI): domain Eukaryota; kingdom Metazoa; phylum Arthropoda; class Arachnida; order Araneae; family Amaurobiidae; genus Amaurobius; species Amaurobius ferox. The sequence goes on from OX578133.1 coordinate 8,993,108, forward strand.
AAATCTCATCATCATTTATTTCTTCATTCTCTTCATTTATCGATTCTTCACCAGTTGATACATCTCTAAGTATAGTTTCAAGCTTTTCATTTCATCCTTGTACAACATAACGGTTCAATTTACTTCCAAAACTTTGAACTTAGATCTGAATACACGAACAAGCGAGTTGGGCCTGAAAGACCCTAACATCCAAAATATCTACAAAAGTGAAATTCAGGAATGTGGAAATTCCAACCATCAGAAAGTGGTTGACCTTGAATACAGCTACTAGGGACCTGGACCACTTTCGAGAAAAGGGGGTGTTTCTACAGTATGGTTTTAGAACGACCGGGCCTCTAAGACCCACCGCATGTGTTCGCAGGTTAAATTTCACATTTTTTCATTAAAATAGATGCTTTAATTAGTTTTCATAATATATAATTAGGTAGGAAACATGAAAATTGTTTTATTATTTCATTTTCTTGGATTATTTTCCCCAAAGATAAAAAATATGATGGATTCTAATGGATGATTAATTTAAATGATTGGATATATTCGAATGTACAAACAAAATGGCATTTTTTTTTTTACAAACTAAATATGAATAACTAATTTCCTATTATTCAAAATTTTTAATACAAAAAATGTCACTTTTCTTTTGAATTTTATAAACAAAAAGGAAGAAATATACAAAATTTGATAATTCATATGATCATCTGTATGTATTTGTGGCATCTTTGAAACAGTTTTTATATTTTTAACTTCTGAACTGTTCAATTTTCTTGGGAGGAGGGTAAAAGTGGTAATTTTCATATTAGTTGAAGATAATGCAAAGTTATAACATTGAAAGAACTTCTTTTTTGAGGTAACACAGACAACTTCTCCCCCCCCCCCCCCCAATGCTCATTCATAAGCAAAAAATATATGAAATCACCTTTAAATTAATGCTAATGATAATAAAGAAACAAATGCACAAACAAAATAACATTTTTAAATAGACATTTAAGTATTAATAACTAACGTCCTGTTTTGAAAATTTTCCATGTGCTGAAAATGTCACTTTTCTTTTCAATTTTAAAAATAGAAAAGATAAAATATACAAAAAAGGACCTTTCACCTGATTATCTGTATGGAGTTGTTTTATTGAACCAGTTTTTAAATTTCTAAATTACGTACCACATGGGGTTTTGGGGGATGTTAAAAGTGATCATTTTTTAAATTTTAGAAGTTTGACACCCTAAAATCCAACCTTTATAGTAGGTCGGGCGGTCTGGGTCTCAACAACAACAACCCTAAGATCCAAGTAAAAGTGGAGTAGAGACTAAATTTATTTCAGGCTAAGACTATGAGAGTAGGTTAAGATGTGATGAAAATTTGAAGATTCAGATTAATTTCTTTCATTTATTTTAAGAGGCCTAGAAACTGCATTTTTAGCAAAATTGATGCTGAATTTTCAGCCCCTCAGGTTGCAGTTAGCCAAACATTACAATGACATGAAATATAGCCCACTTTAAAACCAGTAAAATAGTTTTTATCCCAAGTCTCTCTTTTTTGAGTTCCAAGATATTTAAGTTTATGTGAGCATCAAAATTGGCCAAATTTATTGTTGGCCATGCTGAAAAAATGGCCATACCTAAAAATCAAACGGTAAAAAACAATTTTTAATTTTTTTTCTTATCTATTGGAATATGTAAGAACATATGTGCAAAATATAAAAAATTTTAAAAATGGTCATGCAACCAAATATTTTTTTTTTGTTGATTTCACATGGAATGACCAATAAGCAAGTGTATTGTTAAAACGTTCTTTCATTATCGGGAATTCGCTGAGAGTTCCTGTAGTTTCTATCAAAGATTTGCATCTCTCACTGACAATCACCATTGCACTAAATTGCAACAAAATGTTTTATTTAGTGATCGAATTTGCCAAATTGCAAGTAGCCTAATTATGAATAGTTATTTTTTTCAAACCTTTCTAGGTATTTTTAGTGTTAAATGCCCAAAATAATAACTACCGTATATACTCGTGTATAAGTCGAGAAATTTGTGACAAAAAAAAAAAAGCTTTCAAAGTGTGCGTGTGTGTGTGGGGGGGGGGGGGGGGGGGGGGGAACTTAAAAAAAATCGCTAAGTCTAAAAGTTGTTTTTTCCTGCGAGGCAATTCGCCTTAAAACGAGGAGGTAGTTTCTCTTGGAAAATTTAAAATTTGAAGATAGCAACGCACGCACTGTCAGAGTCAATAAGTGTTGGCTGGGTCATGAAAAGTACACAAGTCCAGTTTTAAAGAAAAACTTCGTTCACTTTATTTGGTGAAAAACACAACTCGGCATATTACACGTACCTGGTAATTTTCCATGCCGTAAAACATCAAAAATATACTATGTACAAAAAATTTTCAGTTGTAAATGACTAGACAGAGATTCCTTGAAGCATTTGGTAGTAAGTTACTATACTACCTCTATCACTTGCGTGTATTTCAGCCACCATCACTTGGCAAAGGGAAACCAAAGGATAGAACATCAGGAAAATATTTAAAGCGGCTTCCGAACGTTTGTAAGTAAATTTAACGTTCAATACATGCTGGTCCAAACTGACCACATCTGCATCCGTTTCGACTATTCACCGTCGTCAAACGATATTCCGCAGTACTTCTGTCAAAAACATTTCTGTCTGCCTGCATCAGACCATCAGTGTCTATCTCGTCTGACTTCTTCAGACGTCTGATCCGATCGATCTGTCTGATCTCGATCGACTCTCTCACCTAATTGCTTCAAGAAACCTCTGCCCTATATATCCGAGAATGGACAGTTCCGGAAACGCCCCCGGATATGCAAATCAGATGCGTACGCATTGAGAACTGATTTGCATGAAACCTCATGTTGAAAAAAGTCACGGTTCACGCCGGTGAACGGGAAGAGTCGTTCATATTAAATTTGCATAAACGCCCGTTCACGGGAACGTGAATCGCGATGTATTGATTATTTCCAACAGTAATTATGCAATCGCGCACTCCGAATTTCTCTACACTTCAAAATTCTGATATGAGTCACTGCCCTCTCTATGCTCCGGACTACCAGTGTATCGCGTCATCAAAAAATATGCATACATTTTTGTTCAATGTTTATCACTCGTTTCTCAGATTATGGCCGATCCTTTTTGACAAAAAATGGCCCTTTTCAGAAATAATTCTGAAACACTGATTGTTTAAAACTATAATGCAGGATTTTAAGTTGAAAGTGTTTTGTTTTGTTTATTAAAGCGAGTATCTAATAACTGTGTTAGGGGAATAAACAAAAAAATCAGCTCAAATAACGGGCGAAAGCCAGATATTGTTTTGATTGTACGGTGGGCCAAGGAAGATTGAGAGACAGTGACATGCGGTTTCCCGTCCGTTTTGAGGACACTGCGTGCTGGGCGTAAAAGAATGCCTGGAGCTTGTCACATGAGAATGAGCGTCCTCAATATGAACGGGAGACAACGCTCATATGTCATAGGCCTACTTGTTTGGAATCTGACTTTAAAGGGTTCCGATGAAGTTTTGAAAATGAAAATAAAATATTATATATATTTTTTTTCAAGTGTTTTTGAATAATTTATGTAAAAAATTTTTTCTTCTCTTTTTGGGGTTGAGTTATATGCAAGTTTTGGATTTTTTCTGATTTTTTTCTCTGAAAGTAGGGGGGGGGGGGGGGGGGGGGTCGACTTATACGCAAGTATACAGGGTGTCCCAAAAAGATTGAAATATGCTTTAATTCTTTACCTGTTGGAGATAAGTGGGCAATGTAAATTACAAAAATGTTGAAAGTAAGTTAGGAAATAAGACTACATTAATGAAACAGTCCACCCATTAATTTTCAAAAAGTTATACATTTTAAATTTTTATACGACCCCCTTAGACAAATTTGGTCAATCAGAAAATTTTTAATTTAATGTAACAAGATCATTAAAAAAACCCGTATATCTGTATCTTTAAAATTGAGTGAGTTATATTTAATTGAAAACTGAACATTGTGAATGGGGATCATATATCAAATTAGAAATCTAAATTTGTGACATATCACAAAAAAATAAAACTGGATGATAATACATAGGAGACATTTTTACGAATTCCGCGTAGGCTCACGATGCAATCATGGATTCTCAAGTACTTTTCACATTGAGACATGCCATTTTTTATTTGAAACAATTAAAATAAATAAGTAAACAAATGCAAGTATGTATTTGATTTTGAAATTTAACATAATTTTTCAAAACGAAGAATAGAACTCAGAGGATTTTTTCTTTCCTTTAGCTCTAATTTAGCCGTTTCAAATGCTTATAGTAAAATAATTTTAAAAAACTGAAGAATGAAATGCAGACAATTTATTTTTTAATTTACGTATTTATTACCAGTATTATTTCTATTCAATACAACTAATTTTTTTTTAATATTATACCAAAATAAAGAAGATTAGAAATCATTCAGTGAATCTTCAGCACGTTTAGTTCTGAATTGACGAATTAAGAACATGTAACTGGTTATGCATTATGGTATTTTTAACAAATAACGAACTTTTCGAATTAACAATAATTTATGCTCTGTGTAATACAAATACTGCAGAAACTGCTCAGGATTTTGGATGGCAATATTCAAACTTGCCTGCAATTTCACGTACATTTATTTACCGGATGATGAAGAGATTAAGAACTACCGGTTCATTTCATCCAAGATCTGGCCCTGGAAGAAATCATTTGTACACGGAGGACCAAGAAACTGACATCACATATTTTTCTTTCAACCCACAAACAAGCATTCAAAAAGCAAGCGAAACTTTGGGCCTAGGATGTCAATTGCTAGAATACTTAGAAAATACCACTATCATCCATTTTGTATTCATGGACTTCAAGCACTTCATTCCTCCGATTTTAACCGGTGTGTAGCATTCTGCAACTGGTTGTTCATACAACAAGACATCAATTCAAACTTTGCTGAGAACATTCTGTGAACTGACGAATGTTTGTTTACTGAAGATGGAGCAATCAATACTAACAACGACCATTATTGAGATAAAACGAAACTATTTTTTGTCCGTGAAATACATCACCAGAGCAAAGTTTTCTGTGTCTATATGATGCAGAATTTGGAATGGAAAACTGATTGGTCCTGTGTTTTATGAAGGAACTCTTACAGCTGAAAAATACATGCAGCTTAGTTTAAACGGTACTATAATGGATTTTATAGACAACGTTATCGCTTCTAAAAACATGTATTATCAACAAGATAGTGTGCCTGCACACCAGGCTATAATTGTGACAAACTGGTTCAACAAAACCTTTGATAAATAGTGGATTGGTTTGAAAGGAGCCACAGAATGGTCCCCCAGATCCCTTGATTTTTACTTATAGGAAATTTTTACTTAAACAAAAGATAATTGATGCTTGCAACAATATTAGTGGTGAAAAACTCCAAAATATTTGCAGAAGCATTATTCCATTATCTAGATAATCTATAATGCTTTAAGATGGTACAGGTAGTACCGAAACAAATGATAAGCTCGTCAGCTCTTAACTTTTGTATATAGCACTGTTTTTAATTTGCCTTATACAGTACACGACCTCTTATCCGGCACCCCAATATCCGGACTCTCCCAAAACCGGAATTCGGCAAAATAATGCCAAATTCTGCGCCAACAAGCAATTATTTGCCAAATATTGCACCAAATAGCGATGTTTTGTTTAAAATCCCGCCAAATGCTTTTTTGCTTTAATTAGTAATAGCAATTAAAAAAAATGCATTGAAGCCTAGATTTTTCCAGGGTACGCGCGATCCGCGCAGAAAAAAATGCCGCACAGGAATTCGTGTGCATTCTCCGCCGCTGATTCTCCTTAAATTTCGAAAATGAACGCAAGGAATTCTCGCGAGAGCGAATGAAAATATTCCGTGGATCGTGTTTTTTCCTGGAAGTTCCGTATCTCCATAGCGCAACTCCTCTTTTCCGGAAAACATCTGAAGTAGCACCGTTTTTCCCGAAAATTTCCGAAGCAGCTGCATCAGGCAAGGGCGAGACGCATGAAGGCTAAATGCATCTATCTAGTAAGTCTGCATGGCGTGATGTGTCATTCCATTCTTCACTACCTATGAATATGGCTCCTGTATATATAGGAGCCTTAGTTATGGACAAATCGTGGCAAGGTGCTTTTTTTAATGGCGTTTCATTCTTTTCTGGATATATAGGGCAGAGCACACTAGGCACAAAGGTTTCAATTTTTCCGAATTCGTTACATTTTCTTTTCTGCTCTTTGTTCCAGGACTTTGATTTTCAGTAAAAGTATTCCAACTTTTTCGCTTGAAATATTCCGATATTGCTAAAGAATTCCTATTTGCTTTGCCTACACCCTTCAAACGCGATGTGCCGCACAGAATTCATGCTATTTTGCAAACATTTATTGGAAAAGATTGAAAAAAAAAAAGGTCATCAGCGCATTTCCGAAATGATAGAAAGTACGTTTAAGTAAGGAATTCCCGAAATTAATGGTAATTAACTTTTGCCGAAATGCGAAGAAAAATATAGCAGCTATAAAATATCATTCAGGATCTTCTGATTGATCTCTTTAAATACTTAACCTAAGCAATAAACTTGTCATTTTCTCGGAAAAACCCGATTAATTTTTCATCTCCGTGGAAATATACACATCTTTAATATTTTAAAAAACGTTGATGGAATTCCAACATCAAAATCATTTTCAATGAAATCCTATTATTTGGATGAAAATGGCTATTTTGAACTGAAAATTGACCCTATCAAAAAGTTCCATTCCAGTATATTTATGGATCTTTTATGTGCTACATTTATTAATTAGTATTTTATAAAAGACAGTTTAGCAATATCGCGGAATTTTTTTATGTAAACACGATCGTCGATATATTTCGTTTTATTTTTAAATATTTTCCATTTTTTTAATCTGTTTCCATCCACTAATATTTTTATGGCTTTTTATGCTGGGATATTATTTTTAAACATATTGTTGATGAAAGAGATATATGTTTAGAATAACGAAATTAAATTTGTTATTTATTCAGGCATTTAAAATTATAAGGCTTATTAGAAATACATTTGAAGAGCATAAATTAGAATTTGATATATTTGCTCCCATAGTTGAATCTCTCATTTCAATTAAAAATGAACATTCTTATCTTAATTTTCTTAAAAATACTTTAAAATATTTTGAAACATATGAACAAAGGTGCTTCTGCTAAAATATTAGATGAATATGGTGAGGGCCCACTTTAGTTAAAATGTTCCAAAAAAGGACTTCTAATAACTAACCTGAATAATCAACTTTTTTCAGACATATTTTTCTTTCAAAAATCTTCTTAATCCCTAAATTTGATACTATAATTATATGTAATTTGCATTTTAGTTAACCAAGTATATCTTTTCATATGGATTGTAAAAAATCTGTATTTAATACGTGTTTTTAAAATGAATTATAATTTTCTATAGCATTTTAGATCATTCCAGTAAGTTTTAGAAAAGTGTTCCGAATTACGTAAAAACCCCTTATCCAGAATGCCTGAAGTCCCAAGCAGTCCGGATAATAGATCCTGTACTGTATTACCCAGTCTGTAGTATGTAATGATGCTTGCTTTCATTCACGAATAAAAGTGAAATTACTTTTTCAACTTACTTCGTCTTCATTTATGCTTCTTAGCACAAGGACATTTCACACTTTGCATCTATCACTCTGCCACGTGATTTGATATGCATCAGTTTCATGCATCAAACAAATTGAGATTTCTCTTCAAGTTGGAAACTGGGTACAGATTGGATATAAAGAATTTGGTTTTTGATGCTTTTTTCTAAAGCGATAAATTGCCAAATGTGGCACGAAAATAAATTGCACTTGGCACCAAATGTTCGGAGACACTTTTTTCTGGCAACCCCTTTTAGCTTTCTGTTATCTTCGGCTCCGGCCATTTTATTTTTTGTGCTTTTGCTGTGTGTGTAAAAATGTATTAAAAACGTGAATATCTTACAAAAATTAAAGATAGCACATGCTAATAGATAAAATAATGTAGAAGCAGAAAATTGACATAGAAATAATAATCGTTCTCTGATGACCGCAATGTGGAAACAGTTATTTGTGTAATTTGGATATTTACATATGTTTTTCTTTGAAAAGTTTTGGATTTCATTAAACCAATTACTGTATTTTGATTTTGATTTAAGCATGGCTTTTGTTTTGTTTTAGAGGGTAATTTAAAGTTTAATTTCTTGACTATTCAATTTTATGATTTTCATGTTAAATCATGTCATTATGCTACGTCCATGTAGTTGTCGCACAAACAGCCATTGCTACGTGAGACGTATTGTTTTTTTGAAATTTCGTTAATGTACCATCTTTTTTTAATACTTTAACATTATTTTATACTTATGTTTTAGATTTTTACAATTTAAGTATTTTTCTGAAATTTCGTTTAAGTACAATCTTTTTTCTAAGTATCATTTTTTAAAAATTTCTTAAAGTACAAGTATCGTTCTTTTGAAATTTCGTTAAAGTACAATCGTTTTTTTAAGTATCGACTTTTTTTAATACTTTAACATTATTTTATACTTATTTATGTATTAGCTTTTTATGCATTTTTAATTATATATGTTTATATTTGTTACGCATAAAACCCAAGATGGCATCCCGTCAGGACTTTTCAAACACCGTACGCGTTGGCGCCATTCTTGGCGGCAAAAAAAAAATGGCGGATTTCGCCAAATTTTTTATATCCAATCTGTTACAGAAACCTTTCCAGCAAAATAGAACTTACACAAGTTGAAGTTTTGATAATTCGATTGGAGTCATTATGCATTAATTGGGATCATTTATGCATACCGTGCACATAAGCAGGAGCCCTAAAGACAGATGGGAGAAAATGCTTGTTCACTCTCAATAACGCACAAGAATACAAAATTAATTGTGCAGAGGAGAAAGTCATGAAGCTGCCAACATCAGCATTTTTTGTTTTGATAATTCGATTGGAGTCATTATGCATTAATTGGGATCATTTATGCATACCGTGCACATAAGCAGGAGCCCTAAAGACAGATGGGAGAAAATGCTTGTTCACTCTCAATAACGCACAAGAATACAAAATTAATTGTGCAGAGGAGAAAGTCATGAAGCTGCCAACATCAGCAGTTTTGTTGAACAAATACTTATCTTTAAAGTTAGATGTGTTTTTGAATTCACTTTTTAATGGTTCTGGCATGCTTAAAGAGAAATTAAGCTGGGTGAAAAGAGATTGCAGCTAAAAGTTGCATTTTAAAATTTAAACATCAGGAAAATATACAGAAATAAACATTTAAATAAAATATTTGTATTTCCTAATCTCATAATGTTTGACCCCTTTAACATCATCAGTTCCTGCCAGATCACTAACCAAACCACAGACATAACTTTTGCTCCCAGCCAGTGTTTTGACATGTCCATCTTAATATAAACACTTGGTGGAAATACAACTCTTTCTATTTTGTTTCTTTTAGAAGAGGTGAAAGGGGAAGTTTTCTTTTTACGGTACAGATTTGATATAAAGAATTCGGTTTTCTGAGCTTTTTTCACGAGCGTTAAGTCGCCAAATGTGGCGCGAAAATAAATTGCATTTGGCACGAAATGTCTTTTTCTGGCAACCCCTTTTAGCTTTCTGATATCGTCGGCTACGGCCATTTTATTTTTGTTGTTGCTGTGTGTAGAAAGCCCAGACCACACGACCAACCCGAAGGCTTATGGTAGCTGCTTGTATGGCCGGGTTGTTGCTGTGTGTGTAAAAACGTGAATATCACACAGGAATTAAAAATAGCACATGTAAATAGATAAAATAATGTAGAAGCAGAAAATTTATATAGAAATAATGAGAGTTCTATGATGACCGCAATGTGGAAACAATTATTTGTGCAATTTGGATATTTACACGTGTTTTTCTTTGAAAAGTTTTGGATTTCATTAAACCAGGTACTGTGTTTTGATTTTGTTGTCCACGTAGTTGTCGCACAAATAGCTATTGCTACGTGAGACGTATAAGTATCGTTTTTTTTAATTTCTTTAAAGTACAAACTTTTTTCTAAGTATCGTTTCTTTTAAATTTCTTTAAAGTACAAACATTTTTCAAAGTTCTGTTTTTTCTTAAATTTTGTTAAAGTACAAACAAGTTTATAAAATTTCGAATTTTTCTAAGTATTGTTAATTATTCTTAATTATCAGCATTTTTATGCATTTTTAATTATATATGTTTATATTTGTTACGCGCAATGTTCAAGATGGCGTCCATTAGGACTTTTCAAACACCGTACGCGTTGGCGCCAGTCTTGGCGATAAAAAATATGGCGGATTTAGCCAAATTCTTTATATCAAATCTGTTCCCTTTTTACTCTGGATAATGCTAATGAAGTACATATTTTGGAGTAAAAAGGGTATAATCTCAAGTATTTTGATAATATTCCTCACTATCCGGATTTTGGATGCAACATTTTAAAGGAGTTTTTAAAGAGATTTTGGCAAATAGAAAAAAAAAAGTTTTAAGGTCCCTTAAAAACAAGTTACAAATTCAAGGAGTTTTTAATGATTATGTTTATTTAATTTTGATGCCATTTGTGATTTTTAAATTGAGTAAAAAGATTTTTAGATGAAACATTTTAACCTTTACGTTACGGCTCCAAGAATCCACTTTTTCAACTCCAGAATGGCAAAATAACTGAAAATTCCACCCCTGTAAATCAACACCTTCAATGACCTTGTCTTTTGTTCATAACTTGTTTCCCCTTCAGTCAGGAGAAACTTGGAGGGAGAAGGGCTGCAGACATTCTTCAACGCACTCAACTGAGTACAATAAGCAGTCTCCTCCTTTCCCAAAAAATGGGGGTAAAAAAAACTGGTACAGAAGTTGAACCAGCGCCGTTTTAGAAGAAGAGATTTTCAGTGGTACCATTTTCTTATGGTTAGGATTAGCCGTTCATTTTTTGGCTATTCTGTACTTTTTTTTTTATTTGTATTGGTAATTTGTGGCAACTTTAATTTATTTCCCCTTTTCTGATCATAGCATTCTGATATTTTTTCTTTTAAAGCTGAAATTGTTAATTATGATGAATCTAATAATATTAAATATTCATAGAAAAAAATTCATTATTATGGCAATTTTTTTAAATCTGAAAATGAGATCAATATAAATTTAGTAATATTTAACTTCTTAAATATTTAGCATCAGACGCTCATTATCTCGGCAGTTTTTCTGTCGAGCTAAATTGCTACTCCACAATTTTTTTCCGAATATTTTGTATTTATAATTGCGATAATTTTGATTCAATTCCTTCTTATCGATCTTGACTTTTTACATGAATGTTAATCCTTCTGATCTAGCATTATATCTTTTTTTGATATATTTTTTTCTATCTGACATGACAAATTTAGTAATATTTAAATGTCCGGGTAAATATTATTATGAAATTTGTTTATTATGTTTATTAACTTTACTTGCGATTTGCAGATTTTTTTTCTTTTCCTAGTATTTTCCACTTTTCTTGTTTTGTTTAATTGTCGTAATAAAATAGGAAATTTATGGTTTATCGGGGATTACAGATTATTTCTTATTATTCAGATAAAGAACGAGTGAGTGGGAAGAGCAGACAACATATTATTAAATACTGCAATTATACACCAATGTCAGCCGACACAAGCCTGTTGAAAACCAAATTGAGTTGACATTGAATTTATGTGAACACTAACTAATAAGTGAATCTGTACATTTCTGCAGTGGTTAGGCTTTTCCTCTCTTTATATCATTGATGTTTGATTAGAGATTGGATGTATAACGCGACACAATAAAATTGGAAAACAATTCTTAAAGAGAAATTCTCAAGTATCAGTATTTTTTGTAGATTTTTTTTATTACGCAAAATTCTTGTACATAAAAACAGAGGAAAATTCTCATTAACTGTTCATCAGCCATTATCCTAGTCAATGGGGTTCAGGAATTATATATTGCAGTTTACAGCTGTCGGAAAGTGTTTCTGTACGAATTGTTTCAGCAGGGGGTTTTATTTGCTTCCAGATGGCCGTTGTCATTTATTGATACACCATTAAACAGGGTCCACGCTAGCCATTCGCCTACACGCCAAAAAATTCCAAAACTGGAGACAAAAAAAAAACTTAACTAACTTAAACAGTGAAAATTTCGTAAATATTTTTTGGGAAGCGTAAAAATTTCTTAAATAAATAAAAAAGCATTTGTTTTTAGTTAAAACCAACTGAAAAAAGGTCATTGCTGACAGGCTTCCGGAAATTGCCCATCCTTGGGTTAAAATTCGGCGATGATGGTCAATTTTTGGAAGTTGACGTCCTCTCAGATGGCCTTGAGATTAGATATTCCGTAAAAAAAAAAAATAATAACAAGTTGTCATCATAAAATTATGACGAAAGCCGCCCTTTCCCGTGCCATGAATGAAAATTGAAATGCCGTCCCTGCAAATGGCCTCCCCCCTCCCATAAACTTAACTAGGAGAGCAGTCAGATCTGTATTGCAGCCACAGACACTAGTTATTTTCCCTCCTCTCATCCTCCACCCAGTGAACCTCATGACCGAACGAAAATGAGATAGCATGCTCACGATCGAAGTGACATGATCTGTTCTTTTCAAAGTCTGCATGTGCCGAAATTTCAGATTTTCATCTACTGTAGAATAATGTTGTATAAATGTAGAATGAACTCGACCTGAAGATAACTGCCAGTGTCTCGACAGGTCCAAAATGATTTGTTTCAGATATGTTAAAAACAAATTTAAGAACATTTTGTACGAAGAATTGAATTTGTTTTCTATAACATTTATCTTTACATAGCTGAAATAAATGGAATAAGTTCATGTATTTAATTTAAATCCATGGAAGAATTTTTCAAAATAAATATGTTCGTCCTGGTCTTAAAGGACGTTCAAAAAAAAAAAAAAAAAGACTCAACCCGGCCCAGAAGTATTTTCTTTGGTTTCAACTTTAAAACTAATATGTTTACAATTCATTCATGGCATTTGTTTCAGTTGTCTGACAACTGAAGTTAAGGTATGAAAGATCAATTCAGTCCAAGAAAATTTCAATCTTGATTGTCACATTCCCTAGAAATTAAGAGTGTCAATGAGGTTTAAACTGCTTACGGACAAGAAAATTTATATGATTATTTATTTTCCACTTCTTCAAGTTACCAAACATCGGAAAAAGAAGAGATTCATTACATCTCTTACCCCTATGCCCCCACCCATAAATTGGAATTCCGCCGGGTTAGGTCCTTCATCAGAGACTTCGCGTCAGCGAGTTTGAATGCGGTGGAACAGCAGAAGCGCTGTGGGGTGGTGTTTGAATATGCAGTTATTGTACTTCATCGTGAGGCGGTTGGTTCTAATTTATTATTATTGTGCGATGTATTTAAGCACATATGTTAATGAATATAATGCGAAAAAAAAATTCTTAGGAGGCCAGGGTAAAAAATTTCAAGAGCCGTCCTCGAGGACGGGCTAGATTTTACAGATTTCTCCAACTTGCGGTTTGCTGTTTTTGTCGCAAGTTGAATCGTAGTTTATCGTTTTGTTACGATTTTTTAAGCCCGCCCGGCTTGTGTGCGTTTCTTCTTCTTCCTGATATGCTATCATTAAGCCTGCCCGAATTCTATTGTCTATGTCTATTTAATTTTTCTTTTCTTAGGTGGCTTTAAAATCGTGGTTCTGTCGATGACTAATTTCGAAAATTGGCAACAGCAAACGTTGAAAGAGGCTTTAGTAAACAGAACATTATAAAAACTGCATTACGTAGTAACATCAGAGTAAAAAATCTTGGTGACCTATCTGATTCTTATAAATAGTAACGGGCCAGATATCAAAGATTTTAATTTTGAGGCAGTTTTTGAAAATTGGTGTAATGGTACAAAACTTTGACACTTGCCTGGTTTATATGATAATAAAACTATGTGGATTATAAAATAAATTTGTCATTTTTGTAATTCATTGTGATCTTTCATTGGTCAATGCAAGTTTAATTTACTAATAATCTAGTTAATGATTAAAGAAATTAAATTGACCTATCTTTATATCTTGTTTAGAATGAAATTAATATTGTTAGTTGCATTTTAGAATAGGCTTAAAGTAGAAATTTTTTCACCAATGACAACGATAACTTTGACTAATAATCATTAAATTTGGCTAATGATTTTTCAATTTGGCTAACAGTTTGAAATTCCTAGCACAGGTCCTGATTAAAGAAATAGTGAATACCAATTTAAGGAGTAGATTTTCACTGTGGTTACTGAAAAAAAATGTATCATCATTTGACGCTTGGAAATTTGTCTGTCAGAAAATTTCTCTGTTAATTTGTAATCACATGACTGTTGTAAAGTTCATCATTGCCATGTGGATGAGGTGTTTATCATCCCATGCTGACATAACATTTCGTCATTCACTGCCAGATTCACAACTCACCCAGTTCTCTTAAGTCCATTGCTTCCAAACTCGTATCACTGTTGTGGCATATAGCTCTATACAAGCTACTATTGCACGATAAGAAAAAACCCCTTCACGAAGGTCGATCATTCATCCCTATTTAAACTCTGTAACATACTTATATGGCACCCTCGGTCGTCATAGGGGCATAGTGACTTCCCATAAAATGGTTACCACTGGCATACAACCATAAACTATTTTCAACGTCCCACTACAGCTTTATTTAAATGGCTAAAACAGTTCAGTGGGCACTGCTCAGCCTATGCATGCACGGTGACTCTGAATTCTTAATCATTTGCATAGCACACCCTAATTTGCATTTCCAGTAAGTTTTAGCTCAATCACGCGATTCCTTCATGGTGTTGCAATTTTCACAAACATGAGTTTTAAATATCGATTGGAAATTAATTCTAACCAGCATCTATCAAAATTCAAACGAAAGTACATAAAATCAAAATTGAGAAAACCCGAAGAATTTTTGTAAGTAATTTATGATTTAGCTTTCTTCACAATTTTTTAAATAATTTAGGAATCTGTGCTTTATGACAAATCTGTTTTGCTAGCCCTTTTTTCATTTGGCTACGGTTTTTTGTTGCTGATTAGCCGAATTGCTAAAAGTTATTTAAAAGCCAGTGAGAACCCTGATCTTAATCTATAGCAATGCCGGAATGTCCTAGAAAATGTACCTGGTATTGCTAGCAATTTAAGATGCAAACCTTTAATTACAATTATACTGGTACGCGCAGCGAAAACTTAAACTAAAGAACACTTCAACTGTAAGCCTGATTATGGCAATTCCAGCACCATACACACACAAAAAAAAAAACTGCAGCAGTGGTGTTAAGATGGAAACTCGGGGAGAATATCTTGGGAGCACCAATGTACAATTAAATCTTAAAGACACTGTGTCATGGATCTTATACATGATTTTTACAATGTGAAGGAAGTAAATTCATTGCATTATATAAGGAGAGTCATGTGCTGGCAACATTAGATTTTCTCCCCTTGTTCTAGAGCAGTGTTCTTCAACCTGTGTTCCGCGGAACCCTAGGGTTCCACTCAAACGCTTTAGGGGTTCCGCAAGTCGATACTACAATTCGAATGTTAATCCGCGTTCACAACTATAGAGGGCGCTATGCCGCACCGGTCTCTGGGACTCGTGCGTCGATCAGAGTTTCATATTGGAACTATCCATTCCCTCAGTTAAAATCTACATTTGGACAGGATGGCACTGGCCCATTTTGGATAAAATTAATGGAAGAATATCCGGAAATTTCCAAACGTGCAGTAAAAGAATTGATGCCTTTCGTAACAACTTACCTCTGTGAGACATCCTTTTCCACATACGTCGCTACAAAAACCAAGTATAGAAATCGACTTAATGCCGAAGGCGATATGAGTCTCCAATTATCACCGATCTATCCGGATATTGATAAATTGTGCAGTAATAAACAAGCACAACAAAGTCATTAATTTTTTTAAAATATTTTTTTAATTTCTCTTTCGTTTTCAATTTCATATGACATATGCATGTATAATACAAATACTTTATATGGAATATTTATCTTCTTGTTTGAATTAATGCAAATTTATATCTTATATAAAGTTTTTATAACAAAGGCAGGGACGCACCTTGTTCATAGCATGTAATACGTAATATGACACATCCCCCCTAAAATCAAATCTGGGTGTGCTACTGAACGAAGGGTTCCATAAAAAAAATATCTCAAAAAAGGGTTCCGCGGGATGACAAAGGTTGAAGAACACTGTTCTAGAGAATATAAGGTAGTTTTTCTTTTGTTTGAAACTGGTTAATGGTGTTATATTTTTATTTTGTTGTTTACTAGTGAAGTACTGTATTCACAAAAGAAACAGATATAAAGGTTATAATCCTCATAACTCATAAAATTCTCCCTTACTACGTAAACATATGATAGCTAAAATATAATTGCAAGTTTCAAAATTTAACTAAACAATGAATGTTCAATTATACATTTTGTTTTTGCTCAGTTAATTTAATCCTAAGCAGCTAAATGCCGACTTGCAAGTTTTTAACTTACCAGTGTGAGAAACAAGACACACTTCTGACAATTCTCTATCTTGGTCCTCACCGGCTACTAAACACCAATGTTTTCAAATATTAAGGATCTGTGTCCTTCAATTGTCCTCAACACAGAAGATTCGGAAAAGTCTGCAGAGAACAAATATCATCACAGTCTAATATACAAACATTTCAGTCGAGCTACCGCAGCGCCTTCCCGCTCTGATCAATTTTTTCCTTACAATTGGTAACATATATTGATACAGGATGTCCAAATTACTACTTACTACAGCTCCGCGTCCGTCACGCCCATGCTGGGGGCGGGTCATTGTGACATAAAAGCCAAACGTCCCCGTACGCGTATTTAGAATCGCTGGTGCGTACAGAACCCAGGACGGCCGCTAGGTGATCCTTAGCGAAAACTGTGAATCACGAACGACCGCCAAACTAGGGTAGAAAGCCAAGGTTGAGCGCTAAATCATAAATTGTGGCAAGAAAGTAACGTGACTTGACGAGACGGTTCGGTAGTTTCCTGCATTTTGCCATGATATGAATATGAACCTTTTTCGGATAGAATTGAAGTAAGTTTTCTTATTTAATTACATATTATGTTGACCTTATGCCTTAAACATTAATCTGACAACATTTAACAATTTTTTTTTTTGAAATATCATCTCTTTCTTGCCGGTTTTTCATAAACCTAAAACGCATCATTGTTGGTTATGCATTGAGTTTTAAAATTTATTTCCTTTATTTTTATGTTATTTACGCTTCATATATACTTGCATGATTGTATTTTTATTTTACATAATGCTTTCAAAAAGAGTTTGTGTGTCACAAAAAGGCTAAATGAGCACTAGATAAGTTATGCTGTTTATAATATCTCAGCGAACTTTCTAAGTGTTTTTTTTTTTTGTTTTTTTGGCAGGGAATCTTAAAAGATATCTACATCTCGGAAATCTGCTAGTGTAGTAACTGTTTTTGTAAAGTATAACAAGTTAATTGCATGTAAAAATGTAGTATTGTCATATATTGCATGTATAATGGATTATTTATTTGTTTGACATGGCATTAGTATTATAAATCAACTGTACTATATAAAGTATTGTATTGAGTTTTCCCTCTCATATGTGAAGTTTCGATTGCATGTTTTAGAATAAAAGTATGCTGCAATAAAATCATAATTTTATCCAGCACCATTCTGTGTATCTTTACATTTCTGTAATAGAAGTTAGGGTTTGAATTTTAACATACACTGTTCAGTGGCGCACCCAGAATATTCCTAAGGGGGGGGCCATTGGTGCACAAAATTTTTATGAAGGAGGATGACTCCTCGATAAATTTTCCGAGAAAAAATGATCAGAGGCCATATCAATTAACAAGGCGGTTGTCTTTTTTTGTACATTTATTTTTATCAAATTACTAACAATTCTTTAGTGCAGTGCAAGAGAATTGAATGATTAGAAGAAGTAGTAGTAGATATTTATACAAAACAACACAAATTAAGAAATAGATGAAGATAAAATTATTTGTTCTGGTCTGCTTATACTGTATACTTGTTTTCAACCACTCTCTCATGATTACATATTGTTATATTATTCAATTATGATCTATACATATTCATAAAACGAAGTCCAGCCTCCTGTTTTTCTTTGTAGCCAGAGCATTAATTATCTGGTCTGGATCAATTTCCACTTCACGGTGAATGTTCATTGACGCCAGTCCATTCAGTCTGGTTTCACTCATACTGTTTCTCAAGTAAGTTTTCAACCTCTTCATTGTGGAGAATGACCTCTCAGCACTGCTTGTTGATACTGGGAGGGTGGCATACACTTTTAAAAGTTCAAACACAGTTGGAAAAGTCCTTTGGTCACAAAAGTTAAGCAGTTCGATTGGGCTTTTAGTTTTCTTGTTCAATGCAAAGACCTTCATGTACCACAGATGTAGTTCAGCTTTTAGAGTATTATCTGATCTGGGTCCTAAATCATCTGCAAATTTCCTTGATAAGGCAACAAATCTCTCGTTTTCTTCCAGTGTCGGCTGCCTTCCATTCGGAATGACAGATGCAAAACTTTGTAGAAATTCCTTATGTTTGAGAAATTTTTCATGGAGGTGAGTGATGAAATTATCAATCCATGGAATGAAAATAGAAAGTCTGTAGTATTCTTCAGGAGTCTGTACGTTGAAATTTGATCTATAAATTTGTCTGGTGGCACGGCGTGGTAGAGTAATGTTTTCTCCATGCTGTTCCAGCTTCTTAACAGCTTGTTCAAACAGATGGTGAAACTCGTTCTCTGCGTTCTCTCGAATTATAGATATAGCTTTCAAAACGTCTTCTACGTCACTCACAGCAGTTGCCAGATCAAGGTTAACTTCCTGCAGCTTTTCACTCAGACGAACACTGTAGCTGAGTAATCTGTCAGCTGAAACAAGTGCTATGACAAACTGTGATGTTAACATTGAACATAACAAGGTATGAGCCTCTGTTGATGTCTCCTTGTCATTCCAGGTAGTAATCTCCTCCAGAGCGTCGATTACTTGATCAAACAATGAAACCATAACTGTGACGGCATCATGTCTCTCCACCCAACGAGTAGGGCATAATTTCTTCAGTTTTTTGGCACTGATTTCTGTCTCTTCCTGATTAGCTGCATTAATTTTGCTGGTGAGAACAAGGTTTCGTTTTGGTGTGTTGAAAAAACTAGAGATTTTCCCTATTATTCCAAAGCTGTTTCGGATATCCGGAACTCTAGATGAATAAGTTATGGCTAAGTTCAAACAGTGTGATGCACAATGAACGTAGGGGGCTTTGGGGTGTTGCTCATATATAATTGCTTGGGCGCCATTGTACTCTCCACTCATTGCAGAAGCTCCATCGAACCCTTGTCCACGGAGGAAAGACGTATCAATGTTGCAGTCTGCAAGGCCTTTAAGAATAGCATCTGCAATTGCTCGACCTGTAGTTTCAGTCAGGGGCACAAACTTAAGGAAGTTCTCCACTATCTTAAATTCAATTTTATACTTATCATTTGTTTCAAACCGTTTCAAATAACGAACGCAAAGTGTCATTTGCTCTACCGTTGCAATATCTGTGGTTTCGTCACATAAAACCGCAAAACATTTGGCCTCATTCACCTCAGTTGCTATGTGCTTCACAATGGAATCATTGCATGCTGAAATAATCTCATTTTGTATATTCCAACTTATGTAAGTTGCATTTTTTGCACAACCTTGTAGATGAGTTTTCAGTATTTCTTCTCCTGCATCAACTCGGAGTCGCAAAAGGGCTCTAAAATTTCCTTCGCCTTGGCATGGTTCTGACAATACGTCCAAATCCCCACAGTCTGTATGCCCTCTCATGGCCAGCCCTTGCCTTCCACAAAAAATCACTGTTTTGATAATAGGTTTAAGAATAGCCCTATTCTGCAAAACTTGTTTTTGCTTTCCTCTGTCCATTACTTGATCCACAGGAACCGTTTTTCCTTCCGTGACCCTTAAGAACTCATCGGCTTTGAGAACTGAATCCTTATGATAGAAAAATTTTTCATGTTGACTGAACTTCTCCAAGGCCTTCTTCCAATTATTAAATCCTTTTGAAACAAGTTGACCTGTAGCTTGTGTGGATCTTAAACCGACTTCATGGGGTGCAAAGAGAACACAAAATTTGCAATAGGCACTGTCCTCTGCCTT
Organism: Amaurobius ferox; assembly: GCA_951213105.1. NCBI lineage: Eukaryota > Metazoa > Arthropoda > Arachnida > Araneae > Amaurobiidae > Amaurobius > Amaurobius ferox. The sequence continues at coordinate 9,013,317 of OX578133.1, forward strand.
TGAGTAAGCTAGCCAGTTATGCTTACTCAGCCAAGATGAGCAGAACTTCCGAGTGTGGTGAGGTTTTCCTTGACTTGATACAGCACTAGTGACAGTAGCAGGAAAACTGTAATTTGCATATGGTTCCCAAAGATTTTTTAGCGCTGTTATCCTATCTTCATCTGTGAGGTTAGATTTCTTGACATAATTAGAAATATCTGCAGCCAGAATTTCTATTTCAACTGTGTTTGGTATTGTGTTTTGTCCTACCTTTACCTCCTCACAAGCGTTTGAAGACAGCCCGGGGTCACGGCTGTTGCTTGCTTCGACTGCAGCCTCATCAATGTAACAAGAGCTCAGGGAAACGTCGTTGGGAACGTCACTATTTTCAATCTTACTTTTTTTTTTAAAATAATTTCCCAGTGTCTGTTGGCCTAGCCCTTTTCGTTTTTCACTCATTGTCTTTTTTTTTACCTTGCTCCTCAGTTATTCAAGAACAAAATTTGCTATATAGCCGAAATACGCACATAAACACACACACTGATCGTTAAAGATGCATTTCACTGTAAGATCAGTTGAAAGTTCAGGACCATTTTAAATTCAGCTATTCACCACGCAGGCCCTCGTTCCGAAACTACCAATTCACTGTTATCACCTTGTGTCGTAACGTCGCACTTTATTTCAACTCACAGCAACACTTAATTCGCGAAGCGTTGGCACGATCTATTTATTCACTTCCACAATTTTCTCACTGGGTAAACGAAATCCTCGAGTTTTCGAGCGAACAGCCGCTTCCCCGCCGTTCACTCTTTATATAGGGCCACGGAGGCGCCTGTGACGTCACTCTACACAGCACTGGTATAGTACGACTATAGCGAGAAGGCATTTGGGTCACGTGATTTTGGACGAGTCCATTAGTTAAATTCAATCACAGGTAGAAACGTCTTAAGAAGAACGGGTTTCCAGAATTGGCGCCTTTAGTGCGAATTAATTTATAATTTGTACAGTACGATAAAGAGCTTTATATGTATAATTACATTCAGTGTAAGTGTTGGGATATGCTGGAATTGTTTTCTTCACAATGATTAAAATTATTTATTACAATAATGGTTGTAAATGTTTTTTTTTTATACTTTCTCGAAGGCAGACCTAGTTCTCCCTTGTGCTGACAGCGCCCTTCGCGTTTTGCTTTGTCAGCCCAAGGGGGGGGCCAGGGCCCCCTCGGCCCCCCCCCGTGGGTGCGCCACTGACACTGTTCACATTCTTCATATACAGTCATGCGTGTTTTGAAAGTAACATTCGAATCCAACCCTGCGATGAGGTCAGTGAATTTCATTCCATGTACTTTTCTTAACGCTGAGCAGCGCTTTATTCTCCTCCTCTTTATTATTTTTCTTAAAGCACTTTATTCTCCTCAAGCACCTCCTCCCCTATAACAGTATTTAATTTTTATTTCAATTGTATTTCATTCTGTAGAATATAGTATAAAGAAAGTATTGTTTTAATGAAAAATTTTCACAATATGTGTTTTAGTGCCTCTTGAATATATTTCAACTATATTTAGAATGATGTCACTCTGTCTGCGGTCAATTTCTGGTGTACACGATAGCTTCCATAAATATTAATTGATTTTTACGATCCTTTATATCCAGTTTATTATTAAAAAATCTAGAACTAGATAGAACTTTTATAAATCAAGTGAAAACTGTAAAATTTTATATTTTTTTGGTAGCATAGGACAAAATTTAACACAATTATGCATAAAAGAGGTTGTTTATGGCTCAATGATCATGAAACCTAACAGTGTCAATCGTATTGAAAAATAGTTGTGATACAATTTTTGTGTTCATGACGTCATTAGCCCCCCCCCCCCCTTTGATAGGCAAATTACCCCCACGGGGTTCATTGCCAAGTATGGTATCAATCGAAAAATTCCCCCCTCCTCTCCCGTTGGGATACATTGTCAAACTTGTTGAAAGATATTTTCAAGATTTTAAAATGAAAGGTAACATGCTTCAATTATGGTCATTTGAACCAACAATATAGATTTTTGAAATTCTTTTTCTGGTAAAATTTGCAAACAAAAAACAAGCTACTTAAAAATGGATACTGGTATGAGAATGTCGAGTTGAGCCACACTGAAGTTAATTTTTTTCAATGAATTTCAGTTTGTCAAGTAGCATTTTGTGGAACTTTTTATTTCAGTAGTAAGAGTGTTTATAATAGGATTGATTTCAAGGTGCACAGTCTGTTTTCATCATACATTACAGTTTTGTTGGCTGGTTTCTACCTTCACTCTCTGCTACTAATGACATTCCCAGTTATACTCCCGGACCCAAACACACTGTCATCAGAGATGGATCAAGCTTGCATGAGGTCCCTGGCTTAAAATATTGATAGGGTCCTGGCAACAAATTGATTTTTGTTTATTAGTAAAAAGGGGTCGCTATTGATATATGAATATAGTCAACTAAATACAACTTGATAATATAGACCTAAAACATTCAACTGGGAATTTAAATGAAATTAAAAATTTGTCATTTTAAATGACATAATTTTTAAGACTTTTTAAAAATAGTAAATTCCTCATTTTACAGAAGTTCAATTTCCAAAAATCATAGTACTTAATATTCGAACTGAAAAGTACGAGAAACAGACTGTGTTGAATTTTGATTTTTTCCACAATTATTTGTTATTTGTATTTAGATGAACATGCTAAAAATTAATGAGAAGGAAATGCATGATTTTGCTTCATAAACTATTATTTTGTTAATCTGAAATGTGTAAAAATACATTTATATTTCTATAGAAAATAACTAAGATCTAAAGGGGTTTAAAGTATACTAGTTATTTATTCAGAAACAATTTACATACATAATTGTAGTCATTGTACTTTCGGAATTATTGTATTTCTTAAATTACAATTACTAAAAATTAAGTAAACTAGTATAATTACAGCCCAATTTTTACCAGTAACACAAACACAACTAAATCAAAAACTTGTCTTTTCTAGCCATTTTAAAACCACAAATTATCACCATACAGAGTGTTAATTGGAGAACTAAAAGAAATCTTGTATTTTTAAAAGGCGTATTTGATATACATATCAAAAGCACTGACTATATGATTGGCTATATGAGCAACTATATGTTAAGCTCGATAGCAATAAGTGCAGTCATACAAATGTATAAATTAGAATGTAATGTAAAATTATGGTATATTTTTTAATTTATACGATTTGGTATTCATGGCTGCAGCCCCCTACCCCAATCTACCACTGAGAGTAATAGAAAATTAAATGATCACTAAAGAGTTATGCTTTCTATAAAATGTTGTTAAATTTTTCCCTTTTCTTTTAGATGCTCATCCTGTAGAATAAATGATACTCTTTATATTTATATCCAGTATGGTAATTAAGTAGTTGTACATAAAAACTGAGTATCTTCATATATGCATGCAAAATTGCATATTTACAGAAGCTACACTAAATTTGGTGTTAAAAGCAGTTTTAACATACTTATTTTATAGAGCGAAATAATGCCAAATGTGGAAAAGGGGTTATTTTTCAAACAATTAAAAATAATTTTTGAACTCCTATGATGGCTAAAGTTGATTAAATTACAGGGCTTGATTGAATATATATGTTTCTGAATTTCAAGAAAGTTAAAGCTGATTTAATAAATTGCATTTCTAATAACTTTTTACTATTGAAGATCCAGAAGTTTTTACATTTTGTTCATGTTTCATTAAATATTTTTATGTAAATCAAATTAAATGTTATTGAAATTTGAAGTTGGTAGCGTGGTAGAACTGAATTTGTGAGTTCCCATAGAACAGAGGTCCTGAGCATGTTGCTCACGAGCACCACAATGCTTATAGACCTGTATTTAGTGCTCGTTAGAGAAGTGTAAAATGTCACTAAAAGGAGCACTAAGTGTATAATGTCACTAAGAGAAACACTAGAATCAAAATTTTTGGAAATTTTATTTTTTGTTATATAAATATTTAATGACCTTCAGTATTCATAAAATTGTCTTACTATGTAGTCAAGGACTGGTAGCAGTCTCTCAGGTTCAAGCTTCACGCTTCTACTAGTAACTATGAATCTGCTGAAATTTAAAATTAATTAAAGCAATTAATTATTAGAGAAATCTGCTGCATTTTTGGTGCTTTTCACTTTTTATCCATTATTCCTCTTTTGTAATAAGAAATTACATTATTTGCGTTAAAAAGCTAGTTTCAAGGATAAGTTTAGTAAGTTTGATAATATTAAGTTTGGCATGCAACGTTAAAATAATGCTTTGATTGTATCCAATTATAATTAAAATTCATATTTTCGGAATGAAATGATACTTTATAGCATGACTTTGCAAATTTGTAATTTCACAGAAAGCGTGAATAATATACAGGAGAGGTACGGCATGGTTTCAAATCAGGGGCTGGAATGTATCAGAACAAACCAAAATGGGGCTCCAGTTCATGAAATATATTAAAATTCCATTGTAGTGTATCATATAACATATAACATATAACATAAATTATATGATTTGTAAACTTGAACTGCTTGCCACGCTAAGCAGTCATTTGGCCTTGTGCAATAAACCAACTTCTTTTTCACAGCTCGATCTTTCTTTACTCTTCACAAGTATGTATCTAATACCTACATGAGCCTATTGTGCTTTGCACAGAGTAATATTTTAATACAACTTGCAATGCATTACATACAATCATATGTCTAAGATTGCCGCTGGTTCATCAAAAATGTATGAAAACCGCCTTGTACGCTTTTCCTGTGAGTATTTCTTATATTTGATATTATAATTTTTTGTGATTATGTTTGTAACATTTTGCTGTGCTCTATTAATGTAATACTACAGTAAACTTTTTTGTATGCTCTGTATGGTTTTTTTTTATATTGCTTGAAAATAAATGAAATTTTTATCCATTTGTTGTCAATTTGTTTTTATTTACTTTCCCTATATGCATAGTATAATATATAAGGAAAGTATTGTAACAGTGTCAAAAATTAGAGTTTTTGATGGAAGAGCATGTTTTAAGCAACCGTGAAATCAAATCAATTGTTTTTAAAGTGATTTGTGTGTGTGTGTGAATGGAGATATCTCACAAACAAATGGAGCATGTTGGACAAAATTTGGTATAAAGTTTATATTTTTTTATACCAAAAATTACATTTTTGTATAAAAATTACAATGGGCTAACACTAGAAGCCTATTGATTTTAAATGCAATCAAATGTTTGGAAGACCCCCAAATTTTTGAATGAAATTAAAAAAAAATCAGAACTTTCAATAATGTTACACAAATAATCATTTCGTATGTAATTTTTCATTAAAAAACTAGTGACACAAATTTAAGAATGCTAGCATGAATCATTCTTGAGATGTTACACTTTTTAAAATAAATTTATCAAAAAATCACATAAAATTAAAAAACGTATTAACTGTTGTGAAATATGTTCACTATTCATATATATATTATCTGTTAAATTTGTTAACATCATTCTCGTAGATCTTCTTTCTTTTTCAAATGGCAGAGAATAAGACATACATTATACAAACAGAACAAATATCCCGAATATATAACATGAGCAGTCAATGTATTCTCGTGGATCTAGTTCATTCTATTCTTGAAAGAAGGTACTTCGTGTAATTGTTTTGTATTTTGACACCAAATAATTTGCCAACAGTCATTTAAATATATAAGAAATGTTCTTCTCTCTGGTTATCTGTAACGTTTGGTGATAACTTTTGGTAAAGTTGGCTACTTATTTAATAAAATAGCACCAACTTGGCTATATTTTACCCCCAGATTGATTGGACGCTGTAGCCCAGTGGTTAGCTCGTGGGAATTGCACTCGGTAGGCCCGGGTTCGATTCCCGCCACTGCCAAAACTGCCCCCATGTTCACGCGGAGTATGATCACGTTAAACATGTGGATCCGTAAGTCCTTCCGAGAGGTTGGTGGTAGGGGAAGGAAGGTACGGTCCCTGTGGATGCTTCCCCCACTGGGTTCCGGTCTAAATTGGGTGGCACTTCCCGGTCGTCCAAACAGTTACCTTACACCTTTCTGGTAGGTTGGACGGTCTGGGTCTCAACAACGACCCCCAGATTAATGAAAATATTATTAAAATTACAAAAATGTTGCCAACTTAATAAATTAATTATTAAAATATTTTAATATATGGACTATTGCGGATGTTATGGACTATTGTGGATGAATATATGGACTATTGCGGAATCTACAGAATAATACAGATTTATAAAAAAATAATTGTTACTACAGTGTTTTAAAGCTTCTACAGCAATATAAGCAGAGGCATATTTTGAAATTCAATTTTTAGAGGGATTCAGTTTTAGATTAAGCTCATATCAATCTCAAGGGATCTAAGTTAGAGGTGAATCCTTTATGGGTTCTGGCCTGGCCCGTGAGTTTAGGCCCAGTGTTTTTTTTTCAGGCATACATCTGAGAGGGGCATTTTATATTAACCTAGTTTCTATTTATGTGACAACATTTAGATTTATTTATATAAGGCAAATAGAAAACTAGCCTTTCTCTTAAATTTCATTCCCTCCCCCCCGGCCAAAAAAATCTTGAAAGAAACTCCCTTAAATATGCCCCCGAATATAAGCAAAATTACCTATGTATTAAAAGCTGTTAACTAAAGTATTTTTGCATGTAACAAAGTGGGGCATTATTGTGAAAATTATGTTAAGTATTCAAATGTTTCATCTGTATAAGTTTGTTTTACTGCTGTTAAAAACTTATTATTATATTTTAAAAGGGGGGGGGATGTAGCTTCTCTGAATACTATACAGAGTATCCCAAAAAGATTGAAACACACTTTAATTCTTTACCTGTTGGAGATAAGTGGGCAATGTTAATTGAAAAAAAAATGTTGAAAGTAAGGTAGGAAATATGACTGCATTACTGAAATAGTCCTCCCATTAATTTTCAATAAGTTACACATTTTAAATTTTTATACGACCCCCTTAGACAAATTTGGAAACAGATATTCTTAAACTTATTTTTAGGACCATCAATTTAAATATTTTAATAGAATGAATAACATTGTCATTTAGATTACTTTAGGAATTTGCACGTGATTGTGAATTTTAAGTTTCTTTATAATGTATATTCCATATGAAGAACAAGTATACTGCAAGTACACAATAAAATTGGTAGTGCAATTCATTAAATGAAAAGTTTAATTCCAATTGGGCCTAAATCACTTTCGCTTGGGTATCATGTTGGGGCAGCTATGTTACAGCTCCTCTAGTAAGTGACTTTAGATAGGTTACAGTAGGTGGCAATATAGCACTATATCATATAAGACAAACGAGTGAAAGTGATTTAGGCCTTTTCGGAATTAAGCTCTTCAAATGTTCAATGGCCTTGTAATATGATAGGACTTTCGTAATGTGATAAGAGAAAATGAAAAAAATTAAGCTCTGTTACAAATGAATGTGCAACATTTTCAGATTATATTCTTGTTGAGGTATTTAGTGCAGCAGTTGAAATAATGTTTAATACCAAAATCAATGTTTATTCAACAATTTTGTCAAAAGCGGATTGAATGATAATGAAGAAAAAATAAATCCCTATCAAGTGTATATATACATCGAACATAACAAAATGTTTACATTATTCGAATGGCAGCATATATCGATGTATTTGGATACATATTGTTTTTTGATGTGCACTTGTTCATCCGGTTGTTTTGAGACCAGGTACAGATTACTATTTGTAAACAAACGTTTAAAATTTTAAATATTTTTTAGTATTTTAAATTTTCAAAATTTAAATTAACTATTTTTAAGTACATTTTAAATTTTAACATTTAAATTTTTTAAAAGCATACAAAAATATCAAATTAAGAAAGAATAGGTGACCTCATTTATGAGGAGAAAAGGGCAAGATGTATACGCATAAAATTCATTTTCAAGTAAGCTGTGACAGTATATACGTAAAGTACCTCTGCTTTAGAGTGGGAAGAAATTTTGTTAACCGTTACACATTAAAATTTATATTTTCAATATATCGTATCAAAAGAAAATGTAATGTTATTTTATAAAAATATTAAAATATGTAAGTGCATATTTTAATAGTTAATAATTTTAATTGGAATTCATTTGTCTATGAGTGTCGTTCAGGACAGAGCACCAGGCGCGAAGCGCCTTTAATCTCCGGTTTCAATATGTGGTTCTTATCGTCAAACTGTGACATTAAATCAGTGACTCTAATTGGAGGTTCGGGGTTTTTATTTACTATTTTTAATTATTTGTCCTAGCTCCTAGTGTGGCAGTTTGTTGCACATTTGGAGTTTAAGCAGTTTGGAGGTTGATGCAGATCTGAGGGTTACCTAGCATTCTGGCAGCTTAGAGTTTTGAACATTTGTCGCGAGTTTTATTTAATATCAGATGTTTGAGGTGGAATTTTTAATTCCGATTATCGATGTTTAGAACAGCGCGGGGTCTCTTACGCGATTCGGCCTTGCGATGATCATAGTCATGCAGATTGAATAACAGTTCATTTGGAACGGATGGCAAATTTTTGTAAAATTTAAACGCTAGCTTTTTAATTTGGGCTCTAACAGTTTTTATTTTGAAGCCATTCCTAATTACCGAGTTCCTTAAATACCTGGGAGCTTTCCTGATAATCCGTAGGATTTTGTTTTGTTTTGTCTCTAGGAGGTCTATTGTAGTTTTACAGGCATATCCCCATACGGGTGCTGCATACAGCATTCCCGAGCGGATGACCGATTTATAAATTAGCTGTTTGTTTTGATGACTGAGATTTCCGTTTCCTATCATTGGGTATAAGGCTCCTGTAGTTATATACGCTTTTTTGATTAAGTTCGTTACGTGCTGTTTCCAGGTTAGGTGGGAATCTATCGTTACACCTAGGTATTTTGTAGATTTTTCCGCGCGTAAGGCATGATTGTTTATATACAATGGCGGCGGAGGTTTGTTTTTCCCCGAGAAATAGATCCAATGATATTTATTGGGGTTTAATTTTATTCGCCATTTCTCCAGTCATGTTTGGAGTATGTCTAAGTGTTGTTGTAGCTGTCTGTGCATTACTGAGACATAGGGGTGTTTTGCAAGTATCGCACTGTCGTCTGCATAGAGTGCCAGCTCTGTGTTTGGAGTCCTGGGGATGTCGTTCAGGTATATGTTAAAGAGTGTCCGGCCCAGGATAGAACCTTGCGGTACACTACTTTTAATGAGCTTGGGTGTTGATAAGTTACCTCCTACTTTGACTTGAAAGTGTCTGTTATTTAAGTATGAGATTACAAGTTTGACAAGAGCGTCAGGGACTTTTAAAGTGATCAATTTGTACGCTACTCCACAGGGCCATACTTTATCAAAGGCTTTTTGTATGTCCAGAAAAATGGCAGCTGTGGGTGTCTTACTATTAAGTCCAGAAGATATGTACTCTACCACTCTCAGCAATTGATGAGTGGTGGAGTGCTTTGGCCGAAATCCAAACTGCTCCGGAATGATAATGTCATTCTCACTAAGGTGCGTGTTAAGTCTCTTAAGAATTATTTTCTCAGTAATTTTACTAAGTGTCGGTAGCAAGCTAATTGGACTGTAGTTGGCTGGAATTGTGGCATCCTCACTTGGCTTAGGGATTGTTATGATTATCGCTTCCTTCCATTCTTTGGGAAAGTAGTTTAGTTTTAATATTTTATTTATTAAGATAGTCAAGTAACATATTACGTTTAGGGGTAGGTTTTTAACCGCAATATTTCTGATTTTGTTGTGCCCTGGGTTTTTACGGTTTTTGATAATTTCTACTATCTCCTCCGGGGTGGCTGGGTTAATCTCAGCCGATTCGGCCTTGCGATGATCATAGTCATGCAGATTGAATAACAGTTCATTTAGAACGGATGGCAAAAATTTTTCTAAAATTTAAACGCTAGCTTTTTAATTTGGGCTCTAACAGTTTTTATTTTGAAGCCATTCCTAATTACCGAGTTCCTTAAATACCTGGGAGCTTTCCTGATAATCCGTAGGATTTTGTTTTGTTTTGTCTCTAGGAGGTCTATTGTAGTTTTACAGGCATATCCCCATACGGGTGCTGCATACAGCATTCCCAAGCGGATGACCGATTTATAAATTAGCTGTTTGTTTTGATGACTGAGATTTCCGTTTCCTATCATTGGGTATAAGGCTCCTGTAGTTATATACGCTTTTTTGATTAAGTTCGTTACGTGCTGTTTCCAGGTTAGGTGGGAATCTATCGTTACACCTAGGTATTTAGTAGATTTTTCCGCGCGTAAGGCATGATTGTTTATATACAGTGGCGGCGGCGGTTTGTTTTTCCCCGAGAAATAGATCCAATGATATTTATTGGGGTTTAATTTTATTCGCCATTTTTCCAGTCATGTTTGGAGTATGTCTAAGTGTTGTTGTAGCTGTCTGTGCATTACTGAGACATAGGGGTGTTTTTCAAGTATCGCACTGTCGTCTGCATAGAGTGCCAGCTCTGTGTTTGGAGTCCTGGGGATGTCGTTCAGATATATGTTAGAGTGTCCGGCCCAGGATAGAACCTTGCGGTACACTACTTTTAATGAGCTTGGGTGTTGATAAGTTACCTCCTACTCTGACTTGAAAGTGTCTGTTATTTAAGTATGAGATTAAAAGTTTGACAAGAGCGTCAGGGACTTTTAAATTGATCAATTTGTACGCTACTCCACAGTGCCATACTTTATCAAAGGCTTTTTGTATGTCCAGAAAAATCGCAGCTGTGGGTGTCTTACTATTAAGTCCAGAAGATATGTACTCTACCACTCTCAGCAATTGATGAGTGGTGGAGTGCTTTGGCCGAAATCCAAACTGCTCCGGAATGATAATGTCATTCTCACTAAGGTGCGTGTTAAGTCTCTTAAGAATTATTTTCTCAGTAATTTTACTAAGTGTCGGTAGCAAGCTAATTGGACTGTAGTTGGCTGAAATTGTGGCATCCTCACCTGGCTTAGGGATTGTTATGATTATCGCTTCCTTCCATTCTTTGGGAAAGTAGTTTAGTTTTAATATTTTATTTATTAAGATAGTCAAGTAACATATTACGTTTAGGGGTAGGTTTTTAACCGCAATATTTCTGATTTTGTTGTGCCCTGGGTTTTTACGGTTTTTGATAATTTCTACTATCTCCTGCGGGGTGGCTGGGTTAATCTCAGCCGTTACCGGGGAATTCCTGAAGTTATTTAAAGTTTGTCTAACCATTCTTAGGGTGTCCTGACACATTAGATCGTGGTTTGGTTGGAATTGCTTTTCATAATGGCTTGCGAGCGCCTCGGCTTTTTTCTCGTCTGAGTACGCGATTTTAGCGCCATCCATTAGAGGCGGGAGCTTAATTTGAGGTTTCCTGAGTCTTTTTGCGAATTGCCAGAGCGATACATCTTCTGGGCTAAGGGATTCGATTAGTTCTTTATACTGTTGCTGCTTTTCTGCGACAATTTTTTCCCTGACTTTGCACGTGAGTCTGTTAAGCTCCCTTTTAAGGGCGGGGTCTCTGTTAGCCTGCTATGTCTTACGTATTCTATTCCTTTGCTTGACTAATTGTTTGACATGGTGGGAAAGTGTGGGCATTTTTGGAGACTCACGATGTGTTGTGGCAGAGGCAATTGCTCTCTTGATTTCTGTTGTGAGTGTGTGCGTGGTAGAGTCAATATCCGCCGTGCTCATTATGTTAGGTACTGCTAAGTGCGGCTCGAAGAGTGCTCTTTTGAATACTTACCAGTTGACCCTCTCTTGTCCCAAAGAGGCTGGAAGAGGTGTGTTTAGGTCGAATGTCACCAGTACCGGTAGATGATCCGAGTCGAATTCATCCAAGGTACTAATAGTGTGAGCGTAGTCTATGTTTCGCGTTAGGACAAAGTCTATGAATGTGCCGCTGGTGCCTGAGAAGCAGGTTGGTGTCGACGGTGCAATAATGTTAGTGTTTGTGGTGTTCAGCAGTCTATGTATCTGTGTACCGCGTGCATTGGCTCTCCTACAGCCCCACGCTCGGTGGTGTGCGTTGAAGTCGCCTGCGAGTATCGTGTTTGGATATCGCGAGAAAAGCAGTTCCAGTTGCGCAGCTACGTCTACTCTACTCGTATTTTTGACATATGTTGAGGTTAGGATAAACGGGCTAGTATTATTAATTTTAATTTTTATACTAGTATTTTCAATACTTTGAAGATTTATGCTTTTTAGTTCCTCGTGGGGAATATTTCTTTTAATGTATATTGCTGTTCCTCCATGGGGCGTTCTAGCATTAGTATTTGAGCTAAGATTATGATAACCAGAGTAGTTGGCTATGTTTAGTTTTTACTTTCTCTAACTCTAGTTTCCTGAATTAATAAGGCGTCTACGTCATTTTCGTTTACATAGTTCCTAAGTTTATTTATTCTTGGAGATATGCCGTTCACATTCCAAAATATTATTTTAATTGATTCCTTTTGGGACCTAGCCATGACGGGTTTGATTCTCACTGTTACTTTTAAGGTCCGCGATTATTTTAAGGGCCTCAAAGACCATTACCATTGGATAGCTCTTTTTTTGTACTAACTCTGCGAACTGCATCAACAGATGTTTTATGTCGTCTAGATTGAACATGCTGATAAATCCTCTGATGAGGTTGAGGATATCCTCCATCTTTTCAGCATCAGATTTATCAGCCGGTTCAGTCTCATAGCAAAGGGGAACCGGCTGATAAATAAGTATAACAAACGAAATCAAGCACAAACGCCATACACGTGGACGAGGCTCTAAGCCTAAATCATGAATTGTTAACCTCTACAAAAATCTAATCATGTCCAAGTTTTTTGTAGAAGCAAACACAAAAATGTATGTTTCTGAAGAAATAGATAGATTATATCTATAAACTATTTCTAATATATAACGTTGACTAGATTGATGCTCGCCTTTGTTATCTTGAATATGCAAGGGGGAGAGTGTCCTCCCCTGTGAGTGATCATGACTTCATATTTAACAAGAAAGATCAATCATGCATAAAGCATTGATTATGAAACACTTTCCAACTGCAATGCAATTTTTTTTAAACATCTCTAAAATGCAATACATTCAGCGGTAATATTTTTAAAATTATCACAATACTACAATAATTTATTATATTTGAAAACTTCATCGAAAAAAAAAATGATTATTCAAATGACATCATTGAAATATAAATCACTTGGCTCTCTATGAAAAAGCATTAAAAATTTCATTCGTAAACTTTTATTCTATTCCTTTCATTCATCACAATACCACAATAATTTATTTTACTTAAAAACTTAAAACCATGGAGGTAAAAGTAATTTAACTCTGTGCTTAAAACTTCGCCGAAAAAGTCTGCTATAAAATCATCTGTTCTCTATGTAAAATCATTGACTGTTTCATTCATATCAACTATATTGCAGACTCCAGCGCTAAATAATTTTGTGTTAAAGATATTCAGCAATTCTTATACAACTGATCTTATAGCTTGATGTGTTTACAATCTCCATAAGTAAAAGTTAGGCTTCGTCGTAGAAATAATCAAAGTTTGATAATCATTTAAACTCAAATATATTGTATTTGTGTTGTTCCAGAACATTGATGCAGAGAAATTAAGCAAAAATAAAGTGGTTTTAGGATGTGCACAACACTAAATATAAATTAAAAAGAACTTTAAAAATCCCAATTTTGACACAAGATGGATGCCATACTTTATTTTGAAGTGTGTCACAGGATCTCTTTATATAATCTTCATATAATTATTATTTTAATTTTTATTTAAAAAACTACTGAATATATTTTTCTGAAATTTTTGTTATATATTTTATGAGATAATTTGAATATTTCCTAAAACTTTCAAAGCAATTTGTGAATTTTAAATTCACTTAAAAAATGTTTGAAAATTAGGTCCCATAGGGTTCGATATATTTCATTTTTTCAACCCGGGTTGAATCCGAAACTAATTGGCTGATATTATTCACTTATCTTCTCATAGGTCCCACAAATACTAAAATTTCATTTTGATAAAGTCATTTTTACAGCAGTTATCGTGCTAACAGACAGGGTTGTAGTGGAGGGTATACGGCGGTATACGCAGTATACCCTCTGGTTTTTTCAGCAAATTCCATATACCCTCTGCTTTTTCGTAACAGATTTGAGATCATCTTTATTGATTTCAAACGCCTCCAATCTAATGTTTATTAATTCCAAAAGACCACCTATAGAACACTTTCAACCGGAAAAATTTGTAAATTCTTAGTTGGCCAACCATTTCACTCTTCTGTTGACAATAGATCAAGAGTAAGCGCTACAAAAAAAGACACAGAGACGGATTTCTCTCGTCAAGCAATTTGGAAAATATTTCAATGAAAATGAAAAAGGCCTTAAAATTTATTAAAATAAAAAAAATTACATCCTACTTTATATATGTTTAAATATTTTTCTCTTAACATTTCCTGTAATTATTTTATATCATAGTTAAATATTAATATAGTGAAATTTTCAAATTTGAATATCACTCCATGCTAGTCTGCATGTTTTGCTTTGCATAAATACAGTAAACTCCCAATAACTCGAACACCTTATGAACACGAATTTCTGCTTAAGTCGAAGTTTCTTCTAAGTTCCACAAATCCATTCTTGTAATAAAAAATTAATAGGCTTTTTTTTCTCGATAATTTGAACTTCGATTATTTCGAACATTTCCCCCCGGTCCTTCGAGTACACCCTATAGGTGTTCGGATGGGGGGTGGGGGGTGGCAAGGGGGCGGCTGCCCCCTGGCTTATGGATTTCCTATATATATATACATGTATGTGCGTGTACATGTAGTTTTCTTTTCCATGAAGGATGTTTTTAAACTATACATTTTTTGATCTCAACCCTACAAACTTCAGGGCAGGAGTACCATTCAACTCGTTTTTCATTTTTCCAATCATTTTTTTTTAATGTTTTGTTAGAATAAAACGGATGAACGTATGGATAATCTGAAAAGTTGAAAAAATTTTGATGACTTTCAAAATCTTTATAAATATCTTGTTTCAACTTCATAACACACGGAATCCGTGTCTCTGAAAAGTAATTCAGTTCGACATCCATACACCTTTTTTAATAAAACTATAATGAAACTCATACATGAGTGTTTTACTCAAATCTAGTACTAAAAACCCAGCATAGATAGGTCTATTCAACTTTAAATTTGTGTTATGCATATGAACTGCAACCAGATCTTCATTAAATACTTTGAAGGAGTGAAAGGCTGGTGATTCAAGACATTTTTTTTAATCAATTCCCAGTCGGTGCTAGTTTAACATCCATTCTTTTCTCAAGTTTTCCATCGTCTTACCAAAAAAACTGCGTTGTTCATAAGTTTGAACAGATCTTTTTCAAATTAATTTTTTTTTCCAGCATTCTCTTCTCAGTGTTAAATTGCACATAAGGCTTCAAATAGGGTTCTTGCTTGAAAGTTAATACTCGATGGATTTTCACAAGTTTCATTCGCAGCTTCATATACTGCTTTAAATTTCTATAATTATTTTTTTTCGGGGAAGGAATAGGCCTGCCAATGTGAAATAATCTAATTTCGACACTTTACATTTAAAATCATTAAAGTTCTATCTTGCAACATTTTTTCATAACCTTGCAATGGAAAAAAATATTACAAGAATCTAAATTCACATATCTAAATCCACATTTATTTTTTTTAATGTTTTAAAAACATTAAAGTTTAATTATTTTTTCTTAAAATTCTATCTTGCCATTCAATTACAAGTAACTTAATTTAAAATTCATGATTATTTTTAAATCCATATTTAAGAAAATTATTTCACATTGGTGGGGAACACTGCCCCTAAAAAGAGTGTAGCGACAGCTTGCGTCATCTCCTATGGGTACTGTTGGAAACGCTTTCACCTTTTTCTTCTGCTACTAACAGTTCCCACTTTTACTAACACTTTTCTTCTAATGTATAACATGCATGCATCATTTTTTTTTTTATGTAGAAAATCGAACATATCCTTTCTTTGTAGAAATGAATCGTGCGATTTTCGAATACATTACAGGCTATTTTGTAAACTAGAAATGGCATACACTCATTTTTTTTTAATGTATGACATGCATGTACTATTTCTACATAGAAATGGATCTTACTATTTTCCAATACATAACATTTTAGAGGATACTTTAAAATAATTCAGTAAACTCTTAAAAATAATATGGATACCATTTTTAGAAGACTTTGGTAAGAATATCCATGTCACAATACATATGTATGCCACATCTGTACACAACATTCGCTTGTGAGGGTTTTAGCACTTTGCATTTTCATATTTTAAAATATCTCCCAATTATTCCATTCACTGATAATTCAGTACACCTATTCATTTTAAATACTTCCTTAAATATAGCAAAATCTTGAATTTCCCATATATTTGAAAAGAAATCAATACAGACATTTTTCTTAGCTAAAAACAGTCGAAACGGATTCAAAAACTTGCCATAAAAAATCGCGTGGCACACACAATCATTCTGAAAAGTGTCGAGTCATGTTCAGTAAGTATTACAACCTGTCCCTAAAATCTCACATGGTATGTGAAAATAGACATTCACCGCAATTTAAAGCAGTTAAAGTTTGATAGCATTTTTTTGAATAAAACAATCGCTTGGCATCCACAATCATTCTGAAAATAATCGAGTCATGTTCAGTAAGTATTATAACCTGTCCCTAAAATCTCCCATGGTATGCGAAAATAGACATTCAGTCTGAATTAAAATATTTAAAGTTTCGTGTTAGGCGTTTCATAGCATTTTTATGAATATCATTAAATCATTCCCAGTAAAATTAAAAAAAAATTTTTGAAACGTATTCAGTGAGTATTATAACCTGTCCCTAAAATCTCACATGCTTTTAAAACATGTCAGTTTTGACACAGATTCCCGTACTAATTCATTAAAAAAATTAATTACCTTGGCTGGAATACGCGCATACACACCTCTTCTAAAAGGGTCAAAACTTGTTCCCGAGTTGCAGTAACATCAAAAATGCGATATGCTAGTTCACTATGGAGTGCTAGAATTTTCCCCATTCCTTTAAAAGTCATTCAAAAATACCACAAAAATCATTTTATTAAAATTATTAAAATTCAATGACACATACATAACATACACCCCGTCCTTAAAATTCAAGGATCTCAATAATTCAATACCATCTTAACGTAAAAAAAATATTTTCCTTCATTAAAGCATTTATGAGCGTGAAGCTTTACTAAAAATATTAAGTCATCGTTCGACTACCTAATTAAAATAGTCATTAACACAAAAACCTCATTCAGAAATTAATTCTATTAAAATTCTGTAACACACATCCATTTCATTCAAGCGACAATAGAGGGAGCCACCGCCGCCTTAAATTTCGTAAATGTCTTCAAGCACTTTCCAAAACATACCATAAAAAATTAATTACCCTCGTTCAAATCAATCAAAATGATTCCTCTTATTAAAATTCAATTATGAATACATTCCATTTTCTTTTCATAATACATTTTATTCATAAAAAAAATTAATTAAAATCTTAATTCACTTGCACAATCCCCTCGTAGAAGATCGTAAAGTATTCCAAGTACCCAACTTTCCCACTCCTTTCGCAGGAAAGATATCATTCATTCATCCACTACCTTCAAGTCTCAGTCTGTATACTGGTTAAAGCACTTTTCTACGGTGCGAGGGGTTCCGAGTTCGAATCCAGCTCAGTCCAGAACCAATTCTTTCCTTTTAGCCTTCATAGTTCTCCAACCTGCCCATAGAGGGGCAGGTTGGAGAACTGTGAATACTGAACTAGAACTGTGAACTGTGAATAAGTCATTTGGATGAGGGCGCCACCAAAATTTCCAAGATGTCATCCAAGCTCTTCTTCAACCCCACTCATCCAAACACGTCATCCGATAATCTTATCGAGTGACGTCATCCGATAAGATAAATTTATCAGATGACGCCATCCGATAAGATAAATTTATCAGATGACGCCATCCGATAAGATCAGATAAGATAAGCCGTGACGTCACCGTCCAGCCGTAACTTCACACTGGACCCCATTTTCCTGCTACTGTCGATCTTATACCCCATTCATTTGCTGTGAAACAAGTAAAGTTATTAATAAGTAAAAAATTTTATACAAAGCTTAAGGAAAAACTCAAACAACGTAATTAAACACAGAATAGTAAAATAAAGCAGCATACAGCTGTTTCAAGGATACGTTGGATCCCCTTTTTCAGTTGAATATGAACCAATAAACACGATATCAAAAAGACGATATAAGCTCAAAAGAAGAGAGGACCCCTTTGTTTTTTCAATTGTGTCAAATTCGTATTTTTTCATTTTGTCTTTCATACTCGAAATTGCTGTATGCTGATTTGTTTTTTTATTTTGTGGTTAATTACATTGTTTGAGTTTCTCTTAAGAGGTCATAGAACTGTTAAACCTTTAAAAAATGCGATTTCTTTTTAAATATATGCAAAAATATAAACTTTTGCTAAATATTTAAAAGTATTTCGTATGAAAAAATTTCTTTAATTACTGGAGTTATAGCCCAAAATGTCTCACGCGCTTATACCTTCTGCCGGTTATATCTGCTAGTATATGTACATGATTGTTGCTGGTCAAGCATATCAAAAGTGACAGAGAAAATTCCGGCTATTAACTACAATATCATTATTCATTAGTCCCAGTAGTTGCCTTAAAAGTTTGTGAACAAAATCTGGTCCAGAGAGAAAGAACGGAACTCTGTAATACTAAATATGCGTGGTGTTACCAGGGTAACACACAACCGAATATAAGCAAGCGCAGGTGCTCTCTCACACCATTATTAGCGAAACCATGAGCGACTCCAAAGGTCGGGTAAGTCCAAGAATTCTGCATTTCTTCCAATCCATTTATTCTCTCTTCTTAAATCCCAGTATTGATATTATCTTTTATCTTGGCAGCTAAAAGCCGAATTTTATGGTTGAGTGTGTTTTTAAATATCTGAAATTTTGACAGATTATTTATATCGGTTTCTGGCAACAGGTGAGGAAGCAATCGATTACTTAATGTCTCGATGGGCTTATTTGTGTTTGCGGAAAGAGTGGGGTTTGGTTTGGGAGCCGATTCATAACAACTTCTTCATTAGCGAGCGAAAATAAACAGGGGCGCCCTTATGGGAGACGGACACTTCTCAAGTGTGAGTGGGGGGAGGGGAGGACCCCTAATATTTTTTTAAGGTTAGAAGAGACATGAAAAATTCACAAAGTGAGGAAATCAAATAAGGAGGGCCTGTGATAAATGTTTGTAGCGGGTCACAATTTGTATAAGCGGCCCTGAAGTAAACAGTTTTTTTTTTTTATGAAATACGACAAAATAAATAAAACATATGTAAGCATATAGCATATGACACAGGGATATCTTAAAAAAAATGTTTAAATCTTAAAAAAGTAATTGCAAACTGTATGCCAAAATAAATTTTTAGACGTTCGAGGAAAAAAAAAATTTAAAAATTTCGCAAAAGGGTCATCAGAAATTGATTAAATTTATTAGAAGTCCATTAAAATTAATATATATATACTATCCGTACAATACGTATACTATACGTACGTATACTATATATACGTATACTATATATACGTATACTATCCTTACAATACGTAATATATGTACTAAGTCTAAATTATCGTGATGGAGTACAAAATCCGGCAGTCGGATTTTGATGAATTTATCCGTTTTGAGTATTTCTGAATATGAAATAATTATTTTTTTTCTTGATATTCATGTGGGTGTATACTTTTTTTTATTGATGTCTATGTGAATGTGATTCTATCTGGGGGCATGATATTTCTAGAACAAATGGTGTAAATAGAATTACATTTGTTATAATTATTTTTTATCAATGAACGTCAAATACCTATTGATTTTAGGGTTGAATGGAACAAAGGAAGCAGGGTCGCCCTCAAGGGTGGACGCCACTAGAGTGGGGGCACTGCCACTTAATTTTTTAGGGAGGGGAAGACATGAAATATTCACAATGAGGGGGAAATCAAATATAGAGGGGGTCGTAATTAATGTTTGTAGGAAAGCCTGAAATTTGTATAGGCAGCTCCGAAGGGAAGCTTGGATTTTCCAATTTTTTTTTTTTTTTCGAAAATTGAAAAAGGAGTATAGAAAATACAATTAAGTATAAAAAAATTAAAGAAAAAGTATTTATTATATTTAATATAAATCTCACAAGTTATAAGATTCTAATATACCCTTTTCTCGAGACATTTCATTCTCTCTTTTTTTTAAAAAAGTGTAATAGGAAAAATTCATAAAAACACACTCTTGTTAACTCACTCTTGTTAAATTAATGAATACTTTAAAAATGAATTGATACTATTATTTAAAAGCACGAGCCGTTTATCGGAAACCTTAATATATATATATATATATATATATATATATATATATATATAAATATATATATATATATATATATATATATATATACATGTATGTATATATATATATATATATATATATATATATATATATATATATATATATATATATATATATATATATATATATATATATATATATATATATATATATTAGAAAAGTGTAATAACAAAAAATTCAAGACCATACTCTTCATAGTTCACCATAGAAGCAAAACCACGGCCATAATACCGATAAGAGAAAAGAACAGCACCGGCCCAAATTCGATGATTAATCAGAATTAAATTCATCTTCAGGTCTGAGTATTTAATTCTAATTAACCCAAACATATGCCTGTTTCAGATTGAGCAATAGTACATTACTATAAATGCTCAAACTCAGACTACAGGTATCAAAAGATGACAAAATGAATATAAGAAAATTTGTGTTACCATATGGCATGAACTCTTCTTCTTTCACCGCGTGTATACACGATCAACCTCAGCAACTTAAATTATCTAGGAGCACCGAAATATGAACAAGTCGAAATACAACCAGGGAGGTAGTACGAACGTCCACAGCTACACTCCCTGACCCGTCCAGTCAGTCAGAGCAGGAGACAGGACTATTACCCGTATAAGCAAAAAGGAATATAAACATGAAGCAAAGATGAAAATTCTTACTAAACAAGAAATTCATTGAAGAAATGGATAATCGAGGATGCCACTATACACCATTATAAGGCTCTCAAATCGTAGTTTCAAACTGGCTAAAGTTACAATTTTTTGGCGAAAATTAAATTAAAAACATTATTAATGTATCTTATTTTCCGATTTTCTAATTTTTTTTAGCTTATTTTATTATTTATCATTTTTACTTATTCATATAATTAATAAATAATTATATATATATATATATATATATATATATATATATTTGAAATGTAATAATAAGAATTATGTAAAAATAAAAAAATACAATTCAAGCAATATTAACATCACCATAGAAGCAAATTCAAAGCCATAATGCCGATAAGAGAAAAGAACAGCACCATCCCAAATTCGATGATTAATTAGAATTAAATTCATCGTCAGGTCTGAGTATTTAATTCCAATTAATATATATATATATATATATATTAGTATTCTCGCTAACTTATATCTTTACTGTTATGAACGTCATTTTAACTCTAATTCATATATTATGTATCGATATGTTGACGACTTAATTTGTATTATCATTGATGATTCCTATCCTATTAATATTGATTTTTACCCCTCTAACATAGAATTAATCCCGAGCCTAGTGTTAGTCAAACTGTAAATTATTTAGACCTATAAATTTAGATACCCTCAATAATCATGTTATCACCAATCTATATGATAAAAAAGATTCTTATAACTTCATTATTATATTCTTATAACTTCATTATTATATTCTTATAACTTCATTATTAGCAGCTATCATATCGATCGTGAAATTTTATTCAATTGTTTAGAAACATCATTTTAAATCAGTTATTTCGAATACATCGACACTTTCTGACCCTCAGTTTCACTTACTCCACATCCATAATCTTAAACGCATTTGTCAAAATTATCACTATCCAGCAGTATTTGTAAATAATATTATTAATAATTTCAAATACACTGCGTAATAATTTTACAAATGCATTATTTATCCTTGATTGGACAACTCTTTTTTGTGAATTTCATCCTTTCTTATCACCTACTTACCACTAGGCCTGAGTCTGACACTGCTTACTATTTCTGAAAGACTACCTTCCACTTGTCCTGAGTCCTATACTGCTTACTATTTTTGAAAGTCTGCATACACATTATTTTTCGTTCAAGTGTATTCATTCTTGTGTCCACTCGCTTTGACGACGAGATGTAAAATGCTCTGTCGAATGTTCGCCTGAGAACAGGGGCAGCATTTCATTTGGGGGTGCGAGATTTGAATGTATGAAAATCCACAATATGGAATAAATAAAATGTTTGTTAACGGAGGGGGGGGGGGGGGTGATCACAAAATTGAATTGATGTTGAGAAAAATAATTGTTGTTAACATAATTTTTGTACATAATTGTTTTCACATAATTGTTGTTAACATAATTTTTCTAAATACAAATATCTATATTTATTTACCTTTTATTGAAGTTTTAAACGCCTGTTCTTGGTCTGGAAGAAGAGAAAATTTTGTTACAATATCATCATAATCCAGTGGTATATCTTGTTCTATAGCTAAAACATCTAAAGATGAAAGTCATTCTTGTCCCATTGTACTGCGAAAATAATTTTTCAGCCTCCTGAAATACGAAAAAGACCTTTCACAACTGTCTGAGCTCATTGGCACAGTCAAAAACAATTTAACTAATAATTCTATGACAGGAAACACATTTTTTAAATTCCGCTCTTTAAAATAATCCAGGCGACTTTTATGAAATTGCGATGGTCTATGTTTTTATTTTTCACCATTGAATAAAACAGTCGCAATTCACATAACAATTCCTCTTTCTGGAAGTTATATACTTTGCACATGGTGGAAACATTTTCTTTTTCGACATCTGATCCGGATAATACTGAACTAAGGGCAAATAAAACAGATACAATGTTCTCATTAAATCTTGTCTCAATTTCATTAGATACTGAAGCTATAATTTTATATTGAATATTGATTCTTGATTCTGTGATATGATTTAACATCATCAAGGGGATTTTTTTTAACCGCCTCCGAATTCGCTTGGAATTTTTTTTACACCTTTTCAGTTTTGGTTCAGAATAAGAATTTTTTTCGGAAAGTTCTGTAACAAAACTCCACACTTAATTGAAATATGCATCAGTGCGAAAAGAACTAACAGTTTCAATGGTAGCTTTAGCCAAAGCTTGCACAGTCTGAAAATTAAGATCAGATGACTGAAGATGTTTTGAGAGTATTGCATTGATCAAAAACACTGGGGAATACAAACAAAGTGAACAAAAAATTGAACGATGTCATGCATGTTAAAAGTGCTTCGGCTCTTCTACTATTGAGAGAATCGTTTTCAGATAATTATTCCAATGTTAAAATCACCACTTCAAAATTATCAAGTAGTGCTTTTATGGCTTTAACTCTGGAAGACCACCTCGTATCACTTAGTGATTATAGAGTTGAAGACCCTCCAGAAAAAGTATTTGTTGATGAGTGAATCTTTTCGAAAATAGAATGTCTTTTATAGGATGTTTCTATGAAAGAATATAATGCATTGAGCTGCTGAAATGCATTTCTAGCAGAAGAAATGGATAAGCATGCACTAACTACACATGAATTTAATCGGACACTTGAAATTTTCAAGTGAAAAGGATAACATCACCCCAATCTTTTCAAGTTGAAAAGGATTCGTTCCAGCCTGAAGAGAGAAGCGTTACTGTGATGGTCGGCTCTTTTAAAGCTCCATAGCCTGAGAAAACTAACCAGTAGACAGTCGATAAAAAAGAGAGAAGCCTATAGACGACGGGGGAAAATTTGGTGGGGCGACCGCGCCCCCTATTTGCCGCCCCTGCCTGAGAACATATAGACTCCCACGTGGTGGCTGTGCTTGTGAGTTAATATTTCTGTATTTTATATTTCTGGTTTATAATTCACTTGGTTTTTTTTTATTTGTCCTTCCACTAGCCAGTAGACAGTTCTAATGGTGTCCATGGGTAAATACTATCGCCATTGTCAGAAACTGGCTATTCTATTGGTTTTAATTAGAATTGTATGGCTGTCCTGATGAGAATGCAATTTCGAACTAACCGCCGTTTTTTGTGTAGTTTCAGTTGATTGTTCTCCATGTCTTGATCTTTAATCTTAAGCTATTTATTATTGCTTTTTCTCATTTTTGCCGTGTTTGCTTTTTAATTTTATATATATGCATATACCTTTTTAATTATGATTTTTGTATATTAATCTTCCCCTCACCTCCTTTCCATTATAGTGATAAGTTACCTTCTATTTTTATCCTTAGTCTTGGTCTATAGTTACTTATTTGTAACAGATATGCTAGAGATGTTTTTTTTGTACTTACCGTAGTTTATGCATAGTTTTCGAATATATATATATATATATATATATATATATATATATATATATATATATATATATATTCATTCCGGTTCCCACTCGCATTGACAAAGTGAGGTGAAATGCTCAGTCGCTTGTTCAACCTACACGTGGTAGCAATGCTTGAGAGTTAATATTTCTGTTCGAGGAGGTATTATTTTTCTGATTTGTAATTCAATTGATTTATTTTTCTCCTTCCACTAGCCAGTAGACAGTTCCAATGGTGTCTATAGTTAAATACTTTTGCCATTGTCAGAAACTGGCTATTCTATCGGTTTTAATTCGAATTGTATGGCTGTCCTGATGAGAATGCAATTTCGAACTAACCGCCATATTTTGTGTAGTTTCAATTGATTGTTCTCTATATCTTAATCTTTTATCTTGAGCTAATTATTATTGCCTTTTCTCATTTTTGCCGTGTTTTCTTTTTCATTTTTATTTATTTTCATATATACTTTTTAATTGTGATTTTTGTATCCTAATATTCTTCTCATCCCCCTTTCCATTGTAGTGATATGTTACCTTCTATCTTTATCTTTAGCCTTGGTCTATAGTTACTCATTTGTAACAGATATGCTAGAGATGGATTTTTTGTACATACTGTAGTTTATGCATAGTTTTTGATTAAAATCTTTCAATTTATACACACACACACACATATATATATATATATATATATATATATATATATATATATATATATATATATATATATATTTATTAGAAAGAAGTAATAATAAAAATAATTAATTCAAGTAATCATGATGAAATATTGAAATATTAACATCACCATAGAAGCAAAACCACTGCCATCGTGCCGATAATAGAATAGATCATCACCGACCCAAATTCGAAGATTAAAAAGAATTAAATTCATCTTCAGGTCTGAAGTATTTAATTCTTATTAACCCACACACGTGCCTGTTTCGGATTGGGCAATAGTACATTACTATAAATGTCCAAATCCAGACTACAGGCACCAAAAGATGAAAAAATGAAGATAAGAAACATTAGGAATGTTTGTATTACCATGTAGCAGGAACCCTTCTTCTTTCACCTCGTGTATATGTGATCAACACCCCAACAGTATAAAAATATCTAGAAGCACCGGAATGAACATGACGAAATACAACCTAGGAGGCAGTACGAATGTTCACAGCGACACTTCCAGACCCTTTCAGTGAGTCAGAGCAGGAGACAGGACAATTACCCGTATATATATATATATGCTAGAGATGGGTTTTTTTGTACATACAGTAGTTTATGCATAATTTTCGATTAAAATCTTTCAATTCATATATATTTATATATATATATATATATATATATATATATATATATATATATATATATATTATATATATATATATGTATATATATACATATATATATATATATATATATATATATATATATATATATATATATATATATATATATATATATATATATATATAAAGAATAATAGTCTATTTAAGCTTGATTCACACTCTATAATTAGTATCAAACAAAAAATTACCAAAATGTATAGTGATTTAAATTTTAATTATAAATTTTTGAAATGTCCATATATTGTGCTTATTCCTAAATTTCATAAAAATCCTATTAAATTTAGAACTGTCACTAGTGGTCATAATTCTTATTCTACTACTGCTAGGAAATTATTACTTAATATTTTAAACGTACTAAATGATAGTTTAATTTTTTCTAGTAATAAATACTTTATTCTAAATAACAGTAAATAATTAAAGAATAAATTAACATCTCTTTTTAAACTTATGGGTTTTCAAACTTTTGACTTTAAAGATCTTTTCAATAACATTAATACTACTGATCTTTATGATGTAATTTTAGCTCTTTATAATTCTTTTATTACTAATCATTAAAATCTTATTAAATTAAAATATTTTCCTAAACTTCTCCACTTTGTAATTATAATATTTCAATAATTATATTTTTCAAGGTAATAAATTATACTTACAAATCTCTGGGGTTCCACAAAGTGGCTGTAGTAGCATAATGTTAGCTAATTTATACCTTTATCATTATGAAAATACTTTTAGTTCAATTGATTATAAAATTTACAGATATGCTGATGATTTGATTTGTTTAGTACTTACTGACAACTATGCCATAGATATAGATTTCTATCCGGATAATTTGGAATTAATTCTTAACGAAGTCTGTATTAATAATAGTGTTAATTTTGATTTAAATCTAATTATTGAACCAACTAATAGGATAGTTACTAATTTATATGATAATAAAGAATTCATTTTAATATTAATAAAATATTACCATTTAATTTCTGTAACTGTATTCAATTGTTTAGAAATATTATACTTAATCAACTTTTCAGAATTTATAGATTATCATATAAGAAATTTCATGCTATGCACATTAATAACCTAAAAAATACCAGTATATTATATATATATCCTGTATATTTAGTAAATGGTATAGCTACTAAGTTTAAATTAGCTGAATATTCTTAAATTTCCTCCTTAGTATCTTATATTAGCTAATTATCAACATTCTCTTGTATTAGTATTACAATGTATTTACATCCTCTTAGACATTTGCCTCCGTGCTTTCCTTATTTTTCACGTCCTTTTATTACGTGGCTTTTACGGATGAATTTATAACATTTTATATTTATTTGCAATATTGTTAT
Source organism: Amaurobius ferox (assembly GCA_951213105.1). NCBI lineage: Eukaryota > Metazoa > Arthropoda > Arachnida > Araneae > Amaurobiidae > Amaurobius > Amaurobius ferox. Next base: position 9,040,503 of record OX578133.1, read on the forward strand.
TTATATCTCATGATTGGCAACTGTTGATCTCTACTTTTATCTCCTGCGAATGGCAACAGTAGTCTCGTTGTTTATTGCTTTAAAAGAGGAGATGTGCAGAATTTTCTCAGGTACAATATGTTTGATTCCTATTTTATTTTCCAATCTTTAAGCCTGTAGGCAAAGTAGACGGAGTTTATAGATATTTTTCTATTTCCGTTTTCAGAAACAAGCTTCTTTTGGTCATTTTGAATAGATGCTTGACCCTGAAGAAGAAGCTGTTCAAAATGAATTCCTTTTTAAGCCTATTGCTTTACCACTTGTTTGGCTTTAATGCGTGGTCATTTTCTGTTTTTCAATATTCGAAATCTCACCATTGATATTTATTGATTGTATTCTCCCGTCGTAGATTCTCCCCTAGATTGATGAATCTCTATTTTTTACATCTTTTTACGTAGTTATCTTATATTTTAAGTTATGTTTATATGAGTTATAGCTTATCCCTATTTGTCATTGGAATTTCATATAATATTTTTATTATATATTTTTATTATATGTTTTTTTTCATCTACCTCGTTTTGTTACCGAGTTTGTAATCCTAACTTTTTAAATTCTATCCCCGCTAGGGGTGCTATAAATACTTTTATTCAATCTGGCATGGTTCCTTTACATTAGATGTACATAACGTGTACACTCATGGACCTTTCCTTACAAAGTTAATGCGGTGCTTAAAGAATTTCCTGGGAACCTTGTATACTCAAGTATGTTTTCATTTTTCAAAAAGTAATGTCTATCAAATATTTTAGTGATGTACAGGGTCTTTATAATTAAAGTTCCACTTTGAAATGGCCATAAAAGGAAAACTACTGGACAGAATGCTATCAAACTTGGTAATAGCTTACATGAGGTCATGGGATTTTATTTTCTGCAAAAAAAAAAGTTCAAAAGCTCACCGCCAGCGGGGAATGGCTCTGTATGCATTATTGTTAAACGAAATAAGACATGAAGACATCGGTTTAAAATGTTTTGAATCCTTTCTAAAACGCAACTGTTTGTGGGGTTATGAAAACTCGCAATGGCTTGTAAATGACTTACAGCAGGAGGAATGAAACTTAGAATTATGCAAATGCGCTTTACACGTCATTTGATTTTGCAGCTATAAAATTGAGACTGCTCGTCAGAGCTCTCATTGTTACGAGTCGACGATGTCTGTAACCATGCAGGACATGTGTCAAACAGTTACTTAAGCAACATTTCACGGATGACCGGATTGTAAGCCGACATTCCCCATTTCTTGGCCACCCCGGTCACCAGACTTCAACCCCTGTGACTTCTGGCTACGGGGTTACCTCAAAGCCACTGTTTATGGTGATAACATGAACTTGGCGGAATTGAAAAATGCGATACACCGACATGTCCGTAACATTTCTCCTGATATGCCAAGAGCTACTGCTGAGAACGCAGTAGTGCGATTTAACTTGATTTCAGAAAATGTTGGAAGCCACATTGAACGTGATTTGTAACACGTTTTAGAAACGATTAAAAACTTTTTAAACCGATGTCTTCATGTCTTATTTCGTTTAACAATATCGCATACAGCGCCATTCCCCGCTGGCGGTGAGTTTTTGAACTTTTTTTTTACGGAAAATAAAATCCCATGACCTCCTACCAGCAATATGCCTTATACCTATTGCATGGAGGCCTTCAACGAGCTACCTTCAGATCATCTCCCAGTCATCTACACCCTGGAACTTGACAGGTTCAACTTCAGCCAGCCAGCAAAGCTCTACACCAACTGGGCCAAGTTTAAGGAACTCCTTGCTGAGGAGCTCCCCCCCCCCCCGTTGCCAATACCAAGGACCAATTGGATGCAGAGGTGGGTAAGCTCGAGAATATGATTCGAAATGCCTTCTCTGCATCCTCTAGGCCCAAGATCAACAGGGTGGACCATTTCAAGCTGCCGCAGGATATCAGGGAGATGATCAGAGACAGAAACAGATTACGCAAGGACTGGCAGGTCAGCAGGGACCCTGCTATAAAGACAGAGCTCAACTTTGCCAGAGCTCAGGTGAAAGCCAAGATCAAGGCCCACACCAGTGCACGATGGAACACTTACGTTGAGTCCTTAACGACTGATGACAACACCATTTGGAGGGCAACCTCACGTTATCGTAGGCACAAAACTTACATTCCGACCCTTGAAGGTCCCAACTTCAGGGCCACCTCCAACACACAAAAGGCTGAGCTGCTTGCAGACAGTCTTAGAAGCCAGTTTGAACCACACCACGACGTAATCGATCCTAGGACGGTTGCGATCGTGGATGCCAAGGTTGAACAGTTCATCACAACAGCTGTACCTTATTCACTGACAGATGTCACCTTTGATCAACTGCAACCCCGTATTCAAAATCTCAGAAGGAACAAAGCTCCTGGGAAGGATGGCATCACCTCTACTATGTTGAAGAACTTGCCTGCTTTGCTCTATAGCTACATGGTCAAGCTCTTCAATCTCCTTCTCCGTCATAGTTATTTTCCTGGGGCTTGGAAGGTAGCCACTGTTGCTCCCCTCCCCAAGCCAGGTCTTGACCTTTCGCTTCCGGTCAACTACCGTCCAATCTCTCTCCTTTCTAGTTTGTCGAAGCTCTTCGAGTTTGTCATACTGCGTCGACTGGACGAGTTCTGCGACCTGAGGAAAATAGTTATTCCTGAACAATATGGGTTCAGGAAGAAGCATTCCACTCAGCACCAGTTGCTGCGGGTCGTAGAGCTCGTCTATGAGGCGCGTAGCAAGCGCGAGCGCTCCACTTTGGTCTTTCTGGACCTCCAGAAGGCGTTCGATAAGGTATGGGTCCAGGGACTCATATTTAAACTTATCAAACAATCCTTCCCTCCAAATCTCATCCACATTCTGTATTCCTATCTGACTGGTCGAAGTTTTGCCGTCCGTGTTTCCGACAAGCTATCCTCTCCCAGGAATGTTCTCAGCGGGGTCCCGCAAGGTTCTCTTGTTGGGCCCAAACTGTTCAACCTCTACATTAATGATCTTCCTCGCTCCCCTGTTGTCACCCTTGGCCTCTATGCCGACGACACTGCCCTGTTCGCACATCACAAACAGACACAAGTCGTGCACGACAATCTGCAAAGGTATCTGAACGACCTGACACATTGGCTAACCAAATGGCGCATAAAAGTCAACGTAGGTAAGTGTGCTGCTGTCACCTCCCCCCCCCCCGGCATACCCATCCCGCTAATCTTATCTTAAATAATCAGCCTATTCCCTGGCAAGATAGTTACAAGTACCTTGGAGTGTACCTTGATTCTAAATTATCGTGGAGCCTTCACATTTCCGAAACTAGTAAGAAAGTGAAGGCTGCACTCGCCCTGCTTCGACCCCTTTTGGCTAGGAATAGCCGCCTGTCCGTTCGCACTAAGTTATTGCTATACAAGTCCTGTATACGTCCCATAATGACGTACGGAGTCCCTGTTTGGGGCACCGCAGCCGAGACTAAAATTAAGAAGCTTCAAGCCATCCAAAATAACGCACTGCGTATGTTTGCTGATCTGCCGAACTTCGTCCGTGCTAGAAGTCCTGCACAGAGACCTCAAAATTAGGCCTTTTTTGGAACACGTCAAAAAGCTTTCTCTTAAATTCCACGGAGGTCTGAGAAGCGTAAACAATCCTACGTTGGACAGCATACCTCACTATCGAATAGGGCACCCGGGCTCGCGCAAGCGCCCCCGGTCGTTACCTACCAGATCGGTGAGAGATGTTTTCTTCCGCCCTAAAAAGCGGTCGCGTCCATCATAGCCTTGTGCTCTCAATTTAGATGCAGACTCTAGTATGCTGTACCCCTCCCTAGCATTTGGGAATTCGCCTTTTTCGTTGGCAAGCTACCTTTTATGTTGTCGCTACTAGGCACTGCTCAAGCTCAAGGCCCTGCGTCCTTCGGGGCGCCCCAGTCTATCCCCCTCTTTTATCTCTCTGTTGGGAACCCACTTGGGCCCCAACTTTTTCAGTTTTCTGAAGACTTGGGGAAGGGCACGATCTAGGTCGCCCCCCCCCCAAGCATATCTTAGACTTAAATTCCTATCAGTTGTTTAAAAGCCTTTATTACTCTCTCTTTATGTCTCTTTTCTCTTCGCCTGGAGTTCAAAGGGAGGAACATTCCTCTCCTGGGTACCCCACTAACCCCGTTCTTGAGTCCTTGAGTCCATGACCTCCTGTAAACTATTACCAAGTTTGATAGCATTCTGTTCAGTAGTTTTCCTTTTATGGTCATTTCAAAGTGGAACTTTAATTATAAAGACCCTGTATATATATATATATATATATATATATATATATATATATATATATATATATATATATATATATATATATATATATACATATATAAATATATATATATATATATATATATATATATATATATATTTATTTATTTATATATATATATATAATTTTAAGCCTTTCCCAATAACACGCCCTTTTCTTTCACAATTATTATTCCAAATTCCTATTTCATATCCAGCATATATTGCAACTACATTAAATTCTATCCCACGCCACTAATATTAACAAAGTCTGCGAACACTTCCTCTTTTACTCGATCATACCATATATGGTCACTAATCTTAACCTCTGTATAAACGTTCTCATCTGAAACTACATTCCCAATCACATTTTTAAAGCCTAAAACGCGAAGACAGCAGCCCCATACCTCATATCCCTCCTCCTCCGATGTAAATGTAATTTATACTTATGAAGAACTACGCAGACTGCACTGATATTTGCTGAGTGTTGATCGACGACGACGACGACCAGCAGTCCAGAATATATAACTATATCTATTTCTAGTGGCATCTGATAAAGTATATTTTTGATACGTATCTTCCCTGGACTTTCCCCACCAATATTGCATATATATATATATATATATATATATATATATATATATATATATAAATAAAATTGAAGAATTTTTATTTTACTTGTATTATATATACCTGAGATTGATCATTAATAGAAAATGTTCTGTATAGCATAAATGAAAGGAAGATGGACTGAAATGTAAATGTGACATCAAAAATACTATACGACAAGCCGTTGGATATTTAAAAAAATCATGATAAGAAAACATTATAAATAAGACAGGTACTAAATTGGTATAAAATACCCTTTTTTGCCTTGTTCTGTATAGAAGTTAAGGAATGGAATAAGAATTACATGTGGTAAAGAGGGGTGAATAAATTTTTTTACAACACATTAAGATGAAAGTATTGATATAAATCATATATGTAATGCAGGTACTTAAGGTACTAATCCCCGTGATACCTGCATAAACATACATGGTGTAAATGATAGGAATGTGTTTAAAGATAAAAAGTTGCAAAACAGAAACATTGTTTTGCAAGTTGAGCAAGGCCTTTTCTAGCTCCAAAAAAATGTGGAGCTCCAAAACAATGTTTCTGTTTTGCAACTTTTCATCTTTAAACACATTTCTTGCATTTACACTATGTACGTTTATGCAGGGAACAACGGGATTTGTACCTTAAGTACCTGCATTACATATATGATTTATATCAATACTTTCATCTTAATGTGTTGTAAAAAAAATTATTCACCCCTCTTTACCACATGTAATTCTTATTCCATTCCTTAACTTTTATATGGAACAAGGAAGAAAAGGGTATTTTATATCAATTTAGTACCTGTTTTATTTATAAAGTTTTCTTATCATGTTTTTTTAAAATATTCAACGGCTTGTCGTATAGTATTTTTGATGTCACATTTACATTTCAGTCCATCTATCTTTCATTTATGCTATGCAGAACATTTTCTATTAATGATCAATCTCAGGTATATATAATACAAGTAAAGTAAAAATTCTTCAATTAAATAGTACCTTAAAAATTATCAGCAGCTTAAGCGCGTTATTTTTAAAAAAGGAATAATTTATTACCTTCAGTCATGTTATTTGAATCTATCACAGGTCGAACATCTTATATATATATATATATATAACAAATGAAAGTGACAAGTGAAATTCAAAATAGAAATTTCCACCCATACATCATCATAAAGCCAATGCACTACTCAGAAACAGGCGCCATGCCGCAGTAGACTCTGAAGCAGAAAATAAGCAAAGAAATACGAGGAAAAAAGGATAACCAAATGCTTTGCATATAATGGTTGGGGAGGATTGCGACTCCCCCTCCCGTTTAAATCAGCTTTACTGCCTAGGCAAAGCTCACGGTACCAATACAAAGCAAAGGCTGGTCCCCCCAAACGTGCAAATACGAAGGCACCCGGAGACAGAGGATCATGAACCTCAGAACAGAAAGACACAAGACCAAATGATAAACCATCCCTACACACTGTCTTTTATATGAGCATTTTGTACGCATGCGTTCATACACTATAGGAACGCAGAAACTTTATATACATACAGAATTAAGAAGTAAACTATTAAAAACAATCCTGGTGATCTTTGAAAAAAGAATCATAACAATCCTTTAAGAAATATAAAGGATAATGTTTTTTTAATGCCTCTGATAAGATTTTATAGTTGCTAACGTTGCAATCCCTCTTAAACGTGTTGTTATCCCGGTTTCTCCTGAAGTGTCCGAGTATAATGTTTCTGAAATTGTTTCTTGCAAGATACGTTTACCAATCGATGAGATGATTGAGCTTGATTCTATATAATTCCCGTTTATCATATAATGTTGTATAATGACCGTATAATCTATGTTTTTTTATTGAGATATCCAGAAAATTCACCGTTGCATTTTCATCTCTACTGTTTTCAATCAATTGCAATTCTTGTGGATAAAAAGTGAAATCGAAATTTGTGGTGTTTTCAAAACACCCCAAGAGCACATCGTCAACATAACGGAAATAAGGTATCTCTGACAAAATATGGGTGCCCTTTTCAAATGTTGAGAGGTAAATATCAGCCAAGATTAATGAACAAGCTCCTCCCATGGGTATTCCTCTAATTTGTCGGTAGTACTTGTTTCCATCATGTAGAATATTTTCTTTTAATACCAGTTCTATAAGGTCAAGGTATCTTCGAAATGTAATAAATTCCTTCAGGTTATATTCCTCATGTAACTTCTCCAGTATTAAGTATAATTTTGATAAATCTATGTTGTTAAAAAGATCTCTAAAGTCAAAGTTTTTAAAAAAAAATGTCCTTATGACAATGTTTAAGACGATCGATAACATCTAAGCCAGTGGTTCCCAAACTGGGGTCCCCGGACCCCTGGGGGTCCGCGACGAGGTTTTAGGGGGTCCGCGAACAACACGCAATATTTAACTAATCAATAGTTAGCTTTAAAAAATAAAATTCATTATTTTTCTCCAATCTTATTTAAATTTTATTTTTTTAAATTAAATAATAATGAACTTTTTTCTAAATAACTTTGAATTAAATACATTCATGAAATTAATTTCAAACTGATAGGTTATATCTTCAAACAGAATTAAATTATTTGGGAGTAGGTTTCGTTTTGCCACAATGTCATGATTAACGGTGATGATACTCTGATGTAGCTCGGACGTCAAAGCACTTGTAACTTCGAACATTACTACTAAAGACCGGACTACTAGAGAATACTACTAGAGACCGGACTACTAGAGAATACTACTAGAGACCGGACTACTAGATACCGGATGACGTAAGCTTTGAATAGAGGGGGAAGTAGCGAACGTTTCCCGCCTCTCCCCTTGCAATATGGTTTTAAGGGGTCCGCGAAATTTTTTTTTTCTCTGAGGGGGTCCGCGGACCGGAAAGTTTGGGAACCACTGACTAAGCCATTCTTGATCATAACATGATTTTGTTTTTTAATATTTTCCATGACGTACTTGAGGATATTCAAAAGTTTTATATTAGCTTTATTCAGGTAGGATCCGCATCCAAAAGTTACTGTGCGGAATTTAACTGGTATTTTATGCAACTTGGGAATAAGGATTAAATACGGAAATTTAATAGATTTTATTTCAATGCCGATACGTTTGTACTTTGCTGTTATCCTTTTGGACAGAACATTACCTGTATTCTGTATGGGGGTGTACATTGTACTGTCTTGGTAGCATTGGAGTAAGGTGTCCACATAAAACTTTTTACAAGTAAAAGCAAAATTAGATACGATTTTATCTGTATATGTAATAACAAAGTTTTCTTTAATTACATTAATGGCTTCAGGTGCTGATGCGTTTCTTGCTTTGTTATTTTGTTTATGGTAAAAAAACTGAAATTCCTTTACAAAATTGTGTTTCCATTCTCGAAAGGCCTGGATGGGTAAACTGTATTTGACTGCTAATTTATAGATGAATTCTTCAAGATCATGATTAAAGTCCTCGTCTACATTATTATATTCTTGTGATTGGAATTTTGTTCCAAGTTTAAAAACGTTTTTTAGATTTTAGCAGAGATAATAGCTAGATCTCCAGTAATAATGCGATTATAAAAAGTATCTTTAGGTATACTATTAAGGCAATTGCATACTGTTGTGTTATTTACTAAAGCTTTGCAGATTTTGTTGTAGTTGAAGAATTTTCTTCCGTTAGTGCGTACAAAACGGTAAGTCAATTTCACTTTAAGGTCTTGTATTGGCAAAAATTCTTTAATATTGTAGAGAATCGAATTAAAAGGAATCCCATCAAATTTTTTATTTCGGATTGTGGTTATAAAATAATCCATGTTCTTTTTTCTTCTGTATTTTGGGTTGCAATGTAATTTGATATTTACTAGCTCTTAATTTAATTAAATCGAGCATAATGGCTATATTTTTATGTGTTTCTTCTATTTTAAAGTTGATAGGTTCTTCCAATTTATATTTCTGCATGAATGCCCAAATACGAGGTAGATATCTGATTTTAATGCTATAAATGATATTCTTAATCCAGTTGTACTTGATTACGACATTAGATGAGAAAGTTGCAATAAATTTGGAAATTTTTCTTCTGTGTTGTTATAGCTGTGATGGTGCCTACCACCTTACTCCAATGCTACCAAGACAGTACAATGTACATCCCCATACAAAATACAGGTAATGTTCTGTCCAAAAGGATAAGTCTCTTGCATCGGTTTGCCCAAGGAGACAGGAAATTTGAATGGACGACAGAATGTGAAGACGCCTTTAATTGGCTTAAGGAAATGCTGGTTTCAGCTCCCATTCTGCCATATCCTCCACTAAAAGTGAGCTTTCTACTTGATACCGATGCTAGTAAATTAGGAATAGATATGATTCTCTTCCAGGAAATAGAAGGGCAAGAACGTGGCGAAGTGCTTGTCGAAACCCGAAAGAAATTACTGCGTACTGCATAACAAGGAAAGAACTGTTGGCGATTGTTAAATCCGTAGATCATTTTCATCATTACCTCTACGGAAGAAAATTTCTGTTGCGGACTGATCACGCTGCTCTGAACTGGCTCCTCAGTTTTAAAAACACTGAAGGACAGATTGCAAGATGAATTCAGCGATTTTAAGAATATGACATGGAGATTCGACACCGACAGGGATCGTCTTATGGAAACGCTAATGCGCTCTCGAGGAGACTCTGTGCCCTTTCTTCTCATGCTGAAATAAAATTTGGAAGCCAGATTTCAGCGACCATCCGGCAGGTTATCACCAATCATTATTCAAATTCATCGCCATATCTCTGGAGTGATGAAGAACTTTCTCTAGCCCAAAGAGAGGACAGAGATATCGATCCAATCCTGATCCGCAAAAAACGAGCTAATGAGAAGCCAACTTGGCAAGAAATTTCCTGCTTCTCATCCGAAACAAAACGATGTTGAGCACTGTGGGATTCTCTATACTTGAAGAACGGGATAGTATACCGTAAATGGGAGAGCGATGATGGAAAGAACATCAGGTGACAGTTGCTGCTCTCTCAGTTCAGAGTGTCCAGCTTACTAAAGTACTAAAAGAGATACATGACAACCCCACTGGAGGTCGTTCTGGCATCAGCAAGACGCTGAATAAAGTTCGTGAACGTTTCTTCTGGTGCAATGCGAGATTCGATGTTGAGCGCTGACGAAAAAAATGTACGAAATGTGGCGCTCGGAAGAAACCGAAGAAGAAAACATGTGGGCCTCAGAAGTATTGTAATGTTTGAGCTCCTTTCGAGAGAATTGCACTCGACGTTTTTGGGCCGCTACCACAAAGTTTAGATAATAACAAATACATCCTAGTAGTGCTGGACTACTTCACAAAATGGCCAGAAGCTTACGCAATCCTGGCCAAGCGTCTACAACCATCAGTGAAATTCTAACTCGGTACTGGATATGTCGTTACGAGGTTCCTTCTCTCATCCATTCTGACAAGGGAACGAACTTTAACTTTGGCATATTCACGGGACTGTTGTAGAAACACACACACACGTCACATTTCATCACAAGCACAAAGTAAGCAGGAACAGTATACAATCAAACAGCACTTAAATGCTCTACTAATTTCATAAAATAAGCGATATTATTCTCAAAATACTGACGAAAATACTTTCACAAAACAGCAGCTACTCTCAAAACATTGAAAAAAGTCACAGTTCACTGTAGCTCGTATCTTGTCGCCTGAACATCTGCTGAGTGATGACTCCTTTTTATAGGCTCTCTCTATAAAAAGTTCTAGAATTATTTATTATTTCGAACACATAGAACTATCTAAAATTACCTATAAATAACCAAATATGGCAACCTTCCTCCTAAGTTCCGAAAGTGGCAACCCTTGAATGACGTCATGGGAAATAATACTCGCACCGCTGTCTTCCGGAGAAAACACTGCGATGGAACCTCTTAGTCTGCGAAACAGACGAAAGACAAGACGGGAGAGTGAGGGGAAATTACACGTTCTTGTGTTGTAACTAGTATTAAGTTCGGTTACGCGAAGCTTCAGGGTCCCAGAGCAAGCTGTGATATTTGCGGCGCCCGGAACAAAACTATGTTTTCCTCAAAAAATTTATTGAAAAATATAAATATTTTATTGCAATTATAATAGTTAAACGTATTAAGATATTTATGACAATTAAACTGGTTTTTATGATAAATACAGAAGTAATTTTACACGAAATGCACATTACGTGTTAAATGTAAATAAAAATGTTTCTCAAAATTTGAAAAACACGAGCTTCTATAAAGCACGAGGCGGGAATCAAGACGAGGCCAAATGCTTGTACGTACGTCTAAATATTGCTTTATTTCAATATATTTTCAATTGCCTGCACTTCACAGCTTAGAATAAAGGCGGACGAAAGATAAAGGCATATGATTTATAAATGGTTTAAAGACACAATGGGTTTTTAATATAAGCTGAAGCAGTAAATAATTTCTCAAACTATGTTAACACATTTGAAGATACTTTTAATTCAATTGTTTACAAAAATTTAAATAAAACTAGTAGAGCTTCAACAAGAACAAAAGCAAAAGATAGGAAATTATAGAAAATACCAAGCATTTCAAAATTTTTCACTTATAGAAATCCCCCCCCCCCCCCCCCCCCCCCCCAAAAAAAAAAATAAATAAAAACATTTCTTAAAAGATTTTATTTGGGGGGTCAAACCTAAAATTTTGGGAGAACTAAACTTTTAAAGGAGGGCTGGAATAAGAGATTAAAAAGTCTAGTTTCGCCGCTGGTGTCATGCTTAAACTGCACATTACAAAATCAAATAGCTCATAAAGACGTCATTATGAGAGGGAAGTATCGTGAAGAACAATGTTTCACGAGCCCATTTATTTAATTTTGTAATATTTCCTTGAATAACGGCGTGAATACTATAAAATATTTTCGGTCAAAACAGAGAATCTAACTACATCAAGAAATATTGCTCGGATGTGATTAATAGAACCTAAAGTTAACGCTTCAATAACATAAGTAAAAGGAGTAAAAACAAATGTATTGAAAGGTTTTGAGTTGCCAGGATACGAGATGTTTGATGTCACTGAGCGTCAAACGTTTAAGAAACTTTTCTGTCAATTTGTTAGCACGAAATCGGTCATTTTTGGCTCACGTTTAAATGGAATGATTGCCTTCCACCTTTTAGAAAAAATCCATTACTTAGATCCAATCAATGGGACTGTGAGTAGGATAGTAATTTTATCACAAGGGAAAAAATGCAAAATTCGTGGGACAGTCTCGAGGTAAATCGCTAAAATTTCGCAACCAAGGATTTATACTAATATTTCCCAAAACAGGCTATTAATTACGAAGCAGAAATACAAATAATTACTACGTGACCCAGTAAGCATTTAATAATGAAGGAAAATGTCTGTCTGTCTGTTTCTTCTTCTTCGACCCAGACCGTCTGACCTACCCGAAGGTGGTATCTGTTTGGACGGCCGGGGAGTGTCACCCAATTTAGACCGGAACCCAATGGGGGCGGCATCCACAGGGACAATACCCTCCTTCCTCTACCACCAACCTCTCGGAAGGATTTATGAACCCACATATTTAAAGTGCCCGCACTCCGCGTGAACACGAAGACATTTTTGGACAGTGTCGGGAATCGAACTAGGGTCTTCTAAGTGCCAGTGGTTAAAACTCCATGCCTTAACCACTGGGCTATCCTGCCCTGGAACACAGCAGGCGTGATGATAGGATTTTCCCAGACTCAAACAACAGATTTTCTCATATAAACTACAGGAGATGACTGGCAAATGACGAAACATTCAACCGCAAAAGATGTGGTTTTGTTTTTGTTGAAACAAAATAGTGTTTCATTTTTCGTTGTTAAGAAACAAAATGGTGTATCATTTTTACAAAAAAATAAAAAAAAGATTTAAAAAAGTACAAGAAATATGAAGTAATTATTTCTTCATGAGTGGAATACTGGCTATTTAGAAAACTGGCGTGAACTAGTGCTTATCTAAAAGGAAATCAATTGATAAGAAGAACAATATTAGGGACATCTCGCAAAGTCTGATTACTTAATTACTTTAATGTTTGGATGCTTGATGTTCTTAGCATGCAAAACTCATCGTTTTGCCGAACAAATGAAAAATTGTGCTGTGCTTAAAATGGAACTTTTAAAGCTTCTATATCTAGCCATTTTATTTTATTCTAACATGAATGAACATTTGTGTAAAGATCAAGAGACAATGGTTAGGAAAATATATTCAAAATGAGCTTATGCAGTTTTTAGCCGGTATTATAAAGCATCAAATTTTAACATATACAAATTCAGCCAAATACTATTCATTTTTTAACTCCACACTTGATGTTAGTCATATTGAACAGAGGCAAGGATCGACCAGGGTGGCGACACAAGATGAAGGATTTACGAGCCACTAGGCACGATGAGTGATGATGATGAAACTCAAATCGAACGTTCTTGAGGTCATGTCTGTGTGTTTGTGTATGTATTATGCATGTCTATTTTATGTGTGTGTGTGTGTGTGTGTGTGTGTGTGTGTGTGTGTACGTACGTGATATCTGTGTGTGTGTGTGTACGCGATATCTGTGTGTGTGTGTGTGTACGCGATATCTCTGTGTGTGTGTGTGTGTGTGTACGCGATATCTGTGTGTGTATGTGGACTCGATAACAAATGGAGCGTTTCGAAAATAATTTCGTATAATTATAACAATCAAGGAATACTGGAACCCTATTGATTTTAAACGCGATCGGATATTCAGAAGACCTCCAAATTTTGAAAAATCGTTAACAAATCAGGATTTTCAATACTGTTAAGTAAATAATCATTTTTGACGTAATTTTTGCTTAGAAAATGAATAACGCCAATTTTAGAATACTAGAACGAACTATTCTTGAAATATTGCACTATTTTTGAATGAATATTCTAAAAATTCATTAAAATATCATGATTTTCAAGACTGATAAATAAAAAAAAATTTTCAATCGCAATTTTTCATTAAAAAACATATAACACATATTTTAGAACGATAACATAAACCGTTCTCAAGATATTGAACGTTTTTCAAATAAATTTATAAACAAAATTACATAAATTTAAAAAACGTAATTCATGTCATCAAATATGCTCACTTATACCATATATGCGACAAATCTGTTAACATCATTCTCGTGGATCCAGTTCATTCTTTTCACGAGAGAAGATGCTTTTTGTACTAATTTTGTATTTTGATGCTAATGAATTCGTCGTCATTTATTTCACGGTATATTTATTAAATGTCAATTGAATTTTGATGAGGGAGGATTTTGCAAGAAAATATGAATAATTCACTCTGTATGGACTAATAAGTTACCAACATCGCCCAATTTCAATTTACGTAGGAAATTATTTGAATTTATTTACGAGTTTATGCTAAATAGCATTTATCTCCATGTTACAAATCCTAGTGTAATAGTTAGAATCTAAGGATAAATCGTCTTATCTGCGCACTCTACTATAGCTTCTCCGTGAACTTCCGGTTCTAACTGTTTTTTAATGATGAGAATCTCCTTGTTTTTTCCAATTTTTTTTAAAGATAGTAGTAGAGGAAGGAGAGCTCACCGACGAAGGAGGTATGTGAGGTATGAGGTATGGCCGCCATCTTGAATTCCGTGATCCTGGACGGGGGTGTAAAAGGGGGGGGGAAATGAAAAAAGGTGGGGTGAAAATTTTTCGAAACTTTTTTTTCGGGTGACAACGATTTCGTAGTCTTGTACGAGGGGTTGAGGGGGAATTAAATTTTTTGGAACGAGATTTTTTCTAAGTAGAGGAGAAACTATTTTCGGGGTGGCAACACCTGCGAAGGAGGTATGGAGCCATCAGCGCCCCCTAGCGGCGAAAAGTGGAACTATCGAGGATGGAACTTAGAAATATTTTGTTGTTTGGGTTGCCATAGCAACACCTGTATGGGATAAACTTTTTTGGGGGATGGCAACGCTTGGGGTTCTGCGACAGTGGTGGTATGGAACCATCAGCGCCCCTAGCGGCAGAAAGGAGAATTAAAACTGGAGATTTTTCTACCCTAATGGGATTTCTTTTTTTTCTTTTTTTAAAATGAATTAAAGGATGTTAATGAGGATGATTAAATAAAGTAATTAAGTATATCAAGGTCATTGTTATTACACGCCAAGAGCATGTTAAGGGTATGCCAAGGGTGTACCAAGGTCATATCAATATCCCTCCGCCTTCTAAGAAAAGAGTGCTTGCCCTATATCACGGTTACGAATACTTAACTGCAAGAATCTTGTATGATGAGGGGAAATAACATAAATTTTAAGAATGTGCCGCTTTTAGCGTTTTTTTCACAAAAAGTTTTAAAAACGTTAAAAAAACAACAAAAATGTGCGTTTTTTCAACAAGTTGAAGTTTTGGAGTTGTTGGATTTCTCTATGGGAATTAACATGGGTTTTCACACTTTTGTGAATTTTTTAGAAAAAAAATGTGGTTTTTCGCAAAAAAGCGGCCTAAAATGTGTTTTTTGAAAAACGCGGAATCGGCCGATTTTTTTCAAAATGTCGGATTTCTCTATGGGAATTAACATGGGTTTTCACACTTTTGCATTTTTTTTTAAAAAAATGTGCGTTTTCGCAAAAATGCGGCCAAAAAGGTGTGTTTTTAGAGTAGCAGAATCGCGTGAATCGGGTGTATGGGTGGGTGTTGTTGTTGTTGTTGAAACCCAGACCGTCCGACCTACCAGAAAGGGTATGGGTGGGTGTGTGTTTCCCCAACCATTTCGGTCTTGGATTTCAAAATTTAAAAAAATAAATATTTTAAATAATCGTGAAAGTGTGCTTATGTCCAAAATACTTGAGTGTTATGAATCTTGCATTCATTTGAGTCTTGGAGTTTAAATAATAGCAGATACCAATTTCTGTATACATATGTTTTTACGCGAGAGTTTCTTTAAACCGACATGTTTTAATATGTGTGCTATTTTACAAGTGTACTACTACCATAGGGGTATCCTTAAATTTTAACATGTTTTAAAAAGAATCTTTCATTCATTAGTGTTATGAATCTCGCAAGTTAATTAAAGGATGTTAATTAAATTAATTGATTAAGTATTGAATGCCTGTATACCAGGAGCATGTCAAAGACATGTCAAGGGGTATGTCAAAGCGTACCAAGGGTGTACCAAAGGGGTATGCTGAAGGCATGCCAAGACCATCGTTCCTACACTATCCCTCCGCTATATCGCGGTTACGAAGTGAACTGTAAGAATATCGTATGATGAGGGGAAATAACATAAATTTTAAGAATGTGCCGCTTTTAGCGTTTTTTTCACAAAAAGTTTTAAAAACGTTAAAAAAACAACAAAAATGTGGGTTTTTTCAACAAGTTGAAGTTTTGGAGTTGTTGGATTTCTCTATGGGAATTAACATGGGTTTTCACACTTTTGCGAAATTTTTAGAAAAAAAAATGTGGTTTTTCGCAAAAAAGCGGCTAAAATGTGTTTTTTGAAAAACGCGGAATCGGCCGATTTTTTTCAAACTGTCGGATTTCTCTATGGGAATTAACATAGGTTTTCGCACTTTTGCAATTTAAAAAAAAAATGTGCGTTTTCGCAAAAATGCGGCCAAAAAGGTGTGTTTTTAGAGTAGCAGAATCGCGTGAATTGGGTGTATGGGTGGGGGTGTGTTTCCCCAACCATTTCGGTCTTGGATTTCAAAATTTAAAAAAATAAATATCTTAAATAATCGTGAAAGTGTGCTTATGTCCAAAATACTTGAGTGTTATGAATCTCACAAGTTAAATTTAAAAAAATAAATATTTTAAATAATCGTGAAAGTGTGCTTATGTCCAAAATACTTGAGTGTTATGAATCTCACAAGTTAAATTTAAAAAAATAAATATTTTAAGTAATCGTGAAAGTGTGCTTATGTCCAAAATACTTGAGTGTTATGAATCTCACAAGTTAATTAAAGGATGATAATTAAATTAGGCGATAAAGTCTTGATGTTTAAATAATAGCAGATACCAATGCCTGTATACGTGTGTTATTTCTTTAAACCAACATGTTTTAATACGTGCGTTATTCTAAGAGGGAGAAACGCCTAATATGGTGATACATATGATACACGCGCTCAACACAAATCGGCGAAAATAAATGGTGAGATAGCTTTTAAAGACGAGACTTTGAAATTTTTTTCGATAAATAAGGTATTTGAGGTTATTTAACGTGTGAATGATCGATACATGCCAATAAAATAAGGAACTAGGCTAAGTTTACAAGTATAGGACTTTGAAGTTTTTAGCTAAATGCAATATGTGCCAACATTTTATAAGATGATATCGCCTGCAGAGTGAGTATAAGACGATCCCATCATCAGCAGCTAGTTATAAAGTGTTGAACTAGGCGAACATTTCTACGATAGAAAATTTAAATATTCTAACTAAATACAATGCTTTGTAGCTTTTAAAGGGTTGGAAACACCTACTAAGGCGGCACGCATGATACTTATAACCGATACATAACCACGAAATGGGAAACTAACAAAGATTTTTTAGGGGTAGAACTTGAATTTATAATTAAACATGATTTATACTAACTACTGCAAAGGGAGAAATGCATAGAGAAAGAGGTTATGTATATATAATGCATATAACCAACATCCACGGGTGGAATGCAGATCTAAGATAGTATTTTTAGGAGAAGACATGGGATTCTTAAGTAAATGGGGTATTTAGAGGCATTTAAAGAGATATAAACATATGATAAGATAGCATTCATAATACACACAACTAATATAGGACAGCGAAAGGAAAACTTTAGTATTGTTTAGAGACCGAACTTCAAATATGTAAGTAAATGCAGGTGTTTGGAAATTTTTAATGGGCTATGTGCAATACACATGTCCCCGATCACAGTAGTGGAAAAGTGATATCAGAGCAGTTTTTAATGATGTGACTTTAACTTTTTTTAATTAAGTGGAGAACCTACTAAATCTTACAGGGTGCTAGCGCTTACCGTGGATTTTATGTATAATGCACATAAGTAGCATATAACATTAGGAAGGGTATATTACAAAAATTTTTAAAGATAGGACTTTATATTTTGTAACTAAATGAGATATCAAGAAACATTTAAAGAGGATAAAAACATCTAATGAGGTGGAATGGGGATATACTTACCCAAGACACCTAGCGCTGAAATTATTCACTTAGATAAATTTTTTAAAGTAAAGACTTTAGAAGTTTCACATAAAAGGCAATTCATACTAACTTTTAAATAAATGGAAACGCCCAGCAAGATAACTTAGAATGAATACAACACCGATACATAACAGCGAAAGGAAAACTTAAATATTGTTTAAAGACTGAACTTCAAATTTCGAAGTAAATGTACATGTTCAGAAACTTTTAATGGGCTAGTATCATACACATACTCGATATAACAGTAAAATGGCGAACTAAGAATAATTTATAAGTACGTAACTTTGGATTTTTTTGTTAAATAGGGATTTCTACTAATTTTTAAAGCTATACTAAAGGGTGTACAACAAATTTTTAGAAGGGACTTTGAGAATTTGCCAGCTAAATAGGGATTTCCACTAATTTTTAAAGGGATATAAAGACATACTAAAGAGTATACAACAAATTTTTAGAGAGGGCTTTGAGATTTTTTTAGCTAAATAGGGATTTCTACTAACTTTTAAGGAATAGAAACACATACTGAAGAGTATAGAGTGTAATCATTACTAGCACCTAGTGCTAAAATGGGGAATTAGCATAATATTTTAAAGATTAATCCTTGAATTTTTTGTAACTAGGTACAACATATAAACGCTTAAAGCGGATGAATACACAGATTGAGACAGCATGTGCAATACACATCATCCGCATATAGTAACAAAAGTAGAACTAAACATGTTTCTAAGGATAGAATTTCTGGTTTCTTCACATAAATGAGAATGTTTATAAACGTATGAATGGTTAGAAACTACACTTTAAGTGGGAGTAGAATAGCACCAACACCAATACTTATCGAGGGAAAATAGGAATTAGAGTAATATTTTGGGGATTTAGATTTTTAGGTAAATGTTATGTTTAAAATCTTTTAAAGTAACGTAAATACCTACTAAGATGATATATGCAATACACATAGCCAATACATAATTATGAAGTAGGGAAAAACTAAGATAGCTTTTTAGAATAACACCTAAAATTTTTTCTAATTAAGCGCAATATATCAGCACTTAAAGCGGACGAATATGAAGATTCAGACGGCATGTGTGATACACATCGCGGACACATAATAGTTAAATGTTGATTTAAGTAAGTTTTTAAGGATAGAACTCCGAATTTTTGAGGTAAATGAGATGTTTAAGAACATTTAAAGAGTCAAAAACACCTAATAAGGTGGTATGAGATGAATTCATAATCGTCAGATAACAGCGAAATGGGGATACTACAAATATTTTAAAGGGGAATCCTTAAAATTTCTAAGTAAATAACCTTTAAAGAGGTGAAAAAAATATGTAGCGAAGTTGTGTGGATAATACAGATCACCGACATTCTAAAACAGACAAGACATGTCTATACAAGATAAAAAATGTTGTACGTTAGTATAAACATACATTATTCTATGTAGCAACGTAATACATACCCCAAGATTTATATAAAGTAATCGTGAATCCATTATACTATTCCCATCAGAAATCAGCTAAAATAATAAAATTACCAAACTGAATAATATATCTAGATACTAAAACCCCAACAAACTACATTAAATTGATAAAAATCTTAACTAAATAAAATAATGAAGCTGTAACATACTATAAAAATACTAAGTTTAATAAAATGATAGATTAAAATCATATTAAAGCAAGTACTTACATGTTCAATCCGACTCAAAAATGCTGCATTAGGTGTAGGCCGATGAATAATGATATCCTATATATACAGTCTATATAGGAGCCTTACCTAAAACTATCTTCGTGACTAAGCAGAGTATGGGCATGATAAATCCGTAGGTTCAAAAGTCCTTCCGAGAGATAGTGGGAGAGGGATGGAGGGTACGGTCTCTGTGCTTGCCCCATTGGGTCCGGTGAAAATTGGGTGGCTAAAGGTCACAATGTGATCCGTCCCACTGTGGTGCGCCGGAGTAACGTGGTATAACAGCAAAATGGTTCATGCTTTAACCGTTATATAGGCGAATGATTTACTATCAAGTGATGTCCATTGGGAAAAAAAAGATAAAATAATTTTTGGTAAATTCTTCATAAATTCGGTCCAGTTAAAACATTTAGCAATATTGTTTGGCTTCCATTTTATCTTAAAACCTATGAATTATCGTACATTTATATATTTATTATCCGGCCCATCCAGCTTACCCAAAGGATGTAGAGAGTTACAAGGGACGACCGTAAAAGCAAAAAAGAACAAGAAAAAAAAAGCACTTAGACATACATAGACAGTACACATAGACGTACAAAATGCTAACGAATACAAAAGTAATACAAATACATAAAATGGTACAAAATGTTGAAAAATAATTTTGAATGAAAAGTTTGAAACAGTCGAATGAAATGAAAAAATATTCTATATTAGTAGTATACCAGCTCTTCGTACGGAAAATATAATATAAAGAAACTTAACATTCACAATTATGTGTAAATTCCTATAGTATTTTAAATGACTTTGTTACTCAAAATATTTTAATAAAATATTTAATTTAATTAATCTAAAATCTGTATAAGAATCTCTGGACTCGATATACAAAATTATCTTCACAGGCAGACCTGAAGAATAAAGCAACCTGGTCCAGTTTGTAAACAAAGTTAGAAAAAATATTCTTTAATTCTCGCAAAACGATAGAGATTATCTAGAAAATCGTACTTAATTATGCAAAATAGTGAATTTTCATCGATTCGGTGTCATTTTGATAAATTTAGCGTCATTTTATCAATTTGGAAACATTTTCGTCAATTTAGCGACATTTTTAAAATATAGCCAAATTTATCGCCAAGTGGAACTGTAGAACTAACTGACAGTCCCACTTGAGGACAAATTGACGAAATATCATTTCATTTATTTAGCGCAATTTTATCAATTTCAAGATATTTTTATGGATTTACAAATATTTTTATCAATTTAGCGACATTTTAAAAATTCACTAAATGTGTTACTAAGTAGGACGGCTGGACTGACAGACAAATGCTACCGAAACATCATTTCAGTATTTCAGTACTTTCTTCTAACAAAACAAAATTAATTTCATTGATTTAGCTTCGATTTTATCAATTTGGTGACATTTCCGTCAAGTTGGCAACGTTTAAGTAAAGTTGCCAAGTTAGCGATATCCAGCCAGATTCGTATATCTGAATTTGTAGATCTGAAAAATGAAACATCCTGATCCCGTTTGTATATACTAAATGAAAACACTAAAATTGTATTAGAAGACATACCCGTTCTACTCTTATTCTGTTTCAATAATCGGCTAAATGAGTTTATTGGCTAAACAAAATATATAAGTTTGAAAACTCTATGCCAAAATAAATGATAGTGATGTACGCAGTCCGTAATTAATATAATTAAAAAAAATCGAACCGTTCATTTATAAGATTTATGATTTTTATATCCATTTATTTATTATTCAAATCGAAAAATAATAATAAAAATTAACAAACATTTGATTTAATTGCGTTGCTGAGCAACATGATATAAAAAAGAACCTTTCTCATAAAATGCTGATAATTAAATAACCATTTGGATTTCTTAATACTTTTCATTGTTGAGTAAGAGTCTGTGAAAAATAAACTATGGTGATAGAGTTTCTATTTAAATTCAGGTTTCAAACCTGCGAATTTCGAAAGTGACTGATTAGGGCAATAAACTCCAACCAAACTCAGATATAGAGTTTTAATTCACTTTCACGTTTTAAACCAACGATTTCTAACATTTTTCGTTTGAAGGAACCAGGGAGTTAGAGTAGAATTCCTATGAAAGATTTCGTTTTTCATTAATATCTTGCTTGATAACCCCTGGTCTTAGAATCTCGAAATATGGACTAAATTTTAAGTGGGGCTATTTCAAGGCTACCCACAAAATTTCATTAAATTCGGTTCAGCCGTTCTCCCGTGATGATGAGACAAATATACAGACATACAGACAGACAGATTTTCAATTTTATTTATATTATATTATATATATATATATATATATATATATATATATATATATATATATATATATATATATATATATATATATATATATATATATATATATATATATATATATATATATATCGTATATTGGTCAAACTAAATGTGGTTTGAGTTGCTACTGAGTAACAAATCATCAAACTGTGTCAAAAACTAAGAAATTAATAAAACTTTAATCTCTAATCACTGCTGGATAGCTAGTTATTTTCTTCTGCCTCCATTATTCAAAAGTGCTCTTCAGATTTCGATTTACGATATGGTATTCGATTTAGGTATGGTATAATCACAACTAAGATGGCGCTACATTACCATTTTGTGTAGCATTTCTTTGGACTCTAACAAGGCCTTGGACTTTAATATTGGGTTCTGTCATCTAGCTATTTTTGGTTATTCAGTATGGTCTAGTTCTAAATTGGGCCTTCAAGTCCAGTCTTTTTCGTACTGAAGAAGGAAATCCAAATATTTCTAAAACGAACGTCTATTTATAAAATTTTATTTCAACAGTATTTTAAATTGTGATTTAGTTTATTACTTTCTCTATATACATTGTATATTGTATAGGGAAAATATTGTGACGTGGTCAAAATTTCAAATTCGAGTTTTCGATGGGAGAGCACATTTTATTCATCCCTGAACTCAAATCCAACGTTTTTGATTTGATGTGTGCGTGTGTTTGCATGTGTGTGTGTTCGTGAGTCTGTGGAGACGATATCTCACAAACGAACGGAGTGTTTCCGATGAAAATTGTTACAAAAATTACAATCGGTGAATACTGAAAGCCTATTGAATTTAAACGCAATCTAATGTTCGGAAGATCCCCTAATTTTCGAATGAAATTTTGAAAAAAATCATCAAACAATCAGAACTTTCAATAATGTTACGTAAATAATGATATCTTATGAAATTTTTTTATTAGAAAATGATTGCCCAAAACTTTAGAACGTTAGCTAGCATAAATTGCTTTCGAGATATTGCACTTTTTCAAATAAATGTATAAAATAATCACACAAAATAAAAAGAAAAGTATTGACTATTGTGAAATGGGTTCAGTTTTCATATGTAATATTATGCGATAAATTTGTAAGCATCAATCTCGTGGATCTAGTTCGTTCCATTCACGAGAGAAGATATTTTGTGCAATAATTTTGTATTTTGATGCCTGACAATTGGCCAACAGCGATTTATATATAAGAAATGCTTTTCTCTTCGCCTGTTCGTAACGCTTCGGGATCAATTTAGTGAACTTGGTAATTCAATTGGCGAAATATTGCCAATGTGGCGATATTTCTCCTCAGATTGACAAAAATATCGTTAAAATTATAAAAATGACGCTAAGTTAACGAAAATGACTCCAAATTGATGAATTAATTATTAAAATGCACTTTTGCAAAACATATATGCACCAATAAAAAATTGAGCTACAGCCGCGAAACTCAGCATGCAAATCTCGGTTTAAGAGTTATGCAAATGATCAAATTGTCAGCGCCAATGATGTTATAGGGCTCATGCAACGCGCATGAGAACGACGCATCGTATAGTATTTAAAACGACCTGTGTTCTCACTGACCGGCAACTGGAACTAGATTTTTTGATTTGATACTGCAAGCTATGTACAAATATACTTTTGAGACGTACCCGACGGCGCTACGAACAATTGGCGATTTAGAGAGAGGTCGCATCACAGGCCTAAGGGAAGCTGATTGGTCTAACAGACGTATCAGTCGACATCTTGGTCGGAACGATATGGTAGTTGCTCGGTGTTGACAACAGAGGGTCACAGAAGATACATGTAACCGTTGCAGAGTCTCAGGCCGCCACAAACAGCCAATTGCTAGAGAGGATCGTGCAGTCAGGAGAGGAGCCACGTCCACACCAATGGCGTCGCTATCAGCCATTCGAAGGTATTTGCCACCCTTCATGCATCCTGTATCAAGGTATACTATTCGGAGACGACTGGAAGAAGGTGGAATTAGGTGTCGACGTCCATTAAGGTGCCTATCACTGACCCCTCAACACAGGCAGAACCGTATAAATTGATGCTGAGCTAGGTGAGCCTGGACAGTGTCCGATTGGAGGCATGTTTTATTTAGCGACGAATATGTCTTCTCTCTCAGTGCTTATGACAGCCGCATACGTGTATGTGTGGAGGACTGTCGGTCCGGTCCAGCATTTGTTGTCTAGTGGCACAGGGTCATCAGACGTGGTTTGTCTGTTTGGGAGGGCTGGGGCTATCTCGTGAGACATCCAATCTCCTCTAATTTTACTGCAAACCAATCTGAAGGTTCGCTTATACATCGACGATATTTTGCAGCCGATTGTTCTGCCTATGCTGTCAAGCCGCCCAGGTACCGTTTTCGAACATAACAACGCTCGACCACATACTGCATGACTTTCTAAACAATGTCTTCGATGATTTAATACCCTCCCATGGCCATTTAGGTCCCCAGACCCATTACCAATGGAACACGTCTGGGACATGCTGGGACGGCAATTGCAGCCTTCTCAGAATACCATTGAATTAGCTGACCATTTCCAACGTTTCTGTCAGATTCTTTCCGCAGACGGACATGAGCAACCTAATTGATTCTATGTCTCACAGAATATCGGCTTACATAGCTGCCAGGGGAGGATTTACCACGTACTAAATTGTCATCGTTTTGTTGCTACTATCTTAATAAAATGTTTCGTTTTCTCCCAAATTTTAATAATTTGCATATCTCCATACATTATAGATATACGCCGCGTTTCGCGGCTGTAGCTTAATTTCTTATGGGTGCATATAATTTTTTTTCCAACAGAATGTATTTTAATTAGTGGACTATATTGCGTATTGCGGATGCTATCGATATTGATAATTGGCAATTTAGAGTTCCGTGAAATATAAGTTAATTATATATTTCTGAATGGTTTTACATGTTGTCATTCGGAAGAAGCGTTAAATGTATATCTTAACATGAAAAACATGGTGCCGTAGATCTTATGCATCATTTTTTCACTGTGAAAGAATTAAATTCATTGCATTATACAGAGAAAGTCATGTGTTGTCCATATCAGATTTTTTTTTATTATTTTGGATGTTTGAAGGGAAATATCAATTTTACGCTTGTATAATACAGGGTGTTCAGGAAAGTCATGGAGCCATAAGCCATAGGGTTATCGTCTATTTTTTATATGTAGGAAACTTCAATGGCGCTAAACGACGAGACAACATTAGAAGGGAGAACCCCTTGTTTTAGGAATTAATTTGGGGCTATCTCGCATCCTGCTACGATAAGGGGAAAAAGTCAATTACAAATTAGAACATTGCAAAGCATTTTTGTTCCTTTTCAAAGGATCGAAAGGAAATCAGTAAGTTCTATTAATTAAGTTAATTAAGTTAAGTCCATTTTTGCCCGCGGCCTGGTGAAGTGTTCTGTAAAATTTTCCACTTTCTTTGTTCCTTTCCTTAACTTTTGGGCCTCTTTTGTGTCATTTATAACTCATTTTTCGTCTTATTGGGTCTCATTTATTCTTCTTTGGACTTGACTCGTCTTGTCTGGATATCCCTCTCTGTTGTGTTTTGGCGCACTCCATTCTTGTATGTTACTTTTCTTTCGGATTGGTTGGACTGTTTTTCATTCTGCTTTCTGATTGGCTCGCTCAGGTTTACTCTTAATCCAGATTTTGGGTATACACACAGTTTTTTCTATTTTCATCCGTTCTTTTGAATTTAGATTTGCTGGTTCTCTTGCATTGATGAAAAGGATCCAGCGTATCCTCGAAACAGCTGTATGCCGCATTATTATTTTATTTGCGATTAAATACGTTGCTCAAGTTTTCCTGATCGAAAGAAAGTCTAAAAACCAGCGTATAAGGGGTGGGACAGCCCAGTGGTTAGCGCGCGGGGATTGCATTCGGACGACCGGAGTTCGATTACCAACACTGCCCAAACTGTCTTCGTGTTCACGCGGAGTACGAACACGTTAAATATGTGGGTTCGTTCCCTGTGGATATCTTCCCTCCGGTGGGTTCCAGTCTAAATTTGGTGGCACTTCCCGGCCGTTCAAACAAATGCATGCACCTTCGGATACGTCGGACGGTCTAGGATGAAGAAGAAAGAAGGAAACCAGTGTATACAATCTACCTATCCCAAATAGAAATCAAACATTTAAACAATGCTGGCTGAATGAAATTCACATTATTATACACTTAATACAAAATGTTTGCCTTTAGCAACGCTGTATGTATAAGATGTCTCCGCGTGTTTCTTAATATCTTAACATTTACACTGTTACATGCAGATGAATAAAATTGTATCTTTTAAAGTGGCTATTTTGCAGTTTTTGCTATGGTGCAATAATACTTAATACTAATTTTGCAACGCTCTACAACTTTACAATCGACTCCCCCTCCCCCCCCACTTATCTCTAGCAGGAAGTGAGATAGCGCCGTAATGTCCCCCCCCCCCCTCCCTACTAAATACACTCCCTAAAGTTGTCTTATTGTGCAGTGCTATAGGGATATCTTATATAAGTACATAAAAAAATACGATAAGACTAATATTTCTCCAGTTATTCGTCTGGTCCATGATTTTTTTTGACACCCTGTCCCTGTATAACAAATCATTGGTTTGGCCCAATTCAAGAGCACTATGGAAAAAGCAGATTATTTGCAGTGGGCATACAAATTTTTATAATATTGTCAAATTTTGAAATTTTTGGGAATTTGGAAATGATTTTCATTGTACATTTTTAGGGGACTATTGGTCCTGCGCCCAATTTCAATGCGGAGAAAGTTGCCACACGTTTAAGAAAAGCCATGAGAGGCATAGGTAAGATATTTTGCGCAATGAATGTTAACATGTTTGTATACAAATGCAGGGTAAATGTACCATTAATCGACAGGTTAAAGAATATAATTTACGTTATGCGCCTGGGTCATTTGGATAACTAAAATATTCTACATGAATATAAACTCCAACAATATTTATAAATTACTCTATAAACCAGTATACAGGGTCTTTATAATTAAAGTTCCACTTTGAAATGGCCATAAAAGGAAAACTACTGGACAGAATGTTATCAAACTTGGTAATAGTTTACAGGAGGTCATGGGACTTTATTTTCAAAAAAAAAAAAAAAAAAGTTCAAAAACTCACCGTCAGCGGGAATGGCGTTGTATATAATATTGTTAAACGAAATAAGACATGAAGACATCAGTTTAAAAAGTTTTTAATCGTTTCTAAAAACGTGTTACAAATCATGTTCAATGTGGCTTCCACTATTTTCTGAAAGCAAATTAAATCGCATTACTGCGTTCTCAACAGTAGCTCTTAGCATATCAGGAGGAATGTTATGGACATGTCCGTGTATCACATTTTTCAATTCCGCCAAATTGTTTATGTTATCACCATAAACAGTGGCTTGGATACCACGGTTTTATGCAGGACGGGGTTCCACCTCACATTGGTACATGTGTCAAACAGTTACTTAAGTAATGTTTCACGGATGACCGGATTGTAAGCCGACACTTCCCCATTTCTTGGTCACCCCGGTCACCAAACCTCAACCCCTGTGACCTCTGGCTATGGGGTTACCTCAAAGCCACTGTTTATGGTGATAACATAAACAATTTGACGGAATTGAAAAATGTGATACACCGACATGTCCGTAACATTCCTCCTGATATGCTAAGAGCTACTCTTGAGAACGCAGTAATGCGATTTAACTTGCTTTCAGAAAATGGTGGAAGCCACATTGAACATGATTTGTAACACGTTTTAGAAACGATTAAAAACTTTTTAAACCGATGTTTTCATGTCTTATTTTGTTTAACGTTATTGCATACAACGCCATTCCCCGATGACAGTGACTTTTTGAACTTTTTTAACACTTTACAACAAAGTTGAAAAGTGTTTATGACTTTGTTCATTCTGTCTGTCTGTCTGTCTGTCTGTCTGTCTGTCTGTCTGTCCGTTAGCACGATAACTGCCGTAAAAATGACTTTATCAAAATGAAATTTTAGTATGTTGTTCAGACGGTCTGTAGGACCTATGGGAATATAAATAAATAATATCACCCAATTAGTTTTTTATTGAACCCGGGTTGAAAAAATGAAATACATTGAACCCTATGGGACCTAATTTTTCAAACATTTTTTAAGTAAATTTAAAATTCACGAATTGCTTCGAAATTTTTAGGAAATATTCACATTATCCCATAGAATATATAAAAAAAAATTCAGTAAAATATGTTAAGTAGTTTTTTAATTAAAAAAATTATTTAATATAGGGAAAAAAACAAATTCAATTAAATTCTGACTTTGGGATATCTTCCAGAAAGAAAAGAGAGAGATATTATATAATAAATATCTCTCCATTTGTTTAAACGTTTTGCATATGGGAGTGGCTTCATATTTTAAAATTAATTTGGTAGATAACAATTTTTCATTTTTTTAAAATTTTATATAACTCTTCTTGATAAATTTAATTGATGGCATTTTAAATGCACTTTCCTACGTCCTAGAGAGTTAAAATTTGGTACACAGCTTAAATTTGTTGAACATTTTATTCGACAAAAATTTGATGGATCTTTAAATATAGATCATACATTTTTTTCGAAATGGCCTGAAAATAATCCCCGTTCACTTCTATAAATCATTGGTGTAATATTGTTAAAAATTCTGATGTGGACAGCACATGTCTTTCTCTGCAGACTCATATTCGTTCTCTTTATTTATTCAATGATAATTTGAGTTTATCTACACAACATAAGTATTTTAAATGACATTGAATTTACACGTTAAACTTAAATTTGGTTCTCATTTGATAGCTGGACTTATTGTCAAAGGTGGCGTAGCGAAAACGCGAAAAAACTAGAATATCTCAAGAACGGCTAGTCCTAGAGTAATGGGGTTAGTCTTATTCTTTTTGTTGTCAAAAATCACATATAAAATAGGAATTTAATTGATATAATTGAGCACACGTAGTCTTTTATTTTTATATATAACGATTTTTGCTGGCCATTTCGCAAAAATAGCCCGTTCCTTTTTCCCGAATCGTAGTAGAATAACCTACAAATGATTTATATACAAAATTTTGTTAAATTTGGTATATAAATCACTTGTAGGTTATTGAAATATTATACTCCAAATTTTGTTAAATTTGGTTCATTAGTTTTTAGCTAGAGTGGATAAAGGCAATTTCTGCGGCCATTTCGCAAAGAAGGCAGATTCTTTTATTGCGAATCGTACTATAATCTAATGAACATCAGGATTTCCCACAAAAAACATACCTACCAAATTGTATGAAATTCGGTCCATTAGTTTTTCAATTAGAGTGGATGTAATATCTACACAGACACACAGAAACATACACAGATACACCCTTACTCACACAGACGTCTTCCTAAAAGTAGTTTTTTCGTGTTCTAGAAGTCCCAAAACGTGTAGATCCTTTGAAAATTCGAGTTCCGATCTTCGGCACGATTCCAATACTTTGAGTACATACACATACACATATATATTATCTGTGTATCTAAATTCCGTGCCTATGCAATTACAATAGTTGTGATTTTAAATGATCCCTAAACTTTTATTATTTCTTCAAGGAAGCCTAATTTTAACATATGCAGAATGCAAATATCTCAAGCGATTGTAAGATGAATTACATAAGAATTGCTGAATTTTTTTCACACAAAATTATTTAGCTCTGGAGTCTGAAATACAAGTTATATGAATGAAATATTCATTGATTTTGCATAAAGAATCAGATGATTTATATTTCGATACAGTTTTAAATATTTAAGTATAATAAATTACTGTAGTACTGTGATAATGTAAAAGATATTACCACTGAATGAATCACATTTTAGAAATTTTTAAATGAAATTACATTTCAGTTGGAAAGTGTTTCATAATCAATGCTTATGCATGATTGATCTTTCTTGTTTTCTTTGCGGAAAATAAAATCCCATGACCTCCTGTAAACTATTACCAAGTTTGACAACATTCTGTCCAGTAGTTTTCCTTTTATAGCCATTTCAAAGTGGAACTTTAATTATAAGGACCCTGTACATCACTAAAATATTTGATAGACATTACTTTTTGAAAAATGAAAACATACTTGAGTATACAAGGTTCCCAGGAAATTCTTTAAGCACCGCATTAACTTTGTAAGGAAAGGTCCATGAGTGTACACGTTATGTACATCTATTGTAAAGGAACCATGCCAGATTGAATAAAAGTATTTATAGCGCCCCTAGCGGGAATAGAATTTAAAAAGTTAGGATTACAAACTCGGTAACAAAACGAGGTAGATGAAAAAAAACACCAATTACAAAGTTGTAGAGGAGTATCTTGAGAATCGTTATTAGGAACGCACGAAACGCGTATATAGGAAGCACTCAATGCCTGTCAAAAAGTCGTATCGTCAGGGACTGCGGTGACACTTGCAATGCTCGTCAAGGTACGCGGTACTTTTCTTTCTTGAATTGAAATGGACTTCGTTGCTGATGGAGAGCATTTGGAACAAGCTCAACATTAGATTCCTGTGCATGTAAGTGTTGTTTATTTAACATTCCGGAATAGAACAGCCATTCGCCAATAAACCAATTATGTGAACTAAATGTCTTTTGTAGCAGTTTTACTGTCCTTTTTACACATTAGACAATGATCTAGAATTTCGTAATAGGCTGTTTTCAGCTATCTCGCTTTGTTGCCAAGTTTGTTATCCCAATTTAAATTTTCTGCTAGGAGCGCTGCAATAGCTTTTATTTGCTTAGGCATGATCACTTTATTATAAATAGCAGTGACGAAGCGTGAAATGGAATTTGCGGAGACAGTGGCTACTCAAACAACCCGCTACCAAGTTAAATTAATAATTAAAGTCTCACTTTAATTATAAATTACATGAAATATTTTATGTACTTATTAAGTTTGGCGGACGAATAGAAAGAAAGTAACTTGGTAGCGTGTTTTTTGTAGACACTGTCTCCCCAGATTCTTTTCACACTTAGCTATTGATAGATAGACTTAAGGTGTACATTCATAGATTTTTCTCTAGAAAATTATTGGCCTTAAAGACCTTCCTAAGAATCTTATATAGTCTGGCAGTCAGTACCTTGAAAATTTACTAACACGACAGAGAAAAATAATGCAGGGTGTTCATAAATGATGTAAACAACATTTTATGTTAAACCAAAACTAAGATTGATAAAAATTGACAATAATTTATAGAATATATAACAACTGTGAAAATTTGTTTCTACATGCATGCACTCTTTTGGGTGCTCGAAGGATGTCTAAATTATAATCTAGTTCAACCCACGAATGCTTCAGAATGCCGAATGTTGCATGAAGGAAGGCTGCAGCGATGTGTTTCTTGAGCTCAATGAGAAAGCCACTTCTGTTTTGTAGACAATGCCTTTATTAAATCCCTAAAGGAAGAAGTGGAGATAATATAAAAAGAACGGGGCGTTCGATCCAACGTCTCCTTGAAACGCTGGTTTTCTGAACAATCGCGAGCATCCAAAGACCAATGTAGGGGAGCATTATCTTACTGGAAAATGGTGTCTGAAATATCTGTACGTTGTGGAAATATGACGAGTTATAACATGCCTAAGTGTGCTTCATTCTGCGTTCGAACCTGCTTGACACTGAAGCGCGGAATATCACGGAATACAAAAATGTTTACAGTTCCTATACATTGTAACAATTGCTGTAATTTCTTATCTATCGCCGTTTCATCGTAAACACAACATGAAATTTCATATTTTATATGTGTATACCTCGAATATCTTAAGGTATTAATTAGATATTTTTTTTTCTTTTTACAAAATGTATTCCATTTTATTTTGAGACTAATTTGTACATCTCTTGTGATCTTGTAACTGGTTCATTCCCTTACTGCCTTTGACTAAAAGCAAAAATTCTATTTCACATTCATTGAAATTATCGTCACACAATTTCTTTGTTTACATGGTCTGATTGGGTTTGAAGATCAAGAAGAACGGCATTCAACCCGCCTTAAACACTGAGAGCTTGCTAACATCTTTCAGGTTTGTAAAATAAGTCAAGTAATTTCTTACATAGAGATATAGTGTAGTAGTTAGCATATCTGGCCGAATGACCAGGAGACCAGGGTTTGAACTCTGGTTCCGGCTCATTACCTGTTGTTATTAAAATAGTTCTAATTTACTTTAAGTTATTTTTTTTTTAATTTTCTGATATCTCTCCGAATTTTTTACACTACCCGACACCGAAAATGAAACACCATGAAAGAGCGAATAGAGTTTGATGTTAAAGGACACGCAGACAGAGATGGTATATATATAAATAACGGTTGTTAATTCCAGAAGGATAATGCAATACAGTAATGGCATAAACAGGGTGATCAGTAGACAGTAGGACCACCTTTCGCGGCGATACAAGCAGCAACCCTTCGAGTAACAGTTGCAATGAGCGTGCGGATAATTTCCTGATGGATGGATGGCCAGATGCTTTCAACCATCCTCCACAGGTCGTTCTCTTCTTAAGGCGGGGACAGAGCAGTCAAACGACGGCCAATCATGTCCCATACATGCTCGATAGGTGAGAGATCTGGAGACAGTGGAAGCCAAGGAAGCATCTGGATACCTTGCAAGGCTTGTCTGCTGATTGTTGCGGTGTGCCGTTGCTCGTTATCTTGCTGAAAAACAGCATTTTGGTATGGCATTTCAACCGGCCGCAGCACCTCATTCGCATATCGTCATTGTGCCTCTGATACGAACCAGAGATAACCGGCTATCGAAGCCGATGGCACCCCAAACCATGATGTCGCGTTGTCGAGTAATATGACGTTCAACAGTCGCAGCAGGATTGAATCTGTTTCCACGTCGTCTCCAGACTCTATCACGGCGACTTTCATTCGACAAACAGAACCGAAACTCGTCACTAAACACTCTGTCCCATTCAGTCGGCCAAGAGACTTGGGCCCGACACCATTGCAATCTCTCACGTCTGTGTCTTGTCGTCAATGGCAGTCTTCGTAAAGGACGGTTTGAGTGCAAGCCGTTTTCGGCCAATCGTTGAGAAACTGTTCTCGCTGATATTGGAACATCCAATGTACCCTGCAAATTCTGCAGAATGTCTTTCAAAAGGTTACACTTTTTAAATTTTTATACGACCCCCTTAGACAAATTTCGTCAATCAGAAAATTTTTACTTTTAATGCAACAAGATCATTAAAAAACAAGAAAGATCAATCATGCTTAAAGCATTGATTATGAAACACTTTTCAACTTCAATGCAATTTTATTTAAACATGTCTAAAATGTGCAATACATATTCCTCGGTAATGTTTTAAAACTTATCACAATACTACATTAATTTATTATATTTGAAAACTTAAACCTTCATCGAAAAAAATGATCTTCATTCAAATGACGGCATTGAAATATAAATTGCCTGGTTTAAACATCTCTAAAATGTGATACATTCCTCGGTAATAATTTTAGAATTATCATAATACTACGATAATTTATTATATTTGAAAACTTCATCGAAAACAACTGAAATGCATTCAAATGACGTCATAGAAAAAATAACACGCCTGGCTCTCTCTATAAAAGCAGTATTTCATTCATAAATAATTTCCCATTCATGTCATTCATCACAATACTATAATAATTTATTTTATTTAAAAATTAAGACCATGGAGCTACAAGTAATTAAACTCTATGCGTAAAATTTCATCGAAAAAAATCGTCCTTCTCTTTGTAAAATCAATTAATATTTCATTCATATCAGCTATGCAGACTCCATGAACTAAATGATTTTGTGTTAAAGAAATACAACAATTCTAATACAACTCATTCTACATATTTTGCTGTTTACATTTTACATAGGTGAAAAATAGGCTTCGTTGTAGAAATAATCAAATTTGGATGAGCATTTAAACTCAAATATATTGTAATTGCGTTGTTTCAGTATGTAGATGCACAAAATTTAAGCCAAAATAAAGTGGTTTTAGGCCGGATGCAACATTCAATATGAATTAAAAAGAACTTTAAAAATCACGATTTTGAGACAAGATGGATGCCATATATCATTTTGAAGTGGGTCACGTGATCTTTTCATATCATGGTCACGTGATCAATTCAAATAAGAGGTGTTATTATTATTTTAATTTTTATTTAAAAAACTACTGAATATATTTCGCTGAATTTTTTTTTATATATTTTATGGAACAATTTGTATATTACCTAAAATTTTCGAAGCAATTTGTGAATTTTAAATCCGATTAAAAAATGCTTGAAAAATTAGGTCCCATAGGGCTCAATGTATTTCATGTTTTCAACCCGGGTTCAATCCAAAACTAATTGGGTGATATTATTCATTTACATTCCCATAGGTCCTACAGATCGTCTGAACAACATACTAAAATTTCATTTTGATTAAGTCATTTTTACGGCAGTTAACGTGCTAACGGACAGACAGAATGAACGAAGTCATAAACACTTTTCAACTTTGTTGTAAAGTGTTAACAAAGTCATAAATACTTTTCAACTTTGTTGTAAAGTGTTGAAAATCTGACTTATGCCACTTTTCCGTACCATGTGCAAGGCTTGTTTCATCAGTGAAAATAAGGATCATAAACAAATTGACGATGGAAATTGTTTAGATCAAAAATACATTAATATGTGTCAAATTTTTTTATCACAAATGCATCTAAATAAAGCATTACACAAACAGAGATCATATAAAGCAGTGGTACTCACTACGCGGTTGGGTGTCCTATGTATTATCCAGTTTTATCTTTTTTGTGATATGTCACAAATTTACATTTCTAATTTGAATGTCCTCATTCACAATGTTCAATTTTTAATTAAATATAACTCGCTCAATTTAAAGATACAGATATGCGGTTTTTTAACACTTTACAACAAAGTTGAAAAGTGTTTATGACTTTGTTCATTCTGTCTGTCTGTCTGTCTCTCTGTCTGTCCGTTAGCACGATAACTGCCGTAAAAATGACTTAATCAAAATGAAATTTTAGTATGTTGTTCAGACGGTCTATAGGACCTATGGGAATATAAATGAATAATATCATCCAATTAGTTTTGGATTGTACCCGGGTTGAAAAAATGGAATACATTGAGCCCTATGGGACCTAATTTTTCAAGCATTTTTTAAGCGGATTTAAAATTCACAAATTGCTTCGAAAATTTTAGGCAATATTCAAATTGTTCCATAAAATATATAAAAAAAAATTCAGCGAAATATATTCAGTTGTTTTTTAAATAAAAATTAAAATAAAAATAACACCTCTTATATGAAGCGATCACGTGTCCATGATATGAAACGATCACATGACCCACTTCAAAATGATATATGGCATCCATCTTGTGTCAAAATCGTGATTTTTAAAGTTCTTTTTAATTCATATTGAGTGTTGTATCCGTCCTAAAACTACTTTATTTTTGCCTAAGTTCTGTGCATCTACATACTGAAACAACGCAATGACAATATATTTCAGTTTAAATGCTCTTCCAAATTTGATTATTTCTACTATTAAGCCTATTTTTCACCTATGTAAAATGTAAACAGCAAAATATGTAGAATGAGTTGTATTAGAATCGCTGTAATTCTTTAACACAAAATCATTTAGTCCATGGAGTCTGCTTAGCTGATATGAATGAAATATTCATTGATTTTAGAAAGAGAAGGACGATATTTTTCGATGAAGTTTTACGCATAGAGTTTACTTACTTGCAGCTCAATGGTCTTAATTTTTAAATAAAATAAATTGTTATAGTATTGTGATGAATGACATGAATGGGGGAATTATTTATGAATGAAATGTTGCTTTTATAGAGAGAGCCAGGCGTTTTATTTTTTTATGACGTCATTTGAATGGATTTCAATTGTTTTCGATGAAGTTTTCAAATATAATAAATTATCGTAGTATTATGATAAATCTAAAATTATTACCGAGGAATGTATCACATTTTAGAGATGTTTAAACCAGGCAATTTATACTTTAATGCCGTCATTTGAATGAAGTTAATTTTTTTCGATGAAGGTTTAAGGTTTCAAATATAATAAATTAATGTAG
Organism: Amaurobius ferox; assembly: GCA_951213105.1. Classification (NCBI taxonomy): domain Eukaryota; kingdom Metazoa; phylum Arthropoda; class Arachnida; order Araneae; family Amaurobiidae; genus Amaurobius; species Amaurobius ferox. The sequence goes on from OX578133.1 coordinate 9,076,629, forward strand.
TATTGTGATAAGTTTTAAAATATTACCGAGGAATGTATTGCATTTTAGACATGTATAAATAAAATTGCATTGAAGTTGGAAAGTGTTTCATAATCAATGCTTTAAGCATGATTGATCTTTCTTGTTTAATGATCTTGTTGCATTAAAATAACAATTTTCTGATTGACCAAATTTGTCTAAGGGGTGTTTACATGGCCCACTTACCTCCAACAGGTAAAGAATTAAAGCGCGTTTCAATCTTTTTGGAACACCCTATAGTTTCAGAGAATTAGTACTGAATAAAGTATGTGCATAGTGCATCAATCAAATCCTTATCATTCCCCAACAATTTTCTCCGAATGGATATTCTTTAAAAAATATGACAAAGATGAATCTTTCAAAGTGATCAAAAAGCAGAAAAACGAAAAATTTGTTATATTAAAAAATTGTATCTTTAAAATTCCTGAATTATTGGATTTTTTTATTTAATATATTTATATCTTACGTTGAATTTCAATTTATTTAAATTTAAAATTTCTGGGGTGGCCAAGAGAATTGGGGGGAGTGGATCCCCCCCCCCCCCCGTGGCTACGCTCCTAATTTTGTTTTGTGAGGGTGGGGTGGGGGGATTCCTCCGTGGCTATTGGGATTGCATAATTTCTCAATGATCATTACTTATCTGAACAAGTTTTGGTTGGCTGCAACTTAAGCCAGCGACGCCTTTTTTTAAATGGAGAGTCAGCCATTTTCTTTCAAAACTGAAATTTCGATAGAAATGTAACTCACATTTAACTCCTTTGCTAATTTTTCGACAGTTATTTTAAAAACTGTTAATTCCGAAAGTAATCTACTTTTGGCATGGATTTCGTCCACTAAACTGATATGGGTTTCTGTTTACGAAGAAAGTTTATTCAGTTTTCTCTTCAGCATTTAGATTTGTTCATAAATCTCTCATATAAATCGTTCATAAATCAATAAATCATTCATAAGTCCATAAGTCGTTTTTGACACAATGCTTTCTTTATAGTCTTTTTTATAAATAAATCAAGTCGCAACCGGGATTTGAACAGGTTTAAGTTGTCCTGGCTTTACTGTAGAGACATGGCGAAGTCTAATTTTTGTTTTTCTGTTTCCCTCCTTTCTGCTTGGTACGTTGGTATTAGTTATTTTTTCTTACGTTAATTAATCTATTTGTTTCTGAAGTTCATATTTTCTTCATTTCCTAATTTAACTCATTTTACTTCCCTTTCATCACATCAGGTGGCGCTACTATATTGAGTTTTGCCGTTTAACCATTTTCTGTTTGGCCGGCATAGTCTTACGTTTATTTGGGCGTTCAAGTTCAGGCTTGTTCACACTGAAAAAAGAAATACAAAGATTTCCGTAAAGTACGTCTGCTTACTCTCTCAAATTCATTTGCGTTGCATTTTACGCGTCCTAATTAGTTCATAACTTAAGTTCAACCGGGATTCGAACAAACGACGACCCAAACTCCTACGCTATTCCTTAACCTTCGTATGAGCAGCAGGTAAAATTTTAAAACACGGACGACTATGTAGGGTCAGTAAATGACTCCGCATATAAAAGCACTTATTTACTTATAATATGAAATAAAACACAATAGCTAGCTTTAAACACATTTAATGATACATAAGAAAAACGTTTTATACTAGAAAATGAAATATACTCATAGTTGTAACAAAATATTTCAAAAATAAGAGAAATAAATAATAGGCTAGACAATTATATTTTCAATTAATATATGTTCAGTTGAACTTAATCATTTTGATTCTTACATGATTGGCATATTTTTGTTTTTATGACAGCCACATGATTATCGACGTGGGTCAATAATTATGTGATTGTAGTAATGACCACGTGGAGTCAATTAGTGACCCTAGCCCAAGAATAATTTTTAGGGCAATGTGTTTTTTAGTGGGAAAGGGATACAAATCTTTAGAAAACATTATAAAGTAGCGTAAAAATCATCTAAAAATATACTGAAAGTGCTAAATTTTTTAAAATTAAATATTCAGCAAAATCCAGGGTTGGGATCATAAAATGACCCCACCTGGTCATTAGAAAGTTAAGTTACTAAAACAAAATTCTTATCTCTTATAGAAAAAACTGGCTATATACCTTTGAAGTAAATTCTGCTGACGTTCTGTCAGTTGCGGCAGAAATGATTAACTTACATTCATTAAAATATGTGTCTGTTCCTATTTTGTCATTTTTTTGTTTTAAATTAACATTCATGCCAACAAAAAGTACGTCCAGTTTTCCCGGTCCAATAGCTAACATCCACTTTAAACATATATATTTACAAATCTGATATCTGTGAAAAGAAAATCGAAGTCGGAAACTTCTTACAAAATCGATAAAAGAAAATGGAAGAAAAATATTAAGAACAATATTTAAAACTTTTTCTTTCATTTACCTCAAATAGAAAGAAATGATTAAGAAAATACCATTGCGATGTGAAAATATATATAGATATATTATATATATATATATATAATATATATATATATATATAATATATATATATAATATATCTATATATTATATATATATATAATATATAGATATATTATATATATATATAATATATAGATATATTATATATATATATTATATATATATATATATATAATATATCTATATATTAAAGATTTCAATTTTTATATTCCTATTTACTTTTAATAGAAGTGATTAAGAAAATACCATCTCGATGTAAAAATCAGATATCTCAATTATTATATTTTTATTTATTTATAATAGAAATAATTAAAATACCATTTCGATGTGAAAATCAGATATCTCAAAATTATCAATTAAATTCTTATTCAAGAAGCATTTACACCGACTGCAGAAAACTGACGAGATGGTTGAACCGTTGAGTGTGTAAATTTCTTTAAAATATTTTTTCATCTTATTAAACTGCAGGTGTCGATAATAGATGTTATGTCGATTATTGGTACATGTACTTTCTATTTATTATTGATTCGACAGTGATCCGTATTAAAATAACTTCCTATATCATGTAACTTTAGAAGCAGCATTAATTTATCTTGAATCTGTTTTAGGTACAGATGAAAAAATTATCATTGATATCTTAACTGGCCACAATAATGCTCAGAGACAGATAATCAAGAAAAAGTACAAAACAATATATGGAAGGGTAAGGAAATTTTAATTGCATATAAAGTACTGTTAAGTTTGATTAAAGTGAAATCATGTAACATGCGAAAATCTGTTTATAACCTGTTTAATATTTTCATGTCCTCCAGTTGAAAATACATGTTTAAAATGTTCACTGTCCTCCAGTTGTAAATACATATACAATACTAAAGGGATATCTATTTCTGTTGTTCGGAAATCTGATTAAATCTGACATAGTTTTTGATCCAAATAGTTTTGCCTTAGACAGATTTTGGTGTGTTAAAATTATTTGTGAGTATAAAAGTACTACAGTTTACAATTGAAGGTATTAAGTCAGTCCTCATAGGTCTGTCTGTCTAAAAATGTAATAAAACCAGAAATCTATGAAGGAAGTCTTAATATGGGACAAGTACACTTCATTTTCAACTAAACTGTTAAGCATTTTTATATTCTTTTTCACACTTATTCCGTACAGCCATCCGAATTTTGCGGGAAAATTGCAAGCTATATCTCCAGATCAGGAAGTGGAAATTCATACTGACACCCCCGTCCGAAATTTAATGCTGAATCCATAAGTCATTATCTAAGCCATATCTATATAGTTCAAGAGCCCAAAACACTTTTACCTACCCCATCGGGTTCAAAAGGTTTGGGTGTTGCATGTGGTAGAACTTCACGGTGTCAACGGAGATATCAGTGAGTCTGTCAGTCCACTCAGGTGGCTTTCGCCCTGGGAGTATTTTTGAAATAGAAACCCCATTGAGTACATGAATGAAACTGGGGTCAAATGATAGGTTTTAACGTCCCATTAACGGATTTATGAGTATCGCGGTCGTTACAGGTGGCAGGCTGCATGCAGACGCCTAAAAAGTCGAAATATCGAAACTTTAAACATATATATTTCAAAAACTTACGGGTAAAATTCAACAAAATTCTATATTTAGAGGTTTTTTAATATGTGCATTAAGATTATGCAAAAAATAGTGTGCTATAATTCGCTTTTTTTGCCCGATCAAAATTTAAAATAAAAAAAAAATTAAAATATATTAAAATATTAAAATGATGGCAAGGACTCTGAACACCTACTTTAATGATGATAAACAATCATAAACTATGATAAACAATCATACTATGATAAACAATCATAATTGACACTTATAACTGTTATGCCTAAAAAGCCTGTGTTGTATTATCTGCATTCCTTTCTTTTTGCTTCTGCATCTGTAGCACCTCACGGTAGCGTTTATGGCCACATGTTCCTAGGCAAAACGGGTTTGTTTTTGCATGCCTGACCTACCCAACCCTTTCGGGACGGCGGCATTCCGGAGCTGTCGCGGCCCAAAGGACGACGCGCTTCGCTTCCGAACTGGTCGAAAAGGACGGCGCATTTTTTGCGCTAAGCCTAACTCTCGAAAAAAATTCACTAAAAATCACCTATTCAACACAGAAATCTACTTTTTACAGGAATAAAAGAAATATTTATGTTCTATTTGATGTATAATTTTCATACAAATCTGAATACAAAATACTCGTTAGTTGCTCCCATTCTTTTATCCGAAATAAACGAATAATTTCACTGCCTCTAAAACCCAAACAAAAAAAACAGTGAGCCACCCTACCTAATCCAGAATTTTATGCTGAATCCAAATCAGTTGCCATCTGAGATCTATCTATAACCAATCCTATTGTAATCTTGTATGGGGAAACATTTCAACCTGAAATATAAACAGGCTTTGCGCTTTACAAAACAAGTATTCTTAAAGATTTTTTTTAAATTCAAACATCCATCACCATGAAATGTGTTCTCGATATAAAATTCGGGGCGGGTGTGCCACTAAGATCTTTCACTATAATTTGGCTTTGTTTATATTTCAGCACATTCTTTATAATCAACACAGTAGTATCTTTCTTTGCAAATTTCCACGATCCTAATTATATAATACTCGAAATAGAAATCAACCCCCCTTATCTCGTACAAATAGCTTATACCTAAACATCAATTCTACTGGTTCAAGATTATGGAATTTTCCCCCACCTTTCTTATTAAAATCAATGAACAACGAAAATAGTTTTAAGTACTTAAAATTAATCCTCTTGTAAAGTTTGATCGTTTTGTTAATATATTGTTTTTCTTTTATATGTATTCGTACTAGCTATATTTCTAGTCTGTTTTGTTACGAAGTTTGCTCTGCCACTGGCTATTGATTTTATACTAGTGTGTGGTCAGTTTGGACTCGCCAGGCCTACTTCAAGCGTCCCTTTTCGCAGTTCCTTGCCACACTTGCCTTGTTATGCATTCATTTACTTATGAAATTGTAACTGTATCTATTGTGTGGCAAAACAAAGTTTATTAATATTATTATTATAAATATATTTTTCAAGGAAATTTCTTAGGCCAGAAGTGTTCCTTAGTAAATCATCTTTCTTCTTTCAGAATTTAATGTTGAATCCATATCAGTTATCCTCTATAACCCTTTAGCGAAACAAGTAAATTGAAACTTATATTATCAAATAATAGTATTTAGTTGTAAAAACGATTCAAAGTAATTTTTGATACAAAACTGTTTTTGTATATAGTGCTATTTTATCAGTTTTCGCAGTCCGTTTCTAACATCATTATTAAATTGGACAGAATTCGGCACTAATCATCTTTTGATTATGCAATTCATTCATTGTCTAACAAAGAAGTAAAAAGGAAAAATCTGATGTGAGCAACACATGACTTTTCCCATATAATGTAATGAATTTATTTCTATCACAGTGAAAAAAAGATATATTAAAATGTTTTAATAATTCATTCATTAATTTTGAGTCATTCTCCTTAACTTTGCGACATTTTTGTAATTTTGACGACGTTTTCGTCAATCTGGGGCGAAATATCTCCACATTGGTGCTATCTAGCCAAATATATTTATAATGTATCGCCAAGCGTTACAAATAAACGGAGAAAAGAGCATTTCTTATATATAAATGACTGTGGGTGAATTGTTAGGTGTCAAATTACAAACAATTACTCAAATTATCTTCTCTCGTGAATGGAATGAACTAGATCCACGATAATGATGTTAAAAAATGTATCGCAAAATATTACATATGGGGAATGAACATATTTCACAATAGTTAATACTTTCTCTTTTATTTATGTGATATTTTTTTTATAAATTTATTTTTAAAATGTGCAATATCTCGAGAACGGTTCGTGCTAGCCGTCTAAAGATTCTGTCACTCGTTTTCTAATGAAAAATTACATAAGAAGCTGTTATTTACGTAACATTATTGAGGATTTTGATTTTTTCAACATTTCATTCAAAAATTTGACCGTTTTCCGAACATTCGATTGCGTTTCAAATCGATAGGCTTTCAGTATTCACGATTGCAATTTTTATACCCACTTGTATTTCGTTCGTAATGCTCCATTCGTTCCTGCGATATAGCTTCCACACACCAAGCACATACACACACGCATACACACACAGACATTACCTCAAAAACGCTCGATTCGAATTCAGGGATGCTTGAAAAGTGCTCTTAACGTTGAAAACGCGAATTCAAATTTTCAACCCCGTCACAATACTTTCCATATATTATACTATGAATGTAGGAAAAGTAAAAATATGCATAATTTAAAAATATTTTTTATGTAATGTTGCATGAGGATGATAACTGGTTAGAAATCGAACATATGTTTGTTGTATACTTTATATCATCTAATTTATGAATATCTGAATATGCGTAAATACTATTCTGGTTAAATCTGATCCGATTAAATGGATTACATCTCTCTTTATAACACTTCTGGTATAATTTTAGAGCTGAGAAAGTATTAATTCAAAAGCTAAAACAACTGAGATATATCCCCAAATCCCGAGAGATTTTAGCTTTTCTAATTAATTAGCTCTTCTAACTCTTCTGGTTTTGGGATTATTTTTTTCTTGAATCTATTTAGGATACCGGGATTACTATCTCTAGTCGTTATATCATTTACGCAAATCATCTTTAACGGACTCCTCTTTTCCCAGACCACGCAGAGAACTGAAACTCGGCAGACAGTTTCACCTCGTGGAATGCTTTCATCTAATCAATTTTCACGTCATTATGCTGCATTGTTACATCATTTATGTACGTCATGACTATATTTTTGCCCTTGTCATGCATTCTTTGCGAATTACGATTCAGTGTCTTCAGATGAAATGTGTTCAGATGAATGATTGTACGTTCTTAATTGCACGTTCTTGATTGCACGTCAATTACGTAAAAATAAAAATAACAAATAACAAATAGCGGGGTTTTGAATGGACTCGTACATGTGAAGTATGCAAACTGTGAAACGTTTCAAATTAAAACTTAATTTAACAAATAATTATGAAATTAAAAGTATAAAAAAATTAATTTTAATATTTGAGAATCCTAATACAAAAGAACATACAAATTTTTAGTATTTGGATATTAAATTAAACAAATTAGAAAACAGGAAAACAATAAAATCAAAATAACACATTTAAATCTCAAAACGCATTTAATGTACAGGAAGCAACACGTTTACATTGCAATGTATGCAAGTGCACATCCTTTGATTAGCTGTTTAAAAGTTGTTTACTTGCTATTTGTATAAGCGTAGTGAGCATGAGCGGTTTAAAAATGGACGTTTTACCCTATTACTTTTCTTTGTAATTAATGAAATTGAGATTCTGCGCATTTGTGCAGAATTTTACGTATATGTGCAAATTTTCATCTTCCTATTCTAATTTTCGAGTAAAAGGAATCATAAAATTCAGGCAAATGTTGATTTAGCTTCGTTTGGAATGGAGAATGGACTTCGCTTCGCTGATCCATAATAATAATTAAAATACTAGAAACTAAAAAATAGATTATGAGAAAAAAGCAAGTCTTTCAATGTCCTTCCCTATACAACAGTGTCACATAGTAAAGTAGAAATAAAATTTTAATCTCATACAAAAATAAACCAAATTGGGGGTGTGGGCAGATTTAATTTAACACAATACTGTATAGATCGTATTATTATCCAAAATTGGTATTATGTAAAACTGTTGAAATTATTTTATGTACCTATATTCTTTCGACGATTTTGCATAATATGAATTTTGAATAATGATAAGATTTATATAATATTGTTTTGAATTCAATCTGCTTACACCCTTAATTGGGTTCAATTTCGTGTATGATTAAACCTTACTGTCTATTTTTCCATGCGCCACTGTTGTATAGGAAAGGACATTGAAAAACTTAATTTTTTTTCTCATAATTTGTTTGCTTTTGCATTCGGTTGATATATTTAATCTACTGCGCTTATGCTCTTACTAAAGGAATAATTTTATTTTCAGATTATTTAAGATAGCAGAGGGAGTTTCCATATCCATGTGTAATACTTAATACTATAAAAATGAAGATCTTGTAACTCAAAAGTATCCAAAAAGTTGATCTACTCTAACACGGCATTTTCGTCCGTAACTTTTTCACTGATGGATCGATAATACATTATATTTTTCTTTCAAGCAATTTTATTTTTATCCAATAGCGGAATCGAGGTCAAGTTTATTATCGTTCTCTCTAAATTCAGAATTAATCTTGGTATAGTTCGCAAGCGCCGCCAAATGTTCCTTTCTTTAATTAAAGTTAAAATATCACGAACGTGCTTTAATTATGTAACGTATTTCTAAATAGCAGTAAAATAGAAGTGAATTACACTTTTTAAATAAAGGTAATTTTGCGGCATGTTCATATAAAAAGTAGAATGCGATACTTTTTACTTTCCCTACAATATATAGTGATGTATAAGGAAAGTATTGGAATCGTGTTGATAATAGCAACTCGAGTTTTCGACTGTTCTATAAGTTTCGAACACTCTAAACCCCGAAAAAACTATTTTCAGCGCGACGTCTGTGTCTGTCTGCGCAATGTACGTATCTACTCTAACTCAAAGACTAATTGTCCAAATGTTACAAAATTTTGTAGATAAGTTACTTGTGAGTTACCCTGTTACTGATCAGATTTTTATATAATTCGGATATCAGAACCTGCCTCATTTTGCAAAATGGCTAGTAAAAATCGCCATAATCTAAAATAAAAACTATGTATGCTCAAATGTATCACTTGAATGCTTGTTTTATACGTAATTTTTGACGAGGAAAAGAAAAAAAATCAACCCCATTATTCCAGAACCAAATACGAACCAAATGAACCAATATGAACTTAATCAATACGAAATGAACCAATACGAACCATATATAAACCAAATACGAATTCTTTCATATTTATTTTTTTTTAAATACATCAAAATTTACATTTTTTAGGTTATCTGATGCTTATTTCGCCTCATCCAAAAAAAGAAGATTAGCACAATTCTATACTTTGGTAAAAATTTGTGTATATTTTCGCATTCTAACAAAAATAATACTTTTGAATTGATACATAATTTGTATTCTGTGATTTTTTAAGCAAACGTATAAAAGCAACAAACGTATTTACCGCGGAGGATTGCGGCTTCTCCCAGCTTTCGACTTTTCTTCCTGTGGTCTGTTTTGCACATACCTGTCTTTGAAGGTTTATTTCATGTCTTCCAGCGACGTATTTTAAAATTTAAATTGAGGAGGGGGGTCAGTTCTAAATGAAATTTATATCAATCTCAGGGGATCTAAGTTAGAGATCTTCTTCTTCTTAGACCTAGACCGTCCTATTTTTCCCTAAAGAATAAGATATCTGGTTGGACAGATAGAAAATACAGCCCAATTTAGACCGGAATCCAGTAGGGGTGGCATCCCTAGGGACCGTATCCTCCTTCTCTTAAAACGAACTTCTCGGAAGGACTTGCGAATTCACATATTTAACGTGCCCGTACTCCGCGTGAACACGATGGCAGTTTGGGCCGAGAATCGAGCTCAAGTCGTCCGAGTGCATTCCCCTGCGCCAACCACTCAAGGTATTTAGAAAGAAGGTAGGTCAAACAGCGCAGGAGAATACCATTCGTTCCCGCTCCGTGACGTCATATCGGGACTGAAGGGAATTTCTTCATATAGTTTCTATGTGTTTTGAGTTCTGCTGCGCTTTTCAAATGATTTCAAATTTCAATTATTATTGAACTTTTAGAAAATGATTTTATATTATAACAGATTTATGAATAATTTTAGCCTATATTTTAATGAATTAACATAAACTTGCAGGTTTAAGATATAATAAACGCGGTTTCTCTATTTGGAAAGGATAGAACAAAAATAATTAATAATTAATTCAAAACAAACTTAAATAGAAGTCCCTTCTCCGTAATTGAAATTGATTGAACAATAATTGTAAAATAGAGGAAAACGGTATTTATTACCGTGTATTTCTTATTTTCAATGAAGTACAGAGTTTAATACTAAAATAATGTATTTAATATATAAATTTCTGCTGTCACTTTTTGAATTTACAGGGTTCACATCCTTTCAGAACATAACAATATCATCCCACTAGCTTAATGAAAAGCACTCTATACAGCTATCGACTCATTTTAACTTTTGTTATACGGCTAATTTTAACTTTTGTCTAATATAAATTTTGTAACTAATCTGTCATACGAATCACTGGTGAGGCTTGAGTATTTTTATAAATTACACCTAATATGAGAACAAAATTTTCCAGCATTCGATTTAATAGCAAGAAAATTTGTGATTAATTAGTAAAATGAATCCCATCATATATTGCATTACAATAAAAGTTTTATTACTTTCCTTATATACATAGTATACTGTATAAGGAAAATATTGTGATGGTGTCGAAAATTCGAATTCGAGTTTTCGACGGGAGAGCACGTTTCAAGCATCCCTGATCACGAATTGAACATTTTTGAGGTGATGTATGTGTGTGTGTGTGTGTGTGTGAAAGTATGTGTGTGTGTCAGTGAGTGTGTGGAGACGATATCTCACGAACAAGTCAAGCGATTCGAATGAAATTTGGTATAGAAATTGCAATCCATGAATACTGGAAGCATATTGGTTTTAAACACAATTGAATGTTCAGCTCCCCCTAAATTTTCGAGTGAAATTTTGAAAAAATCATCAAAAAATCGAAATCTTAAATAAAGTTATGCAAATAGACATTTCTTAAGTGATTTTTCCTTAGAAAACGATTGACATAAACTTTAGAACCCTAGCATTTACCGTTCTCGAGATATTGCACATTTTTCAAATAAATTTATCCCCCCCCCCCTCCGAAAAAAAAGAAAGAAAATGTTAACTCTTGAGAAACAATTAATTCATTATTCCTTTTTGGTATTTATGTTTTGTTTTGTAAAATAAAATATAATCAACTATTATTACTGTAACTTTTAAAGACAACTTTTTAAAAGAGTTATGTGTTACACGAGCATATACTAAAATGAAAATTGTTTCCCTGGGAAAATATTTAGATATTGCTACTGTTTACGTAGATTCTAAAGCGAACTGCATTAAATTTGTATATGATAAATTTGTATTATTCCCGTATATAATTGATTTGTGGGCGCTTTAAAATTCTGCAGAACCAATAGTGGAATTCTTTGAGACTGAAGATCCCAGTAACTATTTAAATCATAAAGTATGATGTGGCAGCACACAACTAACCCTATATAATGAAATTAATTTAGCTTTTTTACAGTGAAAAAGGATGTATAAGATCCACGACACTGGTTTTTTAATACAGGATAGTACATTTGACATTTTTCGGGATCACAGCTATTTCGCAATACCCAATTCACTTATATTTCACACAACTCTAAATTGGCAATTATCAATATTGATGGCATCAGCAATAAGCAATGGACTCCATATATTTTAATATTTTAAGAATGAATCCATTAATTTGGCGTCATTTTTGCAATTTTTACAACAATGGTGATATTTCGCCAAATTGGGACCAAGTTCGCCAAATTTATCACCAAGTGTCAAAAACAGACGAAGTGAACAGCATTTCTTACATATAAATGACTACGGTTGAATTGTTATACGTCAAAATGCAAAACTATTACTCAAAGTATTTTCTCTCGCGAATGTAACGAACTAGATTCCCGAGAATGATGTTAACAAATTTATCGCATATTATTACATATGTAAATTGAACAATTTCACAATAATTTATACTTTTTAATTTTATTGGATTTTTTTGATAAATTTATTTGAAACATTTGCGATATCTTGAGAACGATTCCTGCTAGAGTTTTAAAGTTTATGTCATTCGTTTTCTAATGAAAAATTATATAGGAAATGATCCTTTGTATAACATTATTAAAAGTTCTAATTTTTAAATGATTCTTTCAAAATTTCATTCGAAAATTTGTGGGTGTTCTAAGCATACAATTGCGTTTAAAATCAACAGGGTTCCAGTATTCGCTATATTTGCACCAAATTTCGTTCGAAACGCTTCGTTCTTTCGGGAGATATCGCACAGACTCACGGACACACACATGCAAACATCACCTCAAAAACTTTCGATTCGAGTTCAATTCAGGAATAATTGAAACTTGCTTTTTCGTCGAAAATTCGAATTCGAATTTTCAACCCCGTCACAATATTTCCCAATGCATTATACTATGTATATAGGGAAAGTGATGACTACATCACCGTTTTTTTTCCTACCAGAATTTCATTTTTGAAAGCTGAATTAATCATGGAATGGAAAATGCCTTGAGCATTTTGTAGTACGATTAAAAGTAATTTTTCCTTTCAACTTTTAATTAGCCATTCATTTTGTAACTTTGGAGCTTTAAAAACTTATTCAAGCTTACATCCACTACTTTGTTTTTCTTCGTATAGCTATAAGAGTAGTACCGCATAATTCATCATTGCTCCATCAATATTGTAACTGTTATAAAAACTAATCAATTACTTGAAAATAATTGCAGCTGAATTAATTTTTCCAAGATATTAATATAGATTATTGATGTATATTCGATCAAAGCTCTTAGACTAAGGCAATACTAAAAAAAGAACAGAATTATTTGATAAAATAAAGCCTACAATTTCCATATAATCCTCATATCTTTCTCTCTGCTTGTCCCGTTGTGACGTCAAAAAAGTCAAGACTCCTCCCACCCCTAAAAGCGGCTTTCGTGCTTTTGATGTTTGACCACCCCTGCCAACCACTGGGTTGTCCCCCCCTCTTAAGTTAGAGGATCTTCACGATCCAGCCCACACGACTCGCCCTAAAGTTTCGCGCATAACGAGGTGTGGGAAGAAAGGAACTCCTCAACACGGAAAGGGTCCAACGGGCTAAACACAAAGCCTGAACAAAAATTGGAAAAATAAGGGGATGAAAACCAACAATAATTAACATCGACACCAGATCAGCAAGGATAAAACTGAATTTCACACTTTTCACACGTGGCCCGATTTTGACCAAGACAAAATTCAAAAACAGAATTCAGAAATTAATACAGTATAGTCAATTGGTGGCGAGAAAATATAGCAGGATTAAAATTGCTAAGCAACAGTAAATAACATATTATAGCAACATATAAAAACAAGGTCGCAAGTTAACAAACGGTAACTCTTAAAGAACATGAAACCAACAATAATTAACATCGACGCCAGATCAGCAAGGATAAAATTGAATTCCACACGTTTCCACACGTGGTCCGATTTTAGCCAAGACAAAATTAAAAACAGGAAACTAATACAGTATAGACAGTTGGTGGCGAGAAAATATAACAGGATTAAAATTGAAGTAAAAGTAAATAGCATAATATAGCAACATATAAAACCAAGGTTACAATTTAACAAACGGTAGCTCTTAAAGAACATGTTTTAAGAGCTAAGATCAAGAGAAAAAATGGCAGGAATCAAAATTCCAAATAACATTAAATAGCATATTATAACAACATATAAAAACAATGTTACGAGTTAATAAACGGAAGCACTTAAAACAAATTTGAAAAGAGCAAGAACTTACTCCAGCTCATTAGAGATATCTGAGGCGATTTTAATGCATTTAGAAATATAGAAATATTGGGTTAGAAATATAATAATATTGGGTAACATATAAAACAATGTCACGAGTTAACAAACGGTAGTACTTAAAACAAATTTGAAAAGAGCAAGAACTTACTCCAACTCATTAGAGATATCTGAGGCGATTTTAATGCATTTAGAAATATAAAAATATTGAGTTAGCAATATTGGGTTAGAAATATAAAAATATTGAGTTAGCAATATTGGGTTAGAAATATAAAAATATTGGATAACATATAAAACAATGTCACGAGTTAACAAACGGAAGCACTTAAAACAAATCTGAAAAGAGCAAGAACCTACTCGAGCTTATCAGAGATATCTGATCTGAGGCTATTTTAATACATTTAGAAATATAAAAATATTGGGTTAGCCAGAACCCTAGAAAACCGCAGATCTCTGTTGTCATCCGAGGGCTTAGATAAGTGAACATTTACGTTATATGGGCAATCAAAAATATAATGCTCAGCATCACCGGCCATATTACATTTGCAATTAGGGGAGCTTTTAAGTTTAAAATGATGTAAATAACTAATAAATGGACTATGTCCGGCGAGAAAAAAAATCATAGACCCATTGTTGATAAGAGTTTTGGAGGAAACCAGCAGATGACAGAACCATGCCCTGCGCCCCCCCCCCCCCTCCTCTGAGGAGTCTCAGAATTTCTGCCATTCTTTGATGATAAAAGAATTAAAGTATTTGGCGAGAAAAGAAAAAGGATAAGAGATATCCAGGGGCTCCCCAGAGGAGGCTGCGATCTTAGCACACTCATCGACAGCCTCGTTGCCAATGATACTAACATGAGCTGTAACCCAGATAATACCTATTTTAACTTTAGAATTAATGAGCTTATTTATACCGTCACAAAGAATTTTAGACTTATTTTTGACTGAAAGGAGAGCAATAATTCAAGAAAGACTGTCTGAGTAAATATTAACGTCAAGCTCGTGATGGTTAGCCAAATCAACAGTGTACCCGATAGCTAAAAGTTCAGCCTGAAAAACAGTACTTTTGACGAGAGTTTATAAGGATGAGAAGAAATGAAGATACCATTCTTGAAAACACAGAAGCCGAAACCAGTCCAGTTATTGATTCCAGAACCATCGGTATAAATACTGTAGGGGGATTCCATAGTCAAATCGCGAAAAAGAAGGCAACGATTGCTAGGAGAAGTTAGAAAATTACAAATATTGCTATCAACAAGATTCCGGTCAGGAAAATCCGGAAGAGAAAGAATATTCTGATTACATTTCCAAAATATGAACTTATAAAAAAGAGCCTTAAGGACGCAAGGAATGGGTAGGATGCCAAGGAGGGTATGCAGGGCACTACCCGGACTAGTCCTTCGGCAGGCCTCAGAGATCCTGAGAATGAACGGTCTCTGAATGGATCTGAGCCTGGTGGACTACGCAATTGTCAGTCAGTCAACCCAGACCCCAGCACCATAGCAAAGAACCTTTTCGATGACAATTAAATACCAAGTTTTAAGCAATCCTCGGTCGGCACCCCATCCACTCCCGGAGACCTTACCGAAATTGATTGAAAGAGAGACTGGAACATTTGTCGCATGAGACCACCAATTCAAATTATTGTCAATCCTAATACCCAAATATGAAAATTCCTTTCGGGTGCGAATTCGAGAGCCAGGAAGTCTGAAAATAGGAAGCCTCTTAAGAGTGGATCTTCCCTTACCAAAAGCAATGACGTCGCACTTAGAGTAAGCGATATGGGGGGTGGGGGGTGAGAATCGAGCTGATCGCCAATCAAAGTCAGAATCCCGTTAGTAGATTTCTCTAGAGCCCTGCGAGTACTGCCAGTGGTAAGTACTGCGAGGTCATCTGCAAAGACCACTAGTATGCCTCCTTTGGAAATTTTACTGCTCCCGTTGACATTACACGGGAGATTATTAGCAGGGAGAGCCAAGCAAATAATATTTTTGTTGTGGTCGTAAGTAGATTCGTATTTTGGTTTTATGATAAGAACTCAGTTTGAACCTCTAGTTTTAGAAGTGTTTCGGGAAAGTGTTTGTTTTGGAGTAACTGCACCCGCATACGAAGTTTCGGAAATTGCTGGTTGGACAAGGGATGGTTTAGCAATCACTGGGCAGAGTGTCCACAAGAACGCTATTAAGGTTAACCAATAGTTTGTCCTTTTCTTGAAGGTGACTTTCTAAGTGGGCCACCCGCTGCTTAAGTTCCTGGATTTCTAATTCCTTTAGAGGTAAAATGGTTTCAGGATCATTCGAAACGGACAACAATGGTTGAGTAATAGATACTTAAGAGGCAAGTTCTTTTAAGTCTTGTCTCAGATGAGTGATAACAGAATCACTTTCCATGAATTTGCCCTCCAGTAATGTGTTTTGTAGTTCCAACTCCTTAATGGTCTTGTGCCTTTCCCCAGGCGAGACACTGAAACTAGATGCCAAAGCATTAATTTGTTTTGCATGGAGCAGATGGGTATGTATTTTTATGTTATCAACAAAGTAAACAATAAAACCACCAACTAGCTCATTTTGCACGTCTTTGTCCAGTTTAAGGCTGCTTTTAGAATCCAGAGAAGACTTAAGGGCCACTAGTTTATCTTTACAATATCTGATACTGTCGAGTTTAAGATGGTCATTAGAAAAAACTTCAATGATGTCATCAAGAACCAAAACAGTAGCCATAATTAATATGCAATAATAAAAAGCAGTAATGAAAAAAACAATATGGATGCAGTAATGCCCTTCAAAGAACGTTTTTAAAAAATGAAGTCACCATTAAAACAATGACCGAGTCAGTCAATTAAATAGCACTATTACAATTTTAATATTCATTAAAATTGAGTTGAATTGTTGATTTAATTGAGTAAACTTTCCAACTTCAGGAAAAACAAATAACGTACACTATAGGTAGGTAGGTAGGAACAGATAAACTTCAATTAATGTGCACCAAGCACAAAGTTCTATGCCAATTCAAAAACTCACTTGATGAAGCAAATAAGCAATGGCAGTCGTGTATAACGTGGCGTACAGAAAATTTTCAAGAGTCGATAATTCATAAAATATCAAATACACTTATTAAAACTATATATTAGAATAGTCGGTAACACCAGTAGATATCAATTACCTACTTTTAAAATATTTTAGAGCACAATTAGCAAAATCAAAACTCTACCCAAACGGAGCGGTTAAAGCAGCATCCGAGTTAGAGGTCTGCACGGACTCTGTCCTGGCCCGTGGGCTTATGCCCGATGTGGACAACGGGTTGGGCTCGTTTTATTAAATACGGGTCTGGCGGGTCACAATAAATAAAAAATAAAAAAAACAAAAATTGAAACAGAAAATTTGAAATTACATTTGAAACGAAATTCCGAATTAGCGATAAAAGTCTCCCTGTTCCAAATTAAGTAATAAAAATTTGCTCTACGAAGAATACAGATGAGTAAATTAGAACACGATGAAGAAAAATTATGATTTCAGATAAGAAATTCAAGACTAATTTATTCTACAACATTTCGAAGCCAAAATAAAACATTGCTCTTCGCAATATTCAAGTTGTTTAAAACTACAGTAACAGAACAAAAAATCTAATGTGGACAGCTAACATATGACTTTTCTTATATAATGCAATGAATTTACTTCTTTCACAGTAAAAAAATTATGCATAAAATCCACGGCACAGTGTTTTTAACGTTGAATTGTACATTTGGTGATTTTCCGGATGATAACATGTAAAACTATTTCGAAACACCCAATTAACTTATATTTTACGCAACACCAATTATCAATATTGATAGCAATTATTGATAGCTGTAATGCCAGAAATGTAAAGTAATAAATATTTGGAAGGATTAAAAAATAATGGAACCAGGAATGCGGGCGGATTATCCCCACGCTAAGCAGATGGGCGATAATATACAGGTGGCCCCATATCTTACATACCACGCCCATGTTTACATACCACACTAAGCCGTTTGGCGGCAACCGAGACGGCGACGCCATGTCTACGGATTAGCTCTCAGCTCTACATTTCAGCACGTGGACCGCCGACCGAAAAAGGGATATAAGTGAGAGTTGCTCGAAGTGGGAGTCAGAATTGGTCAAGGCAGGCTGTTGGAGTTAGACTAGTCAAGAAGAAGCGACGGTAGCAGAGTTAAGAGTTGTGTGTGCGTCTCTGATATAGGAATTCGAAGGAGAGCTCATGTTCATCTGGTATTGCAAGTGTAAAGTGTGACAAAGCATCGGTGTTACCCAAGTTATATGAAAGAAGATCAGGTACCGTACAATTAAACTATATGAGGATAACCTCTTTGTCTAAATTTGTGTTTTTAAGGAAAAGCTAATTAATGCATCCCACCACGTGCTCCAACCAAATATCAATTCATCTGGCATTACACCCCCCGAACTACCATTGAGATGTATTCCACTATTGTGATATTTATTTAATTTGTAAAACTAAAGAGTGTAAATTGAGTATGTGATAAATAAATGTTTGTTCCTTTACTATTAACCTTAATTTTTAGTTTGTTAACTTAGTATCCCGTTAAGCACAGAAATAGGTGGGTTTTGCGGCCACCAACGCAATGTACACAGCAGTAAGTTTTAGAACAGATTACATGTATAATTAATATACTAATAAATAATTAATTTAATGTAAAATGCATTTTTTGACAATATTAATTTTAATCAACAAAATTAAAAATCGGCACATTTGGTGCTCGTGACTTTAGCAGTAACGGGAATAAAATAAGGATTTATGAAATTAATAAAAATAAAAGGAATAATAATAATAAAAAATAAATATTGATAAGGTTGGACAACTGGTGGCGACATAGATGATTGTGAAAATATTGTGCACAATTCTCATTTCTCCTTATGTTATATGTATGATTATGTAAAGTTTTATCAATGAAATGGAAAAAAATGGTTCTTTTAAATGAGATCAAAGGTATAATTAGAAAAATGGGATATAGGAATGGGACCAGTTAAAAAAGTGGTGAAAAGTTCAATTATAACAAGGAGTTCAAGTTTGAAAGAAGATTCAAAAATATCAAATAAAAATTATAGTAAATTGGATAGAAATAATAAAAATATGGATATTCCAGTAATGCAGATCCTGCCATTATTTAGTGGGAGTAAGGAGGAAGATATAAATTTCTTTATAAAACAATTTGATGAATTAGCGGAGTTAGCAAGTTGGAAGGAAGAGCATAAAGTGGCTATCATTAAAACCAGATTAAAAGATAAGGCTATGCAGTTTTTAATTCAAAACCCTGAATTACAAAACGAAAAGGAGTTTGATAAAATAAAAATATTACTAATAAATAAATTTTCAAACAGAATAACGATAACGCAAGAACAGGACGCTTTCAATAAAATAAAACAAACGCCTAATATGTCAGTGGACGAGCTTGTGCTAAAAATAAAAAACGCAGCGCGTAAATTTTTGAACCTTAAGGATACAACAGATGGAGAGGTAGAGAAAATAACCAATAAAATAATGTTGGGAAAATTCATTAGCGCATTACGCCCTGATTTGGCAATTGAAGTGAAGAAAAAAGATCCGCAGCGGTTTGAAGATGCCATAAAAGATGCCGAACTGTTTGAAATAATTCTTAATGATAGGACTCCAGAAGAATCACATAACGAACTGAAAGAAATGTTACTTACAACACAGGTTCAAGATTTGACTTTAGAAATTAATAAATTAAAATTGCAAAATATACCAAATCAATCCATGGAACGAGCTGTTTTTTGCATAGGGTGCGGAAAAAATGGACATTATTTCTCAGATTGCTGGTACAATGAGTGTAATACTGCATTTGCAAGGAATCCCAAACGAATGAATTATCAGCAATATGGGTTGGAGCAAACAAATTATATCAGAGGAAACAGAAACGAAAATCGCAGAAATTTTGAACGAGGAGGATATAATAGAAATAATAGGGAATATCAAGGAAATAATAATGATCAAAGAAATTATTACGATCAATTAGAAACCAACGTAGAAAATAGAGAGAGGCAAAGTATAAGAGGAAATTTTAGGGGGCGCAACGGAAGAAATATAAGATCAAACACATATGAGAGAAACAATAATAATAGTAATTTAAACTAAGAGCTGGAATTTGGGACCAAGGAACGAATCGTACAAATTCCAGAGAAATAAATAA
The DNA here is from genome assembly GCA_951213105.1 of Amaurobius ferox. Classification (NCBI taxonomy): domain Eukaryota; kingdom Metazoa; phylum Arthropoda; class Arachnida; order Araneae; family Amaurobiidae; genus Amaurobius; species Amaurobius ferox. Next base: position 9,096,896 of record OX578133.1, read on the forward strand.
ATTCGGTTCACAAACATATAGAAATAACAAAAATGGAGATGACTGGCAAAACTATACAAATTTGGAGAGAGGACAATATTATGAAAATAATGATAAAGCAAAATATGATACCAAAAGTATCCTTTCAAGCGAATGTGAAAACGTATCTAGCCCACAATTACCGATGGTAGAAATAGATTGCAAAGGAATAAAAATAATAAGTGTAATTGATAGTGGGGCTCAAGTTAGTATTATAGATTTGGAAACATTTCAAAAACTAAAACAGAATAGAAATGTAAAAATAAAATACATAACCAGAAGAGTAATACTTCAGACGTTTACTAAAGAAAATATAGAATTTTTAAATTGCATTCAATTTTCATTTAGAATTGGGGAAAAGGCATGCAAAAATTATTTTTTCGTGACAAAACAGAACTTTCAGGGGCAATATAAAATGCTTTTAGGCTACGACTTTTTATCCTCACATAAAGCAATTTTAAATACAAAAGATAACGAAGTACAATTTGGGAATACTGCGATTAAATTGTATAAAAGTGAAAATACAAACCCAATACAGAATTCAAAACAAAAACCACAAAGCCAGGGAATTCGCGATGAAAATAGATATAATAGTAATTATGAAAATTATAATACTGATGACGACGAATATGAGGGAATAAATAGTTGTTATAATGAATCCAATAATGAGAATGAAGATAGAATAAGCGATGATAATGATGACGACGAATATGAGGAAATAAATAATTGTTGTAATGAATTCAATAATGAGAATGAAGGTAGAATAAGCGAGGATAATGAAAGCGATAACGATAGAAAAAACGCTAATATGCAAAATTGTAGCACTCGCGATAATGTAAATGATGAAAAATGGTTACCAAGTTCTAATGAAAGTAATAAGAATAAGAATGTTAAAAAGAAAGAGGAAAAGCAGATTTTCGCTAAATTGAAAAGAAAAATAACATTAAAGCCAGGGAGTCAGAAATAGTCCAATTGATTTTGTCACAGGAATTAAATGAGGGACAGGATGTTTTATTTTCTCCAATAAAAATGGCAAGAACATTAATCACGGAGGAAGCGATCCAAAGTATAGAAAATAAAAATAAGATTAGAATGTTGTTATACAATGAAAAAAATTGCCAAATTACACTTAATAAAAATATGAACGTGGGTATAATAACAGAACAAATCGAAATTGTTGATACAAAAAATAAAAGCAGTAAACCCACGTTGGAAATTAATAATATTCAAAATTTAAATAAAACAGATTATCAACAAATTCGGGAATTAAGAAAGAAAGAAATATCTCCAGACGATTTTCAAGTACAGCACTTAAATAAGGAAGATAGAAATAAAGTTATTGCATTAATGATGACCAATACAGAGGTTTTTTCAAAGTCATATGCTACCCTAGGTAAAACATCAGCAATAGTACCGAAAATCGAACTTATGCACAATTATCCTATTCAGAGTCGACCATACCCAATTCCGAGAGCAGTACGAGAAATTGCGCAAAAAGAAATTAGGGAATTATTGGAAAATGACATTATTGAAAGTTCACAAAGCACGTACGCTAGTCCCATTATTCTTGTAAAGAAACCAAGTAAACCAAATGAAGAACCTAAATATAGACTTGCTATTGATTATAGGGCCATAAACGCGTATTTACCACTTTTGCCAATAAACTTACCAAAGGTGAAGGATATATTACAAAATATCGCTGGTAGTAAAATTTATACAGTTATGGATTTGAAGGCGGCGTTTTTTCAGATCGAACTAAGAAAACAAGATAGAAAGGCCTTAACGTTCACAACTTTTATGGGAAATTTTAATCCTAAAAGAATTCCGTTTGGTCTTAAAAACTCAGGAGCATATTTTCAACTTTTAATGAACAAAGTGTTAGGAGATCTATCAGAGTTAAAAATATACTTTTACTTAGATGACTTAGTCATATGCGCACAAAATAACGACGAAATGTTAGAGAAAATCAAAATTGTTTTCCAAAGATTGAAAGAAAATAATTTAACACTCGACCCGGCGAAGTTACAGATATGCAAATCGCAAATTGAATTTTTAGGATATAAAGTAAATGCGAATGGTATAAGCCCATCAATAAAAAACTGTGCAAAAGTGCAAAATTTCAAACAACCCCAAACGGTTAAACAAGTAAAAAGCTTTCTTGGGACAACAAACTATTTTAGAGGTCTGATAAAAAATTATGCACAAATTGCAGAACCGTTGGTAAATTTGACAAAAAAGAATGTTAGGTTCGAGTGGAATAATGAATGTAGAAAAGCTTTTGAAAAATTAAAAAATGCAATTTTTAAAGAACCAGTTGTAAGACAGCCTGATGAAGTAAACCCGTTTGTCTTAACTACGGATGGCTCAGGTAAGGGAATTAGTAGTATTTTGATGCAAAGGGTAAATGGAGTCGATCATGTTATCGAATTTTATTCAAGACCTGTGAACCCGGCAGAGAAGCGTTATCCTGCAATAAAGCTAGAATTGCTAGCTTTCCTACGCATCCTTACAACACTTCAGAGAATATCTGTTCGGAAGGAGTTTCACCTTGCTGAGTGACGCAAAATCCCTTATGTACCACATAAAATTAGATAAAATGCCAAATATCATATCGAGGTGGCTAATTGACATAAGTCAGTATGATTTTAAATTCAAATATCAAAAAGGTGAAAATAACGCAAGTGATTATTGCTCGAGATATGTATTTGACAATGATAACCAAATCAAATATGTAAATACTTTAATTAAAAATGATGAGATAAATGTGGAGAAAATATTAGAGCAACAAATGGTAGATGAAAAATTAAGTAAAATTAGAGAGGAATTACAAAAAGGAAGAAACCGCTATCACAATAACAAGGTATACTATATTGATAGCCAAAATAAACTGTTAATGGTAAAGAAGGAAAATAAAAGACAAACGTATAGGAAAATAAATGAGAATAAGATTGTAATACCGCACTCGCTAAAGGGAAAGATAATAGAGATAGCACATTTCCCTCATTTCGGAGTAAAAAAGACATACCAATTACTTTCAAGAAAATATTTTTGGATAGGGGCTTTCCAAGACGTGGAAAATTTTTGTAAGTCTTGTAATCAATGCTTATTAGTAAAACACAAAAATATACCACCAGCCAGACTTCAGGCTATGCCAGAAATATTAAAACCAGGAATATATTTACAACTGGATTGCGTAGGAAAACTACCGCGCAGTAATGGAGGAAATAATTTTGTAATTACAATTGTAGACATGTTTTCACGATACTTTGAGGTCTATGCAGTCAGAGACATTACTGCTAAAACAATAGTGAATAAGCTAACAAACTTCGTGACAACTTATGGAGTTCCAATTATTATTCAAAGCGATAATGCTCAAATTTTTAAAAGTAAAGAATACATAGATTTTACAAATGCATTAAATATTGAAAGGCGATACAGTTCGGTTTATTTCCCAAGTTCTTTAGGTCGTTGTGAAAGAATACACAGAGACATGAAACAATGTATAATGTGTTTGTCAAAGACTACGTTTGAATGGGATGAATCTTTAAAATGGTTTAAGTTTTATGTGAATAACACTATTAACAGTAATACAGGATTTGAGCCTTCATTCCTGTTCTATCTTAGAGATTTATCATTGCCATTTGAAAATATTAAACAAACAAACATACCAAGTAAGGAAGAAATAGATATAATGTATAGTGATGTAAATAATTATAAAAATTATGTGGCACAGCATTTAAAAAATATAGATAAAGTCGTGAAAGACGCATCGGAACAACAAAAGCTGATAAATGACAAACAAATAAAGAAATATAAAATAGTGAGAAAAAACGATATATTTATAGGAGCGACAGTGTACCTAAAAAAGTTCCTAAAACCAAGGGTATTAGAGGATCGATATGATGGACCATTTAGAATTACGAAATTAGTCCGAAATAATAATGTTATAATATGTCTTAAAAGTGATGAAAATAAAACTTATAAAGTGCACATAAATAAACTATACATGGCAGCGGAGCGAAAACAATATTTGAAAGATAGTGACGAAAGCGAATCAAACCACACACACACACAGGACAAAGAAAAAAATCAAAATGAGAAAGTGATTAGAAATAATGATCAAAGTCAAATTAAGGAAGGGAAGGTCACTAAAGAAAAGCAATTAAACTGTGAAAATAATAGAAATGATGATGAGGTTTGTTATAATGCCAGAGGGTATAATTTTCGCCCTCGAATTGTTGTAAATAGTAATTTCATAAAACAAAGAATATGAAAAATATGTAAAAAGTTTGTAATTAATGTCATAAATAGAAAGTGATAATTGAGTGTATATGTATATGTTTTAAATTGTGGATATAAGTATATTTCAAAAAGTATGTTATGTATTTCTGACATTACATATATGGCAAGTTCAAAAAAAAAAAAAAAAAAAAAGTGAAATAACAAAGTAATTTATAAATAATATGGTGGTATGGAATTCAACCATAACCAAGAATCGGAAGTTGATAGTTGCACTACTACAATATGTTACAAAATGAAATGATAACAAGAAAATGTATAATAATAATAAAGTAATGAATGCTGTTATGTAATGATATGTCGTATGTAAATAATTATGTAAAAGGAGAAATGAAAATTATGCATTGCAAATAATATATATCAAAATTTACAATTTAATAATAATGTGAATGTTGGTAATCCTCATGTAATTTATGGTACATTATGTCAATTATGAATAATGGACTAACTTGACAGGGAACTATCAAGAAACTACAAAGAACTATCAAAGCTATGAGTTGTACGAGGCTAAAAAGTGGAACTCAGCCTTTCTCACGATGGATGAACTTATGTGTTTGCGAGGAACCATTGTGAACTTAATTTCTTACCACTGGGGTGAAACTGTGGGAGAGTAACTTTTGGACTTTTTTTTCGCGGGGGGGTGAGAATGTAATGCCAGAAATGTAAAGTAATAAATATTTGGAAGGATTAAAAAATAATGGAACCAGGAATGCGGGCGGATTATCCCCACGCTAAGCAGATGGGCGATAATATACAGGTGGCCCCATATCTTACATACCACGCCCATGTTTACATACCACACTAAGCCGTTTGGCGGCAACCGAGACGGCGACGCCATGTCTACGGATTAGCTCTCAGCTCTACATTTCAGCACGTGGACCGCCGACCGAAAAAGGGATATAAGTGAGAGTTGCTCGAAGTGGGAGTCAGAATTGGTCAAGGCAGGCTGTTGGAGTTAGACTAGTCAAGAAGAAGCGACGGTAGCAGAGTTAAGAGTTGTGTGTGCGTCTCTGATATAGGAATTCGAAGGAGAGCTCATGTTCATCTGGTATTGCAAGTGTAAAGTGTGACAAAGCATCGGTGTTACCCAAGTTATATGAAAGAAGATCAGGTACCGTACAATTAAACTATATGAGGATAACCTCTTTGTCTAAATTTGTGTTTTTAAGGAAAAGCTAATTAATGCATCCCACCACGTGCTCCAACCAAATATCAATTCATCTGGCATTACACCCCCCGAACTACCATTGAGATGTATTCCACTATTGTGATATTTATTTAATTTGTAAAACTAAAGAGTGTAAATTGAGTATGTGATAAATAAATGTTTGTTCCTTTACTATTAACCTTAATTTTTAGTTTGTTAACTTAGTATCCCGTTAAGCACAGAAATAGGTGGGTTTTGCGGCCACCAACGCAATGTACACAGCAGTAAGTTTTAGAACAGATTACATGTATAATTAATATACTAATAAATAATTAATTTAATGTAAAATGCATTTTTTGACAATATTAATTTTAATCAACAAAATTAATAATCGGCACAATAGCAATTATCAATATTTATAGAATCCTTAATAAGTAATAGAATCCATTGGGATGTCGTCCTTCCTTAGATAAGATAACTTGGCCATGAAATCTTAGCTCCAATTGCAGAATTGTTCAAAATGTGCATAAATTTTACTAAAATTATTTTTAACTAGCAGCAAAAATATTTTCATCGAACATTTTAATCTACATTTTATAGAAGTTTAAAAGCATAAAAAAATAGAATTATTCTTCTTCTTCTTTAATATATGTATTTGTACCACTGCTTTCTTTTTGGAGATGAATTATTAACTCATACACTTGAAACGTACTCTGCACTTTCCAGTAATTAAAAGGGGTTAACTTACAAAAAATATCTTTCAACGCTAATTTTTTAATTTAAAAAAATCTTTGCGGCTATTAGGTTGAACAAATTAAATCTTTACGAATATATATATTAGGGGTGTCCAGAATTGGACAATATCCCAGAAACCACCCATACTCAAATTTTTCCCATTATCTGATTCAACTGTGGTCTATAAATATTTTTTACAAAATTTTAAAATGTTATCCTGAGGTCCCTCAAAGCCTCCGAACATAAGTCACACTCACAGGTTTACCCTTTTTTTGTAGTGCGTTTACAAGCCATACAATTTTTGGCTAAAGCTCAAATACTACAGAAAGGTGTATATTTGTATTATACCATAAAATTATAAGGACTTTGTGAAAACTATTGATCTAAGTAGATTTCCTACTGAATATATTTCGTTGCTAATTGTTTACATTTATCGTTTATAGTTCAGAAGCCATTTTAAGTGCAAGTAAGCAAATTGAAGCGAAAACTCACTTGTATAAAACCTTTTTATTTTTCCTGAAAAAAAGTTCTAAATATTAAAATATTGAAATAATTTTGTATATTCATAAATGGTACCTACCCTATTTCCGACAAGAGAAATAACAGAGAAGATTGAGATAAAGGAGATAAGATAAAGGAAATAATCAGTTTTAGCTCCTAAATGGGTTACCAATGGTAAATTACCATCAACCATATGGTAAATGGTAAGTTACCATTAACCACCATGGTTAATGGTAAGACCATCTTCGGAATTAAATTTGTTGGCTGAATAAAGATAGGAAATACAAAACTTGTCTCACTTATCGTAACGAAAAAAGCCTTTGAAACTGGTTGATACATTTAATCAATTGTTGCCAACAAAATATTTTCATTCTCAGATTATTTTCAATTCTTAATCTTAAAAATTATCATTTATCAATACATAAATATTATTTCAAAATTAGCATTTATTAATACTTGAGATCAATTGGATGAATTATATGTTTGAAAATAGGTTTTGAGAATTTAAGTATACATATAACTTTATTCAAAATATTTTATAGGTGTTAACAGATGACATCAAAGCTGAATTAGGAGGCCATTTTGAAGATGCATGCTTAGCTCTACTAACACCCCTTGCAGAGTACTTAGTTGATTGTCTTTACCACGCGCTTAAGGTAAGAGTTTGTTTTCCATTTGATACCAGGAAATTAAATTTTAATTTTGTAACATGAAAATTAATAATTATGCATCAACATTTAAAGTAAATAAAGGTATTTGGGATTTATTTTCTAGAATGGATTTAGATGTATTCATTTTTTAAATGAAAGATGTATTTTAAAATGAAAGTATTTCTATACAATACTACAATATACTGAATAAACTCTGTTGTAAAATATATATATATATATATATATATATATAAAAGCACCCAAAAGAAATTGAGCTACAGCCGCGAAACTCTGCATATATGTATCGTCTGAGTAGATATGCAAATGAATAGAATTTGGGAGCAAGAAAAAGTTTTATTAAGAAATGATGGCAACAAGAAGATGACATTACAGTAAGTGGTAAATCCTCCCAGCTATACAAGCTGATATTCGGGGCGGCATACAGTCAACTAAGTTACTTATGTTCCACTGCGGAAGATTTTGCCGCGAATGCTTCAACTGGCCAGCTAATTGAGTGGTATTCTGAGAAGGCTGCAAGTATTTTGCTGTGGAAACGCAATTTTTAGTGTGACGTCACGTGCCCATGCTCTCAATTATGTACTTTGTATGAGGTTAAAAGGGTTTTAACTTTGGAGGTTGGAGGAAAAGTCCGTGCACCTACAAACTTTACCCCTTATCAGTTCGAGAGTGGATTTTCATGATTATATGCGGGTGTGCTATAAAATTTGTTTTGAAATGTTCCACCTCGTACAACATTTTTCGACATGGTATTTCAACATTTTTTATATCTAGGGTATGTGTTTATGCCCTCCCTGTGGATTTCCTTTTGTGATTTTCTACACAATATTTCGAATTTTTTACCTCCTGGAGAAGGTGCACACTGGATAATTCGCTTCCTTGGATGTGTATTTATTTTAATGGCGGGGGGTGAGTTTTCTTTATCAAAACTGTATCTATTTTTTTTTCTTTGTGTCGCGTATTGCGATTGTTAATAAAAGAACTCCATGTTTATTATTTTTCTTTTTTAATTAAACCCATCGCTGTTGGTTGACCTCTCCGCGATTTCAGAAAATTAACTTTGACGTAATTTGTCGATAATTTGCTAGGTCGATTCATTATGCTCTGCGTCTCCTATGTAATTTAATGTGAGTGTAGCGCTTTTGTAGGCTTACTGTTTTATGTTCCCCTGGCGTTAGTTTTGCAGTAGTGAAAAGTATTTCATTAGTTGTTATACTTGGCTTATTTGTAAAGAATTCCTGAGATTTATTTTTGAATATTTCGAACAAAATTTCAGTTCTTAGGTCTTGAGAACCAACAAAAAATTTCTTAGCGTTACCTCTTATCTTGACTTTAAGATCGCTAACTTCTATAGCTCTGACCAATTCCCTAAACTACCGAGATCTTCAAACTGCTCAAAAAAGCCTCATATTGATTTTTCTTCGTGCCACTAAACTCTCTTATTAAGTATGTTACTTCAGGGACTCTATTCGCTGATGTCGGCTGATCGCCTTTTGACATGTTAAATTTTGGATTGATCCGGTTTACTTAGCAATTAAATTTATTTCCTACTCCTGTTTAGATTCCTAACTCCCCCAAAATTATCTAAATCGCATATAACAATAATTACATATTCATGACACTTAAAATACTGATAATTCCAATATTCACATTAATATTAATATGATCATAATGCTACACACACTTCAGTAATTTTCAAATATCTATTTTACCTTATAGGTACCTATTTCGTTTTAGAATATTTTAAATCTTTAATGTCATGATTATATTTACTTTAATACTGTATTAGATGTCAATTGTAGAAGCGCACTTTATTATAAATTAGTCCTCATTTCGGAAAAGAAAATATTTTTCTTAATCACAATTTAATTTTTATTTATTTACTCAATTAATTTAACTCCAATTTCCTTACTTTTTAAATTATTACCTATATTTTATATAACAGCTCTGGCATATTTTTTCCCAATGAGCTGATCGTGACCATAATTTATTAACGTGTTCTAAGAGCTGGTCACGGGAGTAATTGGTACGTGACTGCGCCACCGCCAAATGCCGCAATACCCAATAGTGGGTTCATATATGAAAACAATGTTAATATTCTAATATTTAAGAAGAACTTGAAATGAGGACAAGTATTTAAATAACAATAAAGCATTTATTCTAATCACACCATTATATTCACGTGATGCATTATTATTTCACCTCACTATAGGAATATATCTACATTAACAATTTTAACACTAATCACCTTAACATCAATAATAATATACACTGTCCTCAAAATGTTTAGTACTACAACTAATACCCTCACAGTTCAAGATAAGGCCTTACAAGAAAATTTCGCTTGCTTTACCCATTCATAATGGTTCAGGAGGAGAAGGAGCTTGAGAGAGAGAGTGAGAATAATGCCCCGTTTGACAAATATATTTAATATTGGCCTATCTCCGTAATACTGACGCCGACCAAGACTCCCATGTTCTCATCTTCAGTATCGGAGAGGAATTTGCTCCATCCAGAAGAACTATTCTCATCCAGGACTGCTTTCCCCTCTCTCGATTACACTTTTCTAAAAAAATGAGCTCTGCTCTCTCACTCTTCACAAACGTCCCAGCTTACGATTGGTTCGGCAAGGATTTTTATTATGCCCTAAGACATCACCATTGGTCCGGTTTCCTTAATTGAAATGTAAAACCAAAATTCAATCTGGTTGAACTTCTATCGTTCTTCAGAATGCTGCTTCAGAATACTGATCAGAATGCTGTTTCAATATGGTACTCAGAATGCTGCTCTTTAAACCAGCGACAGATTAAAGCTTCTGGTGTTGATGATTAGAGGTCCCATGTGGGGATTGTCTAGTAACAGATGACCTCAGTCTGTACAGGGCCACCTATTTTTGTCAGTCTCAAACCCTAAGCTCCATCCAGTGGTGTAAATAGGAATCTTAATCCCGTAAACAAAATATGTTAAAGGCCTCTCCGAAATTTTAGTTTTCCCAAAACTGAAATTTTGGGGGCTAAAGTTTTAGTTTTATATTTAAAAATAAAAGCATTTAAGGAAATGCTTTCAATTTCCGGGGGCCATTTTCATAAGTAAAATTATTTTTTAATTTTGGTACTTTCTTCAATCTCTTGCTCTTGAAACTCCACTCATTTTACTTAAACTTGTTTTTCAGCCCTAAGTAATTGAAAGAAAATTATTTTCAAATGTGTTAAAATAGTTTGAGAAAGTATTCGCTGCTTCAGTTTATATTGAAAAAGCAATAGAACTTTAAAGTATTTACACTTCGTGTGCTTGAAACGTCCCTAAACGCACGCGCAAGCATTTGGTCTCGACCTGGTTTCCGCTTAGCGCCTAATAAGGAACCACGTTTTTCAAACTTCAAAAAACATTTTTATTTATATTTAACAAGTAATGGATATTTTGTGTAAGATGGTTTTCGTATCTATTATAAAAATCAATTGAATTATTCATAAATAATGTACCCGACGTTGCCCGAGAATTAAAGCAAGGTAGTTATATAATATAACAAAATAAATAAATTGTATTCGTATAAATAATAGTGAAAATTGCATGCTACAATTTAAATCATACTTTCCACAATCTTAGCACAATTAAATCTATTTATATATTGGCCACAACAAAATAAGTGTCCGCTACTTAAATAATACATATACAGATAACACCATTCCCCGTACAGTCGCTGTGCCCCTCTGCCACTCCCATTTGCAGCTCCATAGACGAAATGCATATCGGCCTTTTCCCTATTTAATATTCCTCTATCGTCTCAAAAGTTAAAGCTGCGAATAACTGCTGCAAACTGATAAGGCCGTACATTCACTGTTACAAAAATTTGCATAAGGGTTATTCTTCTTCCCCAGATGAAATTTGCATACGTGGTTTTCTTCTTCAACCGGAAAATAACAACTAGCATGACGCTTTTAAGTTGACGGAGCGGCCGCTTCCCAACGAGTAAGCGCCCTGTAACGCCTTTACGTTTCATTTCCGACCCGGTAAACTATAACGAAAAATGCTTGGTTTGGTGTGTACTACCACCTGATAAAGTTTAGCCCATTTTTTTATTCATTAAATTATTTTTATTTATTAAACTTTTGTATTTGAATTTCTTTATACAACGTAGTTTTGTTCGTTTTAATGAAGACGCTAAAAGCAGTTCCCTATTATAGTGGGCTTCAAGAATAACGCAGTGAAAAAGTAAAAAAGTAATTCTTGATAGTAAGTGAAACATTTGTATAGAATACGAAATAAAATATGCAACTAGCTGTTATGAATGTCTAAACAAAACATATTTTTCTGAAAATTTTAAATAAACTTAGAAAGAAGGGGAGTAGAAACTCCTTCACAAAAAAATAGAAGATGTCAGTCGCATTTAGTTTTTAAAAACTGGTTTCCTTTTTACTGTCTAAAACTACATATACTACTTCAAAACTTTTGTCTTAAAATGTATCTGCTTTCTTTCAGGGCTTTAGAGCAGATGAAAACTGTATTATTGAAATATTAGTTTCTTTGGAATACATGGTAAGATTATAAATTACATCTGTAGATTTATTTAAATTTTTGAAATTTCTCTGTATTAATTTTCATATGTATGTTAAAAAATAGCTCAATTAAAACTATTTTCGAGAACGACATATTGTTGCAATTTATTAAACGCTTCAGCCGTTAAGCAACTACGTGCTTGATCAAACTCATTACTCAGGTTTAATTTAGAAAATACCTGTTGTTTAGCAGTATAAGATTTTTGCACATTTTAATGAGTATATACGTAATCTATTACGGACACACTTCAAATAATATTGCCAATACCATACCGCATATCGCCGTCATTTCTTTCTACAACTTACACATTCATTATGTATTAGTGCCATTACTTTGCTTCTGTGCCAGTCGTATGCCAAGGGGAGTACACCGAGTTTGTTTCATGACATGTTAAGTGCAAAGGAGTATTATTAAATTTAAATAGTTCCAGTTAGAACCTTGAATTTGTGTTGTGTAAATCCGCAGAATCCGCCTAATTGTTCTGCACTTAATAGTATCTCTACAATTCTTCCTAAATTTTTGCTAAAACATAACAGTTATCATATCACACAATAAAGAGAAACTAGTTTCCTTCAAATTATGTATTTCAAATATCATTGTTACTATTTATCAATTTTGTATTACAGCGAATTTTTCTTGTTTGTATATCCTTGAGTCTTCTCCCTGCAACAATAAGCCACTAATTTAAAGGGGAAAAACACTTTAAGGAGTTTAACATTTTTAAATTTACCGAAGGCGTATGATGGCTATTTACTTGGATATAATCAGCGACATTTTGAAAAATGAGTCTTTTTGAAAATCATTTTAAGAACTGTTTTTACAAATATTTTGAAATATTTTTAAGAATTGTTTCAACAAAATCCTCATTAAAATAATATCATTCAGAAATTCAAATACCTGCACTCTGGTATGGAATTTCTTTTGGTATATCTAATTTTATCTCAGAGATCTTTTTCCACATTATAGCCACAAAGGTCTCACTTAGTATTATACACTGCTCATAACTGAAATCGCAACACCATGAAGAAATTAATGTATCCTTATGAAATTTACAAAATATGATTATAACATGGAGATGTGCAAATGATCAAAAATCATATCTGAAAAATGAAAGCATGGAACTTTATTGACATTTGATCAATATGGAATAGGCCCACCGCGAGCGGCTATGCAAGGATTGAATACGACGAGGCATCCCGTCAATGAGATGGTCAATGGTGTGCTGAGGGATGGCATTCCACACCGCAAGCAATTGGGATTGTAACTGAACACGGTTTGCTGGAATTGAGAGTTCTCTTAATCGGCGACCCATGATGTCACAGATATGTTCAATTGGCGACAAATCCGGAGAATATGCTGGCCAAGACAGGATATCAAAACCTTGTAGACTATTCATAGTTACCCGTGCAGTATGTGGTCTGACATTATCCTGCTGAAAAAGCAGTCCAGGCCTGGTTGACAGATATGACTGTACCACAGGTCTCACAATATCAGAGACGTATAGTTGTGCCGCGATACTGCCAGAAACGTGGACCAAATGTGTTCGTCCACTAAATGTTATACCACCCCAAACTATGGTACCACTTAGGGGGGCTGTATGGCGACTGGAAAAAAAAGCTTCCTGGTGGCGTTGTTGAAAACGCAGCCATACGCGAGTACGGCTATCTGGCGTGCCAAAACAGAATTGTGATTCATCCGTGAATAGAATGTTTTGCCATTCTATTGACCAAGTTCGTCTCATTTGACACCATTGGAGATGACGTAACAGGTGAAGACGTTGAATCGCGAAAAGGTCGTCTACCTCGGAGTCCTGCGTCATGCAAACGATTTCGAATTGTTTGCGTCGAAACCACGTTGCCTGTAGTGTGGGATAAATGTCGTTGTAACACAGTTGCTGCGATAAACGGCTCCCGCGTAACGCTTTTCAGAAGCATACGATCTTCGCGTGGTGTGGTGCACCTAAAAACTCCACTACTTGATCTTTGTCGTTTGGTTGTCTTTCACGAACCGTAACATACACCGTTGAACTGTGCTCACATCACGACCCAATAGTTCAGCGATCCTTCGAAGGCTCAATCCACCCTCACGTAAAACAATGATTTGTTGCCTTTCCGTTGACGACAACTGAACGTACGCGGTACGTCGACATACTCTTGGCATACTGTAATGATTTTATAACCTGAAATCAATTATGCTACAATTTAGCTGTGATATCGCTCCTCCTTGACCTGACGCTTTTATGCTGCTCGGCAAGGTGTTACGTCACTCTACGTAACGAAACTGTGATCATTTTTATATCTCACCTGACTGTTTCCATTGCCTGATTTACATAAAGCTACACATACAACTTTATGGTGTTGCGATTTCAGTTGCGAGCAGTGTACTTAACATATTGGCAGGAATATGCAATGACATGGCGTAGCACTTACAGCAGAACACCTCACTTTTTTAACTCGCTACGTTTTTGCAGATTACTTTAGATTTTTTTTTTCAGAGATGCGCGGGTTCACATGGATCCGCCCTTCGCGTAGAGGGAACCGTTCACATTTAGCGCTCGAATTTATCATATTCTAGAATCAGGTAGACACTGCACGGTATGCACCTAATTTCAGTACTATCTAGTGTCACATCAGGAGACATATTGTCTTGTCCATTGTTTAAGTTTTATAACTTGGCGCTCTGTGCTGTCGTTGAGTAGCAATTTACCATTTTTTTTATTTCACCTCTGAATTGCACATGCATATAATATATTTTATTTAAATGATGTTCTCCGCGTTTTATTTAAATTATGTTCTTATATCCCGCAAATTACGCGGATGTACTTGTAGGCTAAATGTAACCGCCGTGGTCTGGCACCTTTTTGATAAAAAGAATAAATTTCTGGGGTATTGGTGCGTCGCCGTTCTTGGTGGCGGGTCTTGCCTGGTTGGTTTCTTTGCGGGCGGGTCTCTGGTCTTGGATGGGAGTTTCGTTCGTCTCCGTCGGCGTTCTTCTCCAGGATTGGCGGCGGTTGGTCTCGCTCGGCGGGGCGTGGGTCTGCTGTCCCCTTGGTGTTTCGGGTTGTGCGCTCGTTGCATGGTGGAGTCGGCGGTTTTCTCTGTCTGGTGGGGTCGGGGGCTCGTCGTTCCTCTTCTGTGCTGGAGGTATTTTCTTTCCCGGCCATGGGCTTATAGCGACCTAATGCCATTCGTGGCAGGCGCCATGGTCTTGGTTTCCAAATTATGTTCTCGGACTGCTCATTGCCAATAAAACTAAATATTCCATCACGGCTCCGCAATTCAAACTAAATAATGATGGAACAATGAGAGGCGTGCCCTCACACGATCAATACTAGTGATTATATCCCCTCTATCCGCCAATGCTGATGCTCTTATATCAGAATATCCGGATCCGCGTCATTACCACATCATTACTTGTCGTTACTCTATTTCTAACGACCGTACAAGCTCAGTAATACTGTCATTAAATTTAGTAATGACAGTATTATTCAACATGTAAGGTCTACGTTAGACTTACTTGTTATTCGTCGTCATAAAAGTTTTATTTTAAATTCCATTGTTTTTCTTGCAGGAACTGCGATATATTAAATCGGTTTTTAAAGAAAGTAAGTATTTTTGCAGAAATCAGTGTATTATTCATGTTTATGTAAGGTATACAGCCTTTTAACACAGTTTTAAATGTGTAAATTCTGTTCTTAGTTAATAGAGTTGTGCATTAAACACTCTCTGTATTAAGAAATGAGTGATATATGTCATTTACGATTCTTGTTTACAAATACTTTTTTCTTTTCTTACTGCAAGTTCCATTTTTAACTGTAAGTTGAATAAAATTGATTTTATATTTTTATATAAATTATTTATTTATTTTTCACTGCTTAAAAAATCTGCATTTCATAATGTGTTGCAAAGTCATCTCTCTTCTCATGACAGGGATGTCCACCAAATTTTAAATAAGAACAACTTTTCTCATACAAGTCCATTAGCAATTTGTCCCAAAATTGAAATCATTAGTTTTATAGAAAATTTGAGAATTTTGAGAAGTCCTTATGCCGTTTCTCCCTTGATAATGAGACAAATGAAAGTTTCGTTATCTTTGATATCTCGATAACCCCTAGTCGTAGAAACTCGAAACATAAACTAGCTTTTAAGTGGGGCTATTTCAAGGCTACCCATAACATTTCATCAAATTCGGTTTAGCCGTTCTCCCGTGATGATGAGACAAACAGACAGACAGATTTTTAATTTTATTTATATAGATTACTAGCAGCATACCCGTTCTTCGTACGGAGTATATAATATAAAGAAACTTAAAATTCACAATCATGTGCAAATTCCTATAGTATACTAAATGACATTTTTAATTAAAATATTCTGTTAAAATATTTAATGTAATGCTCCTAAAAAGAAGTTTAAGAATCTCTGTTCTCGCTATACAAAATTATCTTCACGGGCAGATCTGAAGAATAAAACATCCTGGCCCCTTTTGTAAGCAAATTTACAAAAAATATGGAATAGAGTCAATATATGCAAAATTAAAACGTTAAAATTGTATGGCACCCGTACTACTTAATATACGCAAATATTAGAAGATAAAACCTGTATTAGTAGTTTACATGTATAAATTGAAAATTTCAATAAACCCGTAATCTTTAAACCTGAAGGCAGTAATTGATTCCAATATATGCCAAAATGAAAGTGCTAAAATTATATGGGAAGATATACCCGTACTTTGTCGTAGAGTAAAAGATATATCTGAGTGTTAGTAGAAGATTATCCGTATTAAAATATGAGTCTCAAAAATCTTTGCCAAGATAAAACAGATGACGAAATAAATTGAAAATATCAATAATCCTCGTAATCTTCATACCAGAAGGCCATACTTGATTCCAATATATGCCAATATATGCCAAAATATATGCCAATATAGCTCTGTACTACTTATATTCTCATAGATTTGAAGATATACCAGTGCATTTGTAGAAGATTTCTCGTACAACGTACTATATATGAGTTTCAATAATTTTTGTCGCAATAAAATAATGATATAATAACTTGAAAATATCAATAATCTCTAAATCAATAATTCCTGAAAATATCAATAATAATAATGTTTAAACTGAAGACCGTAACTGATATTATCCTGTCAAAAATGCAATGGCAATGAAATTTATTTTATATACATGTCTTTATTATTCAAATCTGAGAAAATTTAATAATAATCGTCTGCCGCATAAACACATTGGTTTTAAATCCGTTGCTAAGCGACATATCATTTGCTTCAAATAAATTGGTGGAAAAAATATCGTCTAAATAGTGCTATCTTTATGGAAGGTTTGGCGACATTTCTGTCAATTTAGCGACATTTTAAAAAACGCCAAATTTATCGCCAAGTGGGGCTGTAGAATTGATAGTCGAACTTAGCGACAAATTGGCGAAGCATCATCACGATGCTATCCAATAACAAAACACAATTAATTTCATTTATTTAGAGCAACTTTATCAATTTCAAAATATTTTTATGGATTTACAAACACTTTTATCAATTTGGTGACATTCTAAAAATTCGCTAAATGTGTTACTAAGTAGGATGGTTGGACTGACAGACAAATGCTAACGAAACATCATTTCAGTCCTCTCTTCTAACAAAACATAATAAATTTCATTGATTTGCGTCGTTTTTATCAATTTGGCGACATTTCAGTCAATTTGGCATCGTTTAAGAAATTTGGCAAGCTAGCGATATCCCGCCAAATTCGTAACTCTGAATTTGCAAATCTGAATAAAATATCGTGATCCCGCTTGTATATACTAAATGAAAACACTAAAATTGTATTAGAAGATATACCCGTTCTACTCTTTTTCAGTTTCAACAATCGGCTAAATGAATTTATTGGCTAAACACAATATATGAGTTTATTAGCTAAACATAATATATAAGCTTGAAAACTCTTTGCCAAAATAAATGAAAGTGGTGTACGCAGTCCGCAATGAATATAATTAAAAGATAAATCCAACCGTTCATTTATAAGATATATTTTTATATCTATTTTTTTATTATTCAAATCGAAAAAATAATAATAAACATTAACAAACACATTTAATTTAATTGCGTTGCCGAGCAACATGATATATCCTCATAAAATTCTAAAAATTAATTAATCATTTTGATTTCTTAATACTTTTCATCGTTGAGTAAAAGCTTGCGAAAAATAAACCATGGTGATAGATTTTCCATTTAAATTCATGTTTTCAAATAATTCAGGATTTCAGAAAGTGACTATTTAGTACAAAAATCTGGCACCAAATTCGGAGAAAAAGTTTTAATTCACTTTCACGTTTTAAACAAAAGATTTCCAACCTTTTCGTTTGGAGGAACCAGGGAGTTTGGAATAGAACTTCTAGGAAAAAGCTTCGTTTTTCATTAATATCTCGACAACCCCTGGTCCTAGAAACTCGAAACTTAGACTAAATTTAAGGGGTCTATTTCAAGGCGACCTACAAAATTTCATTAAATTCGGTTCAGCCGTTCTCCCGTGATGATAAGACAAACGACAGTTTTCCGGTGATGAGGGCACAAACAAACAGACAGACAGACAGATTTTCAATTTTATTAATGTGAATTTGTTATGGCATGCTAAAATTTTAAAAGAATAAGTCATTTGTGATTGGGCTGTGCACATTTTTTTTAATGTAGAGAATAAGCTGCTATTATGTTATTGAAAATTGTTAAAAATACTTGGAAAAAGGTAAAGTAACCAACTTACAGTTTCAATTTACCATTGCTTATTTCATTATATTAGTTAATGTTATTTTAAAAATACAAAGCTTACATTTTCAATTCAATGGAATTATAAATGAAATATTAATGCCAAAAAATTCTATTATACAGCTTTATCAAATTTGCAAAGCCCCTGAGGTATTTCAAACTCTATAATTAAGCAAAATTGTTTACTATTTGTTAATGTGTGGTAATAAAAACAGGAATATAAGATGGGCTATATTAGAAAACCTGAACTTCTACAGATTATAGTGCATAGGTTAATGAATGACATTCAACTAGTATTTGATCTTAATTCTAAATCATTTTACAATTTATAACAACAACAACAACAACAACAACAAATAAAAATAAAATAAAAATAAATAAATAAATAAGCATATTGAAAGTTAAATTCTGAGTTTATTTTTTATGATTATCTTATAATATTCATAGAACAAAATAGTATTCAGTAATCATTTTAGTTTCAGCATACTTTAGCTGTAAGTGAATGTACTGAAAAATTATTTCAATAATATGCCTGATTAAGCAATAAATACTCCAGGGTTCTTTTTTAAACTTTTACTAAAACATCACTGACTAACTGAATGGAATCCATTCATCTTTGCTCCCAGAGTGAATTTGAGTAATTATAAATATTTTATTTCATGGAAATTTACAGTAATATTAATCTTTTAAATCACCCATTTTAATGTAAATTATCGAATTATTTGTGAACAAGCATAAATACAGCATTTTCTTACGTTTCACTTTGTTTGTTCTACGATTTGTAGAAAATTTTAAACTTCCAAATGTAATGAATAGTAATTGCCTTACTGACAAATTATTATTCCTTTACATCGAACAGAGAAACAAAAGGGAAGCAAATAGCAAAAGCTCCGATCGCGATCTGGAAGCAGTAGGCCTATGTTATATTGTAATTTTCAATGCCCAATATAACATTGCTATTTTGAAAGTGGAAGTGGATCTAAGAAGATGGTCCCTCATACAGCGAGACAATTCATATAACGTTCCCTTGAACACAGCTGGACCGGACGTAGTTCGAGAATGAAAAAGGGTGCTTCTCGTATTCACGTCAGCACTTGGTACTATATCAGACGGAAGGGGTTGAACCTCTTGACCCGAGAGGTCAATTAATTTCCAGATGGACATGGGAAAATGTCCGTGTGAACTTTCTGCACGAAAAAGACAATACTCAAATATCTGATATTTCAAGGGGGGCTTCGGCCAGTTAGATAGCCGGAAGGCGGAGTTATATATTTACGGAACCAATGAGAGTCTGGGGGCCTAAGAGAGAGGGGAGAGATGAAGAGAGACTTAAACTTTTAAAATTTGAAAATCGAGAGAGGAGTTGAATTTTTGGAGTGCTAAAAGGTGGTCGCACGAGAGCGACGATAAGACAGGCAGCCCATCGGAGAAGTCCGGTTCCTCATGCCGATGACAAGTTCCAGTCGACGGCAAATGTACGAGGTAGGCAATTTCTTTACATGTATTTTGCACGAAGGTCAATTGTCCAGTATGCTCTCACCCTCTCTCCCTATTAATTAAGAAGAGTGTTAGGAGTGATAAAAGGTTTTAATTGAATTTAATTATGCAAGTGTGAAATGTATATCACACGTAAGACAGATGTTGATAAAGGAGATCTATCAGTATATGATTTTGAAATATTGTATGTGAGACATTTTGTCCTATAGGAAAACTAGAAATGACACGGTGTGTTAATTATAATGGTATTGCTGCATGATTGTAAAATTAAATGAGTTATTACGAGTTCTGGAATTATTACACATTCAATGTGGATTTGTTGACTTTATCAAATATTAAATAAGGTTTTATCTTAATGAAATAAATTCTTTGTTATTGTTTAAAATTAAGCCTCTTCATTTTAATTACTGGAATTATGTATTTCTTTATTTAATCCACTTTACGAGATCGGTCCATGTAGCGTCATTACCTGACGTGTGGGGACCCACGTATCATTTTGGTGCCGTTTGAACCAGTTTCGAACCTGGACTCAAAATTATTTCACCCTTCTGGCAACTTTGCTGTTTTAGACCAGTTATATGCCAGAATTTAAATTTTAATGAAGAGAATAAATATATTTGGAATTAATGAAAAATGAAACTATTGAATAAAATTTTTTTTGTGTAAAATAAGGATTAAATTAAAGAAAGAATTTTAAAATTAAAATAAATATAAGTAAACTTAAGAAAAGTTATTTCACAGTATGAGAAGCAAGCAAAATAGTGAATCATTATGTGTTCTTAATGTAACATGCCATATGGTATTTGAAAAAATATTTATTAGGGAACTTGAAACTTTTAAGGAATTTTTGAATTATGTAAATATTTGTGTAATATTTTAGGAGTTTATTATGAGGATTGAAGTATTTGCATGCGTAGATAGTGAAATGATTAGAATTATGTTTTTGAATTTATGTGATATTGCATTTAAATATTTTGGGGGAACATTTTGAGGTGTAAAAACACGAAATAATTTTAGATATAGAATTTTTGCGAGAAAGTGAAATTTAGAATGGCAGAAGGCGGAGAAAGTCCTCCAACAACGAGGGGTAGGTTACCAGGACTTATACACTTATTAGGGGAATGCAATGGCATAGAGAATGATGTAGAAATTTTTTTTGACCAGATCAAATCTTTAAGCAGCTTGGGGGATTGGTCAGAGGAGGAAAAGTTAGCAATTGTGAAATCTCGCTTAAGAGGGAATGCAAGAAAATTTTATATAGGGTCACAAGAATAAAGAAGGGAAACATCTTTCGAAAAATTTAGGGATAGGTTATTAGAGTTCTTTACAGAAAAACCGAACATTACAACGAATCAGATCCTTTTCACGACTGCAAAACAGACACAGGGAGAAACGATTAAGCAGCTGGCACACAGAATAACAACATTAACTTTAAATTATATTGGCGACACAGAGCACAGTGAAGCGACACAACAGATTATGGATAAATTATGGTTAAGTAAATTTTTAGAGGCAGTAACACCTGAATTCCAGAAAGAAATAATAAAAACTAATGCACAAAATTTTGATGAAGCTGTAAAAATAGCCACAAACTTGGAACAGGCAAATTTGGCTGCGATAACGGCAATTGTAAATAGTGCTACATATAGACAAGAAATTGAGACGCTCCGCAAAGAGCAACAGGAATTTAACGCACATATCCTAAATTCAATTACCCAAGAGATAAACACATTAAAAATCCAAGAAAAAGTACAAATTCCCATGACACAAACAAAAAAACTCGTAACATGCCATTACTGTAATAAACAGGGGCATTTCATGAGAGAATGCCGAATATACAAAGCTGATCATTTTAAGCAAACACAGAATCAAAACATAAACAACGCGAGAACACATTGGCATAAGCAAATACAGTCTCCTCCCCACTCATTTCAAACCCAGCCGTATGATGACCACAGAACTTACTCCTCCCAGCCGGACACATACGATTATAGGCCAAACCACGCCTTTGGAAACTATCAACAGAGCAGAAATTACTATGCAGCACCCCCTACACAAAGTAGATTTTCTAGGGAACAACGATATAATAGGGACGAGTTAAACCAAAACAGAATCAGAGAGACGGGTGCGCAAAGGAACGATGGAAGAGAGGTGAATACAAGATTTGGATACAGAAATTTCCCTAATAGAAGAGATAATTTAAACTAATTGTGGGAGCTTTAAATAATAACTTACAAAGAGAGAAAAATTACAGGGTAAAGTTCCCGAGAAAAATTGAAATTCCTGTACAAACAGAAAATAAGAAATTGGAGATACATAACGATAAAAGTACTGAAAAACATGAGGAAACGATTGCATCTGTAGGAGAACAAATTGAAAAAACAGAATTGCCAACAATAATAGCTCAATTTAAAAATATACAAAGCGAACTCATGATAGACTCTGGAGCGAGCGTTAGTGTATTATCATTAGAATTGTTCAATAAAATTAAAGATAATGTCAAAATTAAATATGTGTCAAGGAGTGTTACAATATCAACTTTAACAGGACATAGCATTGAATATATAAAGACTGTGGAAATTCCATTCAAAATTCAGGGAAAACAGTTCAAACACATTTTTTTTGTCACAACAGCAAATTTTACACAAAAATTCAAGGGAGTATTGGGTTTTGACTTTTTACAGAAAAATCAAGCCATTTTAAATACACAAAAAAACATTCTGAAGATAGGCGACATAGAAATAATTTTAAATTCTGATAGGCAAATTGATAGACAAATAAATGAGATAATACAGGAAAAACCGAATCTAGCCAAAATTTTAAGAAAAGTACAAATCAAACCTAATTCGAGGGAGAATATTGTAGTATATAGTGAGGAAAGTCTAGAAAATGGAACAGATGTTTTGTTTGAACCCAAAGAAAAATCATACATTGTAATGAATTATGGAATATACCACATGAATGAGAACAAAATTAAAATTGAAGTTCAGAATAACACGAATGCGACAATTACATTAAATAAAAACATGGCTTTAGGAAACATTACAACAGATTTTACGATACAACAACAGGACATTAAAGAACCAGAAATTAGTGAACGGACACATAAATACGAAGAGATGATAAATTTAATACAGGCTAAACCGGAGATAATTGCAGAAAGGAAAAAAGATTTGAAAACAGAAGATTTTAATACGGACCACATGGACCCAAACATTAAACAAGATTTCCTCAAATTTGTAATGCAATATTCAGACGTTTTTTCAAAATCTTTAAAAACTTTAGGAGCGACTGACATCGTAAAACCGGTGATAAAGCTTGCACATGACCACGCAATACGTTCCAGGCCATACGACGTTCCGTACGCACTGCAGGATACCGCAAAAGGTCAATTAAAAGAGTTAGAAGAAGCAGGGATAATTGCCAGAACAAAATCAAATTTTGCATCGCCGATGATTTTAGTGCGTAAAACAAGTGGAGAGTACCGCTTATGTTTAGATCTGAGATTAATTAATAACATATCCACTCTGTTTCCTTACAAAATTCCCCGTGTGAATGAAATTATAACTAAATTAGCGGGACACAGATACTTTTCAAAACTGGATTTTCATAGTGCCTTCAACCAACTGGTTTTACCTGAAGACACAAAAGAATTATTTGCTTTTACAACGCCCTATGGCAATTACCAATTTGAAAGACTCGTTTTTGGACATGTAAGCTCCGCTCCAATTTTTCAACAGGTTATGGACACCATTTTAGCGGACTTAAGAGAGGAAAACATACAAGCTTACATCGACGACATAATAATCCCGGCTAACTCTTATTCAGAATTAATACATAAATTAAAATTAGTATTCGATAAATTAAGAAAATACAACCTAACTCTGACACCCAGCAAATGTAAATTTTTTGTAGAAAAAGTAGCATAGTTAGGATTTGAAATTAGTCAAAAAGGCATTACATCAACAGATGAAAATATAAACAAAATCACTTCATTTCCAGTACCAAAAACTTTAAGAAAATTAAAAAGATTTTTAGGCATTTGTAATTTTTACAGAAATTCAATAAAAAATTATGCTCAATTAACCGCGGTTTTATCAGACTTAACAAGAAAGGATAATAAATTTAAATGGGATAATAAATGTGAGGAGGCATTTCAGGAACTCCAAGAATGTTTTTTCAAGAAACCATTACTTATACAGCCAGATTTTGACAAAGACTTTTATCTGAATATCGATGGCAGCATTCAGTCCATAGGAGGCGCTCTTTTACAATACAGAGATGGGATTTTAAAACCGATTGCATATTTTAGCAGGAAATTATCGATACAGGAGCAAAAGTATCCGGCCATGAAAATTGAATTACTTGCTATGCATCAGGGAATGAAATTTTTTAGAAATTTTCTTTTCGGCCGAAAGTTTTTTGTGCTTTCTGACCATTTACCTTTGGGACAGCATTTAAAAATACAAAACCCACCCAGTGTCCTTCAGCGTTGGCTTTTAGAAATATCTGAATACGACTATGAATTTATTCACGTTCCGGGTAAAGATAATTTATTAGCGGATTTTTTAAGTAGAGATGATTTTGAAAGTAAACAGACAGAGCAGAAAGAGGGAAAACAAAACATTGAGAATCCAAGGGGAGAAATTAACCTGATAGAACAAATTAAGGGAGAAAACACGGTGAAAAGAAATGGATATGTGAATGAGGATAGTGTCTATATTGCACAGATAAACACAATAACAGAAATCCCGGCGTTAGATAGAATTTTAGATGAACAAATTAAAGATCCAAAATTAAAAATAATCAGAGAAAATTTACAAAATCGGAATTTTAAAGAGGGTAAACATTATGACACATTATATATTGACGAGGAAACTAATTTATTAATGCACGTAGGAAACTGGAAGGACAGACCTTGGAGAGACAATTTGAACAAAACTATAGTTATACCCAGAAATTTACAGAAGGAAATTTTAGCAATCACACACGTAACACATGCAGGGATTGATAAAACTTACAAATTATTATCGGATAGGTATTATTGGAATGGTATGTACAGTGACACACAAAATTTTATTACATCTTGCGAACAGTGTAGAAAGAAAAAGGGAAAAAATCAGCCCGTTCCCCTGGGAAGAAATCCTATACCTGATGGGCCCGTGCAAATTTTGTCGACAGACATTTGCGGACCGTTTCAAACTAGCACTTCAAATAATAAATATGTGTTATCGGTGGTAGACCATTTCTCCAAACATATACAAATGTTTCCAATCCCAGATATTACGGCCACTACGGTTGCTGATAGACTCTTAAATTACTTTATGAATTGGGGATGTCCTAGGACAGTTTTATCGGACGCAGGCTCTCGGTTTACATCTAATATACACCAAATTATGACAGAAAAACTCGGAATAGTTGCCAGAATAGCATCGGTACGTTCGCCATGGGTTAACGGTATAGTGGAGGTAACAAACAAACAATTAAAACACACCTTAGCGACATTAGCGGAGAATTCGCCATACTGGGATACTGCAGTACAATGCCACGTAGCTGTTTACAACGCGACAGTACATTCAAGCACCAATGAAACACCAAACTTTCTTTTTTTTGGAAGAGACCTTCCAACCTTTTTTGAAACTAATGTAACAGAAAACAATACAGAAACAACATATCAGGATTACATATCAAAAAAAATAACAGTGATGAATAACGCATTCAAGGAGGCAAATAAAAATTTAATTCTCGCGAAAGAACGCCAAGAAAGTCAACAACTCCAGAGAGCTAAATTCAGGGATTTGGAAATCGGGTCTAGGGTATTCATGGAAAACAATAATAACAGGTATAAGAAAGGGAACCACACGGGACCTTATCGAGTAATTAATAGAATAAATAGATTCGTATATGAAATAAAACTGTGTGACAAACCTAATTCTAAAATCATAAAAGCCCACATAAATAGATTACGGACGCTACCCGACCGCAAGCCTCATCTAAAAATACCGTGCATAAACAAATACAAGTCACCTCTCCTTCCAACTCCTACAAGCGCGCAACAAAACTCTGAACCAAAACTGAAACAAGAAGCAAAAGACCGCGTCCATGATGAGAATTTTCCGCTCTTCATCTGGGACGAAGAGATAACACGGAATAGTCAAACCAGTCCACACAGCGCGAATCTTACTCCTAAATCCGCGAAACCGGTTACCGGACAAGTGCAAAACGAAACAACTCATAGCTCAACCGAGAACGCAATCATCCCTCCAAAAGACTCTCCGAAGGCAAACATTCTTTCAGCAGGGGGGGACTCAGACAGACATATCACGCTAGAAACGCAGGAGAATTTGGAGCTTACAGAACAGGGGGACATTACACAAATTGAAACGAACACGGATAAAGAGGCGGGAGAAATGGAACGAGATGCACAAGAGGGACCAACACAAATAGATGGGGGTTGTATACAAATGGAGCGGGGAAACACGCAAGGGAAGGATGAACCAGCAGAAAATTTACAAGGGGACGATATAAACAGTACAAGTTGTTCACGCACAGTGTTACTTCCAACACCGATTAGGCCTAAACACAGCTATGCGTTGAGATCTTTAAAGAATTTAAATTTAAATTGATTCAATTAAAGCACGAAAGAAATTTAAACATAGGTCAGAGCGCGGACAAACCTTAATTCAAATTTTTGAAAATTTTGTAACAAAGAAAACACACGGCATTCACAAAATGCAACGCGAAAGGTGGAACGCAAATTTTAAATAAACATTGAATTATAAATAAAGGAAGTTTTAAATAAACATTGAATTATAAATAAAGGAAGTTTAAATAAATATTACATTAATTAAGAAATTGTAAACAAATTGTGAAATAAAAAAATAGAGAAATTTTAAATAAATCGTACATTAATTAGATGAAAGTTTAAATGAACAGGAAAGTTTAAATAAATATGGAACTATAAATAATTGGGAATTATGAATAAAAATTGTGATTTAAATAAATAAATAATTGTTAAATAATAAAAAAAATAAAAAAAAAAGCACTGAAATCTTAAAACAAAAATAAACGTTTTCTTCGCGTCCTTGATTTAATAAACGGACTGATCAACCCTTATTAGATGAATACGCGAGAGGAAATAGGAAGTTGTTGTTTGAATAATTAGACAATTGAAAAAAAAAAAAAGAAAAAACAAATTTTTTTTCTAGTTTAAATAAATAAATAATTCATAATTAAAAATAAAAATTGTAATTTAAATAAATAAATAATTTAATTGGTAATTCAAAATAAAAGTTGTAATTTAAATAACTAAATAATGGGTAATTAAAAATAAAAAAATAAAAAAAAAATTAGAGTTTAGAATGGATAGAGAACTTTAATTAAAAATCAAAATGGCAGTTCAAAGAAAATAGATAATTGTAATGAAAATAGACGCAAATTATAATTTAAAATGAATAGATAGTTTTAATAAACATACGCGAATGGTAGGTTAAATAAAAAAGCATTTGAAAAAAAAAAAGCGTTTCCACATATATTTTGATTGGGTCACATATATTTTGATAGGGTCACACATATAAATTTTTTTTGAGAGAGACGAACTTTCGAAGGGAACGCTAGACGACGGAGTTTTTGGATATATAAAGAAAATAGAATGTAAGAACAAAATATAACACTAACCGCATTTTAATTTATCCTTTGGTTGAAAGTGTGTAATCCAGAGTATAGGGCATGTAATCCACGAGACGGGTATCCATTTTGAACACTGATAACACGCACACTTTCACACACTGCTACGCACACAACTCGATGTCCTAAACACTGACCAGCATGGCGGATGACGAGATGGACCATTTTCAAAAAGGCGACATGTACGAGCCATGTACGACTAATTGGGAGAGGACCTCACACGAAGAAATGCCCGTATTAGCCGCAGGCCAGAAAGGGGACCGCTTTCCAGAAAATGACGCAATAGCAGAAGGACAGTGCGACCTTGTATACCACTACTAGATTTTCTCTGGGGACTAGTTTTTCAGTCTGAACAGGGAATTTAGATGCTAGAATAAATGTTACACAAAGTTTGGAAATTGAAAAGAGAAAGAGGAGAAATGAATTAATTCAGGAGACTTAGCACTCAATTACAAGGGATATATGAAAAGAAAATGTACATTTTGGTATTCAAGTATGGGATTTGAATTGAGTTAGATGGTTTTTGAGAGAAAATTTGTAATTATGAATGCATTGAGAGAATTTCAGTGAGTGATAAGATTTACGAAAAAATTTAAGTATGGTTTCATTAAGTGGGAAAGTGAATAATTTAATGAATTCGGGAAATTCCGTATCCAAGTATAAGATTTGGATTAAACCAGGTGATATGTGAAAGAAAATGTATAATTATGGATATTGTAATATAGAATCGCAGGGGAGCTATAAGATTTTCAGTAGGATGGTAATTAAATGATTACATGGGTTTTTTTCTGTCATCTCAGAGATTGTAGGAAAATTTTAAAGTATTGTGCGGAAATTTTTGGAGTTATATAAGTCTTTTTTTTTTATAGTATTTGAGAGGATAGTGTAATTGTTTAAGTCTTTTATTATAAATATGTACATGAGTTATATTTATGGCACGTTCGATTGAGAACACATGATGAGGTCAGGAAAATATAAATTAATAAGAGTGGTGAAGTCTAATGTATAGAGAGTGTAAGAATTTCAATATTTTAAGTATCGAATAAGATATCAAACTTTAGTGGATAGGATGTTAAATAAGAAGTGTATATAATGTAAAAAAAAAGAAAAAAATATATATATATATAAGGCAGAGGAATGTAAAATAGATAAATGGTAGGAATTTGAAAAATTTAAGTTTGAAGGGAGTATCAAATTTGAATAAAAAATATATATATTATATGGAAGGATTTAAAGTAGATAAAGTGTAGAAATTTCAATGGGGCAATTTTTGAGAATGTTAACAAATTTAAAGGAGTTTGAAAAAAAAAGAGAGTTTTTTTTGTAGTGTTTCGTGTGCCGGGTGACAAATTAAAATTATGGAAATTGAATTTATAAAAAAATATACTTTGGTGAGTTTTAAGAGAGGAGAGTAATAATAAGTTGGCCTGAGTGTAATGTATATGTATTGATTTGCTTAAACAAAACATGAAATAGCATACAGATCCTGTTGCCCAATGATTTCCAAGTGGTCAGCGATTCCGGTCACTCAACAATTCCTGACGAACAATGATTCTCAAGTGGTCAGCGATTCCGGTTACTCAACAATTCCAGACGAACAACGATTCTCAAGTGGTCAACGATTCCGGTTACTCAACAATTCCAGACGTACAACGATTTCCAAGTGGTCAGCGATTCCGGTCACTCAACAATTCCAGACGAACAACGATTCTCAAGTGGTCAACGATTCCGGTTACTCAACAATTCCAGACGTGCAACGATTCTCAAACGGTCAACGATTCCTTACCCAGCAATTCCAGCGATTCATGTCCATTTCTGCAACAAGGCCAGTGTTTAATCATAAGGAGATAGTGTACACTCAATCGTGCCATTACAAAGATGAACAGTTTAAACATTTTTTCTTTCCTATAAACTTTTCAAAAGACATTCCACGAATGCAGCTACAATGTTTCAGATACAGAATAACAATAAATCGAACTGATGCTTACAACAAAAAAAAAACTTTCCAGGAGCACTGTGATTTGTATATATGCAAAGAGTATTTGATATTTTGTTACCAGTAATATTTGTTGTACTGAAATGACTGATATATGTATATATAGTGTAATGTTACAGATGATGCAGGATTTGAGAGAGGAAGGAGATGATGTCACAGGTAACACTGCCAGTGTGATGGTGAACTCGCCACTCGATAATTGGCTTTTTTCCCACCAAATGTTGGGGGGGGGGGGAAGAAGGGTAATTGTTATATTGTAATTTTCAATGCCCAATATAACATTGCTATTTTGAAAGTGGAAGTGGATCTAAGAAGATGGTCCCTCATACAGCGAGACAATTCATATAACGTTCCCTTGAACACAGCTGGACCGGACGTAGTTCGAGAATGATAAAGGGTGCTTCTCGTATTCATGTCAGCACTTGGTACTATATCAGACGGAAGGGGTTGAACCTCTTGACCCGAGAGGTCAATTAATTTCCAGATGGACATGGGAAAATGTCCGTGTGAACTTTCTACACGAAAAAGACAATACTCAAATATCTGATATTTCAAGGGGGGCTTCGGCCAGTTAGATAGCCGGAAGGCGGAGTTATATATTTACGGAACCAATGAGAGTCTGGGGGCCTAAGAGAGAGGGGAGAGATGAAGAGAGACTTAAACTTATAAAATTTGAAAATCGAGAGAGGAGTTGAATTTTTGGAGTGCTAAAAGGTGGTCGCACGAGAGCGACGATAAGACAGGCAGCCCATCGGAGAAGTCCGGTTCCTCATGCCGATGACAAGTTCCAGTCGACGGCAAATGTACGTGGTAGGCAATTTCTTTACATGTATTTTGCACGAAGGTCAATTGTCCAGTATGCTCTCACCCTCTCTCCCTATTAATTAAGAAGAGTGTTAGGAGTGATAAAAGGTTTTAATTGAATTTAATTATGCAAGTGTGAAATGTATATCACACGTAAGACAGATGTTGATAAAGGAGATCTATCAGTATATGATTTTGAAATATTGTATGTGAGACATTTTGTCCTATAGGAAAAGTAGAAATGACACGGTGTGTTAATTATAATGGTATTGCTGCATGATTGTAAAATTAAATGAGTTATTACGAGTTCTGGAATTATTACACATTCAATGTGGATTTGTTGACTTTATCAAATATTAAATAAGGTTTTATCTTAATGAAATAAATTCTTTGTTATTGTTTAAAATTAAGCCTCTTCATTTTAATTACTGGAATTATATATTTCTTTATTTACTCCACTTTACGAGATCGGTCCATGTAGCGTCATTACCTGACGTGTGGGGACCCACGTATCAGCCTACAAGCAGAGGAGTCAAAAGAAAATTTAATGCTCCGGCCTCTGCCTCTATGTTGTCTCTGCTCTCGGAGGTGACGATGTGAGGCCCCTGTGCAGTAACTAATTTACATTACGCTTAAATTCAATTCTGGCACCCTTCCTGAAGACGGCGATAATCACTTCACTATCACTGTGAACGAACGTATCTTTAAGAGTTAATGACTTTACGTTTCAAGAGTCTTCTCGTTTCTCGTTCAAACCAAAGCTGCAAAAGCTTAAAATATTATTTCGATTAAAAACAAGAAAGATCAATCATGCTTAAAGCATTGATTATGAAGCACTTTCCAACTTCAATGCAATTTTATTTAAAAAAGTCGAAAATGCAATACATTCCTCGGTAATATTTTAAAACTTATCACAATACTACATTGATTTATTATATTTGAAAACTTAAACCTTCATGGAAAAAAATGAACTTCATTCAAATGACGGCATTGAAATATAAATTGCCTGGTTTAAATATCTCTAAAATGCAATACATTCCACGGTAATATTTTTAAAACTATCATAATACTACGATAATTTATTATATTTGAAAACTTCATCGAAAACAACTGAAATAAATTCAAATGACGTCATAGAAAAAATAACACGCCTGGATCTCTCTATAAAAGCAGGATTTCATTCATAACTTTCTCCATTTCATTCATCACAATACTATAATAATTTATTTTATTTAAAAATTAAGACCATGGAGCTACAATTCATAAACTTTATGCTTAAAACTTCATCGAAAAAAATCGTCCTTCTGTTTATAAAATCAATTAATATTTCATTCATATCAGCCATGCAGACTCCATGGACTGAATTATTTTGGGTTAAAGAAATACAGTAATTCTAATATACAACTCATTCTACATGTTTTGCTGCTTACATTTTACATAGGTGAAAAATAGGCTTAGTTGTAGAAATAATCAAATTTGAATGAGAATTTAAACTCAAATATATTGTCATTGTGTTGTTTTAGTATGTAGATGGACATAATTTAAGCAAAAATAAAGTAGTTTTAGGACAGATACAACACTCAATATGAATTAAAAAGAACTTTAAAAAATCACGATTTTGAAACAAGATGGATGCCATATATCATTTTGAAGTGGGTCATGTGATCGTTTCATATCATGGTCACGTGACCGTTTCATATAAGATGTGTAATTAATATTTTAATTTTTATTTAAAAAACTACTGAATATATTTAGCTGAATTTTTTTTATATATTTTATGGAACAATTTGACTATTACCTAAAATTTTCGAAACAATTTGTGAATTTTAAATCCGCTTAAAAAATGTTTGAAAAATTAGGTCCCATAGGGCTCAATGTATTTCATTTTTTCAACCCGGGTTCAATCCAAAACTAATTGGGTGATATTATTCATTTATATTCCCATAGGTCCTACAGACCGTCTGAACAACATACTAAAATTTCATTTTGATTAAGTCATTTTTACGGCAGTTATCGTGCTAACGGACAGACAGACAGACAGAATGAACAAAGTCATAAACACTTTTCAACATTGTTGTAAAGTGTTAAAAATGATTTAGTGTAATATAGGGATTTACACCATATTAGAAAACATTTAAATGGTTCAGAATTTTAAAACGACCTTCGTAGTATTTTATTATATACATTTTATAAATTATTATCAATGCATACTGAAATCTTTTTACAAATATTGAAATTGTCTTTATTTAGAGTATAATCATGATTTGGGTGAATTCTTGAGCAGTAGTTTAAGAGGAGATATTAAGAAACTAGTCGCAGCCTTAACATCTTTCGACCGTGAACATTTTGTTGAAGTAGATCACCAAATGGCGGTAATTGATTCTCACCATCTTTATGACGTAAGTTATGTTTTTTGCTTTAGCCACTTGAATATGCATTTTCATTGGTATTTTAATAATTAAAAAAAATGACTTAATGGAAAAATTTAAACAACTTAATTAAGCACAAATGAATAACAATTGTTCAATAATTTGTGCTTAGTTGCATCGTTTAAAAGTTTCCTTATCCTTTGCACAAAGTGTTTTTACTTATTGCCATGAATTGCTCCCTACAGGCAGGACCCTAGACCAACAAGGCCTGGGTCTAGGGTCCCTATATTTTAGGGGTCCCAAAAGTATCCTATAATTGTAGCCTAAAATTTTAAAATTTGTATTTTTTTTCCAAAGTCCAGGCAGGACAACCAAAAGTGATTTAAAACAAAAAATAATGTGTACGGTTTGTGCATCATCCCGTTCGCATCGCTACCAATAATGGTACAAAACATTACCAAAATACTTTTTGAAGTATCTATTTCTCAGGATCTGCTTATGATAGAGCTTAGATAATGATTAATGTAGTAGTATCAAATTCCGGTAGAATTAGTATCAAATTCAAGTTGGGAGGTCCGTTAAGGGTTTCCATTTACTGTTCCTATGACGTCACTTCCAATTTAAAAAATTGCATTTTCCTTGCAACATCTATTTTTCATGGTCAGTTATAGATAGAGCTTAGATAACGACGGATATGGATTCAGCATTAACTTCCTCAGGGGGTTGAGGGATTCGCCAAGGATTTTCACATCCGTTTTTCCCACTTTCGGTTCAAATATTTTCCTTGCAACATCCATTTCTCAGCATTGGATATATATAAAGATTAGATGGTGACTGATATTCATTTAGTGTCAAACTAGCCGAATACCTGTTGAAAATCAACGGCCTCTAAATGAGCTCATCTCGAAGATTGTGAATTTTTAAATAATTCGATGTTTAAAGTAGGACGTTTTAAATGTTTCAACCGTGATCCAATTTCCAATCTCTATCTCACTTAAGACAGGGTATTTTTCATTAATTCGGTCAATCGAACACTTCAAAGGGCTCAACTCTTAAAATAAAAATATTGCAATGCAATAGTTTTCTTTCTATTTTCCATCATACGGCTTATACTATTATCAAAATGCAAGTTTCTATTCCACTTGTAAGTGCTTTTCCAAACAGTCCATATTTCATATTTCGAAAGTTTTGGTGTGGATCCATCTTCTCCAAATATATATTTTAGAAGAAATAAAATCCCCAGTGGTTTGTATAGAATTCTTCACCCGTGCCCACAATT
The DNA here is from genome assembly GCA_951213105.1 of Amaurobius ferox. Lineage (NCBI taxonomy): Eukaryota > Metazoa > Arthropoda > Arachnida > Araneae > Amaurobiidae > Amaurobius > Amaurobius ferox. The sequence goes on from OX578133.1 coordinate 9,131,217, forward strand.
ATATGTCTCTATCTCACTAGAAAGAATGTGTTTATCTGAAAATCGAACATTTTAATGTACGGCACCCCTATGTTATGAGGTTAATTTTACACATAAATACAGAATTAATATACACTACTACTACTTACCACTAGTGCCTTCCAGCTTAGCCGATGTATCTATAGTGGGATCCGAATGGATCAACGTACATTGCTTAGACTAATTAACGAGTCAAATTTTGTGGCCACTAACACATTAAAAAAAAACACATGAAATATTCAGTTTGACAATAATCATCAATTTACACAATAACACTATGTTCAATCTACCCAGCTTGACCTCGGGGTGTACGGTTTTAATTAATATAGATTTTCAAAATTTCCAAAAATTGCATTAAATTAATTTCAAACATCATTCAGTGGGCAATTATCCCAAGAACTTAAAATTTATACTAAACATTTGATCTATACTAGGACACCATACACATTATATCTCAATTGAAAATAAAAAAAAACACAATACCTCCATACAGATGAATTGAATAATACCTCCATACAGATGATTGTCACTATGCCTCCACAAAGATGAAATGGGGGTGCGCTTCACCAGATTACAGTTCATAGGATAGAATTTCCTCAAACGCGATCACACCGCTAGTTTCATCAGGGATTCCCGGAGATGGGAACACAGTCCATTTATTCTCCTATTACTAATATCGGATTTGGCCCAGCGATTCCTTTACTGCCGGAACTTGCGTGCAGGCCGCTGTCGGTAGGTCGTATCCCGCCTAACAATATGTAGTCTCCTACGCACCGCACTGATGACAGTTAAGGTACCCAGTTGACGCGTGTCGTACACTGCATAGGGGCCCAGGATTGACGCCCCGCAACACTCCGTCCGCGTACACTCGTTGTGAAGGAGTTGTACTCTGAGCTGTCGATACCGTCCTTGCAGTGCACACAGTTGCTACGGCTTGGATGAAGTTAAGGGTTCCCACACTACGCCGTTTGGAGTCAGAGCTGTGTTGCGCTGCGAAGCAAAAGTGGCGACTTTCTCACTGCTTCGATGTTCGTCACCGCCCGAAAAGTGCGCGCTCGGTCTAATTCGCTCTAGCTCGGTTTGGCTCCGAGTCGCTATAACTTAGCTTGTTGAATGGTCGCACTTGACCCCGAGATACGCCTGATGTGCATGCTCGCACAACCGGACACAAGACGTCGGCTCATTGCTGCACGCATTGGCCGCCCTAGATAGAGGCCACGGATACCGTGCCTAAAGATGCATCAAAATGCATGCCGGATCGGGCTTCAACAAAAACAAGTGCCATGCACTTGGAGAGCTATTCTCTCGAGATTTAGAATTGCATCTAAATTTCATATTTTTTCAAAGTCCCTTCAGAATTTTTGAAACGACGGGAACAAAATTATAGAGCTGAAATCCCCCGTCTTCCCATACGATGTTTTCGAAGTGCAATAAAAAGGGCGATACAATTTCGACTCACACTATTGGTCTGCGAAGTGATGCTCATTTTTTATGCGCTCTACTAAAATTCTAGGACCAGAGGGTTCCTACATACTGGGTGGTCCCAGGCCAGGCCACGAAGAGAGAGCCACACCTGACAGGGGCTATAAATTTCTAGAAATTTGTAGCTTGAACTTTGACATTTTGTTACAAAACTCTTTTATGAACATTTACAACCCATGTCAAATGTGCATTCATCAAGGCGCCACAAAGTCTCATCTCGTCTGATAAGAGGCATCGCTATATAACACAATACATATTATATATACGTTTCGAGTAATTGCTACACCTGCCCCCTTTCATTTCTGGGCTACCCGGGGCATGAAATATTCCTACATTAATTACCAAAATATGTAATACAATGTCATGCATCATGACACCCTAAAGTAACAAATATTAGAAAACGAAAATTGTACACTTTCTTTCGAACTATCTGTCTACCATTACATCTAATTTAATGTCTCTATCTCATTGCGAAGTATATTTTTCTTTCATTTAACTTTTCAAACATTTTGGTGTACAGCATTCCTCTGCAGAACATTATTGAAATATTTGATTTTCCCCGTGGGGTTTAATCGTACGATTAAACCGTGTATCACATTTAAAATCTCTATCTGATTTGAAAGAAGGCGTTTCTCATTTATTCGCAAATATACCATTTTAATGTGCGACACCTTTAAAGTAGCAAAAACTAAAATTGTACATTTTATTTCTTTCGAACAATCTATCATTAAAGTTTCTCTCTCGTCATGAAGTATCTTTTCCAATCAGTTCACCTTTTGAATGTTTTGGATGTTTGGGAATGTTTTAAATGTTATGTTTTGGGGTCACCCCTTCACTGAACATATTTGGAAATTTCGATTTTTCTCGAAGCTTTAATTGAATAAATGACCCGTGTACCATATTTCAAGTTCTTATCGCATTTGAAAGAAGGCTTTTCTCATTTATTCGGGAAATCGAACATTTTGGTGTGCGGCATTTCTTAAGAGGATACTCTTATTAAACCGAAACTAAATATTGCTTGTTAGCGCTCGCAGCGAGAGGGAGGAAAAGGTGTGTCCAAAAATGTGCTTTCCCCTACATAAAACTATGATTGACATTTTAGAGGGACGGTCTTCGCAGTTCGCCGGCTGTTAGCGCTAGAGAGGCGATACACTGGGCACAGTCGTCACCCCCGGTAGAAAAAGCCGAACTACTTTCCCCCCCTGTACCTCGTGACGTATGAGCTGTAGGCCCAATTCTGGCCTTCGAATCCGAATTCCTCCGTCTCAACTTTTCTGGAAAGTTCTCCCCTAGTAGAGTAGCCCACACAAAGAAGCATCGTATGTGCAGTGCAGTACGTGGGCTCGCGCGTGTGGATGCATAACGGTCTTTTTATCGTATTTTTGAATGTCTTATATGTTAGTTCATGATTTAATAAACATTTTGACCAGCATACCTTCGACTATATACCTTATAACATTGGATTACTAATTACCTTATTACCGTAATGTGAAAAACTGAAAATGCTATTTAGAAGTAAGTGCTTACCATTTTTTGCTTATTATCATGTCATTTAAAATTACATAGAATTTTAAATATATGGCAATCAAATTATTGCTATTCAATTAACGCTAACTGGATTCTAAATTGTTTTGTTGCTAATTATAGCGTCAACAAACCTTTTAGAGTTTTCTTAGTTTGTTTTAAAATTTTATTGTTGTCATATTAATTAAGAAAACTGCCCAGGTACTTGTAAAATTAGGCTTTGCTAAGTAATTGTAAAGTATTTAAAATCATTCAATGTTTAAAATGTATATTTTATCAAGTTAGCTTGTGTCATTCATTGCATTTACCTAGTGTACTTAATGTTGTCATAAATTATACAGTTTCCTGCAAATATTTTAAAATTACTTTAATAATGTTGTTAGTTGTGTAATATTTTATAATAGACTAGCAGTATGTCCGTTCTTCATACTGACCATATAATACAAGAAACCTAAAATTCAGAATTTGATGTGAAGTTTTAATATTTAGAGTCTCAATTTTTGAAATTTTATAATAATTCTAATGAAATGAAAATAGGTGATCTCTACCGTGCTGAGATAATAAACAGACAGATAGATGTACAACATACAATTTTATGTATACTGTTAATAGCAGATATACCCGACATTGCCCATGATTAATATATGCGATTATGATTAATATATGATTAATATATGTGCAAATTCCTGCAGTATTCTAAATGACATTCTTACTCAAAACATTCTATTAAAATATTTCATTTAATTCTCCTTTCTGTGTTTTCTATACAAAATTATCTTCAAGCAGATCTGAATAAAACATCCTCGTTTGAAAACAAATTACAAAATATATATGAAATTGGATCAATATAAACTAAAATAAAAGCGCTAAAATTGTATAAAAATGGTTATAAAATTTTGTTTTATATTGATTTCTTTATTATTTAAATCTTAAAAAATTTAATAATCGTCTGCCTAATAAACACATTTGATTTAATTGCGTTGCTAAGCATCATGATATAATTTTCTTAATAAATTTGTGGAAAATATATCATCTGCATAATTCTATTTTTATGGAAGGTTTAATTGTGGGATTTTTATTCATATCTCGACAATCCCTGGTCCTAGAAACTCGAAACATTGACTAAATTTTAAGTAGGACTATTTCAAAGCTACCCACAGAATGTTCATGAAATTCGATGCAGCAGTTCTACCGTGATGATGAGATAGATAAATACACAGACAGATACATGTATTTTCAATTTTATTTATATAGATTAAAAAATGTCATTCTCTTTTTAAGATATTCTCAATAGTAAGAAATCGTAGCAATAAAAATGCTACACTAAAGTTATGAAAGTAAAATAATGTAAAATGGAATATTTCACACATCAAATAACATATTTTAACTGTTTGATAAGTAAGTAATTGCATATAAAAGATATAGTATCTTAATATATTGCACGTATATTTTTTATTATTTGTTATGGCATGCTGAAATTTTAGAATAGGTTAGGAAGTCATTTGTGTTTAGGTTGGGCACATTTTATTTTTTATGTAGCGAGTTACTATGTTATTGAAAATTGTTAAAATAACTTGGAAAAAAGCAAAGTAACTAACTTACAATTTCAAGTTACCATTGTATATTTCATTATGTTATAGTTAATGTTATTTTAATAATACAAAGCTAATTTAATCTTTCTTACATTTTCACTTCAATGGAATTGTAAATGAAATATTAATACCAAAAAGTTTTATTATACTACTTTATTAAATTTTCAAAGCCCCTGAGGTATTTCAAACTCTATAATTAAGCAAAATTGTTTACAATTTGTTAATGTCTGGTAGTAAAAAAGGGAATATAAGATGTGCTATATTAGAAAACCTGAACTTCTACAATTTATAGTGCATAGGTTAATGAATGACATTCGACTAGTATTTTATCTTAATTCCAAATCATTTTACAATTTATAACAACAACAAAAAATGAATAAAATAAAATGAAATAAAAATAAATAAACACGTAAGCATATTAAAAGTTAAATTCTGAGTTTCTTTTTAATGATTATCTTATGATATTTAAAGATATAGCATTCAGTAATCATTTTAGTTTCTGCATACTTTATCTGTAAGTACGCATACTTTAGCTGAATGTACTGAAGAATTATTCAAATAAAATGCCTGATTAAGCAATAAATACACAGGGTTCTTTTTCAAACTTTTATTAAAACACTAACTGAATGGAATCCTTTCATCTTTGCTCCTACAGTGAATGAGTCATTATAAATATTTTATTTTAAGGAAATGTACAGCAATATTAATATTTTAAATCACCCATTTTAATGAACATTATCGAAAATACTTCCAAATTTCATGAATATTATTTGATTTACTGATAAATTATGATTCCTTTACATCGAACAGAGAATTAAAAGGGAAGCAAATAGCAAAAGCTTCGATCGCGATCTGGAAGACCTAATCGCAGTGGGCCTACAAGCCAAGACGTCAAAAATTAGTGCTCTGGCCTCTGCTTTCGGAGGTGACGGCACAGTCAGTTCTTTTTCTGGAACACAATCTCGAAAGTTGAATAAGGTATCGGGTCTGGGAGATCCTGGCTTATTTTACGAAGAATATTTGAATAGTCAGTTGCGTTGGAGAGAAAAATGAACCAACTACGGAAATCGAAGCTGAATATACCAGTGCTTATGTCAAAAGACCTTTATGTGAATATTTAATGTTGAAAAGTGTAATTAAATATTTTTTAATACTTTTATTTAATATCGAACGGAGTATACAGGGTGTTTTAAAAAGATTGCACTATTCAATATATCTTGAAGAATGGGTCGCAGGCTAATGGTTCCAGCAAAAATGCTTCAAATAAGATAAACTTTCAGACCACGACAGTTTGGTCACGGGACACTTCTTAGTAAAAAATCACAAATTTTAACTTTTTATATTGGCCCTTCATGGATCCGCAGTAACAATCTACACGTTATAACTCGAATTGGAGACTCGACAAGAAATTGTTGTATCCGCTACTGAACCACATAACCACTGAAGGATCGTTTATGACTTATATCTGTAACCCAGTTAGTATCACAAAACATGGATACGCTCCCTCCTGTTTTTTTTAATATTAGACTGCAGTCTTTTGTCTGCTTCACTTATTATAATATGCACTTGACACCGGTCCAATGTTCTTTACTTGACCTATTATTGAACTGGCTCATATACGTTGTAGCAAAACTTAAGTTTGACCTTATAGTAGAGAGGTTAAGTGCAAAAACATTTCACTGCTGGTTACTAGCTACAAACTTTGCATGGTGGTTATTTGGGAGTATCTATTATGAAAACCGCCGACAGACAATCTGTGGTACCCCTTTGAAGCCTTCACGGCCTCTTATCCAAAATGGACGCCGAACAACGAGATGTTAAGTGCAAAAACATTTCACTGCTGGCTACCAGCTACAAACTTTGCATGGTGGTTATTTGGTAGTATCTACTATAAAAACCGCCGACAGACAATCTGTGGGACCCCTCTAAGGCCCCCCACAGGCCCTTATCCAAAATGGATGCCGAACAACGAGAGGTTAAGTGCAAAAACATTTCACTGCTGGCTACCAGCTAATTGTGGCAAGTTTTTTGTGGTTTCCCTGCCACTTATTAGAATTCGAATTAGCTTCCCATAAAAGGCCTCTACGAATGCATTTATCCCCCCCCCCATTTCGTTGATTAAACTTAACCTTGTTTGGCGCAGCAAGCCAGTAGTAGTCCTTGCGCCATAGAAAAATCAATCAACAACAACAATCTTGATAGTCTGTGTGCAAAATGAACTTAAAGGTCAAATACAAGTATTGATTAATGTAGTATTTATGAATTATTGCTTTTCTACCTTTTATTCATGCATTATGATAGTTATATTTTTTTATAGAAAATACGCTAACAACTTTTGTTAGTTTTAGTTTGTATATGGGAATTTTTATGTCTATCTTTTTTATGAAGCATTAGGCGACTTATCTTAGCTTTACATGTAAATGAAAATCTTTATATTCAGGTATGCAAATAAAATTTAATGATAGTTTTTATTACATGAATGTTGTTTACATGACAGTAGCTATATGACATTTGACAAATCTAATCTGTTTGAACGGCAAACGAACAATGGCCTTCATAGGCACACAGCAGAGTGCATGGGAGTGCATTTCTCACACAACGGCATCTGCTGCACCTTACTTTACAATTACATCGAACAAGTTCGTGACATGATACACTAATATCTCCACTTTCTGTCCACACAGGTTTGAAAAAGTCTCCATCGGTTGTTTGCCATCCCCAGTCACAAGGACTGAGTACAGCAGGATTTTTGTTGAGACAATTCCTCCAAACTTGACATTGCAGTGTTGCTCGCTTCGTGTGCTGGAAGAGGGCATCGGCTGTAGGAGGTATATTTTCCATAAAATTTTCCTGCAATTGTTGACATCCCCCCACGTCACTTGCTGGGTGATACATTAGAACTACGAATTGCTGAATTAACGCAAATAATGGACGTTTCAGTGTTGTAATACTTGGCACTGCTGACCAATATCTGAAAGCGCTATCGACATCACGAAACGACATCCAGGTGTTCCACGCTGTTTTTTTCCCAATTCCTGAAAAGGCAGACACCGTATCATACCCCGTGAAAGCATGGAAGAATGGTAGCAACTCAGCTGTTCCTATTGGAAGCGCGGCATGCAACAAATGGATGGGCATAATTTTTTGATTGGTTTTCGTTCCAAACTCAATCCATAAATCATCGAGATTTGAAATAAGTGGGAACGCATACAAGGCTATTACAATGACGTCAGAGTCCACAGTTTTTATGGTTACTATTCTATAGCCACTGGCTGCCGCATGCCGGGAGTGAAGCAATAGCCTTGAGTCCGCCTCTTCATGGTCAGTTAGAGAAATGACAGAAACATCGATATTTTCACACGAAGATAAAGCCGAGTTCTTATAAGTGCAAATAAGTGTCTTTCCCGCAGGTGGCCTTTGATGCAGATTGGTCGCTAAGAGGCAAAAGAGTTCTTCTTTATTCTTGTCTACTGCCAGGAAATTTTTGAAATTCTTTGGGATTCGTACACATGGTTTCACAGCAACTCTGAAACCAGAACCTCTGGACTCGCGGGTATCGTGTTTTAAGCTGGAAGCAGGATATTGATCGAAGACTATATCTACTCTGTTTACACCGTTTAGGAGCTTTTGAACGTATGGTTCGAAGACAGTTTTACTGTACTGTTGGAATAATTGTCCATCAAGTGGTGGTAACATGTGAATTAAGGTTGCGCCATCTATTATTAGAGCAGATATTTCATGACGCTGCGAATCAGCGCTGAATTCTGTGGGTATGACACAAGACACAATATCAGCCTTATTGGAGGGCTTGCGTAGTTTGCCGTAGTCGGATAGTGAGGGTGGGAATTTGTTATTTTCATGAGAAAAGAATTCCATAATGTCACCCTTTCTTATCTGGCTAGCAATGTATAAAACTTACATAAAGGATCAGAGTCTTTCCGAAGATTACTGATGCTGCGTTTGTATTTTGACACCACGCGAACTTTTGGATTGCTGAACAATGGTAAGCTATTCTTCTTGATAACGTCATGAATAGATTTTTTCCCAAGGATTAAACGATCTCTCACGTAAGCAGTGTATTGCTCCATTCCTAAATCAGCTGCAAAATTGACTGATTTTATGACTTCGGCAATCTTTATTACTTTCTTGTCATCGACTGTAGTCAATTCATCTTCTTCGAATGGATTTCCGCTTTCTACGAACACTTGCATCAAGCTGTTGACGTGCCCACTATACCGTTGTGAAAAAGCACCACTATCTTCGTGGTGTTTTAGACAAAAGTTCCGTTGTCAGTGCAGTCAGAGGTATCTTCGAATTCGGAGATCATTCGGGCAATTTCAGGCCCACTGGTCATCCACTTCAGAAGCGAAAACTCGCTATTTATCAAAGATAGTACTGAAGTGTCTTCTTTTATCAACTTATTATTTTGTTCATGAATTTGATCATGAGGTATTCGAGAAAAGTTCTTGCGTGTTTTCTGACTAGTGAAGTTGCCTTTGAGGAATTCTTCATATATGTCAGGGTGAATAGCAGGAAGCTGTAATAAGTTATGAACGAACACTGATAGCCATCGTGCGTAATTAACGTGGTCTAAGGCAAACATCCAAGGGCAAATCTTTTGTAGGGTGAAAATAAAAAGAGGGAAATTTCCTATTCTCATACTTTTAACAAACAACAATAAAAGTGCTTCAAGTTCGAAAACCGTGTTCCAATACCGAAACTGTGCAAATTCTTTATCCCGTCGTGCAATCCACAGTTGAAAATCTTCTGACGTGTTGCTACTATCTTTTTCGTTTTGGTATGCCTTCAGCTGAAGCATGTGTAGAACTGCAATATTAACCTCGTGGGTGTACCTACTCCTCCTTACATAAGATGCTTTAAGAATACTCTCGGCCCTACCTATCTTGGTTATTCCAGCCTTGACCAAGTTCTCATGCCACCCGCTTTCTGTGAGCCATGATCCAATCATAGCGATCACGGCCATTTCTATATGCAACCCACCAAGCATTATGAACATTTTTGATTCTTCATATTGTTGTGGATACATCCACTGAACTTGTCGGGCAATCGCATACACTGGTTGAGCTGCTGTTAGGACTGAAATGTGGGATGGATTTATCTTTTCTACAGCATTGGAAATAATGTCCATTGTGCGACGTACCATAGAGGAAGAAGTTACTTCTTCTTTCAGTAATGGAAGAAGGACAGATATGCATTTCACTTCAACGGCATCCGATTTTTCTTGACGATATTGAAAAACTGCCCATAGAAGGGTAATTTCAGAAGAAGTTCGTGCAGTTTCTTGTACATGACTTAACCAGTTTCTTAAATTGGATCTAGGTACTACAAAAATGTCAGATGGGTTATAATTCACAGAAGATATGGGCACATCGCAGTGACACTTCGGAGTGGGTGGCAACCGAACGTAAGCCTCAGGCAGAACTTGAGATTTATTGATGACGACTGAGTCATTCAGATTAAGAGTGTACTCAGTCAAAACATTCACTGGAACATTTTGAATAAGGGAAATGCTTGTTCCATGGAATGATTCCTTAGATGTATTAGATGATGGATTGTTGTCAATGTTATCAATGGCAGCTGCAGTGAAAACGTTTTTCACTGCACTCGGTGGACACACCACACCATTCTCGCTTTGGTACAGATTTAAAACAGCATTGGTCACTTTAAGTGACAATTGCTGCACACGTTCATATGAAATACATAGTCCCAGTCTGTGTGTTCTCTCAATCACATGCTTATTTTGTGTACGCTTGTATAGCATCAGTCCCAAATACAAGGGGAGAGGAGTTTCTCTACTAGTGTTGTGTCTGGGGATTCTTACTGTGGAGTTTTTTCTTCTTTTTACACAATTGAATCTTAGTAACTGAGCTATGCTTAATGCTGCTGTCGGAATTTTAGACTTCTCCTCTTCTGTGCTATGTTCGGAATCATAAGGAGTTCCAGTGCAGGCACCTTCCAGAACCATTCGAACGAACATCACCGCTTTCCTTAGGACACAACTTTTGGCTGTGAGTGGGCCCGAAAATGATCCCTGAAAATGGGGATATTCATTAAACATCTTGTGGCGAAGGATGTTAGCTGCGCGCGCTAAGCACATTCCTTCACTGACAGCACTATTTGTACAAGCCTCTTTTATGGTATTGTGTACATCTCCTTCAAACATGATCTCTCGGCCAATTTTGTCTTCACGAAGACCTGGGATAAACGCCAGAAGCTCGTCCTTGAGTCGGGTTCGGTTGATATTCACATTTTCGTAACCGAGTTGTAGCAAACGCTCATGCACAATTGTCGCTATGTGAGATAGCCTGAATACGGGAGCAGTAAAACTTTGCATGTACATTTCCTGCATGTATGCAACTACTTCACATAACACTGAGCCATAGCCCATAAGCGGTTTTGGAGTCAATGTCCGCTTCTTTAGTTTCCGATCTTGCAGAACTTCTTACCCTCGTAAGAAAACGGACGTAGCACAGTTTATGATACTTCACTTCCATGGCTACAAAGTCTGTCGAACATAGTTTAGAGAGCAGCTTGTCATTCTGCAGTACCACCGCATGGGAGTATATGCTAGGACCAATTCCAAGTGTGGAAGCATTCACTAGTTTTTCTTTACTCTCAACTTGATCGCAAAAAATGCATGTTCTTTTAATATCTGTAGGTGGCTGTGCTTATCTCTCTAATCGCTGACTTGAAAGTGCTTCATCAGCGTTACTGAGTTTTTCATTTTCAGTGACATAAATGTCATCTGATTCAGTGAGCACTTCTGTGCTCCCTTTTCAGTCTCTTTCTGAGTCTTTTAATCTTTTGAGTATTGTACCTGGCTCGACATGTCTTGTGGTATTTTATAGCGTTTTCAGTAAGAACATTCTGAGGGTTTTTAACTCGCAAATGTGTAGGAAGGACATCGAGGTCAGCATACGACAGCAAGTCAGTGATTAATGATTGGCGCCCATTCTCGGTTGCACTAATAAGAGATTCTCTGGTACATTCCAAACATAAGATGGACAGTTCCAAGGGTACATACAGCTCATTGATGGAATCGTCTACGACTTGCACTTTCCTTTTCTGATGCGCCATTTTACTCAGAACATGTTGAAACACAGCACAGAAATAAAAAATAAATTTCGATAAGAAAGTGTTGATATATATAATATCGGATAAAAACATATATAAATAACTATAATATATAAACATATATAATAACATATATATAAACAATAATATATCGGATAAAAACATACTATTGGATTTAACTTGAAAAAAATAAACACACACTCAATAATGATCGGTTAACGGAACTTTATAAGACAACCTTTGGTGTAGTAGGTGCGCTAGCCCAAAAGCTTGGCGAGGATACGCGCCTGCTATTTATATATTTGTTTCTACTGGTGTGAGTGTATGCATGTCACAGTGAATAGTCTTAGAACCAAGATTTTTAATTACCTTACATTCTTTTTACTTTTTTGAAGGCAGTTTCTACGGTAAATACAGAGTAGCATAAGGTATGGAACAGTTCAAGTAATACGTAAGCATCTTTGGGGGGGGGGTGAGATTTCCTTACGTTTACTGACAACGGGGAGAGGGGGATCTAAACTTTGCTTACGTAAGACACAGAAAATAAAAAAATTGAATTTATAAATTGCTTTAAAAAGTTATACTTCTATCACCAAATAAAAAATTACAAATTAGAGAACAAAAATCTTACGTATAATATCTTACGTTAAAATATATTACGAGCATTTGCTTATTTTTGTGAACATCCTGTGGCATTCCTGTGACATCTCTTGACACCCCTATATATCCATAATATAAGGGGGGATATAGATACTACTACTAGTACAAGGTATATAGATACTACTACTAGTATCTATATATCTTGTTAGCTTGTCAGTTCCAAGTGAGGGCCAAACTATATACACGTATATGGCGGGTCTAATAGTTCAAACGATTTTCCGCCAAACCTCCCCACAATCATCAGTTCGATCTTTTAAGCTTGGACAATTCAGGACGATCGAAAGACCAAACTGCATGTGTGTGGTTCACCTTAGATATTCGATCCTCGCACAGAAGCAATGTGCTTGCCAAAATATCATGCGCCACCAAAGGCCACCAAAGGCATAAATGCCAGGGCTTTGGGCACATGCTTTGGGCACAGGGCTTTGGGCAAAATATCATGCGCCACCAAAGGCATAAATGCCAGGGCTTTGGGCACATGGCAAACTTTTGCCCCCATCCTACTGGAAATTGCAGCCTCTGACCTCGAGTGAACACTCCCACCGAACTTGCAGAGCTAAAAAATTCATTTGTATCAATTGCAATACTGCTAATCATGAGCATCCAACCTTAAAATACAATGTTGATCATCATACACATGATCGAGGTGCCTGTCGCTCTTACCAAGCTGAAGTTAAAAGAATTAGAGACCTTCAAAGGGACGCTTAGTGCATCTACTCATTGCTGGCGCTCTTTGTACTCTTTGTGTGAGTTTATGGTATGTCCTTGTCTACTATTATGTGTTTTTGTTCTAGTACTTATAATTTTTCTTGATGTTTATGTCTTACCTGTTATATATTATCGCTTTATGTTTAATGTTTTCTATGTTATATCATTTTGTACACTTCCCCCGCATCCTCGCCTTGGCATCTTTCGCCCCTTATGGTCTTTAAATTCCTCCAAATAAATACAAACCACTCTTTGGCCCCTCATAACAACTGTCTTCAATTCGCCCTCGAAAACTCAATTGACGTAATCTGTATTCAAGAACCCTACTGCCCCAAAGATTATATTCTTTCTCCCCCCCCCCCCCGGTTCAACTCAATTCTCCTCCCTTTCTAATAAAGCTGCTGTAATTGTACTTAATCCCCTTTTTAAAGCTAATATAAAATTCTGTACCCTCTCCGCGGTGTTTGTTGAAATACAATTTCCTCCAAATAAACCTTTGATTGTCTCTAGCATCTACTTTCCCCCTCACGATCACTTCCCCTCTCTCCTTGATGAACTTTCCCCTGTTGATTTCTTTTCCTCTGATTTCCTCCTTTTAGGTGATTTCAATGCCCATGCGCGGATGTGGGGTTACGGATTCACGGACCAACGTTGCCTTGACTTAATTGACTTTTGCCTTGCAAATAATCTTATAATATGTAATGACCCAGCTTTAGGCCCAACCTTTGAATCTCACACTGGAATCGGTTTTCCTGATCTGACCCTTGTGAACTTTGCTCTTTATGACAGAATTCAATGCTGGGAGATTCTCTCAATCGATACTCTGAGTGATCATCATTTTGTCCAAATTACCCTCAATTATGATCCCCCCCTCTCTAACGACTTTTATCTTAAATCCAATTACAGCCTTGGAAAATTCATTTATAATTTTAAAACTCATGTTGATCCTCTTTTACAAAAACTAAATAACATTTCAAATATCCCCTCTCTTGACGAATTTTTCAATTCATTTACTCTCCTTGTCCAATCCTGCGCATTTAAACACATAAGGAAAAAGAGCATTTCCAAACCTAAACAATTACCTTGGTGGAATAAAAATCTTTCAAAATTCCGGAATTTTATATCTGCCCTCTATAAAAGAATAAAATCTCTCGAGAGAATCTCTGCCCCTGCTGATGAAATCTCCATAGCTAAAACTAAATATAAATTAAACAAGGCTAAATACAAGAAACTCTTAAATAAATCTAAATTAGAAGCCTGGAAAAATTTTTGTTCTTCCTGTAATTCTTCTTTCGGCACACATTTTAAATACGCCTTCCAAAAATCCAGGAAAATAAACAGCATAGACCTTCAATTTCCAGATAATGTCAACCTCTGTCATGAAGACAAAGTTAACAAACTTTTGGATCACTGTTTCAAGGCTGATGAGGACTTTACCTCTTTTCCCTCTCTCGCCCTTCCCTCTGCCGGACTGGGGGACATCTCCGATGAAGAGCTTTTCTCAGTTATTACTAATCTTAAAAATGGTAAGGCCCCCGGCCTAGATAAAATAGACTTCAAAATTTGGAAAAAATTCTACATAGCTTTCCCCACCCTCACCTCAAAAATTCTAAATTTATGCTTCAAATACTGTCACTTCCCTTCCTGTCTAAAAACAGCAAATGTATTATTTTTCAATAAACCTGGAAAAAATCCCTCTCTTTGTTCCTCCTACAGACCCATCTGCCTTCTCCCTACTCTGGGAAAAATTTTAGAAAAACTTTTCGTAAACAAATTAAAATTTTGGCTCTTTTCTGAGAAGGCTCTCCATCCCCTCCAGTTCGGTTTTCGTGAAGTCTGCAGTTGTGAGGACGCTTCCCATGCACTGATTGACTCTATTAATAAACGTAGGTCTGGACATTATGTTTCTCTTACCACCGTTGACATCTGCGGAGCATTTGATAACCTCAACTGGAATGTTCTTCCATCCACACTAAATCAAATAAAACTTCCTTCCCCTTTTCAAAATTTTATTTTTTCTTTTCTTTACAACAGACAAATATCTTTCTCAGACGGCCTTTCGACATTTTCAAAAATAATTTCTCGTGGTACTCTACAAGGCTCTGTTATAGCCCCTATTTTGTGGAACATTTACTTTAATCAAATTCTCCTTCTTAATAATGATCAATATTACCTTCAAGCCTTCGCAGATGATCTTGCGGTGGTAACCTTTGCCCCCACCCTTCTCACTCTCGGAAGGAAAACTAATCAACTTCTAAATACAGTAGCAAACTCTCTATCCATTCTAAAACTAGGAATCTCCCCAGATAAATGTAACGCCATCATTTTTAATAGAACAAGATCAAGAATAAGAAGCTATCCTGTCCTAAAAATTAATAATAACAAAATTAAAATCTCCAGAAATCTTAAATTTCTTGGTATAATTATAGACGATAACTTCAAATGGAGCGCGCACATATTTTTCCTGAAAGAGAGATGTTTCAAGATCGCCTCAACCTTTGGCAAACTAGCCGGAAGCAATTGGGGGGTTAAGAAACCTTTCCTAAAAGTCTGGTACCTCTCCGTGATTGAGAAAATCCTCTCCTTTGGGGCCGGTGTATGGGGCAGTAATCTTTCCGGGGTTCAAATTAAAAATCTTCTTTCACTTCAGCGAATTTTCTTACTTAAAATTTCTGCAGGTTTCAGAACTTCTTCAAACATCTCTCTCTTCTCCGTCACTGGTATTTCTCCCATCCACTTAGTCATTAAAGCTCAATCCTTAAAATATACCTTTTGGAAACTCCGCATCAATTCTTTTCCTCCTTCTTTCATCCCTGATCCTTCCCTCTTTGATTTTAATATTCCTCCCTCAAAATTTCATCCCTCTAAACGCATCGCCCTTTTTGATACACATGATCCCCTTGTTTTTTCCCCTATTAACATTTATACCGACGGTTCTTCCATTGACGGCAATACCGGATTCGCTGTGTGCTTCTTCAAACATGATGTCCTAGACCAGGTTTATTCCTTCAAGCTTGCCAGCGAGAACACAGTCTTCCAAGCTGAAATCGCCGCAATCGACTTTGCCATTTCTTGGGCGTCAGATAACAACACCAAAGTAAATATTTTTTCGGACAGTCTTTCCTCTATTCTTACATTTAAATCGGTCAATAGCAAATCAAATTTTATTAATAATATTAAAATCAGGGCTAATTCCTCTAAAAACCTCATTAATCTCATCTGGGTTAAGGCTCACGCCGATATCCTGGGCAACGAGACCGCGGATCACTTTGCTAAATTGGCTTCCACTTCTGGCTCTCCCTTTGGCATCCCCTTCCCTTACTCCCTACTCAAAAAATATTGTTATAAACTCATCTTAAAAAACTGGCAATCCCTTTTGGATAACTATGTTTCACCCCGAACCCTTGCCCCTTCCAGAGTTTTAAAATTCCTTCCAACAGTCAACTTCGATTTCCAAATCACTAATCCATTCCTCACTTATTTTACCACAGGTCATGGACCATTCTTAGATTATCTTAATTTTTTTAAACACAAATCTTCCCCTAACTGTACTTGTAACTCCTTCGGCGATGCCGACCATTATATTTTCTCTTGTCCCCACACAAAATCCTTCCACCTGTCCAAACCCTCTGACATTAACGCCGCGGCCTGGTTCTCCAGGGTATGTAATAATCCTTCTTCCATTCAAAAAATTAAAAGCTGTGTTCTCGCTGCTCGCGAAATCTCTGACTCCGTTAGCTAATCTGTGTGTGGGAATATGTGACCCTTGTTCCGTGAATCGTTTTCCTGTTTCTGTTCCCAGGTTTTGTTAGTTATTTGTTTTTCCTCTGGGTGTCGATCAATTATGATTGGTATTAAATTCTGTTAACCTTCTCTGGTCTTGCAGTTTAGTTACGCAAATAACTCACAATTATTTTATAATTGCCTTTTGCACTCTTCCCGTACTTTCCTAAAAATAGTAGTCCTATATGACATTCTTATGTGTCGATCTCTGCTGCAATGTAATCAATTAAACTATTATCAATTATCATGCAACAGCTCCGTTTATAAAGTCGTGCAAGTACTTTTGATTGTACATTTTAGTTATTTCGCACCTAGAGTTTCCCCCTTTTTCATTTATGTTTGTCCGGTTTTTTCTTGTTCTGTTTGTTATATGTAATAATGTTTAATGTGTACAATATTCCATTTTTAATTCTGTCACTCTCTTCTGTCTCCTGACAGACAGCTATAATTCGTTCATTTATTCATTAATACCTAATTGTTTATCAAAGTACCTCTTTTTAATGTAAATTGGACAACCCAGGACTTCCTGTCTGTCCTGTGATTATGTAAATTCATATGTAACCCATTTTTTAAGATTTAAATAAACGCTCAGTTCGACGGTCGGGGACTGTGGGAGTCGGCTTCAGCTAACTTCTGCTCCCGGCCACACATTTCGCTGCAGTAAACCCTCGGGTCTGCCGTGTGGTCTGGGTTTTTCGCGCCACCAAAGGCAAAATTGCTGTGTTCATACTGATGCTACAGAGGGAGATTGGTGGTAACCAAACCGTCAATACTAATAAAATATTCAAATATTTTTGTTCAAATCAACTATCATTTATCGTATCTATGATGCTGATCTGTTTTGTAATATTTATAGTTCGAAAATATATTATAAACTATAAAAATCTGATGTGGGCAGCACATACCTTATCCCATATATTGCAATGAATTTACTTCTTTCACAGTGAAAGTATGTATAACATCAACAGTACAATATTTTTAACGTTGAAATGCACATTTTGCCCTTTTCTGGATGACAATATGTAAAACTTTTTCGAAGTACACAATTAACTTATATTTCCCGCAACTCTAAATTGACAATTTTCAATATTAACAGTATCCGTAATAAGCAATATAATCAATATATTAAAATTTATAATGTATCAACTAAATTAATCAATTTGGCGTCATTTTTGTTAATTTAGCTTCATTTTTGAAATTTTGATAATATTTTCAACAATCTGGGGATAAAATATTGTCAATTTAAGAATATTTCTCTAAATTGGTCATCAAGTTAGTCAAATTTATTGCCAAGCATTACAGACAAGCGGAGATAAAATATTTTTTATACATAGATGACTATTGACGAATTGTTAGTCGTCAAAATAAAAAATTATTACACAAAGTATATTCTCTCATGAATGGAACGAACTAGATCCACAAGAATGATCTTAACAAATTTATCGTAAAATATTACATATAAAAGAGTAAAATATTTCACAATAGTTAATGCTTTTTCAATTTTATATGATTTTCTTTTATAAATTGATTTGCAAAATGGGCAATACCTCGAGAACGGTTCGCGTTAGAGTTCTAAAGTTTGTGTTAGTCGTTTTCTAATAAAAAATTAAATACACGAGAAATTGCTTTATTTACTTAAGTTTATTAAAGGTTGTGATTTCTTAATGATTTTTTTAAAATTTCATTCAAAAAGTTGGGGGTCTTCAGAACATTCTATTGCGTTTAAAATCAATAAGGCTCCAATATTACCTGATTGTAATATTTGTACAAAATTTCGTTCGAGACACTCCATTCGCATTTACAGACGCACACACACACATCACCTAAAAACGTTCGATTCGGGTTCAGAGATGTTTGAAACGTGTTTTTCTATCGAAACCTGGAATTCGAATTTTCGAACCCGTCCCATTACATTCCCTTTTCATTATGCTATGTATATAGGGATGGTAAAAAGGAGAAAATTCCTTTAGAAAAACAAGCCTAAAAATATTGTTTCATACTGATAATCTGAGCTTTTGAATTACTTTTATAGGCTGGATTATCAAAAAGCTGGGGTAATGATGAAGATTTATTCATATCTGTATTAGCTACTAGGAGTAAAATGCAATTGCGAGCAACAATTGCTGAGTATGAAAAGGTTGCAGGACATTTAATGGAAGAGGCCATCAAGTCGGAATTTGGAGGAAATATTAGGCATGCTTTATTAGCCATAGGTAAGCAAAGAATTTTTAATAGATCTATAAATTCCTTAAAATTTGAAAAAAAAAGCATTGGATGGAAGTTTACAGAAATATTTTTTTTTATTTCCTGTGATCTCAATACTTTAGGTCAGGCATCTACCGATGTATTTACGGAGAAAACTCGACTTATGATACAATCACAATCACCATAATTTTTAGGAGGGGGAGGAGCATGTGAGGTCTACATCGATTAAAGTAAATATGTTACTTAATATACTGTTAAAATCATATCCAACAAGAAAAGTGGTACAAGTCACTATCACCATAATTTCCTCTAGCTTAGCGCAAGGAAAGTGAGAGTCAAAGAACCGTATAAATGCACAACACATAAACTTCCAGCAACAAAGAGTTCATATACAGTAAAGCAGTGGTCTTCAAACTTCTAACGCCTTCGGAACCCTACGCTTAAAGAAATTTTTTTGGGGAACCCTAAAACAAAAAATATGCCCCGTAAGCATAGTGACTTAACAGAAAATCTCTGTGCCCCCTCTCCCTCCGCAAAAAAGTTTTGAAGCTACATTTACAAAAATTAACTACCGAAGACTGCAAATTAATTTTGACCATTATAATCATAAAACCAAATACTAAATTCAAAAATAAATTATTAAAAACATGTTATTCAGATTTTTTATTGAATACAGCTGAGGTGAATTTGTTGGCTCTAAAAAGTCGATACTGCAGTGAAACATACAAGCATATTTGTAGGCATAAATGCAAGAAAATACAAAATTCGGAATATATCTAATTCAGAAGTAATACTAGAAGTAACTAAATTTAATGACTTGAATGCACTTACTTCTTGCTACACAACTTTTGAAAATCAGGCTTAATTGTTGTTATCTGCAAACGCATTTCGAATTCTGCATCTAATTTGTTCCTGTATTTAGTTTTAGTGCTGACATAACTCGAAAAAGATCGTTCGCAAAGATAGGTAGTAACAAAGGGCATAAGAATTTTTACTGCTCGATCAGACACTTCCGGGTATTCTTTGTAAACCTTCAGCCAAAAACCCAATAGTTCTTCTTGTTCAAATTGCATTTTTAAAGTCGAATCCATGGATATATCAATCAGTTGTTATCTTTCCATCGGCGGTAGATCAGCATCTTCGACTTGTAGAAATGGATTTTGATTCCAGTTATATGACTGTTTGGGAGTCGGAAAATATTCTCTGAAACTTTCCAGCAAATTCGATAAATGTTCGATAATGAACTTTTGGACATTTTCATTAAGACTAAGAGCTGAAAACTTTGAGCAGCAAGAGGAGAATATATTACTAACTTTACTAGTAATTGGAAGAAAGAGAGGGAATCAGTATCTCTACAGCACAGTATAGATATTTTAAAATGTGCATACAATTTATGAATTTCAGTTTTTAAAAAAAAATTAAATTTAATTATCGAAATTTTTGAATAACAAAAAATTTAATAAAAGTGTTATAAAATCTTATAACATAACAAAAATCTAAAATTTATTAAAAAAGTCGCGGAACCCCTGAAAACGTTTAGCGGAACCCAGTTTGAATATCACTGCAGTAAAGCAATGTTTGTTGACAAAAAGATAGGTAAACTCTACTTAAATCTAGATGTTTTCAGCCAAAAATTATAAAATTATTTTACTGCAGATTAATAAATGTAATCATAGACCAAGTCATATAAATTGTTATTTTATAAAATATTTTACTTATTTTTTTTTTTTTTAGTTTTTTAGGAATCGATAGAACATCGTAAATTAATTATTAGTTCCTTAATTAGTTGTATTTTATTTACGTTCATATTTGGGGTGCGTAATTAAAACAAATAAAAATAATTAAAATAAATAAGACAATTAAAAATAATATAAACATTTTTTTTTTTGAAATTTTTCTCAAAAGATATTTTTATGTCGGATATAGTGAACTCTCGATTACAGTGAACTTCTGAATCGGTCTATTGGTGTTCATTATGACGGAGTTCGACTATATTAAAACACCGGTAGAGAGATATGCAGTGCATTCAATAGGCAAAGTTTAGTACTATATGGGCAAAGGCTCTACTGCAAAGATAGATATGTACTTTCATAGATAAATTTCTAAGGAAATTTGTGATGTACACTCTTTTGCAAAGAAAAAAAAACGAAGCACCATGAAGAAAGTGACTGTTTTTATTGAAATTAAATATGCATACAGCTCATACACAGATAATGAAATGATTACAAAATCAAGGCCGCAGGACCCATCAATGGTTAGCAATTGCATATTGAATTTTCAAATCAGTAATTGGTGACCCCCCAGAGGGACCCTTGGAGGCAATGCATGCTTGTATACGTCTAGGTAAGGAGTGATAAAGTTTCCTAATGGCATCCTGCGATACATTCTGCCAGGCATTCCTCAGTTGTTGCGCCAGATCCAATGACGTATTCATAGAGGGAGCCGGGGGGTCTCCCCCCCCCCACCGAAATAAAATTTCTGGATACGTCCTTGCCTGTGCTCTCGTGTTTTCTCGTTCAATTGTTATCCAGCATCAATTTAGTCCAGTTTTAGTCATGTTTAGTTAGGTTTTTTCAAACTTATTTTTTGGATTGAAAGTTCACTCTATACTTAGGACCCCACCGCCCACACAAAATGAAATTTCTGGATACGTCCTTAGCCAGATCTGCTACATTTCGGGGTGCCCGAATCTGGCGGCCTAGCATGTCCCATACACGTTCCATTGGCGAAAGATCTGGTGACCTTTCTGGCCAAGGAACAGTATCAATGGCACGGAGACAGGCCACAGGTATGCGAGCCGTATGTGGCGTGGCATTATCTTGTTGGAAAATGGCCCCATAATGACGTGCTATGAAGGGTAACGCAAACGGCCGAAGGATTTCATCAACATATCGTAGAGTTGCTAAAGTTGTATGCAGGATGACTACGGGCAAACTACTGTCGTAAGAGATAGCACTCCCACACCATCACACCAGGGGTAATGGTTGTGTGCCTGTGTGAATGTGTGGCTGTGTGACTGTGTGCCTGTGTGGCTGTGTGCCTGTGTGAACGCAAACGGCCGATGGATTTCATCAACATATCGTAGAGCTGTTAAAGTTGTATGCAGGATGACTAGGGGCAAACTGCAGTCGTAAGAGATAGCACCCCTACACCATCGGGGCGCGGTAGCCCATTGGTTAGCGCGCTGGAGTTGCACTCGGTAGGCCCGGGTTCGATTCCAGCCACTGCCAAAACTGCCGCCGTGTTCATGCGGAGTACGATCACGTTAAACATGTGGGTCCGAAAGTCCTTCCGAGAGGTTGGTGGTAGGGGAAGGAGGGTACGGTCCCTGTGGATGCCTCCCCCACTGGGTTCCGGTCTAAATTGGGTGGCACTTCCCGACCGTCCAAACAGTTACCTTACACCTTTCTGGTAGGTCGGACGGTCTGGGTTTCAACAACAACAACCCCTACACCATCACACCAGCGGTAATGGCTGTGTGCCTGTGCGAATCAAAGGCTGATTGGGACCGGTGGCCCTGGCGCCTCCACGCACATACCCGATGGTTTTCTGCTGAAAGACTGAAGCGTGATTCAACGCTGAACACTATGCGATGCCAGTTTGCTGGCAGCCAAGATGCTCGGCTACGACACCACTCCAAACGACTCTGTTGATGTTGTGGGGTTATGGGGCAGACATCTTAAAGGCCGCCGTGACCGTAACCCCACCTCAGCCAAGCGCCTTGAGATAGTGGAAAGTACCACGGGTGGTATGGAAAAGGCTATAGTACGTTGGATGGTGGACAATGATGCCGTTAGGCCAGTTCAGGCCTGTCGCACAATCATCCGATCTTACCTCACATTCGTGAACCTTGGCCTTCCAGAGCCTTCATTCCGCCGATGAATTCCTTGCAGCAACCATTGCTGCCAGAACCTTTGCGCAGCAGTGTCTGTTCGGTGCAGATGGCGGCCTATTGCTCAGTATGACCAGACAGCTTCACGTATCCCGACTATATGATCACGTCCGAACTCGTCTAATTGCTTATAAGGTTTTCGGCAACGTCGTAACGCCATTATTGGTTGTGTCTCCACGGAACTGCAACGCCGATAACGAGCAAAGGTAAACCGTCCACATTTTTAACCTATTTTATAGGATGTTAGTTGCGCAGTAGAAACGCTCGCTATGACCGAAGTCAACAGTTATTGACCTTGCAAATTTAATCATTTGCATACTGGGTGCAAAGGAATTTGCATGCAAAATTTCGAGATGATCGGATTAGTTTTTAGGGGTGCTTAGGTTTTTTTTTTTTTTTGGTTTTTTTTTTTCAAAAAGAGTGTATTTCTACTCTAGAAAAAACATGTAAATCTAAAATGCGGTAAAACAATTAATGTATAACAAGGTGTCCTTATCTGTGATCTATTTATAAGTGGCAATAGATACACTCTGTTGCAAAAAAAAATATATGTACCCATAAAAAATCGAGCTACAGCCAAAATACTAGGTATTTAAATGTCGTTTTAAGAATTATGCAAATGATCAAACTGTTAGCGCCAGTGATGTTATAGGGCTCTTGCAACGCTCACGAGAACGATGCACGAGCCCTATAACAGCAATTAAAACGGCCGATGTTTTCACTAACGGGCCATTGAAACTGGATTTTCTGCTTTGATACTGCAAATTGTGTACAAAGCTACTTTTGAGACGTATTCGATAGCGCTACGAGCAATTGGCGGTTTTAAAGAGAGGTCGCGTCATAGGTCTAAAGGAAGCTGGTTGATCCAATAGACGCATCAATCGCCATCTTGGTCGGAGCGATATGGTAGTTTCTCGGTGTTGACAACAGTGGATAAAAGAAAGCACATATAACCGTCCCAGAGGCTTAGGACATCCCAGACATATAACAGCTCGAGAGGATCGTACAGTCAGTAGATTAGCTAAGTACACAACAATGGCGTTGCTATCAGCCATTCAAAGGTATTTGCCACCCTCCATGCATCCTGTATCAAGGGATACTATTCGGAGACGACTGACAGAAAGTGAGATTAGGTGTCGACGCTCATTAAGGCACCTACCACTGACCCCTCAACATAGGCAGAGCCGTATGAATTGGTACCGAGCTAGGTCAGCCTGGACAGTGCCGGATTGGAGGTATGTTTTACTTATCGACGAATATCTCTTCTCTCTCAGTGCTGATAACCGCTGCATACGTGTGTGAATGAGGAGGACTGGTCAGCGTTTCGATCCTGCATTTGTTGTCGAGCAGCACACGGCCATCACACTTGATGTGATAGTCTAGCGAGCTATCCCGTTTACAGCCGATCTCCTCTAACTGTGCTGCAAGCCAATCTCACGGCTCGCTTGTGGGTCGAGGATATTCTGCAGACGATTCCTATGATGTCAAGCTCTCTATGCTGCCAAGCTCCCCAAGTTTTATTTACCAACAAGACAACACTGGACTAAATATTGTACGGCTTTCTCAACAATGCCTTCGAAAATTTAATACCCTCCCATGACTATTCAGGTTCCCAGACCTATCACCAATAAAACACGTCGGAGACATCAATTACAGCCTTCTCAGAATACCACTGAATTAGTTGACCAGTTGCAAATTTTGGAAGAATCTTCCACAAAGAGACATAAGTAACTTAATTGCCTTTATGCCGCACTGAATATGCACTTGCATAACTGCAAGGGGACGATATACCACTTACTAAAATGCCATCTTCTTGTTTCCACCATTTCTTAATTAAATCTTTTTTACTCTTAAATTCTAACCATTTGCATATCTCCTCAAACCATCCATACATGCCGAGATTCGCGGCTGTAGCTCAATTTCTTATAGGTGTGTATATTTTATAATCTAGTAGACAAATTGTTTGTTCCAAAAGATAAATGCATTAAAATGGAATATCTATAGTACTACGATATTTTGATATAATATAATCACATTGCTAATTTATGTATTATGGAAATAATTTTAGTAATTTTCCCCTCCTTTTCATTTTCAGTTGAATGCATTGACAACCGGTCAGCTTTTTTCGCCAAGCAATTGCATCAAGCTTTAAACGGTCCAGGGACAGATGACAAAACTATTATTCGAATTCTTGTTTCGAGATCTGAGGTAAGTATATTATTTAACTAGAAAATATACCCTTCGTTTTCCGAGAGTGAAAACAGGGTAGTCATATAAAAAAATAAAATAAATAAATTTTATTTGTATTAATAATAATGAAAATTAGATGCTACAGTCTAAATCTTAATTTCGACAATTTCAGCACAATTAAACGAATTTATATATTGGCCACCGTAAAATAAGTGCCCGCTACTTAAATAATACAGATACCTATAACACCATACTCCAACTCTCAAAACCTCAAAGAATCTCAAACAGGATATCTCCAAACTGTCCCTTAACAAAATGAGCTTGTTCTTTCCGCCGTATATGAACCGTTTTCATGACTGTAAAATGATATTTCCATATCTCATTTATAGTTTCAGAATAACCCAATGGTTAACACCTCGTTCTCTTTTTCCACTAAACTATTAATTTTCCCCATCTTGTTGCGATTCCGTGCCAGTTGGTAATGACTACCAAAGGAGTTGTTGATGTCCCCCCCCCCCTCACTGAGGTGTTTTTTAAAACATTCTGCTTTACGGCAGCCTCCAGTTTCACCAAATCGCATTCTTAGTTGTACCTCTTAGATTTCTCTTTCTACAGTACCTACGGCAGATTCCAACGAGATTTTCTTCAATTTCCTCTATATATTCATTTATATCTAAATTTTCGCTCCATTTATTTTCATACTCTAACACCATTTCCGCAATCTCCACTCTGGCATCCATTCAGTAGATATCTGAGATTTCCCATCTTTTATACCGATTCTTTCTCTCACCAACATCGCTCAAAGTGAACCTCATGTACCTATTATCACTGAGCGATTAACTATCTATAATTTCCCAATCGGTGATTCTGGATTCAAGGATATTCTTGACTAAGCATTCTTGACTAGTCTATCCAACTAGTGCCCAAAACACTATCGTAGGTAGGTTTACTTGATGAATCGTTTACCACTCCGATTTCATGCTTATTGAGGAATTCCAACAAGATGTGTCCTCTACTATCCGTCGGTCTAGGACTCCAGACTTCCAACTTACTTAGCATTAAAATCGCCGGCAATGATTCATTGGCTATTCCCATAGTTTATAAACAGTGATTGTAAAATTAGAAGTTTAACCTCTAAATCCTCTGATGGAGAACAATAGGTGGAATACAAAATTTCATAAAAAAATATCTGATGTGGGCAGCACAAGCGACGATACTAACCCCGACAAGATGATACTAACCCCGAGAGATCTTCGGCAAGTGAGGCACATAGCTACCGCTAATCGCTTCCAAACCAAAGGACCAATTGGTGGCACAAGTTACGGCTGGACCGGGTCCGTCTATTTTCGAGCGTATCCTGGCCGGGAGCTGCATCGCATGGAATTATTCAGCCGTATACCCCGGTGACGTCCTCAGATCATAGCAGCCCCAAAACAGAAGCGACTCCAATAGACTCAAGAACATCGACACTTAACTGTGGATGACTGGCGACGCGTAGTATGATCAGACGAATCACGCTTCTGCTTGTATGGCAATGACGCACGCTTCCGCGTCACCAGGAGATCCGGAGAGGTGTATCATCCGGACTGTCTCCAGAGATCAGTGCAGCTCGGGGGTGGGAATGTAATATTTGGAGATGTATTTCGGCTACTGGCGTTGGATCACTGGTGAAAGTCAACAATCGGGTGAAGGCTGTGGATTATCTCCTCATATCTTGAATGACCACGTCGTTCCTTATGTGCACTTTCTGCGTGGAGAAGGCCTTGTCACCGAGCCTGTCTACCAAGACAATTGTACCGTGCATCGCGCCAGATGCGCTCAGGACTGGTTCGCAGAACATGAGGTTGATCTCCTATATCTCACTTGGCCCTCCAATTCGCCTGACCTTAACGTTATCGAGAAAATGTGGGACGCTTTGGAAATTGCTGTCAAGAGGAGTGTTGCACGTCGGCAGTCACTAGCGGAATTGACGGCCAAATTGATGGACAAGTAGGCCAACATCACTGTAGACGCTGTGCGGCCCCATTTGGACAGCATGCCCGTACGATCCAAGCGGTGATAAGGGGACATGGTGATGTAATCAAATATTAAATTCAATAAAACCTTATTTCGTAATATTTTTTACGTGGTGTTTATTAAAATATTTTAATAATTAATTCATTAATCATAGGCCTCATTTTCATTTACCTAGCGTCATTTTGCAATTTTGACGATATTTTCGTCAAATATGTGGCAAAATATAGCCAAGATGACGATATTTCGCTTCTTTGAGAAACTGCAAGCAATGGGAAGCGGAAAGAAAGAACATGGCGAAAGCCAAAGGAACAGTCAGGGAGGGTTTATCTGACCACTGCATCATAGCGCTGATAGATAAACCATAGCATATCAACTTCTGTCAACGCCGTACGGAAATCAGGGAGAGCAAGTTGAAAATCTTGAAGTCGCTTGTTATGGGTGCTTCTCACATTAATAAGAGTCGAAAAGTAGTACGGTGTAGTCGACACTTTTGTCGACTGAGGTTTTAGAATTTTGATTGGTGTCTCTGGGGACCGTAAGTTCAGGATTTTGATCGCGGTTCATTTTTTGGGGAGCAGCAGTCTCCTGGATATTACCATTAAACTCTGACGCGTAGTTGACATAGACTTGACGCCAGCTGCCCGGAAGGGACGACTTTGATACCCAGCTTGGTATGCCGGGGGGGGGGGGGACACGATTAAAATATCTTGTCTGATAGGGGGATAAGCCTGTTAAGCACGTATGAATTGCCCAGAATTCGCTGACAACCTCCCCAATTTGCAGCGTCCTGGCCGTTTGAATTGCAGCAGAGCAGGTAAGTTGCTTTGCAGTCTTTGGCGGAGCAAGGCCCCGCAGATTGTACACATCTAAGTGGCAGTGTACAGACCTGTGACGAATGAAAATATCCAGCACATACGTAACACTGGGAGGCAAAGCCTTTTCTACCTGTGTAGGGCTCCAGCTTCACTTCCGTGCCTAACATTTGATTCATTTTGTGAAGTTCCTCGGGATTAGTCCCAAGCTTAAACTGCAAGTAATAAAGGGGGAGAAGGTGTTTGCTCTCTCTCTCCGGGTCAAGCGAACATTACTAAGTACCTGAGAGCCCATTTCTTCTATAATGCCTGCAATGGTCTCCATTTTGGTTGACACTGGCAGCCCCATGATCACAACCTTGACAGCCCTGTCTTCCTTTAAGTCTTGAAGAGTACACCACATCCTTTCAGGTAAGTGGTACACTCTCTAAAGTGATATTGAAATTTAACAATACATTATAAAAATCTGACCTCGAGTTTGCCGGTCTCGCCGTTCAAAGCTTGCAATAATAGTTGGCCAATCAGGCTGTAGGGCGCTGATCAGCAACGGGGGTATAGTCGGAAGAGGTAGGGGGCCCTTTGGGAGTCATTTCGTCCTTTCCGTATCCACTTGCCGGCTGCAAGGTAGATGCATTGCTATTGGCTGTTGAATCAGCTTGCTTTAAAGCTTTTAATTCTTTAGCACTAAGTTTACGCGAAAAACCCTTCATCATCAATTTTTGACCTTTTAGTTATGTTACCTCTAAGGGTTATCTCTTAAGATTTTATACTCTTCTCAGTATTGGAGGCATTAGTTTCTGGCTCAGTGGAATGGATATTGAGATTTTGCACCCATTGGGTTACCTCGTGGGCAGCCGAATCCACGTCAGGGATTTTAGGAGTCTCCGCTAGGTCATTAATATTAAGATTAGGATTATCAGAATGATCAGAGTTACTATTAGCATTGGCATTAACATTATCAACATTATTATTAGTATTCCGGGAGATTTTAGTAGTCTCAGTAACAACAAGGCGAGGGGGAAAAAGAGCAAACTTACCGACTTCTATGCAGTCGGCGAGTGTATTAAGTCGTCCTCCATTTTGCAGCAGAGACTTTTCATTTCCGTAAGGGCAATTTTCTCCTCACGGCTCTTATTATGTCGACATTTTAGAAGTTGTATAAATCCAGTTCAAGAAATTTGACTTTAAGGCTTAGCACTTCCTCGCGGGTAATGTTATCCGATTGCACTGGAGGAGGGTCCGCCTCGTCTGTATCCATTGCTGCCTGCTCCAGCGCTGCCGGGGCTTCGTTCTCTATAGCACTCGCCAAAGACACGTCTGTACAGCTCGGAGTTTGGGCTGCAAATGCTCAACCGCTCAACGAAATAACCAGTCGAAATTATCCAGTTAAAGCTTTAGTCCAGCGAAATCAAATTCAAGATGTGATACCAATCCCAACCGACCTGGTTTTATGTGCTCTAACTCATGCTGCTAGTTTCTGCGATTCTAGCCCTTCGACGGAACTAGCTTCTTTAGATCGTGTGATTTGATGTTGGGATTTGGGTTATCACGTATACGCATCCCTTCAAATTGTGTTTAGAAAACCGAAATTACACACTAGAAAATGTAAACAACATGTGGATCACTCCGGCCGTCCAAATGGTTGATCGAGTCCTTAGGATGAGTCGGACGGGTTGGTTCTTCAACATGTGAATCACCATTCAATTCATACCAAAGTAGGTGCTACGCTCTCCCCAGTTGCAGGGCGCAGAAGCCCAGTGGTTAGCGAGCGGGAATTGCACTCGGTAGGCCCGGGTTCGATTCACGCCATTGCCAAAACTGCCGTCGTGTTCATGCGGAGTACGATCACGTTAAACATGTGGGTCCGTAAGTCCTTCCGAGAGGTTGGTGGTAGGGGGAAGGAGGGTACGGTCCCTGTGAATGCCTCCCCCACTGGGTTCAGGTCTAAATTGGGTGGCACTTCCCGGCCGTCCAAACAGTTGCCTTACACCTTTCTGGTAGGTCGGACGGTCTGGGTCTCAACAACAACAACAAAGTTCGTTCCAGTTACAAAATATCGAAAAATAAGGTATAATTCAATAAAATTTTACTTTTTCATTAGCTTGTTCAACTCGATTAGCTATTACCGCTCTGAAAGCACACCTTACCTACCATACTATCTTAGAAAATTCCAGGAAAGTCTTGCCAAGTATTTCTTTCAGGACTTTTTGGCCGGGGGTGGGGGCGAATGAAACTTTATGGGGGGGGACAAGTTTTCTATTTGTCCAGTATACGTATATCAAAGAGCTGTGTCACATAAATAGAAACTAGGTTAACATAAAATGTCGCAAAGGGGCAATACCTGTCTCCGGGGGCTTCGTTCCCGGGAGGTATGCCTGAAAGAGACACTCTGCTGTGTGTGAACAACATCGTTAGGTTATCATAAAATGTTTCTGAATTTATTTTCATTATTCGATCAAATGTATTTCATTTGTGAAAATACATAACACCTACTGTGCTGTGACCAAGTCACGACCTCCTCTTTCTTTTTTAATTTCTAGATACTTCCTTGAATTCAGCTTATATTTTCTACTTTAGATTGTGTTGTCGGATTTTTTAAGCATAATTTAAACATTCCTGTATTTATTTTTATTTATTTCCTATATTTTTATTTTCTAATAATTTTATATTTTTATTCTTTCTTTCATTTTTATTTTTCTGCCTTGAAATCCTATTCTCGGGGAGGGCGCGCGCGCCCCTTGCGCCCTCCCCCTGGATCCGCCCTTGGTGTAGACACCTATTTTGCATGCGTAGACACCTATCCATGTTGCATGCTATGGGATCATTACTGACTACAAATAATGTGTCTGAATATACAGTGTTGAAGGCATATTTTTGTGAACTTTGGCAGTATGAGTTAGACACGTCAAACCAGGTCGATTGGGGTTGGTATCACATCTTGAGTTTGGTTCTCAGCAAAGTTGAGTGCATCGAGAGTTATTATATATATATATATATATATATATATATATATATATATATATATATATATATATATATATATATATATATATATATATTATATATATATATAATATATAATATATATATACATATATATATATATATATTATATATATATATATATATAATATATAATATATATATATATATATATATAGTATTTGCAGATGATGTCGGAGTATCTAAACATTCCATTGGAGGACTTGATGTAAGCGAAATCGCTGGGTGTGCAACGAATTTGAAAGCTTGGAACTGTAACTCTCTTTTTCATTTCTGAGCTATCTTTGTAGGTAAAATTTATCTAAACTATAAGATAATACTAAGATTCGTCACTTCTGGTTAGAGTGGTAAGGCATTTGAATAATAACCATTCGTCTGTTTATGTATCCCATACATAGAACCACGTGGACACTCGGGACTTTTGGACGCGGGTGGTCCACGTGGAATTCTGGATACGGGTGTGAATGTAACCATCATTACAAGTGACGTATCTCGCCGAATCAGCAGTCAAGTTCTTTATATGGCACCCTCCATCATTCTGCGTACAATTGCTGGAGAAATAGAGAAATATACATTGAAAATGAAAGTTACTATTTCTGTCGATACGAGCCTTTATCATCATGTTGCTTCTATTGAAGATATTTATGACCCGTGTATTCTCGGATTGGACTTTTTAAGAAAACACGAATTTGACCTTGATTTTAAAAACAACGAATTATGGACAGTCATAGAACAGATTCCTTTGTTTGGAACAGAAATGGGAGGCATCCAAGAATGTAACATAGTCACTGCAGAAGATGTTTCGTTGCCTGCACGTAGCTAGTGTTTAGTGAAAGGAATCCGGGAAGGCTCAATCACACGTGAAATGAGTAACTGATTTTCCATTTGCTGACTATAAATATAAAGGAATTCGTGTGGCTGCGGCTCTCGTAGATGTTTCAAAAGACTGCGTACCTATTCGAATCGCAAATACTGGCGACAGGCACAGAATAATTCATAAAGGGGGAGCAGTTATCTTCATCGTATGCGGTAACCAGCGCAATACGTGGTTGTCCGAAAGATAGTAGAAATAGCAGTTCTGAACATCTAAACAGGATTTTATACAATGTAGGTGGACTCAGTGATGCAGAACAGGAGGCATGTAAAAGCCTCATTTCTGAATTCAGTGCAATCTTCTCGATAGCTTCAAAGGACATGGGACGCATCAGAATAAGTAGATATAGAATCAACACCGTCAACCAGTTCCCGATTAAACAAGCTCCTCAAAAACTTCCATTCACTGAGAAAGAAGTAGATAAGCTCTTAAAGGACAGACAGGAAAGTGACGTGATCGAAATATCATCAAGTCCTTGGGTCACATCAATCGTTTTAGTGAAAAAGAAAGATGGTTCTATGAGGTTCTGAATTGACTATAGAAAGCTCAACTCTGTGACAAAGAAAGATAGTTATCCACTGCCAAGGATTGGCGACATTTTAGCTCCTTTCTGGGAGAAAGTGGTTTTCGACTCTAGATCTTAAGCGTGGCTACTGTCAAGTCATCCATCCCGATGATCAAGAAAAAACAATGTTTACCACCGGCCAATGATTCTGGAAGTTTAAAGTGATGCTTTTTGGACTTTGTAATGCACCCTCCAGCATTTGAATGCCTAATGGAGACTATGCTGAAAGGACTCTCCTGTGAATCCTGCCCCGTCTATTTGGACGATATAATTATTGTTGGACATTTATTTCACGAACATCGACAAAACCTTAGGTGAGCAGTTGAAAATTTTAAATACAGTTTGAAAGCCAGATTTTAGCGACCATCCGTCAAGTTATCACCGACCATAGTTAAAATTCACCACCACATCCCTGGAGTTATGGAGAACTTTCTCAAGTCCAAAGAGAAGGCAGAGATTTCAAGTCAATCCTGATCAGCAAATAACGATCTAATGAGAGGCCAGCTTGGCAAGAAATTTCGTGTTTTTTACCTGAAATGAAACGATACAGGGCCCTGTGGGATTCTCTGCACTTGAGGAACGGATTAGTATACCGTATATGAGTATACCTTAAGTGGAAGAGTAATAATGGAAAGAGCGTCATATGACAGTTATTGCTCCCACGTTCTAGAATATCCAGCATACTAAAAGAGATACGTGGCAGCCCTATTGGAGGACATTTTGGCATTAGCAAGACGCTGAACAAAGTTCGTAAACGTTTCTTCTGGTGCAATGCGAAGTCCGATGTGGAACGCTTGTGCAAAGAATGCATTGAATGCGACGCTCAGAAGAGACCGAAGATGAAAGCACGTGGGCCTCTTCAGTGTTACAATGTCGGAGTTCCTTTCGAGAGAATTCCACTTGACATTTTGGGGACATTACCACGGACTTCTGGCAATAAAAAATACATCTTAGTAGTGATGGACTGCTTTACAAAGTGGCCAGACGCATATGCAATCCCTGACCAAAAGTCTACAATCATCAGTGAAGTTCTGACCCGAAACTGGATATGTTGTTACTGGGTTCTCTCGCTTCTCCGTTTCGACTAGAGAACGAAATTTAACTCTGGCATATTCACCGGACTGTGCAAACTATTCGGAATGAACAAAACTCAAAATACTCCTCTTCATCCTCAATCAAACAGGGTGGTAGAGAGATTCAACAGAACGATACTTAATCATCACTCCATATTCGTATCCAGAAAAAGCAAGATTGGGACCGTCACCTATCTTTGTTCATGTTGGCTTGCAGAAGTGCTTTCCTCGACAGGTCACTTTCCATCAAAAATGCTGTTTGGACGGGATCTACGGCTACCGGATGATCTAATGTTTGAAAGACCATGTGATACTCCTTTATTGCCTGATGAATATGTGCAAGATCTGCAGGAACGGTTGGAGGAGGTTCATCGTTCAGCTCGTGAAAGGATCAACATTGCTTCCGAAGGAATGAGCACCCTGAACGATACTCCTCGGCGACAACCAGGATTTTCGCTGAAACTTCTGCACAACTGGGAAAGACCTTACGTCATAATGAAAAGAGTAAACAGTGTAGTTTACCGAAGTCAGAAATGGTCTACAACCAAGCCAAAAGTCGTTCATATTAACAGATTAGCCCCATACTTAGGACCATAGTAGGTTGGTATTGCCTGGGACGTACAGTCGTAAAGAGGGGGCAGTGTTATGACCATGCAAAATGCCTCTTTTGAGAACCAAAATGAAGAAACACCTTTACAAGCAGACATTTCTATTACATCAATGCAGGGTTGCAATATTTGAACTCTCGTGGCAGTGTTGCTAGATTTGGCGACATTTCGAGGGTTCGAGAACTTTCTCAAAATAATGCATATTCTATGACATGCGTGCCCCAGCTGGAAGTTTCTACGGAGAGTATACAAAAGGAGTCATAGCTTAGTTGGAGTGCAGTTGACGTGATACGAGCTACATTGAATTGCGAGATACGTTAATGTTTTTGAGAATAGCATTTGCTGTCTTATGAATGGAGCACTTTAATTGCTGTTTTACTATACCTGACAGTTTGTTCGGTGGTCTAGTGAGACAGTTATCGAGTTATTTACTGCATATTGTTCCTGTTTACACTGTGCTTGTAAATAAACGTGGCAGTTATCAAGAAATGTGAACTCATTCTTGTATCCCGAGAGTACACCCATAAATATAGAGGATACATCGTAACAGTACTAATACATTTGTGTATAGAATTATTATGTAATCATTTTTACATCAACAAATCTGGGCCAACGGCCGTACCGTGCTGAAAACACCGGTTCTCGTTAGATCACCGAAGTCAAGCAGCATCGGGCGCGGATAGTACTTGGTGGGTGACAACCTCGGAACACCGCGTGCTGTTGGCCATCTCGGGTGCGGTATCCCCGTGGTTTGCGCGCTAGATTTGCACGCTACCACAAATGCCGCCGTGTTCATGCGGAGTACGATCACGTTAAACATGTGGGTCCGTAAGTCCTTCCGAGAGGTTGGTGGTAGGGGAAGGAGGGTACGGTCCCTGTGGATGCCTCCCCCACTGGGTTCCGGTCTAAATTGGGTGGCACTTCCCGGCCGTCCATACAGTTACCTTACACCTTTCTGGTAGGTCGGACTGTCTGGGTCTCAACAACAACATCAACAAATCTTACATAATAAAAATAAAGATATTTACGTCTCTTTCTGTGTATGTATGTCGTCTGTAGAGGAAAATCGAAGATTCGGACAGCAGTGAAATTTGCTATAGATGTGCACCAACTCCTCGTATGATGCATCTCGGCGAGATTTTTTTCAAAAATTGAAATTAGTTTAAAGTTATGAACTTTTAAAGCTGAAAATCGTCATTTCCCGCCATCTCGTCAAAACAATTTATCCATCGCAGCTATGCAAGCTTTTCAGACGCAAGTTGTCTGCGACTTTTACCTTAGATTTCTGTCTAGACGACTTTGAGTGCTATTTAATTGGCTATTTTCTAAATTCATGAAATTAAAAGATAAAATTTCATGTTTTGGAATATATAACTATTTCAATATTATAAGTGTTCTCTGAAAATTTGACTTAATCGGATTACTCACAGAGAGAGAGCAATTATTTTCTTTAATTTACTTCTAGAGTAAAGGAACTCTTTATTTCTTCTGAGATTTCAAGTGTTTTCAATTATTTGTGTTTATTTTCAGCAATCCAAAGTCTAACTTCTTGAATATTGGTTTCAAACTCCGCGAATTTAAAAGATATACATATTTTTGTGATATTCTGTCAAGGACTGACGAAATAGATGTTTATGCGCGTGGTACTTACCACATGTCCGATAATGACGCAAAATAATAATAATAAATAAATAAATAAATAATAAAAATCCGCAGTAACTCATAATAAAAGGTAATTAAACACTTTAACGATATGTGGACAAATTTAAAAATTTAACAAAACTTTTTAACACATTTATTCACATTAGATACATAAAATCAAGGAAACAATTATCACATATATACTGAAGGATATTGTTCGACGATAACTCAGTAATGGACTGCATGCATTAACTATTTAATATGATTTATTAGAGTATATACAAATTGTATACACTATTTACAACTTATTTACAATTGATGCAAATAATTAGAGGTATCTGAGGTCCCATCATATTATCCAGGCTTCAGTGCTGGATGGTAAGCCCTCTCTTATCAATATCAAAATCATAGCTGATTAATTCTTGGCGCG
Organism: Amaurobius ferox; assembly: GCA_951213105.1. NCBI lineage: Eukaryota > Metazoa > Arthropoda > Arachnida > Araneae > Amaurobiidae > Amaurobius > Amaurobius ferox. Next base: position 9,167,388 of record OX578133.1, read on the forward strand.
GTAGGCGCAAAACAAACCCGCCAAAAGAGAGTTCGGCCCCAAGGCCGGTTTGCGCGCGGACATCCCGCCCGACCTTGAAATCTTGAATTTTAATATTTAGAAAAAACACAAATTATATTTGAAAATGATATAAATATACATTTGAAAATTAATAACGTTTTGAAACAAAACAACATAAACACTTACATGACATAGTACAAGACTATATTGTAATATAGATATATGATAATAACACATTTTTCAACATTTAAACTAGTGAGATATAATTTGGCTATAATTTGAAATCCTGGGTTAAAGCTATAAACAATATATGCTAAATAAAAAACAGTATAGAAACAACGTACACTAACTTATTTTACAGGTAACACCGCAACCTTAGAAATTGATCTTTTTATAATACCTGTGAGAGTTTTTATTACAAGAACTCTCACTTTACCGTCCTTACCAGGAATTGTATCCTCAATGCGACCCATATGCCATTTGCATGGTGGCAGATTGTCATCTTTTATAATTACAAAATCTCTTTTATTGATGTTTTCCTTTTGGAACATCCACTTTGAGCGTTGTTGGAGATTTGTGAGGTAGTCTCTTTGCCACCTTTTCCAAATGTTCTGGACTAATTTTGAGGTCAGTTGCCAACGGGATAGTCGGTTATCAGGCGCATTATTTAACTCAGGTTCAGGGATGGCATTTAAGGGACGTCCAATTAGAAAATGTCCCGGGGTTAAGGCCTCAAGATCTTTAGGATCTGACGATAAAGGAGAAATTGGCCTGGAGTTAATCACTCCTTCAATTTGGACCATAAATGTTAGGAATTCCTCATAGTTCAATTTCGCATTCCCTACCGATCGTCTTATATAAAATTTGAAAGATTTAACGCCCGCCTCCCACAAGCCTCCGAAATTTGGAGACCGGGGCGGAATAAAATTCCAAGTGATTTGTTCAGAGGACAAATAATTAGCCATACCTTCCTCGGGGTTTCTAACTAAATTGTACAGTTTTCTCAGCTCTGTTTGAGCACCTACAAAATTTGTAGCATTGTCCGTAAATATAACCGAAACCTTTCCTAGCCATAAATCTTTTAAGACTAGCGATAAACGCATTAGAAGTTAAATCTGATACCATCTCTAAGTGTATGGCCTTTGTGGAAAAACATATAAATATGGCCACGTACATTTTCCGCAGGTTTCCTCGTCTTTGACCCGGATATTTAACAAAAAAGGGGCCACAAAATCTATGCCGCTCACATTGAAGGGTGACGTCGGGATTACTCTCTCCGAGGGAAGATTCCCCATTAACTTAGGTTTGGCCTTAAAATACCTGGTACAATCATTTACTACCTTTCTTACTATATCTCTCCTGCCAATAAGCCAAAAGATTTGTCTGATGACATGTAACAAAGTTTGGGGACCTGCATGTAAATTCCTTGTGTGATAGTACTCAAATATCATTCTCGTAAGCTTGTGCCCTTTAGGTAAGATTAATGGGTGTTTTTCTTCAAATTTTAGATTTGAATGGGCTAATCGACCTCCAACTATGAGAAGAGAATTCTCATCGACAAAGGGATTTAAATTTTTTTAACTTACTCGCTACTGGAATGGGAGTGTTATTTTGTAAAGCCTTTATTTCTTTTGAAAACTCCCTTGCTTGAATCTTACTTACCACAAATTTCATAGCCTTTTGACACTCCTCAGATGTCAATGGACCCTTAAGTTTATAGTGAGGAACCTTTACATTTTGACAGAACCTGAAAACAAAAGTGATTACATGAATTAATTTTATATAATTGTTTGTAATATTTAGCAACTCATCCATGAATTCAGGATCAGGAACGACAGTTAATGTTGTTTCTGAAGATTTAAGTTCTTGCACATAAACATTATCACTAGGACACGAAAAGTTACTTGGTACTTGTACCGGACGTTGGAGAAATTCCGGACCATTCCACCAGTCCTTACTCTCTAACAGTTCTCTGACATCAGAACCTCTTGAAAGGATGTCTGCTACATTGTTGTCCGAGGAAACATGTCCCCAGTGGAAACCTTTAGTTAAACGTTGGATATTTGCCACTCGATTACTTACGAAAGTTTTTAACTTATACGGTGGGGTCTGGATCAATGCCAGGGCAATAGTTGAGTCGGACCAAAGAAAAACATTTTTCACTTCTAACTTTAGTGAAGATATGGTTTTTAAGGTTAGTTTAGACAGTAGGAGACAGGAACAAAGTTCTAGTCTTGGGATTGTCACCGTCTTTAAGGGTGCTACTCGAGACTTGCTGCACAAATTGTGGCAACGAATTTGGCCGGATTTAGTGATTGTCTGTATGTACAGAACTGCACCGTAACATAACTTTGAAGAATCCGCAAACCCGTGAATAAACGTTTCTTCAACAACTTCGCTCAAGCAGTATCTTGGAATTTTTAGATTTTCAACGGTAGGAAGAGACAACACAAATTTTGACCATTCCCTTGCCATATCTTTGGGCAATTGATCATTTCAACCAATTTTTTAAAGCCACAAGGCTTGTATAAAGGTTTTAGCTTTTGCTATAACCGGTCCAATCAAACCAAGAGGATCGAAAATTCGGGCTATTTCCGACAAGACTTCCCTCTTCGTGTAAGTAGATTTGGGTCTGATTCTCACCTTGTAGGAGAAACAGTCATCTTCTGGATGCCACTGAATTCCCAACACCTTGACCACATTTGTCTCGGAAGTTGAATGGAAAGGATACTCCTTATCTCCCGAAGGAATATCTACCAACAATTCTGGATGATTTGCAGACCACTTATGCAACTGCATTCCGCCACTTTGCAATAATTGTATTAACTGTGCTTGTAATGCTTTGGTAGCATCCATGCCAGATTTTCCGGATAAGACATCGTCCATATATACATCGGTAAGAAGAACAGGAGCAGCGAGCGGAATTTTCTTTTCTTCGTCGACTGCCAATTGCTGAAGAGTTCGCGTTGCCAAAAAGGGTGCGCACGTTGTGCCGTAGGTAACAGTGTATAGATCATAAATTTTCATGGGACTGTTCTTCTGATCCTTCCACAGAATTCTCTGTAAATGTCTTTGCGACGGATGTATCAGTATTTGTCGATACATCTTGGAAATGTCAGCTATAAAGGAGTATCTATGCTTTCGGAATCTGAGAATTATGGAGAAAAGATCTTCTTGTACTACTCCACCATTCAACAAAATTTCGTTCAGAGATACTCCCGATGTGGTTTTGGCTGAAGCATCAAATAGTCGAGGAATTTTCTGACTTTAAAACGCCATGATGCGGAAAATAATAGGAAATTGCTTTATTTGTATCAATAGAAACTTCCCCCATGTGACGTAATTCCTCATATTCCTTCATAAACTTCAAATATAGATATTTCATATTGGGTTCACGCTCGAAGCGCCTCCAGATTGAATCAAGTCTCTTATTTGCTGATTCCTGTGAATTACCCAAAAGTTTAATATTTTCTTCCTTTAACGGCATTTGTACTGTGTAACGCCCATCCTCTTCTCTTTGGTACGTTCTAATAAAGTGGTCTTCGCAAAAAGCTTCTTCCTCACTGGGTTGTTTCTTTAAATCAGGGCAATTTTCTATTTCCCCAAATCTCCTAACAGTTTCATCTAAATTTCCTTAGTCAAATAACAATGCTCTCTTGGTTGAGCGTTTGGAACTGCCCCCGAGATAATGTAAGCTAATACTGTCTCTTGTAACAACAATACACCATCCTTTGTTTTAATTTTTCCTGATCTTAAAATTTCCAATGAGTAATTGAACCTTGCTTGGTTTAAAGAATTCCGGATTTGCTAATTCAATGAAATCCGGTAATGTAATTCCCGAGATATCTAACTGTGCTGATGGTATAATATCTGTTATTTTGGGCACGACTAGAAACTCCAAACTATGTGTTTATTTCCCTTTAGAATCCGAAATTATTCCTTGAACCCTTGAGTTAATCAATTGTCGAGAACTATTTATTCCATTTATAGCCACACATACTTTTTCTTGTTTCAACATTAAAGCATGAGCACAACTTGACGTCATCAAATTTATGATAATTCCAGAATCGAGAATACATTTAACTTTCATTTTATTTCCTTTTCGATCGGAAATATAAACATTCGCGGTGCTCAATAAGATAGATTTATTTTTTCTGGAAGTGGTAGTTAAAACTTCTTCTGATTGCAACTGCGATTGCGTAACTAGTTCCCCCATTTCTGGTGCCTCTAAGTGTTTGTTTATACATTCCTGGCGTTCGCGATGTAGAAGTGAGCTATGACGTTTACCACATGATAAACAAGAATATTTCGATTTGCATTCCGATGCTCTATGAGAGTAATTAAGACAGTTTATACATAACCCTTTGCTTCTAATAAATTCATATCTTTTCGGAACAGTCATATTTTGGAATGAGGTGCATTTAAAGAGAGAATGATTATCTTTGCACAATAAACAAGCCTTTACGTTTGTATTTGATTTCAGCATCAGATTTCTAGATCGATTACAATTCTTAAATGCATTTATTTTCGAAGGAGCACTCAGAACATTTCGGTTTAAAATTTCTAGGATTTGACTTCTTTTCTCCAAAAATATTATGAAGTCATTGAATTTTGGAATTTCGTTCGAAGCGGTAGTTAGTTCAAATTCTTTCCTTGACTCTCTATCCAATTTAGATAATATTATATTTATCAACATGGAATCAGATAAGTCATTTCTTTCGAAATTTAAGCTCTTTAGGGCTCGTAAATTCTTCTTCAAATTATCAATTAGGAGATCTCTGTCAGTTTCATGAATAATATTCGGATAGTTTATTATTGCTTGAATGTGGGTGTCAATTATTACCCGTTTGTTTTCGTACCTTTCCGCCAAGGCTGCAAAAAGGGATTCGAAACTATCATCGGCAGTTTGTAGTTGCTTTGCATCGCCTATTAAAGTTGCCCGTAAATAAAACAATTTTTGATTGTTATTTAACTGTGGGTTATTTCCTATTCCATTATAGAATTGTGCCTTAAAAGTATTCCACTCTTCATACTTTCCGGAAAATTGCGGCAGAGGAATTTTTGGTACCCACTGAAGAAGTTCTCTTGCTTTCGGTTTCGTGAGTCTCGTCTGATACAGTGACTATACTATTTTTCTGAGATACTTCCATTTCATAGATAAACATTTTTAAGCTTACCTGTAGATCTTCTAAGCGATCATCCAGATCCACTAGCTCAGCTTCAATATTTTCTAAATTTGTTTCTACAGGTAGTCATAGAACTGATTTCGTAATAAATCCAAGTTTGTTTTGCATTCTTGTAATGCTTCATATCGCACATTCAAGTCAATTAATTCAGATTTACTCGTCGGATAATTGTTCACAAATGTTTCAATTCGTGTTACTTTTCCGTTTAAGGAGGATTTTCGTCGGTTTAGGCATGCCGGTATTTGAGACATTATCGCTTCAATAGTGTAATTACCAATTCGTTCTCCGGCTGCTTAAGGACCAGATGTTGGACGATAGCTCAGTAATAGACTTTATACTTTAACTTTTTAATATGATTTATTAGAGTATATACAAATTATATACACTATTTACAACTTATTTTCAAATAATTAGAGGTATCTGAGGTCCCATCATATTATCCAGGCTTCAGTACTGGATGGTATGACCTCTCTTATCAATATCAAAATCATAACTGATTAATTCTTGGCGCGGTAGGCGCAAAACAAACCCGCCAAGAGAAAGTTCGGCGCCAAGGCCGGTTTGCGCGCGGACAGATATATATAGGAATATTAATCAGATACATCTATGCTTATTTTGGGTGTATTATATCCAAGTTGCACAGGGGTGACTCAAAAGAACGGAAAATTTTAAAACGTGTTGTGGCAACTTTGAGAGATAAGTGGCGCTGAATGACATATAAAACCCTGCCAACAACATCTTGCTATTTAGTAATCATGGACTAATGAAATGGTGTGCATCATGTCTTTGCAGAGAATTACTGTGCCTTTGAAAATACCTATGTTGCCATGGCTCTTGCCTATGTTTCATGCTAGAAGACTTTGTAGCGCATGAACTGCCGAATTTTTCATAAATGATTGACAACATATGCTTTCAACAAGACGGAGCCACAGCGCACACAGTACGAATACCGATGACAGTTTTTCCGATCTCCAGTTCTTTTTCTTTGAGTCACCCTGTATAATTGACGTGGTTGCATATACAAAAAAAAAAAAAAAAAATCACGGGAATTATTTTGGTTCAAAACAGATGATCTAGAAATTGAGTAGTCTTATCTGTATCTCCATTAAGTAGCTAGCGCTATTTAGGACCCGGACGGGTCATTTGTTACACACAACTGGCAGTTTCTGTTGCTCCAAGTCCTCTGGACGAGCCGGACGGCCTGGGGCTTTCACACAACTGGCAGTAACTGGGGTGTGGACAAATCCTTCTTAAAAATATGGTATCTTTCTGTAATTGAAAAAATTTTAATTTTTGGGGCGGGCATCTGGGGTGAAAATTTGACGGGGGCTCAGATTAAAAAGCTTTCCTCTCTGCAAAGGATTTTCCTTCTAAAAATTAGCAATGGTTTTCGGACTACTTCAAACATTTCTTTATACTCTATTACTGGTATCCCCCCTATCCACTTTGTTATTAATGCACAATTTAAAAAGTTTTCCTTTTGGAAACACCGTAAAAATCTTTTTTCAAATTCTGCCCTCCCCCCCCCCCCCTTCCCTTTTTGATTTTAATTCTCCCTTTTCCTCCCTTCATCCGTCCCTTCGCTTCGCAAACTTGTCCCCTGGTGACCCTTCATCCTTTTCAGATATAAATATTTACACTGACGGATCTCTCATTGATGATAACATTGGTTTTGCTGCATGTGTTTTTGAACAAAATACTTTAATAGACACTTTCTCCTTTAAGCTCTGCTCTGGGAACACAGTTTTCCAGGCAGAAATTGCTGCCATAGACTTTGCTATCAATTGGGCATCTTCATATAATCAAAAAATTAATATCTTCTCCGACAGTCTTTCTTCCATTTCGGCCTTTAAATCAATCAAAAACAAATCGAATTTTTGATCTAAAATTAAACTTAACGCAAATGTGAACAAGCATCTTTTCAATCTCCGCTGGGTTAAAGCTCATTCAGACATCTCGGGTAACGAGGTCGCTGATCGTTCAGCTAAACTGGCTGCTGTTTCTGGCTCTCCCCTTTCTATTCCTTTTCCTTATTCCCTTTTGAAAAAACATTATCTTTTAGACATTTTAAATAATTGGCAAATTTTTCTAAATAATTACATTTCTCCACGTACTCTCGATCCTGCCAGAATCTCAAATTTTCTCCCTTCTGTTAAAACTAGTTTTCAAATTAAAAACAAACACCTAATATATTTTATTACTGGCCATGGACCATTTTTGGATTATCTCCATTTTTTCAAATTTAAATCTACCTCCTGTTGTACTTGCGGCCTCTACGGAGATGCTGATCACTATGTCTTTTCTTGTCCCCATTCTAAAAATTATCATCTCTCTAAACCTACTTCTTCGAACCTTGCGACCTGGTTCTCGAGTGTCTGTAAAAATTCTTCTTCTGTCGAGAGAATTAAAAACTGTGGTCTCATTGCCAGAGAAATTTCAAATAGTGTTCCTTAATCGGCCTGTGTGCTTGGGGGGTTCTTATTTTCTCTCCCCTTGATCTGTGTTTCTTTTTGATTTTGGGATTTTGCTTTTGTTTTGGTGTTGCCTGCTGGTTTCCGGTGCTTGTATTGTCTCTGTTTTGTCATTGATGCCTTTTTATTGTTGGCATTTGTCTCAATGTATTGTGTTTGATATATCTCTGCTGTGTTCCTTGTTTTGTCCGGTGTTGACTACTTGCACTTGCTGCTGTGATCAAATAACATTTAGACAAAACATGAAGCAAAGCTTTATCCACACTATTTCGCAAAAAAAAAAAAAAAAAAAAAAAAAAAAAAAAAAAAAAAAACACCGAAGCACCACGAAGAGCGTGACTGTTTTTATTAAAATTAAATATGCGTACAGCTCATACACAGGTAATGAAATGATTACAAAATCAAGGCCGCAGGTCCCATTAATGGTTAGAAACTGCACATTGAATTTTCAAATCAGTAATTGGTGAAACCCTTCTTGGCGGCAATGCATGCTTGTATACGTCTAGGTATGGAGTGATAAAGTTTCCTAATATCATCCTGGATACATTCTGCCAAACATTCCTCAATTGTTGCTCCAGATCTGCTACATTTCGGGGTGCCCGAATCTGGTGACCTAGCATGCTCCATACATGCTCGATTGGCGAAAGATCTGGCGACCTTGCTGACCAAGGAACAGTATCAACAGCACAGAGACAGCCCATAGATATGCGAGCCGTATGTGGCGAGGTATTATCTGGTTGGAAAATGGCCCCAGAATGACGTGCCATTAAGAGTAAAGCAAACGGCCACAAGATTTCATCAACATATTGTTGAGCTGTTCAAGTTGTACGCAAGAGGACCAGGGGCGATCTGCTGTCATAAGAGATAACACCCCACACCATCATACCAGGGGTAGTCGCTGTGTGCCTGTGTAAAACAAAGGCTGATTGGGACCGCTGGCTCTGGCTCCTCCACACACGTACCCGATGGTCATCTGCTGAAAGACTGAAGCGTGATTCATCGCAAAACACTGTGCGATGCCAGTCTGCTGGCAGCCATGATGCTCGGTTACGACACCACTCCAAACGACTCTGTCGATGTTGTGGGATTTTGGACAGACGTTTTAAAGGCCGCCGTGAGCGTAACCCCACCTCAGCCAAGCGCCGTGAGATGGTGGATGGTACCACGGGTGGTATGGAAAAGGCTGTAGAACGTTGAATGGCGGACAATGATGCCGTTGGGCCAGTTCGGGCCTGTCTCACAATCATCCGATCTTGCCTCGCATTCGTGCACATCGGCCTTCCAGAGCCTTAATTACACCGATGAGTTCCTTACAGCAACCATTGCTGCCAGCACTTTTGCACAGCAGTGTCCGTTCGGTGTAGGTGGCGGACTATTACTCGGTATGACGAGACAGCTTCACGCATCCCGACTATTCGACCACGTTCGAACTCGTCTAATTGCTTTTAAGGTCTTCGGCAACATCGGAACGGCATCATTGTTTGTGTCTCCACTGAACTGCAACGCCCATAACAAGCAAAAATAAACCGCCCACATTTTTAACCTGTTTTATAGGATGCTAGCTGCGCAGTAGAAACGCGCGTTATGACCGAAGTTAACACTCATTGACCTTGAAAATTTAATCATTTGCATACTTGGTATAAAGAATTGGCATGCGAAATTTCGAGATGATCGGATTATTTTTTAGGGGTGCTTCTTTTTTTGCAAAAAAGTAATAGTTATTGTAAACTGTCCCCTGCTTTATTTGGGGCCCATTTACACATGCCTCGTAATTGATTGTATGGTTGTCCAGACGATGTTTTGTATTTATTTATATCATACGAAGGTTATCCATTTTTATCATGCAATACCTTTATGGGTGGGAGCGCGTATCCTTATTTGTGGCAAAATTTTTTACAAAAGTTTTAATTAAGAACTTTTATCGGAGCATATGTTTCTCAGAACCGTTATAGATAGAGCTTAGATAATGACGTATAGATTTAGCATCAAATTCCGGAGGAGGTGAGAGAGTTCAGTCACTTTCGGTTCTTTTTCCATTTCCAGTTTAAAAAATTTCATTTTTCCTGAAACATATATTTATCAAAATCGGCTGTAGATATAGCTTAGTTGATAAGTGATATGGATTCAACATCAAATTCTGAAGGAGACAGAGGGATTTAATAAAGATTTCCATTTCAGGTTCTTTTTCCTCTTCCAGTTCAAATATTTTCCTTGAAACTTTGATTTTCAGGATTGACTATAGAGATTAGATAATGGCTGATATGGATTTAGCATCAAATTCTAAAAAAAGTAGGAGGCTTGCTAAGGATTTCCACCTCCAGTTCTGGAAATGTCACTTACAGTTAAAAAATTTACATTTCCTTGTAATATCTATGTTTCAGGATCAGCAATAGATAGAACTTAGATGATAACTAAAATGGATTCAACACCAAATTCCGAAAAGGGGTCAAAATTTTTCTTTAAAACATTTATTTTTCAAGATTGGCCATAGATGAGCTTAAATGATGACTGATATGGATTCAGCATCGAATTCTGCATCGGCTAGGGGTTCACTAAGGATTTACCCTTCCGTGTTTTTTTGTATTTTTAGGAGGGAGGTCGAAAATTCTTATCACTATACGAAATAAGTGTGCAAAAGAGTACAAAAATGCTTAATAGTGCCGTCGGCGATTAAGTGTATACCCTACTTACCATCGGCCACTCAAGCAGCTGCTCATCCCCTAGGGTGAGGCAGGTAGCTTGGGTTTTCAACTACTTACCACCATATGAGGGCTTACTTCTTCAAAAATTTCTTGTTTTATTAACACTAAAGTGTTAATAAAACAAGAAATTTATTTTAGTTGACAACATAGTTGAAAAGTGTTTATGACTTTGTTCATTCTGTCTGTCCGTTCGCACTTATCGTGCGAACGGACAGACAGACAGACAGAATGAATGAATGTTTTAGTATGAATAAATGTTTTAGAATGAATGTTTTAGTATGTTGTTGAGACGGTCTGTGGGACATATGGGAATGTAAATGAATAATATCACCCAATTAGTTTTGGATTGAATCCGGGTTGAATAACAGAAATACACTGAACCCAATAGGATCTAATTCTTCAAACATTTTTTAAGCGAATTTAAAATTCGCAAATTGCTTCGAAAATTTTAGGACATATTCAAATTATCCCATAAAACATATAAAAAAAATTTCAGCAAAATATGTTCGGTAGTTTTTTAATAAAATGTAAAATAGTAATTGCACACATATTATATGAAGAGATCACGTGACTACAAAATAAAATATGGCATCCATCTTGTGTCAAAATCGTGATTTTTAAAGTCCTTTTTAATTTATATTTAGTGTTGCATCCGTCCTAAAACCGATTTATTTTTTTTTTCTGTGAATCTATATACTGTGCCAACGTAATTACAAGATTTTTGAGTTTAAATGATCATCAAACTTGGATTATTTCTACAACGAAGCCTAATTTTCACGTATGGAGAATGTAAATACATCAAACTGTTGTATAAGTTGTATAAGAATTGCTGAATTTCTTTAAAGTAAAATTATTTAGCTCTGGAGTCTGTAATATAACTGATATGAATGAAACAGTCATTGATTTTACATAGAAAAACAGACGATTCAGTAGTAATGCCCTTTTCGATGAAGTTTTAAGCATGGAGTTAGAAAGTACTTTTACCTCCATGATTGATGAGGTTACCTCCATGATGATGAGGGCTCTGGCGCCTGTTCGGTGCCATTCACTAACCGCCGGAGCTCAATTGGCGAAGTCTTGCCTATCTAGTCAACACCTGCTATATGCAGGTATAATACGCATAGATTTTGGTTGAGGCTCGCCAACCCCGGAGTAGCCGGAGCTCACTTCAGCAGCTTCATCCCACCAACTACGCAATCGTAATAAGTTCATTGGGGCACCGCCCCATGTTCGCTTAAGCTCTTCAACCCCGAACCTCACTTCGCGAACTTTTCCCCCGAGAGTGTAGACAAATAAAATAATTCCAATTAAACAGTATGAGGGCCTAGATAGCCCATTGATTAAGGTGATGAAATCTCAAATGGTAGATTCGGATTCAATCCCCGACGCCACCCAAAACTATTTCCGTGTCTACGCGGAATCACGTTCAATCACGTTCAATCTACACGTTCAATCTGTATGCCCGAAAATCCACCAGAGAAGTGGTGGGTTAGGGGAAGAATGACACTTCCCTGCGGTTGCCACCCCCATTTGGATCTGATCAAAATTATATGCCACTGTTCCGGCCTTCCAAATAGTTTCCTGACATCTTCGGGTAGGTTGGATGGTTTGAGTGGAAAAAATTAAACAGTCAGTTAGCATGCTAAAAGTTCTAACAACAATAATCAACAATAAGACATATAATTGTTCAGAGCAATAATAAATACATTTTAATCTCGATTGTTCATGACAACACTCGTTGCGAAAAGCTCAGTTTGTAAGAATCAATAATAAGGAATGTCATTGTCCACATTGTCTTAAGTGTACAAACTAAAGTTGGAATCTAATGTTTTTATCTTAGCCGTAACATTTTGCTTTACTAAAACGGGATTTGCTGATTTTTTTCATGATTTTTTAAAAATTCATTCGAAAATTCGGGGTTCTTCCGAACTTTCGATCGCGTTTAAAATCAATGGCGTTCCCGTTTCACGGATCATAATCGTACCAAATTACGTGCGAAATGCTCCATTCGTTTGTGAGATATCGCATCCAAAGACTTACGGACACACACATATCATCTCAAAAAAGCTTGATTCGAGTTCAGGGATGCTTGAAACGTACTCTTCCGACGAAAACTGGCATTCAAATTTTTTGACCTCGTCACAATATTTCCCCCCCACATATAATACTATAATGTAGGGAAAGTAATAACATTAAAATATAAACAATGCTCTTATTTTGACATACAAGAAAATTTCACAAATCAGAACTTGTAATAATCTGCAATCACAAAAAGTGAAAAATATTTAATAATTAAAATATTTCATTTCCTCAAATCCTTAGAAATGAAGGCAAATTTCTGGGCTGTATATATTCTTTAATATATATAATTGGAAAAAGGTCAATTTCACAGAAAAATATATGATTGATCTTTCAGGACACAAAGGGACATCTATTGAATAGCATGAAAACAGTGATTGAACAAGACTATCCGAATTCTTTAATAAATCATTTGCCGTACATATACATATAATATATATATATATATATATATATATATATAGACAAAATTATACATAAAATTATTTTAAATCGTCAGATTTGAAAAAAAACTATAATAATTTAATGAAAATAAAGTTACTTATTGAAAGAATTTATTTTGCTTAAGATACATTTGATAAACCGCAAAATTAAACTTGGTTTTGTTATAGTTAGCGAATATTGTATTTCTTAAATTTTAAAACATGATTTTTCACTAAATTTATGATTTAAACCAATGACTAAACCAATAACAAACATTTTTTTTTTGCTCTCGGATATTTCCCGCATTGATAACATAAGCTATGAATACTTGAAATAAAATATAAATTTTACGAAGTTTGAACAGTTCGATTCAAGTTCAAAACTCAAATTTTAATAGCAAAAACTTTTAGATAAATAACCATGTACAGCATAAAACAACGCAAAAGTGTATCATTTACGATACCCTTAGTCTATGGAGTATAATGTACACTCATTGCCATAAAAATTTGCGCACAAAAAAAGAGTTGTCAGAGTCAAACGAAATTTTATATATGTGAGTGCAACTTTGATATAAGTAAGTGATTACAAAATCAAAGCAAAAGGACCATTTATTACAGGGAAAACTACAAATAAATGGAAGTTCTATGATGGGATGATGGGAGGTTCTATGATGGGAGGTTCTATGATGGATGTTGGGCCATCTCTAGCGTGAATACACGATGCGATACGGGCGGGCATTGAGACATACAGGTCCCGTATGGTGTCCTGCGTCATCTCATTCCACAGTTATTGTAGGCGAGCCTCTACTTCGACCAAACTCGTAGGCTGTCCAACTTGCCGTCCCAAGTGATCCCAGACATGCTCGATTGGTGACAAATCTGGGGATCAGGCAGGCCAGGGAAGGGTGGTAATATGGCGAAGGCATTCCTGTGACACCCTTGCTGTGTGTGGCCGAGCATTGTCCTGTTAAAAATGCCTCCTGGTGCCCTGCCATGAGTGGCAACACATGTGGCTGAAGAATGTCACGAACGTACCGCTGTGCTGTCATGGTTCCGTGGATCAATATTAGAGGTGACCGGGTGTCGCATGTGACGGCACAGCATACCATCATACCATCTGTGGGAGCGGTGTGCCTCTGTAAGGCGAAGGCAGGATTGAGGTATTCACCACGGGGCCTCCACATCAGTATACGGTTGTTATCACCGCCCAAATTGAATCTCGATTCGTCGCTAAAGATGATTTGGTTCCATTCGGTTGCAGTCCAATCCCGTCGAGCGCAACACCACTCCAAACGGAGGCTACTGTGGGTGGGTGTCATTGGCAGCACACGTAATGGGCGCCGCGATACCAAATGTCCTTCAGCCAGACGCCTCGCGATAGTACGGACAGACACAGAGGCCCGTAGTGAAGGTGCTGCCTGTGTCCGGATGGCGGAGAATGATGTGGTTAGCGCTGTGCGTGTGTGTCGGATGATGTGACGATTTTTCTCAGTTATTGATCTGCCGAAGGCGTCCTGAGCCTGGCCGCCGTGTATGCGACCTCTCTCTCGTCCACTAGTCGCAACACCACCTCACAGTAAAGTCAGAACGGCCTAGGTGGCGGGCTACTGACCGAGCTGATAGCCCGCTTCCATAATCCCGATGATTCTTCCCCTCTTGAACTCTGGCAGCTGATCATATTGTCTTCGATGGCAGCGTAACGGCATCCCTAATGAAAAAACGTCCCTCTGCAACAGATTAAGTACAGGCAAAAAGCCTGTGCGTACCTTTTTCTGTGCTAGGGAGAACGAAGTTCACGCCCTCTGGTTGCATTACGCAATGCACAATCCCGCTGTATTTCTAATTATTTGCATATCTGTCTGACACATACCGTCATGCCAAGTTTCGTTACGATCCCACAATTACTTCTTGGTGGGCAAAATTTTATGGCTATGAGTGTATTATTAAAGTATTATTATCATAGAATTCTTTCAAACAGCTGTCATGAAAACATCTGCGCCTACGAAACATTTATCGTGCACTGCTAAAATCTAATGTGAAATTAAAATAATCAAATAATTTCTTTTTAGGACGACTATGTAAATTCACGATAGTTAAGAAAACGTTACAGTTACATAGTTTCTAACATCTTTTTATTGTTACATACTTAAAAATAACCTTTAAAACGCATAAGCATTTCAAAAAATGTATTTTATATCATGATTTTAATATTGAAAAGTTACAGGATGTGTCTGTTTTCTTTTTATAAATATTGTTTCAGTGTAAGAATGCAATAATTGTGACGAAGTTTGCAAAAGTTACTAACTTTAAAAAAATACAAATTTGCGGAAATTATCTTCAATGTCGGACAAGATCAAAACTTAATATTGATTAAAAATATAAGTATACAAACTATTTAAAATATCAAACAATAACTTACCTTAAAATTTTGGAATAAATCCTTATAAGCATAAATATTAATGGCGTCGACTTACCATACGAAAGGATTTACTGCACATGTTCCAGAAGCAACATCTCCAACTGGCTAGAGTTGCTCCAACTATTGGTTTATAATATCGTTTGTTTTCGGTATGGTTAAAATCCGAATTTTTATTTACACGAATGTATGACACATCTGTGTTTATGGAGACTTTTAGTATTAACATTTTATGGTGCAATTTCTAAAAATTCTGTGGATGTTTTGGGGAAAGCTTGAGCAGTAATTTTTAACAGATGGTGTCCAATATTGGACTCCAGGTGGAGTCCAATATGTATTATATTGGAGTGTATATGTAGTATTTAGGTTGAATCACTCTCTCGTTTGGCCCAATTTATGTCAATGTTTTCTAGAGGAATCAAGACACAATTGCTGCTATAAATCAAGCCCCAATATCCAAGCGCAAGATTTACATAAGAACAATAATTTGTATACTATTGGTGTACGTGATGTGAAAGTAAACAATTTTAAGAAAATTTTGAAAGTATATCCATTTAAATAAATTTTAAATATTTACATTTATATTTGCAGGTTGACTTAGCTGACATTCATGAATGGTATCACATGAAATATGATGTTGACTTGAGCGAAGCAATATACGCTGATACAAGTGGGGATTATCGTAAAATTTTACTGCAACTTTTGAACCCATAACAGAATCTCATTATAAAGTTGATCCCATATTTGCATTCAATCTTTCATTCATCTACAAAAGTTACGAACACAATATATAATACAAAAAGATGCAAATGATGAAAGAGACGTTAATTTAGCAGTGGCGTGCAGTGAGTTGAAGCAGGAGAAGCAGTGATTTACTCAAAAAAAATTATATATATATTAATTATAGCTTAATTTTAAATTAATTTAGCGTTTGGATTCCCTTTTAAGTTATAGAAAGGATGTTTTAAATGAGGAGTGGGAGACAGCAAATGAGGAAAATCTTGAGTAATGGCTGACATTAAAGTCAGGTCAGAAAACATCAGTTTCTTCTTCTCCGATTAGCCATTGGCGCATGGAGTAGCTAAATCCTACTTGTCATTCTCAAACCCATGTTTATAAGGTTAAAATTACCATTTAAAGGTTTCCATTATCATAAACTGATATGGAGTCTGCAAAATATTAAAACCTCCTTGATTGCAACTGGAACAGGGATCCTTTTCTCTCTGGCTGTTAATTTTAATACCATGACAAGTACGAGAAACTAGGCCGTAAGTTTTTTTAGTGAAGCTCGCTTCCTTTGCATAACCCCACAGCATGCCACTGCAGTTTAAGTCCATTGTGGAGTCATCACTCAAAAGAGCAATGATATATTAATTTTAGTTTCTTTAAACTGTAATTATTTCTTTTTATTACACTGGTCTACAAGTAAAATTCATCAAGCAAACTGATGTGTAATTTTGGGTATATTCAGACTCCCGATTTCAAATCTGCTATTAGTTTTTCCCCAGCACGTCTAGTTTTTGTGATGAGGGGGGGGGGGGGGGGGAGAGTATCATACAAATTAAAATACATGAAAATGAAAATACAAAATGAAAAAAATTAATATAATCTCATAAAAATGTAATTAAAATGTTAGTATTTAGGCATTTATTTCAAAAATTGCAAGCACAAAATTTTAAAACAATTTTCCCAAAACTATCACTAATATAAAAAAGTTAAAGTCTATATAAAAATGATGTAAATGAGGCCGTGTCGAAATATCCACGGGAGGGGAGGTTATCTCAGGCATGACTACATTTTTTTTATTCTGGCTCTGCACATATGATGTCACGGGAATAGCAAACTCGCGCATTTTGTTCTCTGGCCCTCTGAAGAGACCGAGAATCTCTTCGAACGTTACAGAGGAAAGTCTGCACAGAACGATTGAAAGTATCTGAACAGGTTGTTTACGTCTAGATACTGCCACTTTAAAGTTAACAAGCAGTTTTTAATTGTAATAATGGGAAAACTTGCTGTGGTTTGACAACTCTCCTGGTTCGCCACGGATCAGGAGCGACGTCACGAATAACGAAATGCTACTCTCGGCGACGTCAGGCTGACAACTTTTTGATTGATTGCCGGGCTCAAAACCCAACCCTATATTAAAGAACCTCGGAAATACTGAGAACTTAACCATAATTTTAATTTAAAAATCTGCATTGGATGTATCCCATGCTACCATTTTGTAAAGTGTCTGGGCGTCACTTTGGATGTCCAGATGATTCACACAAAGCATATTTATTTATTTATTTATTTATTTACAAAGACTGCAAGCAACAGGACGTAGTCCCAGTTACAGCATGCAGGAGCAAAACTCATTCAAAATACCATGACATACATAAAAAAAAGTTAAAATACATTAAAAAGTTAAAACATTAAAATTAAAAAACACTTCACAAGAATACATGTAATAAAACACAAGATGTTCACAACAAATGCTCTTTAAAATCCTTCTCAGAAGAATAAAAAATATCAAGACAATCAGGGAAACCATTGTATAATTTCGAAAAGCAATTTATAGCACAATTATTGCCAATACTCGACCCAAACTTCCTAATGGCAAATAAATTCAAGCTTCTAGTTCTATACTGTGGGACATGAAAACCAATCCCACCCAAGACATGGGAACAGTCAACCCGGCCACGAAACAAACCCCTGAAAAAAGAACACAGAATAAAATCCCTTCTTCTCTGTAAGCTTACAACACCAAACAAACCACGCAAAAAAGCAGAAGACAATGCATAACAACTAATGCCAGTTTTCCTATAAAAAAGATATCTCAAGAAACTATTCTGGATGACCTCAATCCTTCTAGAGTGAACGGCCTGAAAAGGCCTCCAAACCACAGACGCATACTCCAGCCCAGACCTGACCAAGGCATTGAAAAGAACTATTCTGGAATCCTCATTTACAAAATCATGCGTAATCCTCCTGATGTAGCCTAGATTTCTGTATGATTTAGCACAAATATATTCTATCAAAGCTTACTGCAGTTAAAAATCCTATGCCGCCCTCCGTCCCCTTTATCGGTAGCAAAGCCCACCTTTCCATCTCCCAACAAGCTTATTGTTTACAACCAAATTATTGCACCGCCATTTTTGTATATCCCTCCTGCCTTCGATTGAAAACCCATATTGAGAAATTGCAAGGTTTTCAAAACAATGTTTTACGATGCATCGTGATTTGGGAATACTCCTCGATATGTACAAAACGGAGTCATTCACCATGACCTCAAAGTCTCTGGCGTTGCAGAGCAGTTTAGGCGAAACACTAAAAATTTATACCAAATGAATTCCAGCAGACCTTGTTTGAGAGACGTGAACCACAGCAATAATCACCATACTTTCCTACCTTAGGAAGCGACGGCCAAGATATCTTCTGGTTGGTCCACACGGACCCAATTGAAAGTAGTCGCGGTTCACGATCCCCCAACCGGGAGTAACTTAGAATTTGGTCCGAATGATGACGATAGATGGTGCTGCTAGTTCACTTTGGTTAAAAAGCAGACTCAGAATGTCATTCGCTTCCCATCCACTGAGATGGCAAGATCGCTATTTTTAGCTCGCGTATTTGTCGTCATCCGTTTTTCAATCCAAGTAATTTTTTTTTTCGCAACCCAGTCTACGCAACTCACCCGAAGGTTTAGAGCCGGAAAAACATGGGCCGGAAAGATTTCCCAACACGAGGGAGGTCCCAAGAAAGCCAGACCCGCCAAAAAAGGAGGAAGATCAACAAAGACCACACAGAAGTGGTTGATTTAAGTCCACCAGTAATGCAAAACCCTAATGAAATGAGTTTACAATTACCCAAATAAAAAGTGTGGTCACTAAGAGACGGGAAAAAATAACACATATTCAATAACTACAGGTCCATCCACGTATTTACGTTTTCCTTACTTTAATTATTCTTAACTGTTATTTAATTTACCTGTTCTTGCATTTCTGCCCTCAGCACACCCTCTTTTTACTACTTCCAGCAGTGAGACATCCAAGACAAACATATGCATCATTTTGCTGTTTTCAACCTGAATCAAAGCCTAGCACTCTTCGTTTTGGACTGCGCATGCAAACCTACAACTATGCAAATGCTATTCGTATGGACATATTGCTATATTCAGAGGTGGGGATGAGTGTCGACAACACTGGAGGTCTGAAATATATCGTCTTGGATTGGCTGTCTCCTTTATTTAGAGATAAAATAGAGTCATAATGAGGCGAAAGTGTATTAATGACTCAAGCAAGTTCTGTTATGTTTGTGAATCTTTCACAACAAAATCGCAACAACGTGCAACCACTACAGATCTAAAGAAACTATATTTGTTATGCTTTGGATGTCTCTTAGGTGACCAAAATAAAAACTTCACACCTTACGTTATATGTACATGGCTTACATGACTGGTCAAAAAGCAATGCCATTTGCAGTTCGCATGGACCATGATATGGCGAGAGTCATGTCAAATTAGACAAAAGATTGTTATTTTTGCTGTATCAATGTTTTTGGCTTTTCGCAAAAAAAATAATAAGCATAAAATTGTTTTTCCAAGCTTAAACTCAGCAATGAGACCAGTCCCTCATGATAACACTTTATTAGTTCCAGCCCTTCCAGAGAATAGTCCAGCATTTTCAGAAGAAATAGGGTGTGACAATGGCTTTACACTGGAGAAGGCACAACATTCTCATTATAAGGACTATGTACACTCACGGACAATGAAAGTTGCGCACCAAGAAGGAAGCATAGGATGGACCTGAAATTTCATTGATGGAAGGATACAGATGAATGATATACATGATCACAAAAACAGCGCAATAAAACACGTACAGAGGGAGCTGCGGTACATAGTCCGGTCATCCTCAATAGCGCGTCGCACCACCTCGTGCTGCGATACAAGCAGCAATACGGTCAGGCATGGTGTCGAACAGACGCCTGATGTTGTCCTGCGGTAGACGAGTCCACACCTGTTGGACGTTATGTTCCAAATCCCGAAGATTGGCAACGAGGCAGCTGGTGTCTCAACTGGTCCCACACATGCTCGATAGGGGACAGGTTTGGGGAGCGGACATGCCATGGAAGTGTCTGGACATGACTCAGGCAGGCCAGAGCGACCCGAGCTGTGTTTGGCCGGGCATTATCCTGCTAGAATTGCGCACCTGGAATCTCAGCAACGAATGAGAGCACATGGGGTCGTAGAATCTCATCCACGTACCGCTGGTCCGTTAATGTTCCAAGTATCACTACTAGAGCGAATCGGCTGTGGTAGGTTATGGCTCCCCATGATGCCTACAGTGGGGCTGATGTAGCGCTCGATAACGAGGTTGTGGCGTTGTGCAGGGGACCTTCACACCCGGACACGCTGATCATCGGTCCCCTAAACAAAGCGGCACTCATCGTTAAAAACCGCACATCGCCAAACAGTGGCGTTCCACGTTGCTCTGGCCCGGCACCACGCAACCGGAACCATCGATGTTCCCGTGTTAACAGCAGCACACGTAAGGGACGCTGGGATCGCAGATTCGCTTCTTTCAGGCGTCTAGATATGGTTCGTGGGCACACAGAAACCGTTACGTGCGCCTGTATCGCGGATCAGGTCGCCGTAAGTTCTATACATGTCTGCCGCATGATCATTCGATCCTCTCTACTTGTGGTATGTCTGGTCCGTCCAGGGTCTGTTCTACGTATCTGGGTGGCGTTTCGTGACCAGTGCTCCCAACACCGTCGGACGCTATAGTCCAAACGATCCACGTGACGGACTATCCAGCGCGCTGACCACCCTGCGGTTTTCAGCCCGATGATCAGGCCTCTCTCGAAGTCCGTCGGTTGCGTATATCGACATTTCTGGCATCTACCCCCATTCTTTGCACTCCGTACTCGTGCTTGCGTCGGCCGAAACTACTGGCATTGATGGGTCGTCGACTACACGCCGATTTATAAGGCTGCTGGCTCATGCTTGCAGCTTCACTCACGGGTGTACGGTCATGCCCAATCACACCAGACTGGGATCATTTGCATAGCAGCCCGCTCTCTATCTATTTACATCATTTCGCGGTTGCACCACGTTTTCTTCTTGGTGCAACTTTCATTGTCCGTGAGTGTATTTGAGGAAAACGATAACGAACCAAAAACTTCACTGAACAGGGCTTCAATTATCGTATTCGTGATCTTTTTAAATGTCCTTGGTATGCAAGGAGGCTTTACTAATTTCTGCTGCTTTTTATGTGAAGAGTGGCTCCTGGTATGCTTTGGAGTACGCAAGGTGGTTTTACGAAGTTCTGATGCTTTTTATGCCAATAGGATAGTCCCTGCACTTCTGAGCATTTTAAGAGGCGAAACTGGAAATCCAAAGAAAACATATGAACCTGGGGAAAAAAGTGTTTAAAACATCCCACTAGTTGATCCAACTAAGATATTGCTTCCACCATTTTATATAAAATTTTGATTGATAAAGAACATACTAAAAGCTATGGCTAAAACAAATTTGAAAGGATTCGAATACTTTTGCAAGAAATTTTCAAGGCAAGTCCTTCCTTTCTAAGTTCTACAAAACTAAAGGAAGGAATCTTTGTTGGAACTGTGAAAGATGAAAAAATTTTGGAACCCTGACAGAAAAACACGAGCAGCTTGGAAAAGCTTCACTTCGATTTACCAAAATCTCTTAGGCAACAAAAAAGCGCCTGATTATAAACATAGTGTTCAAAAATTGTTAGATGCGCATACCTGGAAATTGAATGTCGAATGTTCTTAAAGGTACATTTTTTACATTCTCATATAAATCTCTTTCCCGAAACTATACGAGCAACTATACGTTCCAAAATCTACATGAAATTAAACTGATTTTCGTAATCAACAACTAAAACGTATATAAAAAGTGTATTTTTACTTCTGACGATTAAATCATATTTTTACTATTTGTAAACCAGTGTTATTAGCATTATTTTGAACCAGTTTTGAATAGCAATTGTGTTTGTATTAAAATACATAATTCTTTCGTAAAATTATCTTCTGCAATATCAATTTTTCAGATTAATTTCGCTGAAATACTCTTTTCGGAGTTTAAAAAGTACAAAGGATGTCAATGCTTTATTTTCATATTATGGCTATGCTATGGGTTTCCCTATTTCAAAACCAATTAACTTAATGCTCTCGAATATATTGCATTTGAATACTGCACTTTCCCGCCTTCACTAATTAGTTAGAACCTTTCTATTTGGAGGGGGGGGGGAATCCCAAATGATAAGATAATGCCGTTTGAAAATGGGTGTTTAATCCAAAAATAATGTTTATAAATATTGTTGTATATCAGAGGTTCCTTTTGGAAATCCCGTTGTGAAGTCTGTGGATCTGAGGGTGATAAATTGAGCTTGTAAAAAGGGAAATATATTGCATCTTGCATGCTTAACTGTAAGCAGGACAATAGGCAAGTTGCATATTAAGTCGATTATATCAATCCCACAGTCCTGAAGTATAAAATTTCTATTTATAAAAGCAATAGAAATATAACTTTTCTTATACTTGATACTATAGGGCAATCAAATGAAATAATGTAAAACTAAGTTTCAAGTGCATTCTAAATCAGTGAAACTAAAATAAATTAAATTTAAGTAAGCGTACCAGTAAATTGACATTCAAATTGAATTCAAAGATTTGAAATCTCTGCCGAATATTTTATTA
The DNA here is from genome assembly GCA_951213105.1 of Amaurobius ferox. Taxonomy (NCBI): domain Eukaryota; kingdom Metazoa; phylum Arthropoda; class Arachnida; order Araneae; family Amaurobiidae; genus Amaurobius; species Amaurobius ferox. The sequence goes on from OX578133.1 coordinate 9,190,368, forward strand.
TGATATATTGGGCGTTTTTATTTTTAATATTCAATATATTGGGAAAACGCAATCTGAGCATGGGTGTCAATACAATTACCTGTGTATAACGTCAAGCTCTTCAAATATCGATAACATATTCTTTCCCACATGAAAGAGCAAAATTTATATTTACGAGGCTGACTCTAATATAAAGCAATATAGGGGAAGCCACTCTAAGAAAAAATTAAATTTTAAAAATACGAATCAATTGAAATAATACTATTAACCAATTTTATGATTTATGTAGATTTATGTTTCGGCATGAATTTAATTCTTTATTGGTAATTCGTCTTATATGAAGTAAATTAATATTGCCCTATCAGATAGTCATTTTACCCAACATGGGAGGGTAAAGTGACCATTAAACACTTAAAAGTATAAAAAATGTAGTAAATAAGAGGCATAAATGCTGCTCATTATAAGTATACAAGCAGTACAATCTTCTTATTTTTAAATACACTGTTTAAAATATATATTATGCACTCATAAAAAAAATTAAGCTACAGTTGCGAAACTCGGCATATAAATGATCAAACTGACAGCGCCAATGATTTTATAGAGTTCATGCAATGCGTATGAGAATGGCGCATCGTGCAGCATTTAAACGACAGATATTCTCACCCACTGACAATTGAAACTGAATTTTCTACTCTGCTACTGCAAGTTGTGAACAACGATGCCTTTGAGACGTATTCGACGGCACTACGAACAATTTAGAGAAAGGTCGCTGCATAGGCCTAAAGGAAGCTGGTTAGTCCAACAGACGTACCGGTCACCATCTTGGGCTGAGCGATATGGTAGTTGTTCGGTGTTGGCAACAATGGATCACAGAAGACACATGTAACCATTGCAGAGGCTCAGGATGCCCCAGATAGACAACTCCTCCAGAGGATAATGCAGTCAGGAGAGGAGATACGGCCACACCCAATGGCAGTCATTCGAAGGCATTTGCCATCCTCCATGTATCCTATATCAAAGCATATTATTCGGAAACGACTATGAGAAGGTGGGATTAAGTGTCGACGTCCGTTAAGGTGTCTACTACTGATTCCTCAACATAGGCAGAGCCGTCTAGATTACCAGCGGATAATTAACAACTCCGACGTCAGATATTTTTGGGACCAATAGAAGGTCCGGAGAACTGCCCTTGTGTAGGGAGTTTAATTTACTATCTCGGTATCATTCATTTGTTGTTAAAATTACTATCCCATTAATTTGTTCAATCAAGTAAATAATTAGTATTATTAGATAGTTTAGAATATTAAATTAGGTTAATTAGAAAATAGAATTCTTCTAGAATTCCAGCTGATGTTTGATGGGAACAGTCGATGATTGCAATGGCAGAAGGAAAATTTAATTTCTATAGTGGTGTTGTTTCTATAGTGGTTTCTGTTGTGAATTTGTCAAACTATTTTATTTTGGACCGTCTTGCATTCTAAAATATCAGTATTTTGTTAATGGGAATGTTAGTAAAAACATTTATATATATATTTTTTATTTAAAAAAATGGAAACATTCAAAATTTAAATTTATAATGTTTTAGTTATTGTTACATATTTTAATTAATTGTAAAATAAAATTATTTTAAAAAGTAAAAAATTATTTAAAAATAATTTTTGAAATACAGAACTCTTTTAACTGATTATAAATAGTTTAAAAGAATCCAACATAGAATTTGTAAGTAACATAATTTTTACATTTGATATTTTCCTTAATTACAAATAATTCAGACATTTTAAATTATTAGGCTTAAATGATTTAATATATACCCAAATAGTTTTGAAACTCATGAACATTTTTTGTTATCTCCATATCATGAGCATTTTGCAAATGATTGCAAAAAATCATCTGACTAAACTTTAATCTTCCAATGTTTCCTTTGCAAACAAAATTACCAGATTTATCATCAGTAACTGCTAAACATTTTTTTCTTTTGTCTATAAAAGGTTGAACTAAAAGAAAATGTATTTTCACACTTGCACATTTTTGAAAACTTTTTGCTTTTTCGCCTGTTTTTTGCACGTGAAGCTTTTGATCCATTTCCATCATCGTTATGCAGATATTTGTTAATACAGATACTCAACAAAACTTAAACTTTCCACTAGATATAAAGTTCCTATCTAGATAAACAACGTGTACGCTACATCATTCCCATCATCGTCAGCAATGGTTCTTGTTCTTCACTCGTCAAATCGGAGTGCAGCATTTTGTTAATTATCCGCTCATACGTGTTGGATTGGTACTGAGCGCGGTCAGCTTGGACATTGTCCAATTGGAGGCATGTTATCTTTAGAAACGAATCCCGCTTCTCTCTCAGTGATGACCGCAGCATACGTGTGTGGAGGAGGATCAGCCAGCGTTCCGATTTGTTGTCGAGCAGCAGACGGCCATCACACGTGGTGTGACAGTCTGGGGAACTATCTCGTGGGACAGCCAATCACCTCTAGTTATGCTGCAAGCCAATCTGACGACTAGCTTGTACATTGTCGATTGTTCTGCCTATGCCCTCAAGCCTTCCTGGTTCCATTTACCAACAAGGCAACATTCAACTACATACTGCACGACTTTCTCAACAATGTCTTCGAGGACATAATATCTTCCCATGGCCATCCAAGTCCCCATACCTATCACCAATAGAACACGTCTGTGACATGGTGGGATGAAAATTGCATCCTTCTCAAAATACCACTGAATTAGCAGGCAAGATGCATCATTTGCGTCAGAATCCTCCGTAGAGTGACATGAACATCTTAATTGATGCTATGCCGCACCGAATATCGACTTGCATAGCTGCCAGGGGAGGATTTACCACGAAAAGAAAAAATGGATAACGTTAAACGTTGATACTAGAAATTTAAGAAAAAACAATACTTAGAAGAAATTTGATAAAAACGAAACTTAGAAAAAATTTACAAAAATTAAAAGGAAATTTAGGAACTTTTCGACCAGTCGTTCGTTCTCTGAAGATCCCTATGTGAAAACAACCGTTTGAGCAACAGCTGATCCGTAGTAATTCGAACATGGTTCTACGCCCGCTTGCTTCGCTCGCTAAAAAAACATCACAGAATCCGGCCCCGATGGCTGTCGGAGGTCGCACGTAGCAATAGATGTTCCGTGGCTCATAGAGTTATGTAGCAATTCGAACATGGATCTACGCCCGCTAAAAAAACATCACAGAATCCGGCCCCGCTGGCTGTCGGAGGTAACACGTAGCAACAGATGTTCCGTGGCTCATAGAGTGATGTAGCAATTCGAACATGGATCTACGCTCGCTAAAAAAACATCACAGAATCCGGTCCTGCTGGCTGTCGGAGGTCGCACGTAGCAACAGATGTTCCGTGGCTCATAGAGTGATGTAGCAATTCGAACATGGATCTATTATATATTATCGGAAAATGAAGTTGTTATCAATTTTTTTTTGCACTCAGGTTTTCGCCCGTTCGCTGTTTTGTCCGTTCGAGGTTTCGTCCGTTCGCTGTTTTGTCCGCGCGGTTTTGTCACTTCGCGATTTTGATCGGACACGTAATAATATATCATATTCTTTTTGCCACCATTTCTTAATAAAACTTTTTTCAATTTCCAAATTCTAATTATTCACATATCTTCTAAATCGATACATAAAGACAGAGTTTCGCAGCCGTAGCTCTATTTCTTATGGATGCGCATATATTTTTGCAACAGAGTGTATAAAGATGGCACTTATGTTAACTGACTAAATAAAGTAAATGTAAATTTAAGCATAAAAATAAAATAGCAACAATGTAGTAATTGTTTCGTTGAAGCAATGAGCCATATTCATCATCGTAATATTCATTCATTTTGTTGGAAACATTGCCTACCTAGAAGCCATTGCGACTAGAAGCCACTAAATCTATGATTATTGCCATTGTTCTAAAACTTCATTTCTGTAGAATAAAATTCTATAGAATAAAATGTTATCTTTCTATAATTACTGATTAAAAACTAATAAAGTTGATAGCTAAAAAATAATAAACATACAAAATCACACTTGCCTTACATTAAAGGAACACGTTTTACATGTACCACTTTATTAAACGTATCTACGTGGTTTACAGTAATCCAAAATCTTAACCTCAGACAAACTGGGCTACCTAGAGAGCTTTGATAGAGAGAGGGGCAGCTTTTAAATGGCTGAAGTACTTTTTCGTCCGTCGCAGGTCATATTTTATTTGAGGTCCATAGCAATAACATTGAAAGAGTTGACATCGTCTCTCTAATAGAATTGATAATTCTTCAAATTAAAGGCATGTAGCTATTTTTAATTACTGATGTAGTATTTAGAAATCTTTGAATATTTATGTTAGATCAATTTTAATTTCTTATAACTATTATAAAATCAGAAAAATAATATTAAAATCAGAAAGTCTCGTGCTTGGTACGATTTGGCTTGCGCTTGGCGACATAAACAATTGACAGGTAGCGGCAATATAATTTTTAGTTTCAAATATGTCGGCAAAGTTTAATGTTACGAAAAAATCGCTGAAAATATGATATCCAAATTGTGTGAATTAAAATATCAAGATATAATTAATAGAATGTAGTTATTTTTTAAAATATGCGAGGTAAACGTTTTGCTTTTCATTTTCTCTCGACTCTTTCCATTTCTTTTGCTAAACGCAACGTTCTCATACCAGAATACATTTTCAATATTTTAATTTGTTTATTTTTCACAAGCAAAAATTTTAAAAATATGTATTGCTGGCCCAAATGATCATAATTGCAGCATGTTACCCTTAATTTTAAAGGGCTTGAAAAATATTTTAGTTGATACCAAATTTGACAACATACCTCCTCGAGGGAGAAGCCTGCATCCCCCCCCCCCCCCAAAGAGCCTAATGACGTTACGAACACAAACATTGTATCGCAGCTATTTTTCACTACAATGATTGAAACTGTTATGTTTCGCAATCATTGAGACATAATTTATACATTTTATGCATAATTATGTCAATGTTTAGTCTTATACTGCCATGTTAAGAAAATATCAAATTTCGATGTTTTCGCTCGAATTTCAAAAAATTTAATCTAGTTCTAGATTTTTCGTTAACAAAGCCGAATAAAGTTTCGTGAAAATCCATTGATATTTATGGCATGGCAGCTATCCTGCACTCAAGAAATCGATCACAGACGGGCATCACTCTAAAAATAGTCAAAACGTGTTCAAAAGGTCCTATAACATATATTGGCATCAAAATCTCGAAATCGAAAATTTTCTTGAGAACAATACTTCATGTACTACATTTAATAGTATGGGAAAATAAAAATGGTAAGCCCAAAATGGTATGTTAATTCACCAATTAGAGTCTGAAAACGTTTATTTTTACAAGTCTAAGTGAATTATAGAAGATAATGTATGTAGTTATACGTCACTTAAGTTCAGATATTTCTGTATTTAAAGCCAAATCTTATGTTAGATCCCAATATTTGTAATTTCAAGTGTAGAACAAAATGCATATTTTAATTGCTTAATCCTATGCAGTTTATTATAACAAGAATATTTAAAAAGTAATCCGTGAAATATATAAACAAATTATACTAAACTTCTTGCAGTCACTAATATTTCATATTATAGTGTCCCTAGTTTCTATTTAATGAATTTATTAAATTGTAAAGAAACATTGTGAATTTCAAATTGATTCAAGTTCTACAGATTTATAATAAACTATTATAAATCTATGTATAACTCGATACTCTACTGATTTACAATGGAATTGTAAATTAATAAATGCATTTAAATTCTGTTAACAAAAATAATTATATGTAATACAATTATCAATACGTAAGATTAAATTTATATTCATTTGAAATAAAGCAAGCATGGTACAAAACAATAAAAAACAATGAAAAAATTAACAAGATAAAATTTACAAAACAATAAAAAAATTAACTGGAGTGTGCCTTAACTCGACTTACTCACACCAGAATCCATTTTTAAGTAGCTTCTCTTTCTGTGCTAATTTTGCAAAAAAAAATTTGAAAAATCTGTATCGTTGGTCCAAATAATCCCAATTATAGCATGTAGCATGTTACTTTTCATTTTAAAAGACTTCAAAACTCTTTCGATTAATACTAAATTTGGTAATGTACTCTTGCAGGCGTAAATATCCCCCCCACACACACACACACCTAAGGGGGGTCAATGACGTCACGAACATAAAAATATTGTATTATTTTTCACTACAATGATTGAAACTGTTAAATCTCGTGATCATTGAGCCATAAATAGCCCCTTTTATGCATAATTATGTCAAATTTTGTTTTATGCCGCCAAGTTAAGGAAATATAAAATTTCGAATAAATTTTGAAAATTTAGCTTGAATTTAAAAATATTCTATCTAGTTCTAGATTTTTCGATAGCAAATACAGATATAAAGTTTCATGAAAATCCATTAATATTTGTGGCAGCTATCGTTTAGACAAGAAATCGACCAAATAGGCGGACATCGCTCTAAAAACAGACAAAATATGTTCATGTTGTCCTAAAACATATATTGGCATCAAAATCTCGAAAGCGAAAATTTTCGTGAAAACAATACTTTATACTATATTCAGTAGTATGAGCAAGCAAAAATGCAGTTTTGTAGCCCCTGCACATTTTAAACACAGAATAGGAAAGGCAGTTGCTTAAAATTTACTAATAAGGCCGATTAACAGTGCAATCTTGGGCATATCTGTCTAAAAATATGACAATATTGTATCAGGGCCCCAAAATTGGAAGGCGAAGATTTAAATTCTATGAAGATCTCGAACTTTAAAAAGTTTTAAAAACAACTGAAAATATCAATGATGTGCAAGAAACTTGTCAGAATTGATCGATACACAATAGTGCTCAGGATCTCAGAAGTGAAGCCGACGATCATATGAGTAGTTACAATGCCGGATTTTCCTTTCGAACTTTATACAATTAATCAGCCAATGGAAGGGAAATACGACCTCAAATGCAACCATTGCCGACGCTAATGACGACCTCCGGGAAAATATAATATAGGCAAATCTTCCCCTTATTTTATTTGTTTTAAATATTTATTTACTAGTGACTCGTTTTAGATAAAATTTAAAAGTATTTAGTAGGGCACTCCATATCCATCTAGGCCGTTGATGAATATACTGTCCTTATTACCACCTGCGAACGACGTATATAAGAATCAATTATTCTTTAATTAATAATAATACTTATATAGTGTAGAAAAAAGGATAAATACTACATTATATCTAGCTTTTGTTTTGTAATTTATAATCTCTTCCTACTACTAATAGTATAAAACACTGAAAAAAGAAAGAATTAAGAAACCCCTTTTCCGCATTGTTTCATCGTTGTATCCCTGGCTCGTGACATCTTTCAAAAAAATTTTCAATGAACTTTTATATCGCCAAGCAGCCGAATTTCCACTGATGTGGCTACCATACTTTAAGGTTTCTTTCGAACTTTGGACGAAACTTCGTGAAGACACATGCGCAATTCTTGCTTTCGAGCCGTATGTAGCCTCTCACCCTATCAACAAAGAATATCAAGACCCTACCTCATTTTCGACAGGTAGCAACACGTTGAAGATAAAAAAATAGCACATGGCCACTTAACCCTTCTCTATGGTTCTCTCAGATATGATTGATGCATTTCATATATTTTTTTTTATATATAAAGGAATGTCGTTTGAATTATCGAAAAATGAAATTTATACAAGGAAGCTGCATCTTAGAAAGTCCAGAGTTGTCAACCTTCCACACACACACACAATTATCATTTTAAATGTAGTTACTCTATACCATTTATGCGGTTGATAATCAATTTTATATTACGTCACTTTTATATACAAAATGTCACACCACCTAATCTGTACCATAATGAAAGTGAAAACCCAATTGTAATATAAGTGGCTTGCATGCTTTTTGCTCATGTCAACAATTTTTAAGGCCTTTATATTGTTATTGATGAATTGTTTCTGCTGATGATAACCATTTTATGTCCTTTATATTATGGATAACTATTTTATCTATTGTTGATGATGAATCATATTTTTGTGTTCATGTTTATTTGTTGTATAGCAATAAATATATGAAGTTGTACGTTTGATATGAAATAAAAATTATTAGATATTTTAATTATTTGTGACTTTATGTCTGTAGATTCACACTTATCCGTCACTTACGGGAACGGTCTCTCGCAGGACAAACAAATGATTTGATAAATGAATATCATCGTCGAAATATTAATAAAATTAAAATATATTTAATGGATGTGTAAAATAGAGTACCTATGAAAATGCGAAAAAAAAAAAAATCACGATTTTATATACAAAATGTAAAAACCTTTTAAATTGTGAGGAATACAATTTAACGATAATTGCTTTCGAGAATATAAAATGTCAAAAATTTAACTCAAACACTAAAGAAACTTATTAATTCACAGTAGTATCTCAATATTGGCCCAATATGGTATACCTTGAAGTTTCATTAGTGATATTTCCAATGTAACCAATATTAGCCCCATGATATATATCTCGGGGTTTCTGGAGACGCTAATATTGAAAAAAAAATAGGTTATTACTTTCTTAAAATATATACGAAATATAATAGTATGTGTTTATGCCCCAGAAGAACCCTAAAAAAATTATTTTTTAAATATTTGGAGATCATAAAACTAAAATAAATATTGAAAACAAGATTCGGTGTAGCAAAGGGGTACACCCAAAGAAGTTTGATAATTATGAATTTCCAAATAGATAAGATGTCCAAAATTTCGATCAACTTTAAGGAATACATTCAAAGAAATAAAGGTCCCGGACCTCCAAAATATTTACACATGTACACTCCAAATAGCCAAAGATCCTAAGGCTGATATTCATCTATATAAATAAAATTGAAAATCTGTCTGTCTGTCTGTCTGTTTGTCCCATCATCACGGGAGAACGGCTGAACCGAATTTGATGAAATTTTGTGGGTAGCCTAGAAATAGCCCCACTTAAAATTTAGTCTATAGTTGGAATTTCTACGACCAGTGGTTCTCGAGATATTAGTAAAAAACCAAACTTTCGTTTGTCTCATCATCACGAGAGAACGGCTGAACCGAATTTAATCAAATTTTGTGGGTAGCCTTGAAATAGCCCCCCATAAATTTTGCCCAAGTTTCAAGTTTCTAAGACCAGGGGTTGTCGAGATATTATTGAAAAACGGAACTTTTTTTATAGGAGTTCTACTCTCCAACTCCGTGGTTTATCCAAACGGAAAGGATAAAAATCGTTTGTTTAAAGCGTCAAAGGCAATTAAAACTTTATTTTTGAGTTTGATGCAGGATTTTTGCATTAAATAGTCACTATCTGAAAGCATGAATTGTTTGAAACATGAATTTAAATGGAAAAATCTACCTCCATGTTTTTACATGTATTAACCTCCATGTATTTCACAAGCTTTTAAACAACGATTAGAAGTATAAAGAAATTAAAATGGTTATTTAATTTCGCATTTTATGAGGAAGATTCTATCTTATATCATGCTGCTCGGCAAAGGAATGGAATTAAATGTGTTTGTTAATGATTATTATTATTTTTTCTATTTGTATAATAAATAAATGGATGTAAAAATATATTTTATAAATGAACGGTTTGATTGTTCTTTTAATTATATATATTGCGGACTGCGTACATTATTTTTATTTATTTTAGCAAAGAGGTTTCAAGCTCATATATTGTGTTTAGCTAATAAACTCATAATAAATGAACGGTTTGATTGTTCTTTTAATTATATATATTGCGAACTGCGCACATCACACTTTTATTTATTTTAGCAAAGAGGTTTCAAAGCTCATATATTGTGTTTAGCTAATAAACTCATATATTGTGTTTACCCAATAAATTCATTTAGCCGATTGTTGAAGCAGAAAAAGAGTAGAACGGATGTATGTATCTTCTAATACAATTTTAGTGTTTTCATTTAGTATATATACAGACGGGATATGGATATTTTATTCTTCAAATCTGCAAATTTAAAGCTACGAATTTAGCGGAATATCTCTAAATAACTTGGTAACTTTTCTGAAACTTTACCAAATTAGAGGAAATATCTCCAAATTGATAAAAATGACCCAAATCAATGAAATTAAATTTGTTTTTTTAGAATAGAGTACTGAAATGATGTTTCTGTAGCATTTGTCGGTCAGTCCATCCATCCTACTTAGTAACACATTTAACTAATTTTTTTAATATCACTAAATTGATAAAAATATTTGTAAATCCATAAAAATATCATGGAGACGAAAATGTCGCCAAACCTTCCATGGAGATCACATTATTCAAACGACATGATTTCCATCAATTTATTTGAAGCAGATGATATCATGTCGCTTAGCAACGGATCCAATGTGTTATGTGTCATACGATTTTTATTAAATCTAATAAAAATATGTATATAAAATAAATTTCATTGACATTGCATTTTTGACTGGATAATATCAATTACGGTCTTCAGGTTTAAACATCATTATTATTGATATTTCGGGGACAGTTGATTCAGGAATTATTGATATTTTCAAATTATTATGCTATTGTTTCATTATGACGAAAATTGTTGAAACTCATATATAGTACGTTGTACAAGTAATCTTCTACAAATACACGGGTATATCTTCTAATCTACGAGAATATAAGTAGTACAGGCATATTGGCAAAATTTTTATATATATTGGCATATATTGGAATCAATTACGACCTTCTGGTATTAAGATTACGGGGATTTTTGATACTTTCAATTTATTACGTCAACTTTTTTATTTTGGTAAATATTTTTAAGACTCATATTACAATATGTTTAAGCTTCTACTAACACACTGGCATATTTTCTAATTTGCGACAATATAAGTAGTACGTGGTTGCATATATTGATTCAATTTTTTTTTTTGTGTGTGTGTGAATTTGTTTACAAAAGGGGTCAAGATATTTTATTCTTCAGATTTGCCCGTGAAGATAATTTTGCATAGTGAGAACAGATATTCTTAAACTTCTCTTTATGAGCAATAAATTTAATATTTTATCAGAATTTGCACATGATTGCGAATTATAAGTTTTTTTATATTATATACTCCGTACGAAGGACGGGTATGCTGCTAGTATCTAATAAAATCCAATATGTTTAAATAGTGTATCCAAAAAATAGCAGATCCCGCATCTCTATAAATATTTGAAACCCGAAGTCTTGATCAAGACAGGCATTAGAGCAAGGCAAGTATCTTCGAACAGTCTTGGGACTCCAGCTCTCAAAGGCCTCAACTAAATAACACTTGAACGTGATATTTTTTTAAAAATTTGACATCGAAAATTCGGAAACAATGTAATGACATGCCATCCCCCCCCCCCTAAATTTTGAAAAAAGAAAACCATAATCGTCTATTCAGAATGAATGATTAAATGTGTACATAACTTTGAGAAAAGATCGGACAGTATCTCATCAACCTTCGAGTCGTTAGGGCAGACTATAAAGTACTGCAGTGAAATTAACTTAAAAAAACAAGAAGTAAACAAAGCAAGATGGGTTTTTTCCTGAAAGCAAGTCAAAAACATGAATATGACTGTATTGAAATTAGCACTAGGGAAGCTGGGTGTGGTGCTCTCACTACAAAAGATATACCTTATGACAGGAATTTAACAAATTGGAGAATTTTCTTCTGAAAAATACACAGAAGAAGAGGAGTATGTCAAAAAATGTGTGAATGCTACAAAGTCTGCAAGAATTGAATAGTCTGAATTGAATAACAGTGACTCTGTAAAACGGCTCTACTGTTGCAAGGGTAATTTGCGATAGCTTATAGTACAACAGGGAACACAGCAGAGTTTTTTTTTGTCTAATGGCCGGGTGTTTTTGAATTATAACATTCCCCTATAACTGCTGAGGCGTGAACCATTTTGCCGTCATACAACGTTCTTCCGATTCATCACAGCTATCGGATCACATTGCGCCTTTTAGCCACCCAATTTATACTGCAAGGGAGGTTAGGGAGACATCCACAAGGACTATACCCACCTTTCCATTCAACCAACCTCATGAAAAGCTTTTCGGACCCACAGATTTAATGTGTCCGTACTCCGCATAGACATGGGGATAGTTTAGATGGCTCTAGGAATCGAACTCGGGTCTTCTAAGTGCCAGTGGTTAAAATCCCATGCCTTGACCACTGGGCTATCCTGCCCTGGAGCACAGCAGGTGTGATGATACGATTTCTCCAGACTCAAACAACAGATTTTCTCCTATACATGTCAGAAGATGATTGGCAAATGATGAATAGTCACCATTCAACCACAAAACTATGTGGTTTTGTTTTCATTGTTAAGAAACAAAATGGTATATCATTTTTACAAATAAGAGATTCAAAAGACAAGAAATTTGAAGTAATTATTTCTTCATGAGTTGAATACTGGCTATTTATAAAACTATCAAGCTTGGCGTGAACTAGTGCTTATCTAAAAAAAAATGATAAGAAGAACAATATTAGGGACATCTCGCAACGCCTAATTACTTCATTACTTTATTGTTTGGATGCTTGACGTTCCTGGCATGCAAAACTTGTCATTTCGTCGTACAAATGAAAAATTATGCCTTGCTTAAAATGGAACTTTTTAAAGTTTTTATATCTAGTCTTTTTTTAACGCTTTACAACATAGTTGAAACGTGTTTATGACTTTGTTCATTCTGTCTGTCTGTTCGTTAGCACGATAACTGCCATAAAAATGACTTTATCAAAATGAAATTTTAGTGTGTTGTTCAGACGGTCTGTGGGACCTATGGGAATATAAATGAATAATAACACCCAATTAGTTTTGGACTGAACCCGGGTTGAAAAAATGAAATACACTGAATCCTATGGGGCCTAATGTTTCAAACATTTTTTAAACGAATTTAAAATTCACAAATTGCATCGAAAGTTTTAGGAAATATTCAAATTATTCGATAAAAATATGAAAAAAATTTCAGCAAAATATATTCGGTAGTTTTTAAAATAAAAATTAAAATAGTAATTACACCCATATTATATGAAGAGATCACGTGACCCACTACAAAATAAAATATGACATTCATCTTGTGTCAAAATTGTGATTTTTAAAGTTCTTTTTAATTTATATGTAGTGTTGCATCCGTCTTAAAACCGCTTAATTTTTTTTTTCTGTGCATCTATATACTGTACCAACGCAATTACAAGATTTTTGAGTTTAAATGATCATTACACTTGGATTATTTCTACAACGAAGCCTAATTTTTACTTATGGAGAATGTAAATACTAAAAGATGTAGGATGAGTTGTATAAGAATTGCTGCATTTCTTTAACGCAAAATATGAATAAACCATTCATTGATTTTACATAAAGAAGCAGACAATTTTTTCGATTTAAGCATAGAGTTAAATTACTTGTACCTCTATGGTTTTAAGTTTTTAAATAAAATAAATTATTGTAGTATTGTGATGAATGAAAGGAATGGAAAAAAGTTTATGTATGAAAAGCTGCTTTCACTCTAAATTCGGTCTTTTTCGTGCTATAGCTTGGGTGTGAGTATACTAAGTTTTAGTAGACCACGTCGGGCAAAGCAATTACGATGGATGAGCAAAGAACTATTTCAAGTGTGGATGAACTTTTCATTTCGCCAGTGGAAGCAGAAGGATTTCAGAAATGGAAGAAGTATTATATCAAACAGAGTGAACTGACGCCGGAACAGGTAGCGGAGAAGCCAGTAGCTTTGGACGTGCAAAAACTGAAACATTATAGAGGAACCAGTGGATGGGATCGCCTAATGAAGAAGCATGCAATAGATAGCAACCAGATTACAGTTGACCTGGATAACATAAAGATCAAGGAAGCTGAGAAGGAAAACAAGACGGATTGGGCCCAGCTAATGGAGGACCAGGACCGGGATAAAGACCTTAAGGACTCTGAGGAGGATGGATCGCAAATAGCAACCGTCTACGAAGCAGCATACATCAGAAATTTGGGATGCACGTGCGACCAATTGAAGAAAGATTCTATGGAGTGGAAAATATACAGCCATTTCAAGATCTATGACTAGATCATCGCCAGACTCGAGGAGGAACTGGAAGAGGAAGGCATCGACTTCGAGCCAGCCAAGATGTTGAAGAAAATCCTAACAGACACCATTTCAGATTCCAATTTGCTAGCCGAGCACCCTAACCATAACACCCTTGTCAATAGGACTACTTATAATTTGGTGTACGAATTGTACAAGGATAGGATGACCAAACCAGTAGATGTTCTCTACTTAAACTACAAACACGCGATGTTTGACAAACTAGAGGGCTTTACAAGCCGGCCCAAAAGTAAGAAGCTCAAAACTTCAAACACCCCTAAACCCGTTGAGGAAATCCCAACCAAAAATAAATTTAATAACCTAAACGTCGAGGAAGTCGAAACGACTGATGCGCCCCCCTCCCCCCCTAAGGAAAAAGTCTCGTCCTTCTATGTGGATTCCGCAAGCAATTGGGGAGCCCTCATAGAGGACTTAAACAAAACTCTTAAATGCAAAATTCAGTGTCTTCTCATGGGGAGAGTGATCAGAATCACTTCTGGGTCCGCTGAGGACTTCAGGAATGTGCAAGCTCACTTAACCCGTGAGAAGATTCCTTTCAGTTCCATCAATCTCAAAACTGATAGGCCGAGGAAAATTGTACTAAAAGGTTTGCCCATTAATACTAACGCTGAGGATATTAAAACCGCTCTTGCTGCTGAAGGCTTCAAATTAATCAGAGTAACCCAGCTTAGAAACAGGCGTGACAGGACTCCCCTTCCTATCTTCTTGGTCGGTCTTGAGCCGGCGCACAGTGGTGCCAAATGAGGAATTTGCGGAAAAAACCTCACAACTTATGCATCTCTTAATATTTTCGCATACTTTTTGCACAAGTAGATAAGTTAAAAGTAAGATTTTATATGCATGGTAATATTAAAATCAGTGGCCGTCCCAGATTTTTTTCGGGGGGAGATATGAAGGTATACGTATACCCTTCACCTTTTTTTTTAATTTTGAAGATAAAATTATAAAAGTTTTTTTATAAATGCACTAACACCCCACGACATACTTTCTGGTTGAATTTTGTTTCGGCTTACTGTCATTCTTTAATTAGCACATTAATTAGCTGTTAGTTAAAAAAATTAATAGAAAATGTACGGAAATATGCCCTTATTTTGGCACGATTGTTGAAACAATACATCATAGAAAATACAAATTTTAATGTAGGTGTTAAATCCCAGTGTACTACATTGCCACATTTTTTAGCTTTAATAATCACTTTAAATTTCGTAAATTGATATAAATGAACCAAAGTCATGTTTCGTGTTGCACAATATGCGTCAAAATCACGTTCTTCAGAAATCGACTTTAAAGTCCAAGTGGAAGATTAAATCACTAATACCTTAACTCATAAAAATAGCTGTATTTAAAAAAGTTAATGGAATTTTAAAAAAATGAGGATATCTACAGAAAGACAAGAATTTGGGCAATAATATAAGCCAATAAAATAGAAATTTCAATTTTGAGAGATTTTCAAGTTTTCAAGAGTATGCGTATACCTTTCTCTCTCTCTTATATAACATGTTTATCTAAATAATTGTGTTACCAAACGTTATTTTCTAAATTTGGGGGTGGGGATATATTCCCCAATTTTCCCCGAGATCGCCCTTGATTAAAATTATTTGTATATAATGAAAAAAATTAGAAAGAAAACAAATGCTTTAATTATAAATCTCTGTTTATTGTTATCGTGCATTTTTTCGAAACATGTTTGATGACCATTTAATAATACATAATTTTGCATTTTGAACTATGCCTTTCAAGTATCTAACTTAAATATTATTATAACTAAAGTACCTGAAGTACTATTTTTAGAATTTATGCATAAATGAATATACATACTATTTTAATAATTTTTTTGATTCTTCGATAAGTGGCAGTGATTCAGTTTTCGGTTCTGGCCTTATGTGACTGATGTATGGATCTGATGATGTTAAAATCATATGAAACACGTCTTCATTTGTTGCCAAACGAGAGCATTTCCTGCTGTGCTAAATCCGATAATACTTGTAATCTTTATTTCTACTCTCCTGTGCTTCTGAGAGTGAACCTATAGGCAAAGTAGCACACTCTATTATTTCCTTTCCGTGCATAAGACTTTTATGGACAGTTGCTGGCATGTTATACCAGGGGTACAACGAAATCGCTAAATTAGTTTCTCGAGCATATATTCCAAATTTGTCTCCATCAATCTGAAAATTATTGCAAATCGTTTCTAAGAAAACAGCCAATCTTTTTATTAATGTTTCGTCAACTTTCGTTATTTCGGCCGTTATAGTGGGGTTCCCAAAAAAAATTCTATAAGTATAGAATTCAATAGTATAGAATTCAATATGTCTTGTTTTGGGAAAAGTTTAAAAGTTGTAAAATATGTCTTCGATGTTTTAAAAGTAGTAATAAAATATGTATCATGAAAATCAATGTCGCTGGATCAATTGGAAGTACGAACGATACTTATGCAGGGTTGAGCAGGACCTTCAGAAAAAGTATGAAATATGCCGAAACAGCGAAGGTTGCAAAAAGTTGCAGCTGATTTTCACAGAACAGTTGCATAATAGTATCTGCTTTCGAAATAACTCATCCAGAGCGTGTAGGAACGTGTAGCTTTTTTTATAGGCTTAAAGAAATGAAAGAAAAAAAAATTATATATCTATATTTTACGCTTTATAGTATGATTTTGGCTATGTTTTTACGAAATGTATTTATATCAGAAATAAGCTGAGGTTACATATATTGAAAATACGTGAGACATATAATTATAAATATCCACAAAAATTTTGGAAAAAATATTGAAATTTTAGTTAGAAAAAACAAGATTTCAATTAGAATGTGGAAGTCTTGTTTAAGATCAGTTTTTCCTTCTAGTTATACTGAATAAAATACATTTATTTACATGGCAAGATACTTCGGTTCCTTGCCTATCAAAAAATAGTAGTTGGTATCGAAAAATATTATTTTCGGGTTTTTTTCCGCCACGACACCAGTGTGCGGCGGAGGATTTATGATGTAAAATCCCTGCTATCCATGCAAATTAAGGTTCAGCTATTCAAAGCGCGTAGTCATAAAATGTGCTACAATTGTCAGCTCTGGAATCATCATTCCGACAAATTAACCCCCCCCCCCCCCCCCCCCCGCTGCCTAAAATGTGGCGAGGGACATCCCACGAGAGATTGTTTAAAAACGCGTGATACCCCGGCGAAATGCGCCAACTGTTTAGGATCACACCCTGCCAACTTCAGGCACTGTCCACAAAACACCTGGAACCGTAAAAAGTTCCAGGAGGCCAAAAAAGTCCAACAGCAAGCTATTAAAACCATCCCCCTCCCTAACCTTGGTGAGGAACCCACCCCCCCTCCCTTCAAACAACATCTCCCCTGTACAGGAAGTGCTGGCAAGTGCCGAGTGATGAGAAAAAATCACTCTTTTAGAGTGATTTTTTTTTGTCATTTCACTCGTAAAAAGGATGCATATTTCACCTGAAAGAAAGAATGAAATATTTCATTCCTTTTTCAAGAGTTATTTGCAATCGATCTTCACATCACTCCTTTATACCCCGTTCGCACTACCGATGTTAAATCGACTTAACCAAACGTAATCATTAAGTCGACTTAATAATTACAATTTTGATCGTTATACTGAGACATAAATTGGAATAATGGAGTCGTGCTAGAAATGTTTCAAATATAATGCTGACCCTTATTTACATTTTATTTAAATATTTTCCTAAAGCGGCATAGAATGAAACTTTCAATTTACGTTCACAGCTAGGGTTGCTGTGCTACTGGCCTTACGCCAATATTGCCAAGCATTGGCTGCATAAATGGCCGAATGTTCACCTGAAACTGTAAATTGTATTACCACATAAACGGGCAAATTATTGAATAAAATGTGAAAAAATTGGATAGTAGCGTACCGTGTGTGTGTGTGGGGGGGGGGGGGGGGGGACGTACACAAAATGAAAGAAAAAACGAACATAGATTAAACATTAATAATTAGTAAATGAGTGTATGAATAATTTCACTCATTTACTGCAAGTATGGGTATTGTAAACTATTATTATTATTATTATTTATTTTAGCACGTCCATAACGGTAAAGTTAGAAAGTGGTTTGCTGTGAATATTGAATAATGGGCAGCGGCAGCAGAAAATAATCTGGAGTCTCTGGACGCAAACGGAGAAAAAGTGCTGCAATAGAAATCAGGAAATCCAGTCAATTAATGACAAAGTTCCTTAAGAAGCAAAAAGAGAATGGCCTAAACACAGTTAGAATGCTTGGAGCTGATACCGAATCGGATGAATTTACTAAAGCGAACACTATGGAGCCTGTAGAAGTCTCTGAGGTAGCTATAAATGCTATGCCAATTCTTCCTGCTGAAAGTGCTGAAGCGTCAGTGGAAATATTGGAAAGGGTTCAGACTTTGAATCCTACTGTTATCGAATAATGATATAGGCTTACTGGACTTTCATTCTGACTTGAGTGGACCCATTATAACACATGAACTTAGAACTGATACAATGGGATCGGCAGTATTCCAAAATGCAGATGGTCCATTTTCTGCAACTGGTGGTCGCTCTATGACTAAGAAATGGTTTAACCGAGAGCTTTCTGATGGGAAGAAGGTGAACCGAACCTAGTTACTTCTTACACCTCAAAAGGGAGCAGCATACTACTTTTCTTGCCTTTTATTCTCACGTGCTTCTGAGAACCACAAATCAAAACTTAAACTTGGTTGTGGAATCCAAAATTGGAAGAAATTGAATGAAAGAATCCCCGAACATGAAAATGAAACATATCGGGTGTCTTTCAGTACGGAGTCTCCAGACTGAAAAAGCAATTAATCAAACACTCCTCAACAAAATCCAATCGGAACGGGAAAAATGGCGAGGAATATTGAAGCGAATCATTGACTGCATCAAATATTTGGCATCACAAAAACTTGCCTTGCGCGGGCATCGAGAACAACTACCCTCAATTTCAAATCCTGGAAACTTTTTGGCGCTGATCAAGTTGCTGGCGCAATATGATCCATTGCTAGATCGCCATCTGACCTATATCAAAGATAATCCTGACTCACCCTCTTAGTTACCACCAAGAATACAGAATGAGTTTATTAGTCTTTTAGCTCAAGATACTCGGAACTCAATTCTGCAAAAAATTCGGAGG
This sequence comes from Amaurobius ferox, assembly GCA_951213105.1. Classification (NCBI taxonomy): domain Eukaryota; kingdom Metazoa; phylum Arthropoda; class Arachnida; order Araneae; family Amaurobiidae; genus Amaurobius; species Amaurobius ferox. The sequence continues at coordinate 9,209,633 of OX578133.1, forward strand.
AGCAAATATTTTGGGATTTTGTTTGACTCTACCCCGGATGCTGCATACCATGAGCAGATGTCTCAGGTTATTCGATATGTCGACATTGACTTTGAAGAAAGAACTGCTGCGGTCAAAGTAGCATTCATTGACTACATCAAAATTAACGAGAAAAATGCTGCTGCGATTGAGAAAGTAATTCTAGCCAAATTAAAATCGGATGAGCTAGCTGCCTCTGTCTGACTGCCGCTCTCAATGCTACGACAATGCAGCTGCGATGTCCGGTCATTTATCTGTGCAGCAAAGAATTTTGAATCGGAATCCCAAAGCTTTGTTTTGAATTGTGACAACCACAGCCTGAATTTGGTCGGAATACATGCTGCTGGAAATGAATTTGTGGCTGTCACATTTTTTGGAACTGTTGAGGCATTAAATGTATTCTCCTCTCAGCCAATAATTCGGTGGCAGCTGATATCTGATGTTGGTGTGCCTGTCAAAAGAGAGTCTGAAACTCGTTGGAGTGCCCGGGAAGCAGCTGTTACAGTTCTCCATAAGAATCTGGAGAAGATCGTGAATGTGCTGGAGAGGACGTGTTTTCCCAGGTAACACACATACGGTATTATAACCGTTGATAAACCGTTTATACGTTATATTTTCGTATGTGTTATACGATAAACGGTAATACATCGGTTATAATACCGTTATGAGTAAACGGTATATAAAAATACCGTATATCATACGTATGAATTACCGTGTATGAACATACCGTATGTAGAAATACCGTTTTAAATACGTATGTATTACTGTTTATTTTACATTAAAATAACCGTTTTTATTACGTTAAAAATACCAATTTATCATACGTAAAAATAACCATTAACGCTCCCCTTTCGCTCAAATCCTCTTTCAGCTTTGTTCTCGAACCCTTTTCCCAAAGGCATTTTTATGTATTACCGTTTAAAATACATTATAAATACCGTTTATCATACGTTATAAATACCGTTTATATTACATTAAAATTACCATTTTTCATACGTAAAAATAACCATTAACGCTCCCCCTTGCTCAAATCCTCTTTCAGCTTTGTTCTCGAACCCTTTTCCCCAAGGCATTTTCATGTATCCCTTCTTGTTTATCTTCACCCTCCCAAGTTCTAACCCCGCCGTGACGTCACGCAGTTCTGGAAGCTTCCAGAACGGACTCATTTCTACCTCAGGGGACGAAGCCATAAGCTTTGTGCATCTGGCAACACTGAGTGCAGTAATCATTCTTTACGTTTCCCGCCATGGTTTGTAGCACAGTGCAGAAAGGTTTGTATCTTGAACTTTATTTTCCCGTTTTAGGTTAGTGTTAGGTTAACATGTTGCTTAATTTATATAACTTATTTAATTATATTTAGCTTTAACTTTTATTTTATTTTATATATCTTCCTAGCTTTGTTGTATGTATGCACATATTGCTTTAAAAGCAAACGGGAAAAGTGCATGTTTTCAGCATCGTGGTATGATGTGCATCCATGCTCGCATTTAATACTATCTAAGCGGAGATTAAATGAAAACGTGGTCCGAGATTGCATTTGTTGTCATGCATGCATGTTTATTTCAAATATTGTAAAATCAGAAATTATTCTTTTACATGTTTTTATGTATTTTAAACTTAAAGATGGTATAACTTAAATTTTAAACTTAACTTAGATTTTAAACTTAAAGATGGTAATAGGCTGCAACCTGAAAATGCAGAACGCTTAATTTTCCTGTACCGTAACTTACCTCTAACTTTGATTACAAAGAATAATTAGTTTGTTTTTAAACAATATTTCATATGGTGTAAAACTTAAGAAATTAAAATACTGCCAAATTGAATATTCATCCAAGGGTCATTCCGTGTCAAATCAACCAATGATCTGAACCTTGACATCATGGAAAATGATAATTTTTGGTACAATAGTAGTACCAGTGAAGCTGACAAAAACTGTAAATATTAGATTTTTTGGGCTCTTAGTTTTCAGTTATTGACTTTCTTAAAAGCGAAATTTGGCAAAAAAAAAAAAAAGTATTTGACCTAGAGATCTCAAATTGGTGTCATTTTTTTTTTCTTTTAATGGGTCTTAATTTGATATGACTATGCTATTCTCTAAAAACAATTTCTCTTTTAGTTTGTAATTATTTTAGAAACTCCAATTTTAAAAAAGAGTTAAATACCATAATCATGTTGTATATCAAATTAAGGTCCATCGAAAACAAAAGACTGCACTAATTTGAACTCTCTTGGTCAAATAGTTTTTGATCTACCACTGTTTAAAGATTTCAAAACTTTACCAGATTTGGCTTTTTTAAAAAAGTGAATAACTGAAAATCTAAAAGCGCAAAAAATATGAAATTTTACGGTGTTTTTAAACTTTACTGGTACTATCACTGTACCAAAAATGATCGATTTTTTAGATATCAAGGTTCAAACCATTAAGTGATTTGACACAAAATGACATACATTTAGTACATAACTCATTAGCCAGTTTTTTCATACATTCAGCCCACATATGTTCTCAATTTTTACAATTTGCTACACACTTAATATTCAGGATGGCCACTCAACCGGGAAAAGTCAGGGAATTTTGTGAAAATTCTGTTTTTTTTTTTTTTTTTTTAAAATACTAGTTGTCCTTATAAAAACAGGACTGCCCAGTTTGTATGCCATTTTCGAAAAATTTCGCCAAGTATTATGCTGTACTCGTAACTTCTAAATAAAGGCTGCCATGTGTCCATTTGATTCCGTATAAAAACAAAAATGCAGAGTTTGTGCTCCATTTTGGACAACTGTTGCCAAGAATATTATATACATTTTACAATATTTTTTCTATTTTAATGACATTCTTTTGACATTGCTGAATTGACATTAATTATTCAATGGCTGTAGCTTGTTACAGTGTAGTTTTTGCATATCTTTAATGTCTGTCATTGTGAACAATTTGCAATGCCCATATTTAAGGACATCAGTTTAGACTATTTCTTTTTATTTCTTCAGTGAAAAAAAACATTAAATTCTTTTAAATATTTCAGTAGTTCAATTTTGCTGCATTTACATGTATTTTTTATTAAAAATGTCAAAATTTATTTGTAAAAACAAAAAATGTGTATTTTTTTCTCCTGATTTAATATAACTTTTTTTTTAATAGTGGAGTAATTGTTAAGATTCTTTAATCAAATTTGTAACTAAATAGGGATGTGCACGCATTTTATGTTAAAATTACTGGTCTGGAATTTCTTTTCAATTCACCTGGAAAAGTCAGGGAATTTCAATGTGTCTGAAGAGTGGCCACCCTGATATTTCACATGCCACTCAATATAATTTTATATTTACAATTATAATTACAAAACGTTCAAGAACTTTTAAAATAAGTTCTTCTCCAAACTGAGTGAAGATAATTTCATTTCTTCCTTGCTCAAGAGTACAAACTCTCCCAGTTGCAGTAACAGGCTCTACTTTTTGCAAAATGGTCTCACCTGGCACATTCAATACGTCACTCGGTTGAGGATGAAAGTAAGAAAAGGTCCCTTAGTATGTAGGAAGCTTACTTTATAGTCGCTCGTAACATTATTCTTCTCAAGAATACATGCAAGCCACAAAGATCCTTTATAGACTATATAGTGCCAAATCCAGATTCAATTTTTACTAAATTAGTTTGTGTAATATAGTCGAATGCTGTCACACGTTCAGTAAACCGGTGTTCACTACAGTAATAATGCTTAACAAGAAGCCAATTTTCAGAAATTGGGTAAAAAGAATGAAGTTTTTGAGTACAGCACAGTTGATGAGTATGAAGAAGTTAAAGAAATACTGTCGCCACAGTTGAATGACTTTAAGGCAATCATGGGTACTCAAAAACTTCATTCTTTCTACCCAATTTCTGAAAATATACTTCATGTTAAGCATAATTACTGTAGTGAACACCAATTTACTGAACGTGTGACAGCATTAGACTATATTACACCAACTAATTAAGCAAAAATTGAATCTGGATTTGTCACTATACTCTATAAAGGATCTTGGTAGCTTGCATGTATTCTTGAAAAGACGAGCGACTATATAGTTAGCTTCCTACATCCTAAAGGACCTTCTTCTTTCTTTTATCCTCAACCAAGTGACGTATTGAATATTTGAATGTGCTAGGTGAGACCATTTCGCAAAAAGTAGAGCCTGATACTGCAACTGGGAGAGTTTGTACTCTTGAGCAAGGAAGAGATGAAATTGTCTTCACTTGTTTGGAGAAGTACTTATTTTAAAAGTTCTTGAAAAGTAACGTTTTGTAACTGATTGTAAATACAAAATTAAATTTTGAGTGACATATGTGAAATATTAAGTGTGTAGCAAATTGTTAAAATTGAAAAGAACATATGTGGGCTGAATGTTTGAAACAACTGGTTAATGAGTTATGTACTAAGTATATGTTATTCCGTGTCAAATCAATTAATGGTTTGAACCTTGATACCTCAGAAATCGATCATTTTTGGTACAGTGATAGTACCAGTAAAGTTTACAAAAACTGTAAAATTTCAGATTTTGGGGGCTTTTAGATTTTCAGTTATTTACTTTTATTAAAGACATTAAGGGACTATTTGTGTGCCAAATTTCATAGTCGGTCGTTAAGGGGTTCCTATGGAAATTAAATTTTTTGTAATTTAGCTAATTTCACTTATAGTTTAATACAAAAAAAAAATAATTTTCATAGGAACCCATTGGCTTCCCATTATGAAACTTGGCATACAAGTAGTCCATAAAGCATATATTTTTTTTTTCAAAAAAATTAAAAGGGGTGTTTTTGAGATTTAAAAAAAAAAATTTTGAAGCTTTTCAAAAAATTCAAATTTGAAATAGCATAGTCATGTTATATATCAAATTAAGACTCATTAAAAGCAAAAGAAAATAACACTAATTTAAGCTCTCTAGGTTAAATAGTAAGTCTCATTTATAAGCATTTAAAAAACGATATTTCGGTATAATTTTTTTAAATACATGATTTGGAAGAATTAAAAAAATATATATACTAGGAAGAAATTTTAAAATAATATGCTACTTAGGACAAATTTTAAAAAAAAGTTGATACTGGGGTGAAATGTTAAAAAACACAATACTAAATTAAAATAATTTGATACTTTTAAGAAAATAAAAAAAAATACCTGGAAGAAGTTAAAAAAGCCTTATACTTAAAAGAAAATAAACATGATACGTACAAGAAATAAAAACACAATTCTGGGAATTTTTTTAAAAACATTAAACACAATATTATATTTCATAATGTAGTAGATTATAATTTTTGCAATTTTTAGAAATAATTGTGAAACAGTTTGTGTTCTGTGTATCTAGAAACATGTTCTACTTGGGCTCTGTGCCCTTACTCACTGTTTTCACTCTTAAAAATCATCACAGTTGCATGATACCACCATTGATCAGAGATGTGTAGTTTTAGCATGCTAAATTAAAATTTAAAATAGCCTATAATTGTAATTTAAAATAGCCTATAAACTTAATTACAATATTATTAATATTGTTTTTTTTATATATTTTTAGTATTGAAGTTTACTTTTAAAAAATTAACTCTTTAAAAATTGCAAAAATGTTTTAAGTATTATGTGTTTTAATATATCCCAAAATTTTATTCTGTATTTTTAAGTTATTTTCAATTTAAAATAGCTTATCTTTTAGATTTAAAATTATATTTCATAATGTAGTAGATTATAATTTTTGCAATATTTAGAAATAATTAGAATTAAAAATATATTTAAATATAAACTGAAAATAAAGGCATTTTTGCATTAAAATTATTGTATTAACAATATATAATATAAATTAAAATAAAAATTTTATTACATATGAACAGAGTGATTCTATAGTATAGTGAATTTTGCATATATGACACATTTGATATATCGTATCTTTGTAAAAATATGATTTAGATGAATGTATTTTAAATTTTAAAGATACTGTTTCAGATTGTGTTGATTTCAAATTTATAAATTCAAGTACATTATTGAAATCAACACAATCTGAAAATTTGACATCTATTATAAAAATATATTCACCTGACTCAATATGTTTGTTTTACAAAGATGCATAAAACTTTGTAAATATCATGTCTGCAACATGCACTATTCTGTAGAGTTGTCCAATGTGTGATAAATATGTATATAAACACGTAATAAATACGTGTAGAAACACAATATAAACACGTAATAAATACGTGTAGAAACACAATATAAACATGTAATAAATACATGTAGAAACACAATATAAATATGTATGGGAATACATTATAAATGCGTATGGGAACGCATAAATACATATGGGAACACGTTATAAACATGTATGTGGATATACGTAATATACACGTATATGATATGTAATAAACATGTATCTGGATACGTAATAATAACGTATGTGGATATACGTAATATACACGTGTGTGATACGTAATTAACATGTATCTGGATACGTAATAATAACACATGTGGATATACATAATAATAACGTATGTGGATACGTAATATACACGTATGTAGATACGTAATAATAATGTATGTGGGTATACGTAATAATAACGTATGTGGATATACGTAATAATAACGTATATGGATACGTAATAAACACGTATGTGCATATACGTAATAATAACATGTGAATATACGTAATATTAACGTATAAGGATACGTAATAATAATGTATAAGGATACGTAATAATAACCTTTTTTATAACGGTTGGTATACCGTATTCTAACGTACCATTTTTGCGTAATAATTACGTATGGCCTGACACGTAAAGATTACGTATTGCTTGATACGTAAGAATTACGTATTTGTGCTACCTGGGCTGACAAGTACTCCACAGAGAAAACGAGAAAGGTTGCAGAGCAGCTTCTGTCAAACATTTTGAGATTCAATTTTTTGACATTTCACCCATTTTGGAGCTCAATTTCGTCTTTGATGAAGAGTTCAGAAGATACTGCAGGATCCTAAAATAAATTTCAGGGAAGCGGCAGCTGACATGAATTCTCTTGAACAACATTTTACTGAAAATCGTGAAAAGCTGTGTAATGAATCAGTTTGTAAAGGAGAAAGAAATTGCATTAATTGGGGACTTCTAGTTCAGAGAAGAGTAAAACGTGTCACAATGATGGCGAGTGAACAAGCAAGAGATGCTGGTTTATCAACCAAAAAAGAAATTGGGCAAATCCTACAGAGCATCGTTGACCGCATTGGAGCGGAAATCAGAGAGCGTTTCCAACGATTGTGTGACCTTGACACTCGATTTGGATTTTTCCTGAATGTTCAGAAACTTCTCAGTAGTCCCAATATGGATAAGAAATTGGAAATGACAATGTTGTGCTACTGCCAGCTACTACAAAAATGATTTTGATGGGAAGGAGCTGCATCAAGAAATTTTGGATTGTGCAATGCTGTTAAAATATCGAAGCGAGAGCGATGTGATTGAGCCGATACATCCAATAGAATTGCTGAATTTCATTATCTCATATGGAGAGGAAGTGAACCCTAATTTCCAGACTGCTTTGAAAATTCTCAATACAATTTCAGTATCAATTGCTAGTTGTGAAAGATCCTTCAGTAAACTGAAATTGATTGTCTTATTTGAGATTGAGGGGAAGCATTGCGTCACTCCTCAGTATGAAAGACTCGCCGACTATTCTCTCGGCCCGAGAGGAGCTTTTTGAGCCAGATGGCATGGTACGGGGTCAGTAATCGAAAGGTTTTTAGTTCGAACCTATTCCCACAAGATCATCTATGGGACAAGAACGCTTCAGTGACTTGGCATTGTTGAGTATTGAGGGGGAAAAACATTTGAGAAAATCAATGCTGACTAAGTTATTGATACCTTTGCAATCGCGAAAACTCAAAGGGTTCATTTGTAGGATATGATCTCTTGAGACAATATTTAATAATGGAAAATATTGTGCTAATATCTGTTCAAATCAAAGCTGTTCAATAAATCTAGAAATTTCAATAGTTCAAAGATGAATAATTTGTGTGTGTGCGTGCGTGAGTGTGTGGCGAGTTCACGTTCGTAGTCTGGTAAGGAAAGGAGGGGCGAAATTATCCCACTTTGCTCCCCCCCCCCCCCGGCAAAAACTCACGGTACGCCGTTGAAATTGGGTGTGTATGATAAAGCTGTAGCTCTATTTTCTTGTGTAGTCAGAAAATGTAAAATATTCGGTACAGGAATAGCTATGAGACGCCTCTATACCGCCATCTAATGCAGAGTTGTTAAACTAAAAATTAATTATCTTGTTTGAGTTTATTATTAATAAATAATTTATTAATATTATACGGATTTTCTGACTACACAAGATACTACATATATCATTCTATCACTCGTACAAATTCCAAAAGGATTTGAGCACCCATTCTTTTGCGGTTGTTGTAATAGAAATAACATGGATGGGAAAAAGTCAGTTCAAGAGCCAAGAAAAGTTAACCCCTAACCTTAATATATATAATATATATATATATATATATATAACATATATATAACATATATAATATATATATATATATATATATATATATATATATATATATTTACATTATTTCTGTAATACATTTTACAGTAGTGTTAACAGAAACGTAGAATCAGCATTAATGAAACATGTATGGCCCTTGATAACGTACATGGTTTCAGAAATGCTTTTCATATTCATTTTATTCCTTTTATTTTCACTAGATTCCATTTATTCAATTTCCAAATTTCTTGCATAGCTCATCGTGCTACACTAGGCTTCTGTTTTGCAATTTATTTACCTTTACCTTCAGTTTACAAGCAATTTTCTTTGGTATTTCTCGGGTATATATATATTACAAGTAATCATAAAAATCTTCTATTAAATTATATATATATATATATATATATATATATATATATATTAAGACACCCATAAAATTTTAAAATTTAAACAGCGCGCCTGGTTGAAGTCCTGTGTTGACTTCAACACTGAACATCGAAAAAGGGCCCAATCAGGTTTCGAGAAAGATTTTTTTAAACTTATGAATAATGCCGTGTATGGGAAATGTAGGAACCGGGTGAAGATCGATCTTGTGAAGGACGAGAAATGCGGGGAGAGGCTAATGTCGGTACCCACGTTTAAATCTTTCAAGATTTTCAATGAAGATTTGGTAGGGGTGGAGAGATTATATAACAACATTCTGCTAAATAGGCCCATATACGTCGGTTTTGCCATTCTGGAGCTAAGTAAACTCTTCATGTACAAGTTCCACTACGGTTTCATGAAGAATAAATATGGAGCTAATGCCACACTTTTGTTCACCGACACATACTCTCTCACTTATGAGATCGAGTGTCGGGATTTTTACGAAGATATGGAAGAAAGTAGCTACCTCATTGGATTATCCAACAGATCATTCCGCCCACAATATGTCAAACAGAAAGAGGATAGGCTGTTTCCAAAATGTATTCTCTCCAACACAAGGGGAAAAGGCAGCAGCAAAAGGAGATAGGTCTGTCAGTGTAATCTAAACTATTAATGTTTAACTTAAAATTAATTGCTATATTCATTTTCTAAATTATTTGTTCTTTTTTTAATTTCATTCATTCTAAATTATTCAGTTATTTTTTTAAAAATTAAAATTAGTTATTCATTTTTATCATGTAATTTACTTAAACAAAATTACTTCACACTGGTGGTGAACATTTGCCTAAAAAGTGTAGCGACAGGGTGCGGCACCTCCTGGGGCTGTCGGAACTCGCACACACTTTCTTAGTCTACTAACATTTCCCACTTTTTCTAACACTTCTTTTTTAATGTGTGTAACATGTAATTTTTAATCCGTAACAAGCAATTTTTTAATGGAAACTTTTCTCTTAGGTCATTCTTTTAAGATATTCGCCAAGTATCTAGTTCTTTGATGAGAACAGACTGCGTGGACCAAAGCAGTGGTTAGCTTGTAGGGCTTTCAGTACTTTACATTTTCCCGTTTTAAAAACAAATCTGCCAAGAATTGCATTCTTTGGTAAGGATATATTGCGTGGACCAAAGCAGTGGTTAGCTCATTGGGGGTGTCGATCGTTCCAATTTTAAAATATCTACACTGTATTTCATTCTTTGGTAAGAATACACTACATGGGGTAAAGCAGTGGCTAGCTCAAGGAGCTTTATAAAATTAGTAAGTAATTAAAAATAAGTAATTAAGAATATCTACTTTTAACTGTGGCATCATCACACTAACCTTGAATTGATGTCATCTTAGATAAGATCTCATTTTTACTTTCCCTGCAATACATGGTAATGTATAGGGAAAGTATTGGAATCATACCGAAAATCACAACTCGAGTTCTCGATGGATCTATACGTTTCGAGACCTCTAGAATAAAAAAAAAACTATTTTTAGCGTGACGTCTGTGTGTGTGTCTGTCTGTCTGTGCAGATTTTGTATCCACTCTAACTAAAAAACTAATTGACCGAATTTCATAAAATTTGGTAGGTATATCACTTGTGAGCGGATCTGGTGCTGATTAGTTTTGGGTACGATTCGGGATAAAAGAACTCGCCTTATTTTGCGAAATGGCCCTCAAAAGCTTGCATCCACTCTAGCTAAAAATTTAATGCACCGAATTTCACAAAATTTGGTAGATAAGTGGCTTGTGGGTCATCTGGGTGCTGATTAGATTTTAGTATGATTCCAAAAAAATAACCTGCCTTTTTTTGCAAAATGGCCCGCAAAAAACGCCAAAATCTAAAATAAAAATATACGTATGCTCAAATATATCCAGAAAATGCTTTTTTAATACGTAATTTTTAACAAAGAAAAGAATAAGACCAACCCCATTACACTAGGAGTAGCCGTTCTCGAGATATTTTAGTTTTTTCGTTTGCTTCTACGTCACCTTTGAAAAGAAGTCCAGTTATCAAATGAGAACAAAAATTGAATTAAAAGTGAATTAAAAGTAATTAAAACAAGAAAGATCAATCATGCTTAAAGCATTGATTATGAAACACTTTCCAACTTCAATGCAATATTATTTAAAAAAGTCGAAAATGCAATACATTCCTCGGTAATATTTTAAAACTTATCACGATACTACATTGATTTATTATATTTGAAAACTTAAACCTTCATTGAAAAAAATGAACTTCATTCAAAAGACGGCATTGAAATATAAATTGCGTGGTTTAAATATCTCTAAAATGCAATACATTCCACGGTAATATTTTTAAATCTATCATAATACCACGATAATTTATTATATTTGAAAACTTCATCGAAAACAACTGAAATTAATTCAAATGACGTCATAGAAAAAATAACACGCCTGGATCTCTCCATAAAAGCAGGATTTCATTCATAACTTTCTCCATTTCATTCATCACAATACTATAATAATTTATTTTATTTAAAAATTAAGACCATGGAGCTACAATTCATAAACTTTATGCTTAAAACTTCATCGAAAAATATCGTCCTTCTGTTTATAAAATCAATTAATATTTCATTCATATCAGCCATGCAGACTCCATGGACTGAATTATTTTGTGTTAAAGAAATACAGTAATTCTAATACAACTCATTCTACATATTTTGCTATTTACATTTTACATAGGTGAAAAATAGGCTTAATTGTAGAAATAATCAAATTTGAATGAGAATTTAAACTCAAATATATTGTCATTGTGTTGTTTTAGTATGTAGATGCACAGAATTTAAGCAGAAATAAAGTAGTTTTAGGATGGATACAACACTCAATATGAATTAAAAAGAACTTTAAAAAATCACGAATTTGAAACAAGATGGATGCCATATCTCATTTTGAAGTGGGTCATGTGATCGTTTCATATCATGGTCACGTGATCGTTTCATATAAGATGTGTAATTATTATTTTAATTTTTATTTAAAAAACTACTGAATATATTTAGCTGAATTTTTTTTTATATATTTTATGGAACAATTTGACTATTACCTAAAATTTTCGAAGCAATTTGTGAATTTTAAATCCGCTTAAAAAATGTTAGAAAAATTAGGTCCCATAGGGCTCAATGTATTTCATTTTTTCAACCCGGGTTCAATCCAAAACTAATTGTGTGATATTATTCATTTATATTCCCATAGGTCCTACAGACCGTCTGAACAACATACTAAAATTTCATTTTGATTAAGTCATTTTTACGGCAGTTATCGTGCTAACGGACAGACAGACAGACAGACAGAATGAACAAAGTCATAAACACTTTTCAACTTTGTTGTAAAGTGTTAATAAAGAGAACGTGAATATAAGTCTGCAGGGAAAGCCATGTGCTGCCCACATCAGATTTTTAATACTGTAATTAGTATGTATATCGTTCATTTCTAGTTTGGATGGCTGCTGATGAAGACTTCGTTCTGCAAGTTATTTTCATGTTTTTGCAAACTATTTTATATACTCCGCGCGATGCGTGATACACATCTCCTAAAATTATAAAAATATACAAAATTTTTCTAAGTATTTAATGTTAATGTGATTAAAAATTATGAGCTTTAACTAAGTTTGATTTCTCCTTTCACCAAAATATTTGCAAAGCTTCGGTGAAAAAATCTTTGTTAGTTAAAAACAGTCGAATCGTATTCAGAAGATTCTAGAACAATGTGTTTACACTTCCCATAGTGTACAAAACTAAAACTGTCGAAACGTATTCATGAGGCGTAAAGTCGTGGTGTTAAAATTCCCCACAGTGAAAGATCGCTTTGAAAACAGTCGAATCGTATTCTGTCCCTATAGTACGCAAAGTAAGATTGCTCTGAAAATAGTCGAATCGTATTCAAGAGGTGTTATATTAAAATTCCCCACGGTGTACGAAGAAAGATCGCTCAGAAAATGGTCGAATCATGTTCGCTAGATAAAATCCACTTAACACACACAATTTTTGTGTTCACTGAAAATTCATAATAATTCACTATTAGATTAATTTTAAACATAAAATTAAAATCATTTTGTTATTAAGTTATCATAAAAAGAAATAAAACCATATTGTTATACAACAAACACCCTGAAAAATTGCTAACATAATGTGTTCGTATACACTCGACTGCATTAGTACATGTCAAAAAATCATTATAAATTCAAGAATTAACTCTGTATTCATTCACATCTATTCAAAACACCCTTTTTATAAAATACATATAATTTTTATAAAAATATAGTTCCTTTTAATAAAAAACTTCATTCAAATTTCTTAAGATATTGAATAAATACCCCACTCGCTTCTTCCTTCTCATTCACAGAAAAGACTTCATTCTTAAACACACTCTGAACAAGTCCCCAATTGTACAATGGTCAAGGCATGTGATAGCAATCTACTAGTCTCGGGTTTGATCCCCGAGCTCCCAAAGCTGAAATATATCCTTTTACATTCAGAACTTAAAAAAAATACCAATAGATGGCAGCACTCTTCCTTAAAGACCAAAACTTTCGCCAGGGGGCACCACATCACTTCAAGAACGTCACCACGGCAAAAACATGCCAGTACGTCATCAATAGCCGAGGAAGAATGTCGTCGTCCACAGCGCTCCTGTTATCTCATTGTGCAAGTGGGTCAAAGTTCATCTCTCTCCCCCAGATTATCAGATAGATCAACTATTGCAATATCGCCCCAATTTATCAATAATCAATATCCAAATATTTCACTCCCTTGTGATAAGGCCATTACCTTCTGAGCACCAAGGTCAAGATGGCGTTCCATGCTGAGAGTACACCCTTTTCGTAATACTTCCTCCGATAACAATTCACCTCATCATTGCAACATCCACCCTAGACCTCAACATCAAGGTCATGTTGGCCTTCCATGGTAATAGCATACCCATTTCGCAATACTTCCTTCAATAACAACCCTCCTCCTCCTCCTCCTCAAGGAGTCATTCATCCTCAACGAGTCATCAGCAGGAGGATTAATCCCACAATCCTCCAGCTGCCCTACAACTGTCATTTCTTATCTACTCATGTTTGAAATTACACATCAAGAGACCTCATTATAACCCCAAAAAGGTGATAAAAGCTCATTTTACAAAGAAACCGCTGGCAATTATTGTTCAGAAATCTCAAAATATGTACAAGATATAATTAATTTTCCCCCAGAGCAATAAGGTAACTAAAAGATGTAGTGCTTATGGGATCTCGAATAAAAAGGAGACCCCACAGCAGTTTATCTTTTTCGAAGACTATCAGAGTTGTAAGTTAGTACTTACTGCATTTAAAAAGCTTAATTTCAGTTCTTAATATAATATATTGAAATAAATATTTTTTGCTTGAAAAAAATGTAATTTTGGAGGCCACTCACTGTCACAGCCCAATAGTTGAGACAACAGAATTTTCAATGTCTGACACATTTTTATTATTCTGCTTGTGTATTAGCCTGCAATATTTTTAGGCAATCAAGTGGATTTTTAATAAATTTGACAGAAAATTCTAATTGTATTGAAGGCCTTCGGCACCTACAACAGCTCATAAGCATGAACTAACTTAAGTTATTTATGTTGTATTTCTTTAGGCACTATAACAGCCATGCACTATATGACAGCCTAATTATTTTTGTTGGCCCATGGTCAACATTTTTTTTTTCTGGGGCCTCTTTCAATGTCAGCAAAAATATACATTAACACAGTAGTATATTACAAATAAAACAGATACTTTGAGGCCCCTAAAACTTAAGGCCTTTGATTAAAACATCCATTTCAAGGGTTTTATCATTGCAGGGGGCCTCACATTCAGGGAGAAAATATTGTATAGGTGGCCTCAAATCAAAACAAATGGGAAAATATTGTACAGGGGACTTCACATTGAAAGGGAAAAATATTGTATAGGGGCTTCACATTGAATGAAAAATATAGTATAGGGGTCTGCATATTGAATGGGAAAATATCATATATTGAGTCAACTAAAGATGCTGCTTCTGAACTCGAAAATCCTAACTAAGCTAATTATTTGGCCACGGTAACAGTCATGATTCTCCCAATTGATCTTCTATTACTAGAAAGTTTATAGTTATAGTTCAGGAAGGGAAAGGAAGGAATAAGTATTACGCAAAAGCTTTTAGATCCAGACACATAAAGCACTATAGGGCTTTAGTAATCACAAAATACAGAAATGTAAAGAGACTTAAACTAATAAAAAATTCTACCTACACAGCTTCAAACTATATTTAAAATGCAAGTACTAAAACCTGAATACCTTGATTGCTTGGCCCTCGGGACGCCCCTGCTTTAACAACAGCATCTCCTTTATTCACTGAAGTAACTATTACGGCACCCAGTAAGTCTCACTCATCAGTATTTGGGGAAGCCAGATCTCAACATCAAATATATTGAGAAGCCATTTGAACATGTTCAAGAACACTTTGGTATTAAGAACTGCATTACTGTTCACAGTTCCAATAAAATCAGTACACATGAACTCAGTATCAAAAATTAACAACTCAACATCAGGCCATAATTTACACCCTCCCACTTATTTGAAAATTCCTATGGAACATAAATCAATTGTAGTTGATGCAAATAAAACAGGGATGTTTGATTGAAAAATACAACTTAGTTAAGTACAATAATTAATAAACTGTATCAACCAGTTTTAGATGCAAAAACCGCTTACTGTAGAATAAAAAGTCTTTTTATTTTCAAGAAAGCTGTTTCTTGCTTCTGAAGCTGGTTGATACTTTATCAATTGCTTGGGTTTTTTTTCTCTGCAGTAGATATAACATAATTTTTCATACACAGATGTTTTCTAAATCCAAGAAAAATAATTCAAGCTATGAGATTTTCATGAAATGAAAAATGATTCCACAATGGAAATTAAATTTAATTTGTAAATATCTTATAAACAAAACACTTGTTTCAAGGAAATAATTTATTCATATTTATTTAATATTAAACATTATTAAGAAGTTTATCAATTACAATAATATTTTAATTCTGCTTTTTATTTATTTTCCAAAAAATAAATAAAAAGATTAAACTGATTCGACCAACTATATAAATTAATATGAAAATTTATTAAAATGATCTAAAAATGAAATATTATCTGCAGAAATGTTTGTTGCAAAAGCAACATACTTGAAAATGTATGAAATGTGAAAATTAGTTCCTTTTCATTAATGTTTCTAAAATTTTCATGTTTATTTCTGTTTCTCAAATTTTCCAGATTCATTGCAACTCTTTCTGTTGATAACCATATTGACTCCTTGTTATCAGTATTTATGGATTAAGGGTGATTTTTGTTGTTTCTTTTCCAAATCAAAATTATACATATTTTTTATTTTGAATAGATTTTGCACATCATCAGATCATTAGTTTTAATTTGATACAAACAGCAACTCTCTATGATCAGTATTAATGGATTTAAAAGCAGGATATGTATAAGGTTTCTAGGAAAGACCTTAAGCACCCCAACAACTTTATACATGGAAAGGTCCATGAGTGTGTATGCCAGTTCTATCTTTAAAGTGACCATGCTTGATCGAATAAAAGTGATTGTAGCACCCTAGGGTAGAATTTAAAAAGTTAGGATAAGGAAATTAGCAAGAAAATGAGATAAGACGAAAAAAGCCAGTTATAAACTTGTGTGAGCATTGTCTAATGAGCATAAATTTACACCAGGATTGAACAAAACATGTATATGGAAGACAATAAATATCAGCTCTTAATCGGTTTTTAGAAGTGTAGTCATGCCACAATACTTTTAAAATGTTGCAGGACAATTACTGTGCATATGCAAATAATGTCAGTGATGTAGTAGCAATCTGTAAGATAAAAGGCATGCTCTATATTAGAATCCTGTGCATGTAAGTGTTGTTTATTTTAGCATTTCTGAATATGAAAGCCATTCACCAATAACTATATTGTGTTAAATAAATTATTTCTGTAATAGTTTTATTGTTGACTAGCAGAATACCCGTTCTTCGTACGGAGTATATAATTAGTACAGAGTATATAAAGAAACTTATAATTCGCAATCATGTACAAATTTTGTTAAAATATTAAATTTATTGCTCCTAAAGAGAAGTTTAAGAATATCTGTTCTCACTATGCAAAATTATCTTCACGGACAGATCTGAAGAATAAAATATCCTGGCCCCTTTTGTAAGCAAATTTACAAAAAAAAAAAGAATTGAATCAATATATGCCAGTGTGTTAGTAGAAAATTACCCATATTACAATATGAGTCTCAAAAATCTTTGCCAAAATAAAAGAGATGACGTAATAAATTGAAAATATCAATAATCTCTGTACTCTTTATACCAGAAGGTCGTAATTGATTCCAATATATGCCAATATATATCAAAACATATGCCAATATACCTGTACTACTTATATTCTTGTAGATTAGAAGATATACCCGTGTATTTGTAGAAGATTACTCGTACAACGTACAATATATGAGTTTAAACAATTTTTGTCATAATAAAACAATTGCATAATAACTTGAAAATATCAATAATCCCCAAAAATATCAATAATAATGTTTAAATCTGAAGACTGTAATTGATATTATTGAGTCAAAAATTTTATAAGAATAATCAAATCGTTCTTTTCTAAAATATATTTTTATATCTATTTATTTATTATTCAAATCGAAAAAATAATAATTAAAATTAACAGACAGATTTAATTTAATTGCGTTTCTGAGCAACATAATATAAGATAGAATCTTCCTCAGAAACTGCGAAATAAAATAACCATTTTGATTTCTTTATACTTTTCATTGTTCAGTAAAAGCTTGTGAAAAATAAACCATGGAGATAGATTTCCCATTTAAATCATGTTTCAAACAATTCATGTTTTCATAAAGTGACTAATTAGTGCAAAAAATCTCCCATCAAACTCAGAGATAAAGTTTTAATTCACTTTCAAACGATTTTGAAGCTTTTCGTTTGGATAAACCATGGAGTATGAGAGTAGAACTCCTAGGAAAAAGTTTGTTTTTCATTAATATCTCGACAACCCCTGGTCTTAGATACTCGAAACTTGGGCTAAATTTATAGGGGGCTATTTCAAGGCCAACCACAAAATTTCATCAAATTCGATTCAGCCGTTCTCCCGTTATGAGGAGACAAACGAAAATTCAGTTTTTTACTAATATCTCGAGAACCATTGATCGTAGAAACTCCAAACACGGACTAAATTTTAAGTGGGACTATTTCCAGACTACCCACAAAATTCCATCAAATTCGGTTCAGCCGTTCTCCCGTGATGACGGGACAAACAGACAGATTTTCAATTTTATTTATATAGATTCCTATACGTTAGGCAATGCTATACAACTTTGTAATTGACTTTTTCATCTATTTCGTTTTGATGCAGAGCTTGTTCTCCTAACTTTTTTAATTATCTGCTAGGGGTTCTGCAACCACTTTTATTCAATTGGGAATAGTCACTTTGCCATAGACAGACAATGTGTACACTCATGGACTTTTCCTTACAAAGTTATTGGGGTCCTTAAGAATTTTCCTAGGAATCCTGTATAAATCATTCTATTACTGTGAAATTGTTACACCAAATGATTTTTACTTTACAGCATTTATAAACAAACAAAGCAATGATTTACATCAAATGTGTGGACTTGCATCATGTATAGTATGGATACAAAATTAGAGAATCTCAATGACTGGAGTTCCATCATATAGTTTCTTAACAAATCTGCCTGTTGCTAACAATTTGCTTCATTTTCAACATTTTACTCATGTATTCAAAATTTTATTATTGGTCATTCACATTGGATTTCCCTGTGAAACTTTCTATATTTTCTGTCTGTGATGGTTGTATGTTGGGTTGTTGTATAAGTTACTAAACTTATTACAGTATTACTTTTATATGTTATCAAACTACACACATGTTAGTACAAAAAGAATTTCAATCACTGAAGTTGAAAATAATATAGCTAGCAGTGTCTTTCAACAAATTGATATTAAAAGATTAAAGAAAGCAACTATTAAAAACGGTAATCTTTAACAATTGACAACAAACCTTTAATCGTTCTTTAACTGGTATACCTTTAAGAAAATGTATACCAGTTAAACAGTATATATAGGAGACTTGAAATGTTCTCCCCGACATAATACATTAATTTCTACTAGAATACAAATATGTACACATTCATGATTTATGCTTAACTTTTATTTTCAATAATATATACAAAAATATGAAGAATGTGTAACTGGCAGTTAAAAAATTATACATGCTTAATATTTTCAATATATACAATCAGTTCAGATTATCTCGGAAGTTTAAAAATAAAGTCGAGACTAGAATTTAAAGAAATATCTTGACAAAAAAAATATTCCTTACATACAGAGGCACACTAAAAGGCATCAGTGTACAACTATAAATTAATCTATCACAGTTCAGAAATACCTTTCATATACAAGGATGCAAATATGTAAAATTAAATGCCTTTTTTAATTTATAAATAAATGTAAAAAAATTATGTTTGCATATATAAAAATGTACACAATTCATTCTGCTAAAAATCTAGATTTGTTATAGAATTAATATTATTGCTCAAATTTTGTAGTTAAGCCAATTGATATTTATGAAAATTAAGTGAAATATATGTCAAAAGAATAATTTTTGGATCAATACTGTTGGTTACTGCAGGTATACGAAAGGTAGAAATTATAATTAAATTATTAAAATTGCTACTATACAATAAGAAATATAAAAGGTTAAAACATGAAATGGAACATTATATTATTTATGAAAAAAAAATGTATTCCAATAGTAAACTTTACGTAACAATGTTATGAACATCACAAAACATATTAAATTTATTATCTTCCTTTTAAGTAGAATTTAAAAAGCTGTGAAGAGTAAATAAAAGAATAGTAACTAGTAGAACTGATATATAAAAAAATATGTATTCTCTTTAATACAATATGAAAAAATATTTGCAATATTTATAAAAATTCATAAAATACTTTAGGGCAATGATAAAAATAAAAAGTGCAAATATGTTATTTTAGTTAGAAGTTTTGAATGTAACCTTTGGAATTTAAACCACTATGTACACAAATATCAAATTTGAACCTGAAATTCTCAACATAGTTATTATATGTGTCTTTGGCAGTGTAGTTTTGACTCTCCTCCCATTTTAGATATATTTAGCATTTTGTGTTTCAGGCAAACTTTCAAATAACAAATATATTGAATACCTTACTACTATTATAACAAAATTATAGGGATAGTTGATGGAAATCTATTTACAAAGAAATAAACAGACATCTTATATACAAAATAGACAACAAAAAAATCTATGTTACCAACTTTTTTGACATAATTTATCAAAATAAAGAGTTATATTACATTAAATAAAAATCTATCCACAAGTTTAACTAAATTATGGGGACAGTAGGAAGAAAAATGGCATTGCTTCACTACAACAGTATATAAAAGCCAAATAAGGGAAATTCTAAGGGTGTAAAAAGTCAAAATACCTTGCTATAAAGTGTTATAAATGCAGAGCACAAAGTAATTCAAAGAGATGAAGATTATTACTACAAAAATGAAATGAAAGGAGTAAATGCTTAACTGCCAGACTCATTGTGCAATATGAAACTGGCTACAATGAAATTTGTCAACAAAATTAGTAATTAAGAAATTTTAATGCAGAATATCCCATGAAATGGTATGGACGTTAAACAAAGAAATAAAACTTTTTTAAATGAAGGCTAAACCATAATTGATAGATGCACATAAAAACAAAGATTAAAATGGACCAGAAGTATATTGCATTGGAGTGCTGAACAGCATATTGTGTTTTCTGATAAAAAAAAGACATGTAATATAGATAAACCTGGTGGATTTTCTTATTATTGACATGATAACAAGACAAAGTAATTAGGATGAGGAGATAAGAAAGAGATAGATCAAGGCTTTGGGAACTTTATCCTGCTGTAGTAAGGTTGATTCAATAAGTTTCTGGTAAAATGAATCTATAAAATATGTATATTTGCTTTATGAACATTTAATGACATTTAATACACTAATCAGAGGATCAAATAGAGAATGTAAACAAAATAACACATTCATGCATGTATCATACTAGACAAGAACTTGCTTCAATGAGGAAAAATACTATGCACTGGCCTGAGAGAAGAATAGACATAAGCACAAACAAAAATGTTTGGGATAGCTTGACAAAGGAAGTTTAAGGAAATAAACAAAATAACACAATTTAAAAGCTGAAAGTATCTATTGTAATAGTAACACTTCTTAAAAAAAAGAAAGCTTAGAAATTGTTGTCAGTTCTATGCAAGGTCGTGATGAGGGGTAAGGAGGTAAGGAAACCACCTCAGTCACTCTTCCATAGAGCCGCCCAAATCGCATTATTAGTTTATAGTTTTAAAATATGAAAATTTGTATAAATATTTTTTTAAATATTTGTTTCAAAATGTAAACACTAATGAACTTGGGGCGCCAAAATAAAGCTGATGTCATTTAGATAAAAAAAAATCTATATGCCTATACATTGATATTATACCCTTTCACAATCTTTTCTGAAGAAAGATAAAAAATAAGCTTAAACACTTTAAAAGTGCAATTTTTATCGGATAATTAAATTAAATCATCAAAATATAAAGTAATTTTCTGAGTTGCTTCTTCGTTGTTACAGAAACTTAACACAGGTGGAGCCAAAATAGATAAATATGAAAAATCTCTGAAAATAATAATAACAAAAATTATTTAAATGCAGTATTTCCCCATGATTAAAGCATGGTTTGTATTCATATGTTAGTAAAGAATAGTTGTCAGAAAGTGAAAAAATAAAATATTATTTTACACTACATCTTCTCCCAATTGATGGCACAAATTAAATCAGAGGTGTTGAAAAAAATGGCAAATTTAAGAAAAAACAAGTTGAATCCTAAAAATTTCTTAATAACAGAAACACTCTTTGTACTAAGACACCGAAATAAAAGAATTAAATTTCAGAGAAAAAATAAATTTCTATATACACTATTTTCCACTCGGAATTATGACTACTTACATCGATGATATTAAAATTTAAAAAATGATGATTCTCAGAAAAATACAAAAATCATTAAAAAGCATTTTTACAAGTGTTACTAGTAGAAAATATATCCAAATGGCGATCGAACATCAATTGAGGGAGGGGGGGGGGGGGGGGCATCAAAATGAAAAGTAAATTTTTAATTTTCTCCATTATCTATTTTCAGTGCCATTTGCATTAGGGTGATGAAATAATGTGAATGATATAGAATGTGAAATAATTTAAAATATACTTTAAACATTCTATTCACATAAAAAGCCAATGTATTTGTTAAGCCATTGGAGAATATGATAGACACTCTCACCATTTACCCCACCACTTATTCATGCTATCATGACATAATTGCCAATATATATTTTTCATTTTTCACTTTTTATTTTCTTAAAATTAGTATCAGTATTTAAGTGACCTCAAATTCATCAAAACAACCTCTCAAATATCCCACTTTACTGGAAAAAGTACTAGATCCTTTCGACTAAAGGCTATTTGAATGGTCTAGTCCTGTAACAGGTGATTTTAACAAGCACTAAGAGTAGATGTCCTACACCGCATGACTTCTGATGTCTGGGTGCTGGAAAAAGAGGTGAATTGACATTTGTTCTTTGTATTCATGGACAGATTTTCTGCTAAGTACTGCCACCTGCCCAGGCAGCACAGCTGAAAACAGATTGCACTGGATTTAAATTCTTGAAGACCTTATCCGAACAGCAGTCGTCTTAAGCTATTTCTCTTTCCGAAAACATCCTAAATGATGGTAATAAATCAACAGGACATAATGTACTAAGATTTTCCTTCTGCATACAATTGCTCACATATGCTAATAAATGTGCAAAACGCGTTTTGTAATAGAGGGGTTACACTAATCTTACAAAACCAGAAGAAGGCCAAGAGACTGCTTTTGAGAAACCTGACCTTGGGAGGCTAAAATGCTGATCATATACTGGTTGGACCATTTTTTTTTTATCCCAGCTGTTTGGCTGAATATTTTCTGAAAATTACCTAAAAACT
The DNA here is from genome assembly GCA_951213105.1 of Amaurobius ferox. Lineage (NCBI taxonomy): Eukaryota > Metazoa > Arthropoda > Arachnida > Araneae > Amaurobiidae > Amaurobius > Amaurobius ferox. Next base: position 9,232,669 of record OX578133.1, read on the forward strand.
AGCTAAATGGGAACCCATTTCTTAGTCAAGCGAAGCTAAACATAGGCAAAGCGATTAAATTTAAAAAATGTAAAGCGAATAAAGTAAAATTTAAATAATGAATATTTTTTAAGTAGCAGTGGATTAACTTATTAACTTTTATCAGGAATGATAAGCTCCATCTCTGTTCTCTTTCAACTCAACATGAAATGTACTATCTATTATCTATCTAATTTTTATACACTCATATACGTGCATGGTATAAAAATATTAATCAGTGGCATATACAGACGGGGTGCAAGGGTGTAAAGCAAATGCACCTCTTATTTTTTAATACTATCAATTTTTTTTTTATAATATAAGAAAATTTTATAATCTGAATGCGATGGAATTCATTAAAATATCTAAAAATAATTTAAAATGACAGTACCAATTAAAGATGATATCACTTGCATTGAATTTTATTTGTATGGATGAATGCATCATTTGATCATTTCTACAATAGATACCATATTGATAATTTGTAATTAATTAACGTGAATTAAGTTATGCACATTGTATTAATTAATGCATCAGTTAATTACACACCGATACTAATTATCATGAATAATGTATGATTATCAATACTTTATTTAATTAAATATTTTGCAACGGTAAATATATTCTGGGTATGCCATTGGTATTTATTTAGTACAATTAAATATATAAAGTTATTTATTTTCAGTAAATTATTTTTTGCTTGAAAGATTTTCAACTTAAAATGCACACTTTTGACAAAGCTTAAAATACAGTGGTTAGCACTGGCGTACACAGATGGGGTGCAAATGGGATAAATACACTATCCTAAATTTTCTTGAACTGCTATAAATTATGGTTATTATATTGGACAAAAAGTTTAAATTAATCTATAATCATTAACTTAGGTTATATGAATTTAAAGTTTATTTAAACTTTTAAAGATGATATTGGAAGAGCCTTTAGGCAAAAACATTTAGTCAAATTACTCATACATTTTTCTTAATTTTACTATTTTCAGCATATTATACCAGTTTCAATACGATTAAATCTATAAATTTAAACTGGAATATTTTTCATATATACAAAATACGCAAGAAATACTCAACAGAAAATACAAAATCGAATCCTTAATAGAATATGTATAAATTATTATAAAATAAGAGTGGAATATATTTACGTATTATAGAGTGCTTTGAGTTTTTAGGGCATACCACTGACTAATCGTAAATTGATATTTAATGTCACTTTATACATGAAATATTGATTTATAAATGAGTAGTAATGAACAATCACCCCAATTTACTGATTATTACTAATTAACAATATTTTATAAAATATTTTGCACTCCCTGTGAAACTTTTCTGGGTATGCCAATTATAGATAATATTTATATACTCTTCACAATGTTTATATGCTCTATATGTTTTTACCCTTAAATTGTTACATGTGGTACTTTTACCCCTCGTAAAATTGGTATATTCGGAATTAGAGAAGACAGACGGTATCTCACTAATATATTTAAGTTGCAATCCTCTCACTAATCTCTCGGGGCTAAATTTTTTAATCTCTTAATCAATCTTAAAAAAAAAAAAATAATAATAATAAAAAATAATAATAATGGTATTCCAGGAGGACAAAATTTCTAATCTAGTGATCAAAAGGGTGGCCAAAATTTGAATTTTAAAATTGAACACTTTTACAATGCTTCTTAGATTGAGAGAGTAATCATTTGATACATAATTTTTTCTAAATTAATGGATAAAACCATTAACAGTGCTTAACATAACCGTACACAAGATATTGAAGTTTTTAGGAATTAAAACAAATATTAGATATAAAAAAAATACAAATGCACGTAATAGGGGTATCATTCCAAGCAACACCTATACATCTTTTGCAATAATTTTGCATACGAAATTGAATTTTTAGAATTAGACCTAGTCTTCAAGCAATCCTCATTTTTATGAACATTTAAAAATATAGTTTGCGTGATAGATTAACAGAGAAGCTGATGGAGGAGGGGGGGATTTTGCATTAAGGGGCCAGGGCTGCATATACAGTATACATAAAAAGGTTAATAGCTGGTAAAATATAATTTGCTTTCTTATGGTCTTATTTACATTTACATTTTTCTGGGAAAATGAATACTACCAGCATATGCAATCAAATGCATTATCCCGTACTTAAAAAGTTATCGAACATTAGGTTTCAAGCAAGTACAAATGGTATCTAAAAATTGCAGAAGAAATGGAAATTCCATCCACTTTTTGAAATCAGAATAAGATGCAAGAAGAAGCAATTTTATTATTGCAATAAATTCATTGGACGATAGATTTTGGGCAATTAATTCCTATAGTGACATATCTAATGTATTATGATATTGACAGCTGCAAAGATATGTATTTTAAAGAACTTCAAAAATGTAACTATATTCATATAGTACTGAAAGATGGGGATGATATGGCCATCGACAGAGTCAAATTAAAAGAAGAGTTGATAAACATTTGATTCCTTCTTAAATCAGGAATGACACCCATCAGAAGTTGTCAATTTTATTTATGCAAATGACTATTTTTCTAAATGTTATAATTACTTTAAAAATTATCTTAACATTACCGCTGATAGTTGCCAGCGGTAAAATAATTTTTTAAGCTGAAACTAATAAAAAGTCACCTTTGGGCACCTGTGGTACAAGAACGAGTCACTAATTTAGCATTTCAATTAAAGCTGACATCACCAATAAATTTGAAGAAACAATGTATTTTAAAAATTAAAAGCTCACAGTGTATTTATTTAACAATATATCAAAATATACATATGGGAAATCCTTGATTTAATAGGAAAATAAAATTTTATGACACAATATATGTGTACACATCACCCTCCATTATCCCCAAAACATTAGAAACTATCATACACATTTATTTTTTTGTAAAATTAAATAGTACACCATCATTTAGTGGAGTCAATGAAGATGGTATACTTTCATTAATTATAGCTATAGTCTAAAAGCAGGCACTTGGAAGTTTGAAAAGAGGTTGGTGGTGGTGGCGGTATGTGGATAAAGAGAGAGTTTGTATTAAATCTCACCTTGGGCACCAAAATGACTGGTCACGGGCCTGGTTCTATGCAATATACAGTGTTCAAGCTCATCCAGGATAAATGTGACTAATAAATTAATAGTTTCATTATAAAAAGTAAATTATACTTGTCTGTTTCTATTATTTTATTATATAACTTTTGTTAAATTTCTCAAAACAAAGAGATAAATTGGTCACCAGTTTGAAATTTGATATTTATGTGCAATACAATGTATGATATCTTAAAAGGTATGTTTGCGTATGAAAGCAGAAAATTCAATCGACTAGTAACTATGAAATTTGTACAAAGATACTTCTAAACCAGTCCTGAAACACCTATTTTGCTTTTTTAACTTTGACTTAGTGTTTTAATTAATGAGGAATTATTATTGTGAAGTTTTTGGCAATTTTCAAAGATTAGCAACAGAAAAATTTATCACAGAGATCTTAACATGATAATAAAGTTCACATAAATCTTTTCAATAAACATGGATCATCATCTATAATGTATTTTTTAATTTTAGGTGAATTTTTTTTAAAGTCCACATTTATCTATACCAATAGGCTAAACTCATTCTTATATTCTCACATTGCCTGAATTTTTCCTCATATAATAATGAAATTTGATGTTCAAGAATTTTTTTAAGTTTCAAACAGCAAACACATGATCTTGCTTTCCTGTGAATGTTTTGTTACTGTGTATTTGTCTTGCAGTGACAGCTGTAAATATTGTACTTTTCTCTTCAGACATGGGTTGCAAGGGTAATGGACTTTGGACTTCATATGACATCAGCTTCTATGAGAAGAAATTAATGTAATTTTTATGGCTAGACCCATGTGTTACAAATGCTTGGGTTAGATATATGTGATAATATTCATTATTGATCTTTTATTGCTGTAGTATTTTTAATTGAAATGATAGGACAGCCTGTTAATTGTTAGCCATGGCCTACAGTACAGCAGGCAGTTTGCAGGCTATTGAAACATTTTAGCTTTTCAAAAATGCAACTGGGATGGTTGCCCAAGGTGACTAGTGATATTACATTTTGTGATAGTTTCATTAAGAACTTCAATGTTCATATAATTTTGTTATACACTGTATTTTATAATGTTTTATTTTTAGTATTTGAAAGTGACCTATTCCTAGTTTAAACCAAAAGAAAGTAAAGAGTGGCATAATTAAATTTTAATTTGTCGTATATATAAATAATATATATATATATATATAAATTTTCAGAAAATGTACTGCAAAACTGAGTAAATTCTGTACTTATCAGTAACAAGATTATGTTAGGCAGATGTGAACACATGCCCTTAGGGCAGGATGCTTTTCATGAAAAATTCCTAGGAAAACTGAGCAGCATTGAAAGTAAATAAAACATTATGAAATTTTTTATGATAAAATAGATATCCAAACTCACAGTAGTGAAATGCACTATAATCCTTCTTTACAGTAAAATTCTCAAATGGCATGTTCTTATCTTTCAACCTCAAAAGTAAATCCATTATAAAAGTTTTTAAAGATATTAAGATAATTAAAATTAGGAGTTTTAGATTTTACAAGATGAAAAATTATAGAATATATAAAAGATTAAAAATACAACTTAAATTTTGCTTAACAAAAGCAACAGTAGAAAAATAATATAAATTATTAAATGAAATAAGTTAATATTACAAGAAGGTGCTGCTTACTGTCAATATTACAAGGAAGCACTTAATTTCTATATACTTTTACACCTCATGAACTTGTTTTACATACAAAATATTAATTCCTATCAATAACTTTCCTGTTACTCAAACCATATTGACAAGCAAATGTTCTAACAAGAGATAGCTTCCTAGTAGAGAAGAAAAGCCTTATATTTAAGAGGGTAGTTTAAATCATCTGGACATTTTCATTAATACTATTAGCAGTGCCATCCTTGATAAAAAGTATTTCAAAGATTAACACTAAAATCCTTAACCTTAAATAAAGGTAAGATGGCCCATTCATTCCTAAATTAAAAACTTTTATTTAAAAGACAAAAAATAGAATTTTGGCATTTAGTAATATACAACTAATAGTAGAAATTGAATTTGCAATGAACATTTAACTAATAGGAATTTAAAAAGTGTTATATTATTTATTTCTCATTAACATTATGCTGTTAATAGAAAATAAAATACATATTTATTGTGCATTCTAAATTTCTTGGGTGTTTGATTTAAATTTTTATTCATTCTATATTCTTAAATGTTTTCCACAACTGATATAAAACATTTATGATAATTTAACAACTGGTACTAAGATCTTGAAACATTTCACGTTCACCACTGCCTTTACTCCTTACAAAATTATTTTTAAAAATAGAGATACAAATAAAATTTAAAACATACATACAATTGTTATATTGCATATCACAAAGGAAAATGACACTTCAAATTCAATGTTTTGAGTTATTAACAATGTGAAATGCATAAGGTTTGTATTTATTATCTGGAAAAGTTACACATTTGTATTTAAAACTATCTCTTAATAAATCTAAATATAAAATCCCTGCTTTCAGTAAACATTAGCTCAGTTTGGTTTAGTTTTCCTGCTCTCTTGAAAAATTGCTTTGTGCGAGTTATATCACTTTTCTTTATGAGGTGCAATATGTCCTTATATATTAAACATATAACTGTACAGCTTAACACTAACCACTCTCTATATAAGTTCTATAAAGGCATACAACTTACATTTCTTACTACACATAAAACAATAGCACAAGCACTTTGAGATTAAAAAAAATTTGTAATTATATGTAGTTAACAGAAATATCATTATCTTTTAAATAATTTTATCACAGATTCATCTGCATAAATATATTGCATAAGGCAAGCTGAAATCTACTTTAAATCTAATTTAATCACATCTACTTTAATTTCTTAATACAAAATGGAAAAAACTTTAATTTGTGTTTATCAGGATATGCACTGGCAGTTAGAGCTCCTGATATAAAAAAAGTAGTATATAGAACAAGTAGGACTGCTCATTTATCGTATCAGGAGCACTAATGGCCAGTATGTTTCCCGATAGTGTTCATTCAACATACAAGCTCAAAAATGAAAATGCCTTAGATAAAAACTTGCATTTTCCATATTATACAAATAATCCATATTATACAAAATAACTATATGTATATAATTATTTTTGAATTTACATAAAATATGTACAGTCAACACGTGTTATAACATCATCCTGTGAAACTCACTAAAATTTTCTGGCACAATAAGCAGAATTTGTCAGCTATTAAAATATGCCATATATTTTAATAGAAGGAAAGGGTAAATACTGATTATGTTTATTTTAAATTCTACTTCCCAAACCTATATTTGAAAAATGTACTGTATTGCTACTATTAAATGAAAATGAATTGACCCTAATATAGTATAATCAAACCTGTTTGAAATGGAACCTGTTGGAAACGTAATACTGTAGTAATAAGCGGAAAATATTTTTAGTCCCGTCCAAAAATATAGGAAATTTATGTTATTTCCCCTGTGTGAAACAGAACCTGCACAATGCGGAAATGTATAACCAATTTAAAATAATGTGTTAATAATACATACCTGTTCTAACAAACAAAGAATGGAAAAATCACTTTTTATTTCAGCCATTTGTTTCCAAGAAAACTATTTTTCCCAGAATTTTTTTTTTCCCACTAATCATGGATATTCTGAAATGCCAAAAATATTAATCAATGCACGATTTTTAAAACTGAAAGTCGCATCATTAGTAAGACATATGTCCAAGAAATCATACCGGATTATTTGGAAAGTTCATCTCAATAAAAAATAGTGATTTTTTTTTTCATGGTAAGCATTAATATTTTACTGATAAGTCACTTATTCCTCTAGGTTTTTGGGTATGGTACCAAAGACACGGGGTACACTATTTTTTATTTACATATACTTCTTCGACCGCAGTATGCAAAAATGTACATATGCACATATTTAAAATAATTAAATTAGCTATTATGGTATGATATAGTGCATCATAGTATGGTATCAGGTGCATCTAAATAATCTTTTCAGAATTTTTAAAGTCTGATGTATAGGTAAGCAATGACATATGGACCATCTGTATTTCCAGCTAAATCTTAAACTTTGATTTCCCTGAAATAGCTTACATGAAACGGAAATCTTTTCAAGACGGGAAATTTCTTCCGGTCCTCAAAAATTTTGTTTAAGTCAAGTTTGACTGTATTTTTAAAAATCAAAGACCAATGAGTTTTAAGCTAAATTTTATATTCTTTTTCTGTATATTATCACATACAGTGTCTGTATAAAAAGAATCGGGAACATTTTTTTCCTGACGTGAGTGTACGTCGTAGCAAACTCGCAGCGCGCATGCTCGGTAGTGGGGAATGTTACCTTCAAGATGTGCCAAGCGACAGTCGCCTTCGAGCGTTTATTCAGGCTACATCGTGTTTTCAGTGGACCCCCTGTCGAGTGACTTGGTGCAAGAACAAAATGCAGCAAACGATTGAACAGCAGCAGGCAATCAAATTTTGTGTTGGATTGGGGAAATTGGGTACGGAGACGTTGGCCATGATTCGCCAAGTGTTCAAGGATGAAAGCATGGCACAAACAGTAGTTTTTAAGTGGCACAAGCTCTTCAAAGATGGCCGAGAGAGTGTGCAGGACGAGCCTCACGCTGCCCGGCCATTGACGTCAAGAACCGACGACAACGTGCAAAGTGTGCATAAAGTGCTGAATTCAGACCATCGTTTAAGTGTGCGAATGGTCGCAGATGAAATTGGCATTAATAAGGTGACAGTGCACAGCATTATCACTGAAAATTTGGCGATGCGAAAGATCTGCACTAAACTCGTCCCAAAGGTCTTGATGGATGAGCAAAAGCAGAGGCGAGTGTCTGCTTGCGAAGACCTTCTGCAATGCGTTGAAGAAGACCATGGCTTTTTGGACATCATCATCACGGGAGACGAGACTTGGATATTTGAATACGACCTGGAAACAAAGGGGCAAAGTTCGGAATGGCACACTGCAGGATCACCTCGTCCAAAAATGGCTCGAATGAGCAAATCCAGAGTGAAAGCCATGCTGATCGTTTTTTTCGACGCAAAGGAGATCGTCCACTACGAATTTGTTCCTGAGGGGCAGACAGTGAATGGTGCTTTTTACCTAGAAGTGCTAAGAAGACTGAAGAGAAGGGTCAACAGGGTGAGGCCAGCCATCGCCGAAAATTGGAAATTGCATCACGGCAATGCAACCAGCCACACCTGCTCCAAGGTGACCGACTTTCTGACGATAAACAGCATCGCGACAGTTCCCCAACCTCCTTACAGTCCCGACTTGGCATCAGCAGACTTTCCTTTTCCCAAAAGTGAAATCTTCCCTCAAAGGACACCACCATGGAACCCTAAGTGCCGTCAAAGAAGCTTGCACGTATGCCCTTAAAGACCTTCCGAAATCCGCCTACCAGGGAGCCTTCGAGTCGTGGAAAAGCCGTTGGCAAAAGTGTGTCGATGCTCAAGGGATGTACTTTGAAGACTTTTGAGGTATTGTAGCAATATCTGTAATAAATCTATTTTTCAAAAATTTTTCCCGATACTTTTTATACAAACCTTGTATATTAGTTTATACATAAATACACTAGGAAAACTATGTGCTTGCATTTAATTTGGTTATTTAATGCTACATTTATTTCAAATTTGGTTACTTTTCAGAAATCACTTTTATTTGTTGTGGTTACGAAAAATCTTCTCATAAGGCCCCCCCCCCCCCCCCCTACACACACTTTTATTCATCAGGATGACTTTTGATACCTACGTTGTATCCATTTTTGGAACACCTTAATCATGCAAAATAATTTTTTATCTTAAAATGGAAAGGCACTCTATTATTCAGAGTTGAACATTCATGAAATAATAATTAAACAGAAGTATTTCAGTACAAATTACTATGTAAATCAGCTAGGATAACAAAATAAATTAAGCAGGGTGAAGGATTATAAAATGAGCTGACTAAATGAAAATTACATATTAACAAAAATATCTGATAAAATTATACCAGAAAGATAATTAAAAAATTAATCCTTTGGCATAAATTACCATTCAGAAAACAAACATATGGAACAATGCTTTTAACAAATGCCTTGAGCAAATATTAAACTATATAGACCACATAGAGCAAAATAAATGAGATGTAGAAAAGTACAGTAAACTGTTGAAATAGGAAAACTCTTTAATATTTCTCATTTTGATGAAATGATCAGTACTATATCACTTTTTTATTTCATAGAATGAATTTTTCAGATACTGCTGTCACGAATTTATACATGCTCTATCTTCAACTTCACAATTTTAGCTAAAAAATTCTGAGATTTTGGTAAAAAAATTTAGATATGGGTTTTCTAAATAAAATTATTTTAAATTTGCAGATGTTTATACAGTGAAGCCTGCATACAGCGAAGTCACAAGGGATAGGGGAAAATATTCGTTATAACCAATATTCACATCACAATAACCCACAAAAAGCTCAGGTATAACAAACTGACTCCATTTGTGAAATAAAAATCATTATAGTAAGGTTAAAATGTATTTCTCTTTATATACTTTAGAGGTTTCTCAATACAATTTTTTGTTATCCTTCTACTTTTTAAATCAATTTCAGTTTCTTTGGATTCACATTCATCAAGAAATATTATAAGCAACTGTTGCAATATATCCTTCTTGTTATCTTTTTCTTGTGTCTTTGTGCACTACATTCAACAATCAACACTTCCTCTTTTCTTTCTTTGATATTGGCCATTGCAAAGCAAGGTCAAGAGATTTTTCGGGAGAAGGGAAAAGAGAGAAAATTTCGGAAAAATAGGGAAAATTCATTGAATTCTTAGAAATTCATAGTTTCATACTAAGAGCTAAAATTTGCACTAAATACGAAAGATTTGGGACACTTGGCAGGTCTATAATGGTATCAATGAGAATGGTATCACTTATATCACTGAGATTCATTCATCATTATAAAATTTTACTTTCCGAAGGATATTTCATTTTTTTTACCATGATTACTAAAATTCTTCTGACTAAATGCTTACTAGCTAATACACACTCTCCTTGAAGACCAGCGATAAGAATTCCCAGACCTAATCCGCTTATAAACATATGGCCCAAGACCCTCTTCATTAAAGTAAACATAGAATAATTGCGATGACAGAAACCATCCCTTTAAATCTCTTAATAGACATGCTTTTTAAATCAAAACCACCACAATAGTTTACATTTGTGTTTGCTTATGCAATCAATTTAGTCAGCATTCTCATGAAAACAAAAATTGAAACTAAAGCATGAAGGTCAATGATTCAAGCAACTAGCTTTGCAAGAATTATAGAATTCTATCACCACCTAGTGTTATTTAAAAATATTAATGAAAAGTCCCAATCTTATATTGCACATTGGCATCAGCGGCCTGGGAAGGGAGAATATCTTCATTGTGTATGCATTACAGTGATCCTGAAACGGTTACGGGTACAAAGTTGCAAATAATTTGAAAGAAAAGATATAAAATTTTGAGGGAGAAAAAGTACTTTAAATATTTTTATAAAGGTTTAAAAAAAATACTTCAAGTATTGCACATAGAGTTTGAAAGCAAATGTTATAGTTTATAAATTTTTTATACATGCATGAATGAATGCTTAAATGAGATTGATATATATTTTGTGTCTAGCACAACCTCAACAATCTGGCTTATTTAGGGTGAAGGACTGTTTATGTAAAATATAAGATTAGAGTCTATCAAAGGTCTTTAAAAAGGTGCGACTCCATGGTCTGTGGTAGCCTATATTGTTTTCTTTTGGAGATTTAAAAATGCATCTTTTTCAGTTGATTAAAATTATCAGTTACCAGACACTTCTAGTTGTTTTATTAATTGAATATACACAAGTACCGCTAGTGTGATGGTAACATATAAACATAATCGTTTAGGTTATATATGCTTGGTAATAATAAAGTAAAAAACACAACTTCAGTTCAAGCATATTTGCATTTTGTGGTCTAAATAATACTGTGTTTTAGATCTAAAAACAGATGTTAAATACTAAATGTTGAATTTAAAACAAATAATTAGAATATAAATATAGAATTAATAAAAATATGAAGTAAATTATACAAAATAATAATTAATACATGCATAAAACCAACCTAATAAAAGTATCAAGCTTATAATAAACACAATAAGCATTGACTTAAATAATAATAAACACACACTTAAATTTTCAAAAATTAATCCACCTGCATTGAAATTTTTAATCCTGCTGCATATGGGCCTCCGAAGCAGATGAATAGTTGGAATTGGATCTCCGATGATAGGCAAAAGATTGCCTTCTCCGATGAGTCACATTTTCTGCTTCATCGAATGGATGGATGTTGGCGTATAAGGCAGAAAAGATTGGAGAACAAACTCTCATCAGCCATTGCTGGAAGAGTATAAGTTGGTGGGGGCAGCATTATGGTCTGGGGAATGTTTTCGTGATATTCTCTGGGTCCACTCATACCTGTGTAAAGCACTATGAACTGATTTCAATATGAATCCATCCTTGCAGATCACATACACCAATAAATGCTGATTGTCTTCCCTGGGGCATATGGGATCTACTAGCAGGACAATGCAATGTGTCACACAGCAAAAACTGTCTGAGAATGGTTGGTGGAGCATGCTGAAGACTTCAAAGTACTTCCCAGGCCCCTTAATTCCCCAAACTTAAACCCAATTGAGCATATGTGGTGGAATCACCTCGATTGGGTTGTTCGCTCTATGGATTCTCCACCACACACTCTCCCGCAGCTGTCAGATGCACAGCAGTCAGCATGGCTCCAGATACATGTGAACACCTTCCAGCATCTTGAGTCATTCCCAGCCTGTCTAGCTGTTATATCCGTGCTGCAGACGGTGGTTACTCCGGATATTAGCTGGTGGTAACAATGTGACTCAACTACGTATAGGACTCGACTATGTATAGGAGTATACAAAATTTTCGTCCCTAATTTTCATTATGTTTTTATTTATAAAAATTTGAAGTTTGGAATATCTGGTAATTTTTCATGATTTTTGACTTATTCAAATGTCTGTATATTTTGACCTAATAAACAAATTGAGCTGAAATAAAGCTTATTTTATAGCTTATGGTATTACCTTTCTTATGATATGTCACATGATAGTACAAATGAAAATTTTCATTTCAAAGTAACTTGATTTAATCTTTGACCTTGAAATGTGAAAAAGTGTATTTTTAATTATTTTCAAAAATATATATTTTGTTGATATCTCTATTGATCTTTATTATACAAAAGTTTCAATTTGATAAAATCATGGGCTCATAGTGAAAAATAATTCTAAATAAATATAAGTTATATGAGCATATGAGCAGCTATTCAAAAAATGCTAGAAACCACATAAAAGCATGATTGATTAAATAATTCTTAAACATCATTATACTTAACCAAAAGTTATAAACATTTATTAACGTGCATATAATTTTATATATAATATATATATATATATATATATATATAAATGTAGGATTGTGGCAACCAGGACGTTAGAGGATGTCACTAAAGGACAGTGCCACCTATAGATGAGAGACTATATAAAGGAGTCGACGCTAGACAGACGGGAAGGAAGGAAGGAGAGAGAAGTTGATTGCAGAGGTCACTCAGACGAACAAGAAGTTAGAAGCAAGAGTTCACTCAGACCAGATGCTCTTGTCGCTTAGACGCTATTGATTGCTTAGATGAAAGCGAGATGGAATCAAAAGCGAGATGGAGGCAAGAGTGAGATGGCAAGGATGAAGTACAGATGCGGAACAGGAGCATGCAAAGATGATTGCCTGTGACGTTCAATATCTTCAACTTGTAAAGAGATGTAAATAGCTTAAACAGTATGTATAGCCGAATGCCTTAAGTAAAAGAATGTGGTTGTGCAGAGTGAAGTAGTTTTTGTCAACTTCTCACCTGAAAAACTCACATTATGGGGGCTCGACCAGGATCTGAAAACCAACTAGACCGGGATCATGAAGCAAACTAGACTGGGATCCGAAACCCAACTAGACCGGGATCACGAAGCCAACTAGACCAGGATCAGAAAACCAACTAGACCGGGATCATCAAGCCAACTAGACCAGGATCAGAAAACCAACTAGACTGGGATCATCAAGTCAACTAGACTGGAATAAAACCAACTAGACTGGAATCAAATGAAGTTGACCAAGATCTGAAACTAATTTCAAGTGGATCAAGATGAAGATAGTTTCAAACTAGACTCTAATTTTGGTTTCGAGAAAATAGTGAGTGATGAATTATTACTACAAGACGAAACTCTGAGGAACTGCAAACTTCTTGATGGTGAGTACAGAATTTTTTTTTCTAAAACTATGACATGTCTTGCAAGGGCACGAAAAGCAGATTTAGTCACTTTGGTGGATGAATTAGGCCATATTACGCTAGCAAATCCAAAGATTTCGCAATTATTGCAATTAGTACTCAGTTCTGAAAGTTATAACGAGGAATTCACGAAACATGTTTTGCAGAATTAGAGGGGGGAAAAAATTGAAATTGAAGCGGCAAGCAAAAGGAAATATGATGCCGAGGTAGCCAGTACATGGAAAGCCAACGATTTACTTAAATTGATTAACAGTTTAAAAAAAAACAGTGATATAAATGTTTACTTAGCTCTGTTTGAAAGGCAAATAAATTGAGGGGAAATACAGAAACCAGAGTGGGTTACTTAATTGTTAACACCTATTGATTTACTTAATTGATTTAACACCTATTAGAGTTAGTGAACTTAATCACACGAGAGCCAGATGAGAAGTCTAATAACTACAATTATGTAAAGAAATTGTCACTGAAAAGGTCAAATGTTCAAACTAAATGCTGAACAGTTTTGTCAAAATTTCATATCGAATAGGAAAGTCGATTCTGCTACGTGGAGTGATTTTGTGTTTGACTTAAGAAATTACTTCAAAGAATGGATAGAAAGTTTAGCGGTATCCAATTATGATGATCTCAAAGTGTTTATGATCGTAGATCACATGAAACGAAAATTGTCTAATGAGATAAGCAAATATTTTATGGATTACCTTCCTAAGATAAAGCAAATTGATGAATTGGTAAATAAGTTAGATGAATACAAAACAGCACGATATCAGTTGAAGGGTTCGAAAATATCGGATAAAAAGTACAAAAAACGCTTTAGTAAAGATTATGACAAAACTAAAATACGAGAATATGTACGTGGTCATGAAAACATCGTCTTTATCAAGTGTTTCAATTGCAATGAAGTAGGTCATAAATCAAATGACTATAAGAGTAAAAAAGAAGGAATCCGGTGTTTCAAATGTAAAAATTTCAGGCATAAAGCTAATGTTTGTGATCGAAAAGAAGTACACAGAACTTTAGTTTGTAATACCCTTAATTTTCCAAGAAAAGTGCAAAAAAGTGTTGAAATATTGGGGAAAAAAGCAGACTCTTTAATTGACACTGGAAGTGTTGTTACAATGATAAAATGAAAATTGTATGTGAAGATTGGATCGCCTACATTAAATGTTGACGATGTAACTCTAATCGGCAATAACTGAGACAAGACAGATCCTCTAGGGTTTTTTCCAGCAGAAATAATCATTGATAAATGTGCAATTCTTACAAATATTTATGTTCTGAAAAATTTGTGTGATCAAGTTATTATTGGTATTGATACAATAAATAAACTTAATTTTTCTCTAACTGGAAATAGCATAGAAAATTTGGAAAAATGCAATATTCAAGTGAATTACACATGAATTGTTCATAAAACAAAAATACAGATTGATTAAAGTAGTAAAATATCATCTGAAAAGTTGGGAGAAAGGAACGAAGTCAACTTAAACATTCCAAATTCATTCTGCTTACGCATTGAATTTCTTAAGGATGAATGCAGAAACAGCTTCAATGGAAACTCAAATAGCAGATTTCGGAAAAAAGGGGCTAATGAACTTGCAAAGAAAAATGATGAGTTTGTAAATTTGTTTGCAAAAATAGATGTAGAAAGTGATGTGGACTTAGCCCATATTTTGAATGAAGTGTATAAATGGGAAGTGATGGATATGGTAAAAGAGTATAGAAAATACCAAAAAACTAAAAGCACTGAATTAAAAATGAACACTATTTTAACTGATGAGATACCTCTTAATCAGCGTTCATGTAGAATGCCAGTCGCGGAACAAAAAGTTGTTGAAAGGCAAAAACAGGAATGGCTTAGTATTATTAAACTCAGTTATTCAGATTATGCAGCTCCAATAGTGTTATGTAAGAAAAAAGATGAATCCTTTAGATTGTGCATTGATTATCGTCAACTAAATAAAAAGATAGTTAAATATCGTTTTCCGTTGCCACTAATAGAAGATGCTTCAGATCATTTAGAATATCTAAAGAATGGATTCTTGATCTAAAGAATGGATTTTTTCATGTAGACATGAATTAGAAAAGTACCAAATATACAGCTTTTGTTACGCATGAAGGACAATATGAATTTCTAAAAGTTCCTTTTGGTTTATCTAATAGTCCAAGTGTGTTCCAAAGATATATATAAACAGTATTCAGAGATCTTTTGAGAGATAACACTCTAGTTATTTATATGGATGACATGATTATCCCATCACGAAACGAAACAGAAAGAATAAAGAAACTGAGACGAGTTCTGAAAGTAGCATCAGATTATGGACTAGAACTTAATTTAAACAATGTCAGTTTTTAAATCAAAAAATTAAATTTCTAGGTTATTTGATTGAGAATGGAATGATCGGACCTGCTCCAGCTAAAACTTTAGCCATGAAAAATTTCCTCAGCCAACAACGACGAAGCAAGTACACAGTTTTTTGGGATTATCAGGACATTGTAGAAATTTTATACCACAGTATGCCAGACTAGCAAAACCGTTAAGCGATTTGCTTAGAAGTGAAACAGAATTTTGTTACGGTACAGAACAGAAACAAACTTTTAATACGTTGAAAGAAATGTCATCTCAAAATCCAATTCTACACATTTTTAAACAAGGATCGACATTAGAACTACAAACAGACGCAAGTATATATGGATTTGGAACAGTTATTTTACAAAGGTCAGACGACGGAAAATTCTATCCGATTTATTTCATGAGCAAAAAAACAACACCTCAACAGGAAAAATATAGTAGCTACGAGATGGAAGTACTCGCAATAATCGAAGCTTTGAAGAAGTTCAGGAATTACTTGTTGGGCTCAAAATTCAAAATTGTGACCAATTACGAAGCATTAAAAAAAAAATCGATAAGAAAGATCTTACTCCAAAAGTCACAAGATGGGCATTATTGCTGGAAGAATTTGATTATGAAGTTATTCATAGATCTGATAAACTAATGAAGCATGTAGATGGACTAAGTCGCAATGTTGTTTTGATAGTTAATAGTTCTCATGGTGACATGACCACGAAAATCTATATCGCACAAGAAGAGGATGAACACATAAAAATGATAAAAACCTTAATCAGTAAAGAAGAAAAAAATGATTACCTAATTAAAAATGATGTTTTATACAGATATGTAGATGGAAGAGAAGTGTCAGTAATACCTCAAGCGATGCAAACAGAAATGATCCGAGAAGTACACAAGAAAGGTAATTTTGCCGCAGCAAAAACTGAAGATGTTTTAAAGCAAAGCTTTTATATTCCAAATGCAAGAAAGCAAATAGAAAGTGTTATAGCTAACTGTGTAAAGTGTATTCTTTGTAATAAGAAGAGTGGGAAAGGCGAAGGGCTCTTACACTCAATACCAAAGGAAAATGTCCCACTAAGCACCTACCATATTGATTTTATAGGACCACTTCCGTCCGTGAACAAACAATACAAACATATATTCACAGTGATAGATGCATTTACTAAATTTACATGGTTCTATCCAGTAAAATCTACACCATCTCGAGACACAATTGAGTAGTTAAAATTACAACAAAAAGTATTCGGTAGTCCCTCAAGAATAGTTTCAGACAAGGGAACAGCTTTTACGTCGAATGAGTTTGAAGATTATTGCTGCAAACAAGCAATAGAACATGTTAAAATAACCACAGGAATACCAAGAGGGAATGGACAAATTGAACGAGTACACGGTACTATTATTCCTGTGCTTTCTAAACTTTCAATAGAAGATCTGTCCAAATGGTTTAAACACGTAGCTGATGTTCAGCGCATTGTTAATAGCTCCACTACAAGAAGTACAAAGTATACATTTTTTTAATGAATGACGCGTGTGAAGATGAGAAACAAAGAGGACATAAAAATAGTACAACTTCTTGAGGAAGAATATCTAAACTATAATGGCAAAAGATAGAGAAAATGTGAGAGATTCATTTGTCATTAGGAATAAAATATTCTTTAATATTTCTTAACATCAAGATTTTGGTCACTTCATTTAGATTATACAGGTTTTATTTGGACTACAGATTTGAATATTTATGTGTTTAAATAAATGAGGTTACACAGTGTGAGAGTTAAAATTGTTAACAGTGTAGGTTTGATCTGAAATTTCTATGGGTCATTTTATTTTGTAATTTTTTATTAATAAATAATAGTGTATTTCATGAAGCTCGATACTCAACTTTTTGTTAGCCCCAAATTAATAGTAAAATTATTAAAATATCTAATCCAATTTTAATAAAATATACCATGTTTTATTATTTTTTTATTTTGGGGGACATTCTACCCATCACTTATATTTTTTGGACAGTAGCAGCAACAAATTGGTAACTTTTGTGTGTATGTATGCATATTTCATCAAAATGAGAAAATAAGAGGTTCTACATGCATATATGAATAACAAAATTCCTGATAATGAAGATGAGTAATATTCAACAAGTGTTACTGATTAGGTTTTAAAACACACATGTTAATTAATCCTACGAAGTATACATAACCTAATTTCAATATGAAGTCATGTTACGTCATAACCACTATCATTAGCATCATCCGGAAATATTTTAGATGCCAGAGATAATCTTGAATCATGGTTTGAATCAAAAGAAATAAAACTGCTAGGTTGTCGTGACTGTGTTCCTATACCTGAGGACTGGGAAGCCGACGAGAGAGCAGAACTTGGACAGGCTACAGAACTTAAAGGTCTTTGAGAATTTGATGAAGTAATATCTGAAGTTGAAGAGATAATGGAATTCGCAGTTGCAGATTTATAGCTGTCACATTTTATACGAATTCTAACAGAGTCAACAACATCAAGCAAATTTTTAGCATCCATAGCTAAAATATGAGCAGCTGATAGCATTCCTTTACGATATTCATTATCTAATGTTGTTCTAGAATATTTGAGAGCTTGCTGCATTGCCTCAACCAAGGAAGCCATGTCTTTACTTAATACTTTATGAGCCATCTGTACCTACAGATATACAAAAAAATATATAAAATTACTATAAAATAATTAAAACTAAATTGATCATAAAACTTCAAATCTAAAGTAATAAGAGGGTTATTTTTTAAGTAAGGTTTGTTTGTGAATACCATTTGAAATTCTGCATGCGAGCGAGGATAAGTGCGTGTGCAGACTCCTGGCATTCTTTGAGCAGAATCCGATGCCAGTCTGTTAGCTTCCAATGCTTCGTTAAAATGTTTAAGAAAATTGAGCGCCCCACCAACTGTTAAATAAGGTCAGTCATCCGATTCTTAACAGCAAGAAACATGATATCTGTGGATATTCATCGTCAGATATATGAAGTTTAGGGTGACAATGCCATGAGTGACAGTAAAGTGCGAAAATGGGTGAGATTGTTCAATGAAGGTCGGGAAAATGTTCATGATGAATCACGCTTTGATCGGCCATCTGTAATCCCTGATGATTTGGTGCAGGCAGTTGAAGCCAAAATTCAAGCAAACAGGAGTCTTTTGGCTGGGAGGTATTCGATCACCTGCCATGCAATCCAGACCTTGCATCTAGCAACTACCGCCCCTTCCACAATCTGAAGACCTTCCTGGGCGGCAAGCATTTAGACACTAATGAGGAAGTGAAAACGGTCATAAGTAACTGGCTATCATCACAGGCAGCAGAGTTCTATGATGACGGTATCCCAAAACTGGTGTATTGTTTCGATAAATGTTTAAATCGCCAAGGAAATTGTGTAGAAAAATAGAGAATTGAATGTAAATTCAGAAAATAAATGATTTTTGAAAAAAACATTCTTCGTTTTTATTGCAAAATGGATCTTACTTAAAAAATAACCCTCGTATATATACACACATTTTGAACATCCTCAGTGTGATCAAGTATTATTCTTTAAGTAAAGCTGCTTTTTTAATTTGCTAATGTTTAATTGATTTATTTGTGCTTTCAGAATTTTATGTTAACAAAAATGCTTCATTGTGTAAGCATACATATGATTTATCTTCATTTAGAAACTTCAAGTTACAAGTACCATAATTTCTGATGAAAAAGCAGAATAAAAAAATAATCTGAATTACAACTGTTATAACTCAAATGGCTAAAATATATATTAACTGCCACTTAACCAGTGTGGTATTAGAGATATTTCTGATCAACAAGACATAAAAAGATTATATATCTAATATTTTGCCTAGACATTCTTTGGCAGCAGAGTAGCTCAATACATTTGCAAAATTTTTAACAATATATAATTATTATTTTTAATTAATTACAACATATCTTTTTGTAAAACTAACTGGGAAAAACAATCGGCTCAAGCATACACAAATAACAAACAGAAACACTTTATTTATAACAACATAAATAAACACTTTGTAAATACAGTATAAATACAAAAATAAATTGATTTTTTAAAAGTTTCAAAAGCAAATAACAGCTTTCAGGACCGACAAAATCACAACCTTACTCAAGTCAAGCCGGCAATTGAGGATGGCCGATATAGCTGAAGGTAGGATGAAAAGTTACCCATGCCATGGAAAGAAATGAAAGGGAGGAAAAATTACAATGACTGGCAGGAAACTGCAAACATACAAGGCCACAGAGGATAAAAAGAAGAAAATATGGTGGTAAGAGAATGGATAACAGAACAATTAAAACAGCAGAAGAGAGAAAACTTACAAAAATCAGTAACAAAAAAAGCTTGAGACATTTACGTAGAAAATATATTAATGCAATAGACACATAATAAAAGAGCAAGTATATAAAACAACCACTTTATTAAAGAAACAACCAGAACAACTGAGTAAAAAAGCAGTGATGCAGAACTTGAATTCAAATATACAATGTTACCAAAGGTTAAAAAGTAAATTAGTCGCAGAAATATTTATAATTAATTAGTTCAACACTTCTCTTCGTCTGCACAACTTTACATTTTTTCCTGAGTAATTTATGCCTTTTGGTAGATAATGATTTAGTTAAAAGATCTGCATCCATTAATTCAGTGTAACAGTATTCAAATTCAATAAACTATTTGTCAACACAATCCTTAACAAAATGATATGCTTGGTTGGATTTTAAACTTTCAACCTTTTACCAAACACAAGCAACTTTGATTGTCCTCAAATTGTTGTAGCACTGTTCACATTTTGATGTATGTCTTTCAAGAAGAGTCACAACCAGAGTGTTACTTAACATGACTTTGATAAAGCAATGGACTCAGTTTCTGCCGATAATGAAAGATAAGTTTGTTTTCTGCAGATAGTGAAAGATAAGTTTGTTTTCTGCAATACCAACTGACAACACCCCATTTAAGAAAAACACATATCAATTACTGAATCTTCTTGTTTTACAGCCCAATTCATATCAGCAGAGCCAATAAGTCCAGTATCTTCTGGGGACGCAATATTACTTAACTTAAGTTTTATATTAAGGATCAAAATACTAAAAGTATGTTCGGTAGTATATCTATCCAGCGCTCTGTGTCTTGACAGCATACTGCCAATTTTAGCTGACAGTGGAAAAATTCCACCATGGAATTGGAGACAGGATGATATGCTGTCGATCTGGTTTTTCCTAAAAGTCTCATTAAGTAATGAAATAAATCACTTTCCAATTGTCACCCCTGGTCAGTACTTATGGCTTGGGTATGCCAAATCGAGAAATCCAACCAGAATAAAATGCTTCTGATACTGTGGCTGCAGTTTAATCTTCTAATGGAATGGCTTCTAGCTATTGCATAAATCAGTCGACACAAGTGAATAGATATCGAAATCCCTTTAATACCGGTAAAGGTCCAACAATATCGATATGGACATGTTGAAATCTGCCATTAGGTGTATTAAAATTTCCTAAAGGTGATTTTGTGTGTTGGTGTATCTTTGATTTTTGGCATGCGATGCACGTTCGACTCCATTTGGTACAGTCTTTCTGAGTGAAGACTAAATGAATCATTTTCGAACCATGTTATTGGTTCCTCGAACTCCTGGATGTGCTAGGTTATGGATGTTTTGAAACATTTGCTTTCGAAAACTCTGCAGTATGTATGACCGAATTTTGTCTGTTGAGGTGTTACATTGAAGTATGGCACCTGATGGATTAATAGCAATACCTTTTAGACATAACAAAGGATAAGATGTTTTGAGATTGTTTAGTTCGTCATCAGTTTGTGCTTTTGCTATTGCTTCATAATCCAGCACATTTGGTGTATGAATCTCTTCTATGCGATAAAGTGCATCATTTGTTGAGCTGAGAATGTATTAGATATTAGTTGTAAATTGACTAAGGTGACTTAATTGACGTGGAATCATCTTTCCAGTTTTCATTGAAATGCAAGTGTAAGAGGTTTGTGATCAGTGTATAAGATAAAATCTCTTCCTTCTATCATGTGCCGAAAATGCTTTACGGCAGAATATGGTGCGAGAAGCTCATGGTCGTAAGAGCAGTACTCCGTTCTGTGGCGTTTAGTTTGCATGAAAAGAATGCTAATGGACATAACTTTCCATTTTTCTTTTGTTGCAATGCCGATCCGATTACAGCTAGTGATGTGTCTACCAACAGTGAAAATTTACCATTTGTTGTAGGATAAGTTAATAGTGTCAAAGTAAGTTTTTACATGCTTGAAAAACAGTTTGTGTGCTTTCGGTCCACTGTACTTTCAACCTGTTACGTTTTTTGTTTCCAGTTGTTAAATCGTACAGAACTGCTTGTGTTTCTGCAGCTTGGGGTAAAAATCTACAATAAAAATTTTAAATCGATAAAAATCTTCTGGACAGTTTTTTTATAGTGGAAAATTTTGTATGGTAGATATTCTGTCTGGGAAAGGAGAAACGCCTTATGCCGCAACCATGTGTCCTGGGAATTTCACTTGAGATTGGCCAAAAATGCATTTGAAAGTATTTATTACTACTCCATATTGTGAAAAATGCTCAAATACTATGCGTAAGTGCTCTTGATGTTAGGCTTCATTTTCTGAAGCGTTCAAGCAATCGTCTATATATATAAAACGAAAATCGAAATCATGTAAGACTGGGCATGAATCTTTGAAAGGTTTGAGCTGCTTTGCATAACTCGAATGGCATGAACAGAAATTCAAATAATCTGAACGACGTTATCACCATTGTTTTCAGGACATCATTATGTTCCACATATGATTGTACTAAATTGAGCGCGCGCAGAAAATATCTTTTTATTTTCAAGGTTCTGTGCAAAATCATGTATGTGAGCTATGGAATATCGATCTGGAATTGTTACTGCATTTAACTTTTTGTAGTCTCTACATACTAGAAATCCACCATCTTTTTACGTTACGATGTGTATGGGTCTTGCCCATGGGCTTTTTAATCATCTACAGATGCCATGTCGTTGTAGATATTCGAATTCTTTTTTGACAGTTTTTAGCTTGTCTGGAGCTAAACCTCTTGCTTTTGCATAAACTAGAGGTTCTGGAGTTTGAATGCAGTGGATTGTATTGTGTTTTGCAAAATTGGTTTGCATTAAATTTGGAAATTCACTTAGTAACCGAGTATAGGATGAGTTATTACTCAATGTTGTCAGTCCTAGTGAGGGTATATGTGAAAGTCCCAGGCCGTCCGGCTCGTCCAGAGGACTTGGAGCAACAAAATGGACGACCGAGTGAGGGTATATGTGTCGTACTTCTTTTATACTGTACAGCTTTCGATTAGTCTTTGATTTTTCATGTTGACTAGTAATCCAAATTTTGCTAGGAAGTTTGCACCTAAAATTGCGTGAGAAGGATCGGCAATTATGAAATTCCAAATGAATTTTTCATTGAAATCCAAACTTTATTATCAGTTATTTTGTTCCAAATGTTTTGATTTTGGTACTGTTTGCTGTGTATAAAGGGAATTTCTTTTTTGTTGTGGCAGTGTGTCTGTTTCTTGGAAGAACTGATATAGTGCTGTGGTCGACAAGAAATTTTATGAGATAATTGATCATATAAAAATAAGTGACTGTTTTCAAGGCTTCTATTCATCGTTGCAGAAATGATAGAGCCACCTAGTTTTCGTCCAAAAATTTGCATGGTTTTAAGCATTTAAGTGCTTTTTCTTGAAAATTTTGTCATGCCAACAAATATAATCTTTTCTGGTATGTGATCAATATCTGGATTGTGATCGAGTTCGTAGTTTGTGGTTGATATCTTGACAGTCACAGATTGTCAGTTTATCCTGTGACTGCCTTAACTTTTGATTTGTTTCAACCTCTAAATTTGATCATTCATTTTCAATGACTTCTTTAACCCTTTCGGGACGGCGGCGTTCTGGAGCTGTCGCGGCCCAAAGGACGACATGCTTCGCTTCCGAACTGGTCGAAAAGGACGGCGCATTTTTTGCGCTAAGCCTAACTCTCGAAAACAATTCACTAAAAATCACCTATTCTACACAGAAATCTACTTTTTACAGGAATAAAAGAAATATTTATGTTTTATTTGATGTATAATTTTCATACAAATCTGAATACAAAATACTCGTTTGTTGCTCCCATTCTTTTATCCGAAATAAACGAATAATTTCACGGCCTCTAAAACCCAAACAAAAAAAAATACTCTCTTATATTTCTATGATTCACCAACGAAATCATAACGCTGAAATAAAAATAAAAACCGAAACTCAATTATAAAATTGTTGATGCTACGAGAATTGCTCTGTTTGTTTATGTTACAAAATGATTTTCACCGCTGCAAATGGAGAAATAATTCATTCGATCCTCTTCTGCCAAGGTCATGCCTCTGCAAAATGCATTGAAGTTAGTTCCATGGACAAGTAACGCCATCTAGTTCACAAATTAAAACATTCTGCGTAGTGGCACTTATACGTGCTACTATCCGCTTGCGGTAAAATTTCCTCTGGCCCGAATGAGTGCCGTTCGTCCTTAAATGCATGTTCGCATCTGGCACCTGGGCGTGCCATTCGTCGCGAAAGGGTTAAATAAATTTTCTTTCATCATATGTAATTGCCTTTTATATTTCCAATTTGAATAATTAAAATTATCCAGTTGGAATAATTGTAATTATTCAAATCAATCATTACATTAGGCCTAGAATCACAGAATGTAACTAGAACTGGAAAATAACTTCCAAAAACTTGCATTTAATGTTAACTTTTATCGTGACAAACCTAGCCCCATAACCTGCAGAAAGTAGATTAATGCAACAGACACATTATTAAAGAATAAGTATTTAAAACAATTGCTTTATTAAAAGAACAACCGGAATAACTGAGTTAGTAAAAATGCAATGATACAAAACTTATACTGACAGCTTTAATACTTATAGATGGTTTAAACATCTTTACAGCTGGTTTAAGCATTTCAGGTTACCTTCATTATTATTTTTTGTAACCTCCTCTATTTTCTTTTGCTTCTATTTGTTCTGTTATCCATTATCTTAAATTTTCTTCTTCCTGTCCTTTGTGTGGCTTTGTGTTTGTCAGGTTTCTTTCATTACTGTTTTCTGTAACCTTCTCGCTATTCTTCTGTTTCTATTCATTCTGTTATCTGGTCTCATAATGCCTTATTTTCTTCTGTGTTTTAGTTTCCTGCCAGTTGCTTTGATTTTTTCACCTTTCATTTTTTCCCACAGAATTGCAACATTTTTCCTCTTTGGTTTTTTTCACCTACCATTTCTTTCCACAGAATTAGCAAATTTTTTTCTCCTACCTTCAGCTACATGTGTCATCCTCAGTTACAGACTTAATTGAAGTCATGTTTTTTGTCAGTCTTGAAAAAGAAGCCTTTTATTTGCCTTTAAAATTAGTAGAGTTTTGAACAATTGAGTGTTTATTTATAGTACTGGCATTTATTACCAAACTAAAGATGACTCTTAAGGATCTATGGTTATAAAACTTCACAGCAGAAGTAAGACTTTGAGATAGAATTGTCAACTACACAAGATTACACATGGTTAACAAAAACATTATATACACGCAAAAAAACAACTAGAGAGAAAGATTACAAGAGAGTAAATATGCAAACGTAAATATACAGTTGTAGTTATACACCATATAAAATAAGTACTAAACAGGAATCTAAATGATGCATATTTTAAGAATGTACAATTTAAGAAAAGGGTAATAAAATCAAACAGAAAAAGTAATGGTAAAACAATACATTAGCCATAAAATAATTATCTTACCAATATACTTATAACCATCCATCCATCCATCCATCCATACATACATACATACATATTCCACAAATCACCTCTCAGTTTTAGAACAGTCACTTGTGGACATAATACCTTTACCACTACTGCTAGTAAGTACTTGCTTAACTGTTTAAATAGAATTAATGAATCTTTTAAATGTAGGAATTCAGGATATTTCATTTTGAACAATAGTTTTGATTTAGTTAATCACCTTAGCAAGCTTCCACAAATTCTTGGTTTCCAAACCTTTGATTTTAAAGACCTATTTAATAATATTGTCATTAAAGATTTATATAAAGTTATTATCTCTCTTTATCACGACTATATATCTTCCAATCATGTTGCATTTAATGTCAAAAATTTTACTATGCTCTTGCACTTTGTGTTATACAACAATTATATTATCCAAGGTGATAACATTTATTTACAAACATCTGGTGTACCACAAGGTGGCTGTAGTAGTAGTATTCTTGCTAACTTATATCTTTATTATTATGAATGTCATTTTAACTCTTTTAAATAGAATTAATTAATCTTTTAAATGTAGGAATTCAGGATATTTCATTTTCAACAATAGTTTTGATTTAGTTAATCACCTTAGCAAGCTTCCACAAATTCTTGGTTTCCAAACCTTTGATTTTAAAGACCTATTTAATAATATTGTCATTAAAGATTTATATAAAGTTATTATCTCTCTTTATCATGACTATATATCTTCCAATCATGTTGCATTTAATGTCAAAAATTTTACTATGCTCTTGCACTTTGTGTTATACAACAATTATATTATTCAAGGTGATAATATTTATTTACAAACATCTGGTGTACCACAAGGTGGCTGTAGTAGTAGTATTATCGCTAACTTATATCTTTATTATTATGAATGTCATTTTAACTCTTATTCATATATTATATATAGATATGTTGACGACTTAATTTGTATTATCATTGATGATTCCTATCTCATTAAAATTGATTTTTACCCATCTAACATTTTATTAATTCCTAATGAGCTTAGCGTTAGTCAAACTGTAAATTTTTTAGACCTAAATTTAGATACCCTCTATAATCATGCAATCACCAATCTATATGATAAAAAAGATTCTTACAACTTCACTATCATAAAGCTGCTATCATACCAATCTTGTAATTCTATTCAATTGTTTAGAAACATCATTTTAAACTAGCTATTTTGAATACATCGACTTTCTGATCCTCGTTTTCACTTTCTCCACATCAATAATCTTAAACGCATTTGTCAAAATTACCAATATCAGGAAGTATTTGTAAATAATATTATTAATAATTTCAAATATACCACGTAATAATTTTAGACATGCATTATTTATCTTTGATTAGATAACTCATTGTTTGTTCTCTATGTCTTAATCTTTTATCTTGAGCTAATTATTATTGCCTTTTCTCATTTTTGCCGTGTTTTCTTTTTCATTTTTATTTATATTTATATATATACTTTTTAATTGTGATTTTTGTATCCTAATATTCTTCTCATCCCCCTTTCCATTGTAGTAATATGTTACCTTCTATCTTTATCCTTAGTCTTGGTCTATAGTTACTCTTTTGTAACAGATATGCTAGAGATGGGTTTTTTTGTACATACAGTAGTTTATGCATAATTTTCGATTAAAATCTTTCAATTTATATATATATATATATATATATATATAAACAAAAAGCATTGATAATATGATTTATCGATACTGTGGTGAATACCAGATGATCATAGCAAAAGAACGACATACTTCAATAATAATAACATGACACTTAAATTAAAGTAGTTTAATTGCTAGTAAAGATATGGGAATCATTGCGATTCTACAGAGCAAGCATTGAGAACCTTTTGTGTTCCACAATTCTTACTTGTTTACAAGTAAGAAATGTGGTATGTATAAGGTAAAAATGATTCAACAAAATAGTAACTATTAGGCAAAAGTGATGAGTGCATGGAAAATAACTGAATTGAGTTATAAGACACAACATACCTCTCTATGAGTGGGTAATGGAAAATTTATAATTATTTCATCCACAGCAGCTAATAAGTTCCTTAAATCAACACCTACTTGCTAGAGAAAAACAAAAGATAAAGACTATCAAATAATACAGATCACAACAAGTAAATGATTAAATTAATATAGTGAATTGACAGTGAGTAATGAAAAAGCTGTCAATAATTCTATAAAGAAGTCATATTCCTACCATGTGAATTGCATTGGGTCATTACAAATGTCTCATCCCCCCTCCCCTCAAGACCTATTAGATGCCTCAAACTGGTGAGGGGGGGGGGGGTGACATTGGGAGGGTGAAGTATAACTGGAGTTTTCTCATGGCAAGGTTGCCCAAGATGTGAAAGCCACTCCATATTCCCAGCTAAAATATAAGGAGCTATAAATGACAGACCGAGGACAAATCAAGCTTCAACCTTTCTGGTGCCTCACTAAATTGAAACTGTATTTCTCCCCATTGCCATGGATCAGTTAGTTACTTTCTTTTATTAAACCCATGAAATACATTCTTGGAGCGAAAACTTCTCCATCTTGTCTTGTGTATGTTTTTCTGTTCCTACGACTCATTCTTACATACTTCATTGCATTGATACATCAACAAGGCAGCTCTCAGATGATCAGGAGATGATTGCTGGCCTCCTTTTGTGACATGGTATTTTGGATTTGTTCTAGGTAGTTCCTTAATTAAGGGGATTAGTAACAATAACAACAAATGACTCATATGAAATGTTGTAAAATTTCATGGTCTTTGCTCATTTTTTCCCTTATTATTATAATTTTTTTAAAATCTCACTGAGAAATGGAGGTAACAAGAAAAAAATGTTTCAGTGAGTAGTAAATCACCCCCTGGCAGCTATACAAGCTGATATACGGTGCGGCACAAAATCAATTAAGTTGCTTATGTCCATCAACAGAAGATTCTAGCACAAATGTCATAATTTGTCAACTAATTCTGTGGTATTCTGAGATAGCAACAATTGTTGTCCCAGCATGTCCCAGACATGTTCTATTGGTGATAGGTTTGGGGATTTAGATGGCCATGGGAAGGTAATAAATCCTCAAAGGCATTGTTGAGAAAGTCATGCAGTATGTGGTTAAGCGGTGGCTTGCTAGTAAATGGAACCTGAATGGCTTGACAGCATAGGTAAGACCAATCGGCTGCTGAATATCATTGAAGTGCAAGTCAGCTGTCAGATTGCATTGAAGCACAACTTGAGGAGATTGGCTATACCATGAGATGCCTCTCCAGACTATCATGTCATATGTGATGGCTATGTGCCACACAACAACAAATATGCAATCGGAACACTAGTCAGCCCCTTTCGACATATGTATGTGGCAGTCATCAGTACTGAGAGAGAAGAGAGATTCGTCGTTAAATACAACATGCCTCCAATCAGATGCTGTCCAAGCTGTCCGAGCTCATCATCAATTCAAATAATCTGCTTATGTTGAAGGGTCAGTGGTAGATGCCTTAATGGACATTGACACCTAATCTCACATTCTGACAGTCGTTTCCGAATAGCATTTCTTGATACAGGATGCATGGAGGATGGCAAATGCCTTTGAAAGACTGATAGTGACATTACTGGTGTGGATGTGGTTCTTCTCTTGACTGAGCAATTCTCTAGAGCAGTGTTTCTCAACCACCAGGTCACAGCCTGGTACCGGGCCTTGGAATCCATTATACTGGGCTGCAAGAGATTTTCTTGAAATTTATCGTTTTAGTTTTCTAAGCATTTTTTATGAATAAATATTTTACAGTGGAAACATTTTAGAATAATAATTTTTGTGAATGTGTCGAAAAGTTCAGAACACCTAAATAACATCTGAGTAGCAAATGCCAGTGACTAAACCTCATTTCAATTTTAATATGAATAAGAGTCTGCTCAGCTGACTTCTTTGGTGAATTAAAATGGATAAATATTTTTTTCTCTCGATACTATTTTTTTTTTCGAACCAACATCAGTAAAATCAATTCAAAAATACAATAATCCCTTTTATACTGAATAATATTATACATTTTTGGGGATCAGAATGGGATATGTCAATGAAAATCAGCATATATTAACTTTATGATGTTGGTCTAAGGAAATTGCAATAGGCATAACTTATTGCATAACCTTAGACCAACATCATTAATAAATTAATTATGCACAACTTGCATAACTTATTTAAATGCAATTTTATATTTGTCAACATGCCATGCTGTACACATAAATGTATTAATACTCTTTAAAATTTTGCCCTGATTAATTATTAATACTTATGTTAGTGTAATGTATGAAATTAAAAAATTAGAAAGGCATTTACTAGTAAATTTGTTTGGACCGGGCCATAGTCCTATAAAAAAAATAATTTACTAGACCACGGTTTCCAAAAGTTGAGAAACGCTGCTCTAGAGCAGTTGTGTGTCTGGGGAGTCCTGATATTTTGCGATGGTTACATGTGCCTCCTCTGATCCATTGTTGCCATCACTGAGCAATATCATATCACTCTGACCAAGATGGCGACTGATACGTCTGTTGAATCAACCAGTTTCCCTTAGGCCTACGATGCGACCTCGATCTAAATCCAACAATTGTTCGTAGTGCCATTGAGTATGTCTTAAAGGCATTTTGTACACAACTTGCAGTATCAAAGCAGATAATCCAGTTCTAATTACCGGTGAGTGAGAACACCGGTCGTTTTTAAATGCTGAATTTTAAGTCATCATCATGCATGTTGTATGAGCCCTATAACATCATTTGCATAACTCCTAAAATGACGTTTGCATGTAGAGTTTCACAGCTGTAACTCAAATTTTATGAGTGTATATAGTTTTTTGCAACAGAGTGTATATATATATGTTCCACAGCTGCTAAATAGTACAGATATCCTCTGTCAAGCAGAAGATTTCAATTGTGACAATCATAAGTCTTTAGTTTAAAAACTTAAAAAGATTAAATTAATGAGAAATTAGAAACAAAACAGACAAATTCTACAATGTAAAAATTTGATGTAACTGCATCAAGATAAATTAGAGTCTACAAGTGATTAAAAAAACAAAACAAGAAATATTCATTAGTGTTTCACCAACTGGTTTCAATAGTGATCCAGCTAAATGAGAAATAAATGCAGATTTCATTCACTACTTCGCTCAAAATTTGGAAGTAAGATATATAAAAAAAAGAATTTTTTTTACAGGAAAATGAGCAATGGTGAGGTATTTAACATTTCTTTCAAAGGCCTTAAATCCTCTTCAATAGGCACTAGGCAATGTGCCTACAGTGCTCAATGGAAAATCCGCTCTGTATGAGAGAGTCACATCATATGCTCCAAGTACCGAAGAAAGGCATCTGGGGGGGAAGGGGGGGGAGGGGGTTGTAATCGCAACATGACAGCAAATATTGCCAGTTTGTCAGTCTTGCATGTGTTTTGAAGCACACTTATTCACCAATCATAATATCCTATAAATTATCGGTTTTGTTTATTTATAAAATATATTAAAATTGAAACATAATTTATGAGATAAAACTGCTAAAGCAACAAAGCAGTCATGTTTAATCAAGTTCTTTGTTCTATGTATATCGGACAGAAATGATGAAAATTACATTAATTACACAAACTTTTAACTCTGAGCAATGAAAAAAATTTCTTATTATGGGATTATTATTATCAACTAAAGAATGTATCTAGGATTTAAGATATGTGTTCGTGGCATAGTCATGTGTGCACCGACACCACATTTGTTTTATTTTATGTATGTTATAAGTGAGTGCATTGTTAAATCATTCTTTGATTTTTGAAAATTTGCTGAGAGTTCTAGTGCAGGAAAAGATTCTTGTGGACTCTCTGTAATGTACCAGGATACAAAATAAATTGCTCAAACCCACCATTTATGCGATAAATTATTTCGTTTAGTGAAATACTTATTTATTTATATGGACACACTATAAAAATAACCTGACAATAATAATTGAAATTAGTCACTTTAAAAATATTGGAGGTAATTTATGCATATAGTGCACATAAGCAGGAGCCCTGAAGCTGAAAAAAATTGTGTTTGGAGAAAAAGTCATAAACTGAACACATCAGCTTTTTTGTGAAACAAATACTTATCTGTAAAGTTAGATTTGCTTTTGAATCCATTTTTTATTGAGGCTGATATACTTAAAGAAAAATTCAACTGGATGAAAAGCGATAGGGATTGAAAGTTGTATATTAAAATTCAATCGATATCAGGCAAATGTTTAAAAACAAACATTACATTTGAAAAATATTTATATATTTCAACTTATTAAGATGCTTGACCCTTTTAATTCCATTTATTCCTAGCCGAGATCAACCAAAGACATAACTCCCACTGGTTCCCTCTCCTACCGTGTCGAAGATCCAGGCCACCCGACTCATCTTAGGGTATGAGCAACAGGATGAGTGGCCGGCTCTCCTTCTGTATTTTGACTTGACTAACTCATTAACAGTAACCACTTAGTAGAAATATTGTTTTCACTGAGGAACATAAAAATCTTAGTCTGAATAATTATATTTGGAAATATTGGTTTTAGAGCAAAAATTCTTAAAGAATTCATATTTTCAGAACTTTTTACCCCAAATTGACACCAAAGAAATCCATATAATAAAAGGCAATGTCTGTGTGTGTGTCTGTCTGTCTTATACACTATACGTTTCGCGACCGCGCGTCGGAGAGCTACGAAATTTGGCAATCGGAGACCCGGGGGGGGGGGGGGGGGGGGGGGGGGGAAGGGGACACGTGAAAACCGATTTTTAAAATTTTAATTATTTTTTTATTTATTTAATGTTTTATGCGATTTCGACCGTTTTTTGCCCTTTCTGCCCTTTTTTCTCCACGATCCAGACATCGTAGAAAAAAACAAATGACACCATCGGAAAGAGCAGAGAATTTCGAGTAAAAATATATCAATTTCAAATCTTAGAGATAAATTCTAATATTTTTTTATGATTTTAAAGCAAAAGTCACTTTTGACTCAAAAAAACGATTTTTGGTTTTTAAATTCTCGCATAGTAAAAAGTACTCATAATTTCGACTAATAATTTACATTTTTAGAAAGGTCAAACATCTGGCATTCTTACAAGTCTAATCTGGTCAGGAAATATTCCGTATTGCCCACAGGATCGGGATTTTAAAAGTTTCCGAATTTGAATTTCTCGACGTTCCGCTCGGCGTGCCGCTTCGTTCTCCCCCGCTGAAAGAGGGAAGGTGGTGGGTGGGGACGTCAAGGTGGAGGTGACGTCACGGTTCTGTATATGCATAGCGATGGGTGGGACAATAAGAAACCGAATTAGTTTTTACTTTCCGTTTCCCGCGCTTCCGATTTTAAATGAAATAAGAGCTTAACATATGCACTGTAGAAATTATTATATTTATATTTTAAATGATGGAACGATATGGATTTTTTAAATGGATATTTTAATTTTATGGATATTTTAAATGATGGAACGATGGATATTTTAATTTTATGGATATTTTAAATGATGAAACGATGGATATTTAAATTTTATGGATATTTTAAATGATGGAACAATGGAATGAGGATGATGGAATTAAGAGCTTAGAGAGCATATGGTCATTTTAAATTGCAAATTAGCGCGCAGGAAGTTAGCGGTAGGGCCGGGTACGATTCCCGCCACTGCCAAAACTGCCGAAGTGTTCACGCGGAATACGATCACGTTAAACATGTGGGCCCGTAAGTCCTTCCGAGAGGTTGGTGGTAGGGGAAGGAGGGTACGGTCCCTGTGGATGCCTCCTTCACAGGGTTCCCGTCTAAATTGGGTGAATATAAAGAAAGTTGCGGAGGGCGAGGCAGCCCAGTGGTTAGCGCTCAGGAATTGCCTCCCTCACAGGGCCGTGTTCACGCGGAGTACGATCACGATAAACATGTGGGTCCGGAAGTCCTTCCGAGAGGTTGGTGGTAGGGGAAGGAGGGTACGGTCCCTGTGGATGCCTCTCCCACTGGGTTCCGTTCTAAATTGGGTAAATAAAAAGAATGTTATGGAGATAGTCGCTGGGGGCGAAGAAGCCCAGTGGTTAGCGCGCGGGAATTGCACTCAGTAGGCCCGGGTTCGATTCCCAAAATTGCCGCCGTGTTTACGCGGAGTACGATCACGTTAAACATGTGGGTCCGTGAGTCCTTCCGAGAAGTTGGTGGTAGGGGAAGGAGGGTACGGTCTAAATTGGATGAATAAAAAGAAAGTTATGGAGATTGTCGCGTAGGGCAAAGTAGCCCAATGGTTAGCGCGTGGAAATTGCACTCGGTAGGCCCGGGTTCGATTCCCAAAATTGCCGCCGTGTTTACGCGGAGTACGATCACGTTAAACATGTGGGTCTGTAAGTCCTTCCGAGAGGTTGGTGGTAGGGGAAGAAGGGTACGGTCCCTGTGGATGCTTCTCCCACTTGGTTCCGGTCTAAATTGGGTGAATAAAAAGAAAGTTATGAAGAATATCGCGGAGGGTGAAGTACCCCAGTGGTTAGTGCGCGGGATTTGCACTTGGTAGGCCCGGGTTCGATTCCCAAAATTGCCGAATAAAAATAAAGTTATGGAGATTGTCGCGGATGGCACGGTAGCCCAGTGGTTAACGCGCGGGAATTTCACTCGGTAGGCCCGGGTTCGATTCCCGCCATTGCCAAAACTGCAGCCGTGTTCACGCGGAGTACGATCACGTTAAACGTGTGGGACTGCAAGTCCTTCCGAGAGGTTTGTGGTAGGGGAAGGAGGGTACGGTCTCTTTGGATGCCTCCCCCATTGGGTTCCGGTCTAAATTGAGTGGCACTTCCTGGCCTTCCAAGCAGTTACCTTACACCTTTCTGGTAGGTCGCGCCAACGAGTTTGCCACGGTCAGAATTTTCAAGGGTAGCGAACAGGCTGGTCGCCAAAGGCGGCTAGTGTATAATAATGCAAATGTTTAAATTTGTAAGGAAAAAGAAACTTATAGTGATTTATCAAAAGGGAAATGCACTACACTAATCAACAATCTTTTAGTCTTTTTCCTACTTTATTTTGTTTTGTTTTTTCAGGAGGGGTGAAAAGGAGTGTTTTGCTTCTTTTTTTTTCTACTTTTGATCCAGCTAATGAAGTTCGGATTTTGAGAAAATAAAAATTGTCATAGCGAATATGACATTTGTCTAAAATTTAATCAACCCACATTTATTTTAAAATCTTTAAACTTTTTTTGATTAAATTTTAATTGTGAATTTAATCTTTTACTCAAAATTGTATATTCCCATTTCACCTTTTTAATACATCTTAAGGCAGTTGCAATGATCAACAAGCCATTTGACAATTTCTTGTCTCATGCTAAAAACACATCTGAAGGAGTAGCCACAGCTACAATTTCACCAGGGTAGTAACAAGTTACTTCGCCCCCCTCAACATGTGCAAGGGTTTTTACATGCTTAACCTATAACTGTCAAAATTCCATCACAAGCAGAAATCACTTTCCCACAGAAAAGTAAAGCCTAGAATTCTACTCCATTCAGAAAAACATGGACAGATATTTGGCAAAGGCAATTATTGTGCTGTCAACGTACAAAAATAAAGGGTAAAGGTTACTTCTCTCAAACAATGCTGCTTAGACAGAATTCACAGATGGGCCAACATGGCACCAAGGGGGGTAATCAATACCCGACCCCTTGATTTTAGCATGACCAAGGCTACGACTAATAACATCGACTGGAAGTCCACGAGTAGACAATCATGTGGTCCCCTAGACAGTGCGAGTTGAGCAAGTACAGCATTAGTAAACAAAATGCAAGCAGCATAATAAAATTGTCTGCAAGTGTGATCCGTCTTCGTGCCAGCCACTCTGGGCCTTATCTTCAGAAATGATGGTGGCAAATATTACCTCTCTGTGCTGGAAAAATGTATGAGGGTCTGAGTCACTGGACATGAGTTCAGAGGGCTCGAGCCGTACTTTAGGCTTAAGGAGTCGAAAACATTCAGACTAGTGCCAGGTCCATAGAGGTCCATTCGTTTTGTGGTTTAATCACTATCTCATAGCTGATGGCAAATATGAGATGCACTTACGAGTACGAAGGGCTACTTCAACTCATCATTGGTATTCTGCCTCTTATGAAGGAGTAAAAACACCACACCAACGAGTGCAGCCTTAACAATGAAGGATGCCTTTGGAGGAAAACATAAATGATTCCCACATTCGAGAAAAAAAATTTAATAATTTCTGAAGCTACAATCAAGTGGGAGAGACCCGACCAAGTCCAGTCCTTGACCACAAGTACTTCATTTCTGTAAGTTTAATGCATATATTTTACTCCATTTAGTGACACATATTAATAAAGTGTCTTAAGTAAATTAGATGAAAAATCCAATGGAGAGATAAATATCCTTTTAAACACAGACATGGTGACTCTAATCACCAATTAATGTCTTAAAATAATAATTAAGTATGGCACAGTATTAAGAGTATATAAGGAATTTATTGTAAATTAATTAAGCATTTTAAAATGTTGCCCCTGATAGACATTGGGAGAATACCTATAAATTACTATATGAAATTTTGTTATTTTGTACCATATTCATTATAAAGCAGATAGGAGTTATAAAACTCTAAATTTGATAATATGAAAAATCAATGTTATAAGAGATGTGAATTCTCAATACGAAAATATAAGATTATTTTTATCTATGATTAAAATAATATGAATGATGGATATAATGATTTTCCTTATATATATATATATATATGTATATATACACTGACTTCCAAAAGTTAAGCACACAATGCAAATTTTTATTTTCCGAAAACGTATTTGAATTTCAGTGGCTGAAAATCGTTGCGGATATAGATGGCAGTATGCAAATATCGTATGTTACAGCCAATCACGATTGACTGTCCAGATATATACTAATTAGGCAGTCGAAGATGTCAGCATTCTGAAGGGTTTGAGGAGATGCATTTAAATGCTGTTACAAAGTGTTTATAACTTTTGTAGGATTATTTTTGATGATATTCGTGTTTCTATGGCTGAAAGAAAATGAATGACACATAGTGAGCACTGGCGTGCTGTCAGACGCATTGAAGTAGGACAGTCAATTAAAGATGTCACTATTTTCTTTGGCGTTGATCATTCGGTAATTTTTCCATTATGGAAACAATTCCAAACAAGTCAAACAGTTGTCCGGAGGTCTGTGACTAGTTGTCCAAAGTTTATCACCCTTGGACGACCAGGGATATATATACCGATCATCAGGATGATGATCGGTATATTGCTATAGTAGCCAAGTGGAATCGACAAGTAACCTCCACAACTGTTACATCATGGTTGCAGTGGCATTTGGTAAAACAATATCTGCCAGTACTGTGCGTCGAAGGCTCTACGTGAAGGGGCTGTATGCCCGAGTACCACATTTTTGTGTTCCACTAACCATCCAAGCCAGAAGAGCAAGATTAAAGTGGTGTCATCAACATGTCAATTGGACTGTCTCAGATTGGTGCAACGTCCTGTTCCGGGACGATTCCAGATTTGCCCTGGAATCAGATGATAAGCATGTAACGGTCTGGAGAGAACGAGGCACATGCAATCAGGCCAAGAGCATCACCGAAAATCACGCATTCATCATGATGTGGGTTGGAATTTCAATGGGATATCGTACAGAGCTGCACATCTTTAAAGGTAGTTCTGTGACAGCTGCACAGTATCGGGATGAAGTCCTCCATTGCGAGACTATGCTGCAGCAGTTGATCCTGATTTCCTCCTTATAGATTATAATGCCAGTCTCCATCGAGCTAACATCGTCGACAAATACCTGGAAAGTGAGGGCATTTCTCGTATGGAGTGACCAGCATATTCCCTTGACCTTAATCCCATTGAAAACCTTTGGGATGCCCTCGGGCGTGCTGTCTCTGAACGTTTACCTCCTCCAGCCTCCTCAGAAAGTTGGAAACTGCTCTATTGGAGGAATGGCCATTGCTCGCATCTGCGATGGTTGATCACCTCACTAAAAGCATGGAAAATAGTTGTAAAGTTTGTGTGAAGGTCCGGGGTGGTCACATACCATATTATTGTAAGTTTTGCTTGCCTTTAAACATCATTTTGTTAATGATCCAAATGTGATGTCATCATATAACTTACGAAAAGTAAATATTTTTTCATCCTTGTACATAATTCTTATTTCTTTTAATGCATAAACACATTTGCTATCTTCATGTACAATTTTGAGTTAATCAAAGCCTTACTTTTCCATTTTTGTTGATTTTACCATCTGTGCTTAACTTTTGGAATCCAGTGTATATACAAATAAATAATGTTTAATTTAAATCCCAGGGTTGCCATTATAACTACACATGAAAAATAGTTGCTTTAGTAGCCTGAAAAATCAAATATAGTAGCCTAAATAGTCTCCTCCTAGAGATAATTTAGTTGCTTATCTGGCCCATTTAGTAGTCTTTTTCTATAATCTTTTTATGCTGATTTCGATAAAAAGAATAGGACATACATATATAAAACAGAAAATTTTGAAACATAGCTAGACAATACTAAGTATGAGTTTATAAATTATAAGCAAGCAGAACTTTGATTTCTTAAGCCAACCTTTGTGTTCTTTAATAAAATTGAATGTGTTTATTTTTACCTTCCTTTAGTTTATTTACTTAGAATTCAACTACGAGTATTATAATAATAATAAAACAAATATTTTTTTGTCCTACCTTTTATAATTGTTGCGAATAAAAAGTACAGTTAAGACAAAGACCTGAATGCCATTAAGTTATATTTGGTTTCATTGCCGGTTAGAGTTTAAGATAAATTAAACATATATTGCATTTCTGCAAACAGAATGACACTCGTCATTGAACCATGTAAAATAAACATTCACTGCACCATAGTACTTATAACTTGTAATAATTAATATTGAATAATACATACACCATATTAGAAAATTAAGAAATAAATAAATCATTATATATAATTAAAATATTGTCTCTAAATAAAATTTGTAAAAAATAATTTATTGCAAATGAAAGTGGATGAAATGCATATTGCATTGATCAGAAAAATTACGGCATACTATTATAAAACAGAACATTAAATTTAAAAAAAAAGTATATTTCTGTATTTCATGATGTTTAAAAAATAAATTGTATGCAAAGAAAAATCTATATAATTAGTATTACAGTATGGAACCGATTATGTAAATTCCGGAATTATTAATTATTTTTTTTACTTTTTTGAAAAAAAAAAACCCCATTAATTTATTTTTATTTTGTTTTAAATCCAGTCCCATCCATATAGTCCTGAATATTTTGCCTCTACAATTTAAAATTTATGCAAAAAAGCAAGCATGCAGTACAAGGCCCGGATTTAAGCGCCCCGCCCGAATCTTACACTATAAACTGAACAATGCTTGTATGCAGGTGTAGGTTAAAATGCGGTGAGGATGGCCAATTTTCGGAAGTTGCCATCCTATCGGACGGCCTTGAGATTAGAGATTCTGTAAAAAAATAAATAAATAACAAATTGTCATCGTAAAATTATGGTGAAAACCACCCTTTCACTTAGCTGATGTGCATTATCAATGCCTTCTTTCTAGGAGAGCCGTCAGGTCCAAATTGTAACCACAGGTGCTAATTATTTTTTCTCCCCT
Source organism: Amaurobius ferox (assembly GCA_951213105.1). Classification (NCBI taxonomy): domain Eukaryota; kingdom Metazoa; phylum Arthropoda; class Arachnida; order Araneae; family Amaurobiidae; genus Amaurobius; species Amaurobius ferox. Next base: position 9,271,982 of record OX578133.1, read on the forward strand.
CATTCTATAAATGTAGAATGAACTCAACCGGCCCGAAATGATTTGCATTCAAATGTGTTAAAAACATAAATTTGTGAAAATTTTGTACGGAAGAATTGAGTTTGTTTTCTTAAACATTTATCTTTACATAGCTGAGATAAGCCCCAATAAGTTCATGTATTCAATTTGAATCCATTAAAATATTTTTCAAAATAAATATGTTCTGCCCAGTCATAAGCGACTTTTAAAAAATTACTCAACCCGGCCCGAGACAGTGTTAGAAAATTATAGCCCATCCCGGGCCTAAGCCCAAACCTGTGCAGAGCTCTATCCTCTTTTAAATCTTACAAGCTTGTTGCCCACCTATATGCTCTTTGTATTAATTTTCAGAGCAGACAAAACTCACTTTTGGAGCAGCATAAAATGCTTCGGAGCATGTGCAAAACTCACTTTTGGAGCAGCAAGAAATGCTTAGGAGCAGCAAATTTACAAACTTTTGAAGCAGTAAATTGAAAATATGTCTATACCTTGTGAAAAAGTGTTTTTTAAAAAATTTAACTGGTCTGCATACATGCATGTATATTAGCAAAATATGAGTCAAGACAATGTTGACTGAACATTATTTACAAGCACATTTAATTTGGGGGGGGGGGGGGGGGAGGGGACAGCCAATGTGTTTGCCCAACTTACTGCTTATTTTTTAAAATGAAATTCCTATAGTTTTCCAGATTTACCTAGTTGTCTTTAGCAAAACTCAAGATAGTGCATATTGCTATTTTAACTAAATTTTAACAAAAAATTTAATTTTTGAATTAATTGATATTTATATTATAAGTACATGAAGGTGGAAAACAATAAAAAAAAATCCTCTGTTTATATAATTTTGAATGCACACATATACAACATAGACTTTTAAATGAAATTTTTTTGTCTTTTAAGAGAGTCTTAAGCTCAACTGTTAAAATTGTTTTGAAACTTGACACTTTGCACTTTGATTATGCAATTTTACAAAAATCAAAATTTATGTTATATTTTATTTATGTACCAAATACGATTAAAATCTTTCAAAGATTATAGAACCTCCAAATCAATAATTTTTAATAAAAAAATTTTCAATTATAATGTTTAGTTTCCTTCTCTAAAGGTACATTTTAGGTAAAATGTAAGTTCAGAAGTTTCCCCCCTCCCCCAAGTTAAAAATGTGAGCGTAAGTGTATGTTGCTATGATAATTAGTTTTTTCTATTTCAGGTATAAAGTAGAATACATTTTTAATAAATTTACAAATTAGTTAAAACTTCTTTCGAATTATTGATACCTGCTACCCTTGGAAGGGGGGAGGGGGTAAAAACAAAAACATCTAATAAGATTTTTTAAGGTGGGAAAAGTTGAAAAAAGAAATAATTTTTTTTTCATAACTGTGAATATCAGAGCACTATTTACTTTTCTGTGCAAGAATAAATAAATGCGTAAGATATATTAATTGTTTATTAATTTATTACTATTTTATTTATTGTTTAATACATTATTCAATAAAATATATACTTTAAATGTCTTTAGATTCACAGTACAGCAAAGGGATTTCTCATTGCTAAAGAGTTAACTTTTATACTATTTGGCAAATAGTATAAAATATTTGTTAACGCTCGAGAATAAAAACTGAATTGCACAATTGTATTATTTATGGCAAAAAATAATTAAAAAATCAAGCTTTAAAATTAACTAAAATATGAAAATAATGTAGTTTAGTAAAGTTAATGTGCAATAATAAGAGGATGGGCATGGATGGAAGAAGATTATTGCATACTCTCGGCAACGCCTGAGAATAAAAACAATTGCGCAATTGTATTATTTATGCGAAAATAATTAAAAAATCAATCTTTAAAATTAACTAAAGTGTGAAAATAAGCTAGTTTAGGCAAGCAAATGTGCAATAACAAGAGGGTGGACATGGATGGAAAAAAAAATTGTGCACTCTCTCGGCAATGCCCGAGAATAAAAACAATTGCGCAATCGTACTATTTATGTGAAAATAATTCAAAAATTAACCTTTAGAATTAACTAAAATATGAAAACAAACTTATTTAGGCAAGCTAATGTGCAACAATAAGAGGATGGACATGGATGGAAAAAGATAATTGTGCATTCTCGGCAATGCCCGAGAATAAAAACTGAATTGCGCAATCGCATAATTTAAGAAAAAAATAATTTGTTTAGTAAAATAATTATTTTTTTTTATTCGCACTATAAACATAAAATAGTTTTATTGCTCTGATATGCAATCATTAGAAGATAAAAGTGGATGCAAACTGATACTTTTGGATTCTCAGCAATGCACTGGAAAATGAATTGAATTTAAGTCCTCCCTGTGGTGATGAATTGAATTTAAGTCCTCCCTGTGATTTATACATTTTACGGAAATAATCGTAAAAATTGGCACTAGAAAGTGTTCCTATAGTGCCGAGATACGCAAGGCAATTGCGGGAGTTTGAGAAAATTCGCGGAGAATTTTTAATATATGCCGAACTTTTCTTTTTCTATTGAATTTTGAGATTGGCGCAGGTCAGCGCAAAATATATGGAAAACACGAAAATTGGTGCAATTTGTATCATGGTACTAGATTTAACGCAATTTGGCACAGGTGCAATATCCCTGCTCTTATAAACCTAAGCTATAAAATTTACATTTGCTGTAATTGACTTTTTTTTTTTGCATCATAAGCGTACTCTATTGTGACAAAATAAAAATGATCAACCACTTGCTTTTCATGTTTTATATTTTCTTTTCCCTTTGTTCTGGTTAGGAACGTAAAATCCCAAAAATCGTAATACTGATGGTACCGATGTTTCTTCAATATCGGCCCGGTACTGTCATAAAGTAGATGCAAAGAGATTGAAAAAGATTCAAAATTAAATAAAACAAAATAAACATAAAATTTCACACACAAAACAATACTTAACAGCATTATTTATAACATAAATTGAATTATAGAAAAAAAAAGACGAACTTTTTTGTTTGTTAAGCTTTTTAGATTCATATCCGATTAAATTTATGGCCCAATTGACAGTAAATTTGAGTAATTAAGATTGAGATCACGTTGAAACATCGAATGCACAGTAAAGAGTGACGAAATTCCTGAAGGCCGTGAATGTCCTCTTGATATGATTGGCCGCTAGTGACGTTCGAAATCGCTGTTGTATCTTTGTTACTAATGTTATTTGAAAACGGATTTATTGCAAAATATTTTAAAATAGTCTCCCAAAACTGCAAAAAGTCGCCACTTTTTATAAAATAGTCGCTTTTGGGCCTATTTTTGACAAAAAAAGTCGCCATAGTCGCCTAAGGTCAAAAATAGTCGCAAATAGTCGCTGTTTAGTCGCCAATGGAAACCCTGGAATCCACACCTGCTTTTGACTGCCTCTAACCTTTTGGAATGAATTAATTATAACGATGCCTATTTTCAGCTACTTTGGAGTGTAAGTCTCCCTATTATAAAAATCTAACCACTATCCTTTTTTTGAGAGTGATAGACCAAGATTAATAATTCTTTGAGGAAATACATATATATTAATTACTGTTTGGTCTAAACACTTTACTTGTTATTTGTGGCAGGACTAACAGTCAGTTCATCCTGATAAAAATTAAAAAACAATAGTAATCTCAAATATTTTGATAATAGATGTCGATTAATAATAATGTCGATAATAGATGTCACATGTCGATTTCAGACAGTCAGTCATTTGTTTGGTTACCTTTTGCATTTCGGAATTAGAACAACAAAAATTTTAAGGAGTTTTAAGGGCCCTTAAAAACAAAATGTGAATTTAAGGTGTTTTTAAGGACCATGCGAACCCTGCAATAATAACAAAAAGAGGAAAAAATGCTGTACTGATGGTGCTAAGAAAGAAATTTTGCATGAATATCCCAGTCCGGAGTCTGATACGTTCGACAAGTGAAAAGTATATATTTTTAAAAAAATTCACGAAAATGTAACTATTAATCGTATGGATTATGTTCAAAGTTGGTCTGCAATAGAATTTTTCAATCTTTTCATTGGTGTTAAGACAGAAATTCTGAAATAATATATTTGGTCACTCAGGAAAGTATTTGTGTGAACATCATACTAAAATATAAAATAACTAAAAAACTAATTCGAATAGAAAAAATTATAATAATGCTGAAGTATATCGTTTCAGGTCTTGAAGTACATGTGTACCAAAATATACATGATCAGTGCAGATAAAGTGCAATATGATTTCATATATGCACAAATGTAAAAATAATGCTTAAAAATTGAATATTTTCATATAATGTTAAATATATTATTTTTTTGCTTTATAAATTTAAATTTGAAATAATTAAATTAAAATATTTTAAGGATTAGTGATAACCTCTATGTGTAATTATACCAGTGTAACTATTCATAAAAAGCTTTTTACAAACATTCGTCAAAATTCAAAATTCTGTAAAATTAATAGCTGGCTCCTAACTTTTTGATCTGGCTCCTAGATTAGGGAGAAATTTGCTGAACCCTGTATTAGGTAATATTAAAACAACTTGGAGAGTAAATACTTTGTTGTCAAATTTATGTTGATCTTTTGATAGTGACCCTTTATAAAGGCTTGTTACTTTTTGCCTGATATTGCAGAGATACTGACACATAAATTCATATTTTACCAAAAAAGTTACTGTTTTGCTCTTTCTGTCAAAAATCAACCTCAAGTTTACACATTTGCAAATATAAAAGCATGAAATGTAAGACTTTATTTGTGGTTTATATATTGAACTCATTGGGCATTTGTAATAAAAGATAATTTCTTATTACATTTTATAGTTTACTAGTTTACATCTTTTTTTGGAGGGGGATGGGTGAGGAGAAGGACACCATTCTACCTTTTCATGAGGATGCCATATATGTATAAAATAAGCTAAATAAATCTACATGAAATAAGTACTCTAGTTCACTTTTGCTACTGTTTTCCAAGGTTAAGCTTCTTAGTTCCTGTACAAATAAATATCTTAACTGAGTGTATTAAATGATTTTCAAATTTTTATGATTATGAATGTTCAGAAATTGAAATGGCAGCAATGTTACATACAGTTATATAAAATATGTATATTACATATGGTTAAATAAAATGAACCATATTCCTATACATACTTATGCATAGATGTTCAAAATTATAATTTGCAAAATTCAGAAACTAAAAATATATAAAAAAAAAATACTTATTTAAAACCCCAATATAATCAAAATAAAAATTGTTAATGTATGTAAAGAAATAAAAATAAATTATACATACCTTAACTAACTTTAAATAACCATCAAGTTTTCCTTGTTGAACACCTTGTGATAAACTCATAACAGCTCTAACAACATTAGTCGTATGTTCATAAACAGCATCATCTGTCCTATCCAATTCAGCAGTAGGAGTATTTTCATGATGCTGGAATATAATAATAATATTAATAAAACCAGGTATAATTATACATACAAAATGGATAATTAACTAACATATTAAAAGTAATAATGTTCAGAAATCCCAGACTAAAAGTTAAATTTATATCCAAAGTGGATACTATTGAACCCAAAACATCACTAATGTTCTTTAATTTTAAGAAGTTATACATGCATAATATTATTACCAAAACAAATAAAGTTCAATATAATAAAACAATTTTCATTCATGCGTGATAGTGGTATTTTATTTAAAATAGAACAACTATAAACCCTTTTAATTTTTAATTTTTCTTTTTGTTAAATAATTTTTTACAACAGCTAAAATTTTATATAATAATTTTTCAATTTCCTTTTTTCATAGGACTTTGAAATATTTTAACATTTAAGTATTTTTAAAACAAGTCTGGGATATTTCTAAGAGTAGAGATGTCATTAGACAAGATCTAAATAGTGGGAAAAAATAACAATATTGCCAAAAGAAAGGTGTGCCCCCCCCCCCTCCTAGTAGAGGATTTAAAAAAAAAAAGAAAACGGCACCATATTTCAGTTACATGATAGGAAAATTATAAAGATCTAGCAAGAGCAATCTGTAAATTCCATATGAGCAAATAAACCTCACATTACAACTTGAATTCTTATGTTTCAAAAGTCAGTTCTTCTATCAAAATTAAATACATCTAACAGTTCTGGAATCATACTCAACCATCAGCATTATAGAACCACTTTCATTCTTATTTGAGTTCAGCAGTAATGGATAAATATTCATATCTCTGCAAGCAATCTTGCTATATGCAGAAATTTTACAAGTCCCTAGCAGTGGTGTAATAAAGTATCCTAATGCACCTAGATAAAGCACATTTCATTTACCAATTGATTTATACTTTTTATTCCCTATAGAAAAACATATATTTAAATACATCTCATTCATATATGATTCTTGCATTACATCAGTACATGATTCTTGTGTAGTTTCAGGTTTACATCTGAAAGTATTGAAGATCTTGACATCTTCATAGCAAAGCAGTATCATAACAGATTTCGCTTGGGCCCTCTTACAAAATTTAATTTGAGGCGTCTCTCCCAATATTTTCATGATCTTTATAATTTTCACTTCTCTTTGAAGGCCTTGTAGACTTGGATGTTATGTCATTGTCAATAAGAAACATAAAAAGAATCCCAATTTTACTTCCACCTATATTTTCATTTTTCTCTCAAGCTATAAGTTTTGAATATCTGAATATGTATTGTTCATGACTCCGCAACATTTTTCAAAGAAAAATCTATTACACTTGTTACGGTGATTTCTCAAGAAGTAAACTTAATATGCTCTTAAAACAATAATGAATAAATTTAATCTAACTGAAACTAGCAAATTTATAGTATTTATAACTTTAAATATATTATAATTTTAATTCTACTTTAAAAGTAACTCTTAACTAAATGATATGTAAACTAAAATAACTCATATTTCCATGAATATTAAAACTTCTAAACTAACAACTCTTAATGTACCTTATATTTACCTTTAATGTAATTAAAACTTCTTTAACACAATTAAAACAATCTTTAACTTATCTAAATTAATTAAACTCACTTGTTATTGTTTTCTCTAGTAAATTGCTCAGATCAAATAATGATTATTTAAGCTTTGAAAAGGTATAAATAAACTTAACCTAGCAAGTCAAGGCAGGTGCTAGACATATTATTTTTAGGCATATCACTTTCAGTATTAGTTAATCTAGTTTCCTTATTTTGGGGTTTTTTATCCTTTCTAGAATTCTGTTCCTTACTTTTGTGTTTACGGTCTCCTATGTTGCTTTTTAGCATTACATTGAGGTTTTAGAAAATATAAACCATCTTTCCTTTTGTCATAAAAAAATTTATTGCCTTCAGGAGTAAAAACCACAATACCCCATTAGCCCCATTAAAGCTAAAATTCTGTTCTTCAAAAACAGATGCCGCTAACAAATTCCTTCTAAGTTTGGGTGAACACATTGCATCATCCTAAATAATATCATTTCTTTTATCCTTACATTGAACAAACATTTCAACCGTACCAATAGCCTCAACTGGACTTTCGATATCTCCTACTGCTAGCGACATTGATGTGCCTTTGCACACCTTAAATTTAGAAAATAACTTTGTTATTGCAAAAATGTCACATAGCAGCAGTATCTACTATTCAGTTAAGCCTATCGCTAGGATCGAGAGCAGTATTGTTATAGTGTCTAGAAGTAATAGTGCACTGACTGCCTATCCCTAGGATCGAGAGCAGTATTGTTATAGTGTCTAGAAGTAATAGTGCACTGACTGCCTATCCCTACCAATGCTGGGAGCTGTTCCCACAAATGCCGCCACCGCCAGATAGCGCTGGTCTCGAAAAAGAGATCAAAAGCCAAGACATTAACATTAAATCTAATGGGTTGGAATTCCCTTCCACTACTTTACTCACAATTTAAAACTTCTTCCCCGTTTTGGAAAGGGTTAGGAGTAATTGCCTTACTTGTAGTACACGGATTATTAACTAAACATAATTAATGCAGTATTATCATCAGCTGCACTACTTAGAAACATTTTACAGGAAAAAACTCTACAAAATAAAGTAAATTGTGGTCAGGCAGGGGTTGCTCAAATAAAATATAAAAACAAGCTGGAAATTTTCCCTCCAAAAATATAATAAAAGCATTTATAAAGAATTTTTCAACATAATCCATATATCCAAACAGAGCTTTCAAAAGTCACAGGTCACCAGTTAATATGCTGTGCCTCTTTTGACACCAGCATACAAATCTATATAAATAAAATTGAAAATCTGTCTGTCTGTCTGTTTGTCCCATCATCACGGGAGAACAGCTGAACCGAATTTGATGAAATTTGGTGGGTAGCCTAGAAATAGTCCCACTTAAAATTTAGTCCGTGTTTTGAGTTTCTACGACCAGTGGTTCTCGAGATATTAGTAAAAAACGAAATTTTCGTTTGTCTCATCTTCACGGAAAAACGGCTGAACCGAATTTAATGAAATTTTGTGGATAGCTTTGAAATAGCCCCCCATAAATTTAGTCCAAGCTTCGAGTTTCTCAGACCAGGGGTTGTCGAGATATTAATGAAAAACGGAACTTTTTCCTATGAGTTATACTCTCCAACTCCGTGGTTTATTCAAACGGAAAGGATGAAAATTGTTTGTTTAAAACGGCGAAATGAAATAAAACTTTATTTCCGAGTTTGGTGCAGGATTTTTGCATTAATTAGTCACTATCGAAAAACACGAATTGTTTGAAACATGAATTTAAATGGAAAAATCTACCTCCGTGGTTATATTTCACAAGCTTTTACTCAACGATTAAAAGTAAAGAAATCAAAATGGCTATTTAATTTCACATTTTATGAGGAAGATTCTATCTTATATCATGTTGCTCGGCAACGGAATGAAATTAAATGTGTTGTTAATATTTATTATTATTTTTTCTATTTGAATAATAAATAAATGGATGTAAAAACATATTTTCAAATGAAAGGTTTGGTTGTTCTTTTAATTATATAAATTGCGAACTGCGTACATCATTTTCATTTATTTTAGCAAAGAGGTTTCTAGCTCATATATTGTGTTTAGCTAATAAACTCATATATTGTGTTTACCCAATAGATTGTTGAAGCAGAAAAAGAGTAGAACGGCGGTATCTTATAATACAATTTTAGTGTTTTCATTTAGTATATACAAACGGGGTCAGAATATTTTATTCTTCAGATCTGCAAATCTACGAGTTTAGCGGAATATCTCTAAATAACTTGATAACTTTTCTTAAACTTTACCAAATTAGCGGAAATTTTTCCAAATTTATAAAAATGACGCAAATCAATGATTTGTTTTTTTAGAATAGAGTACTGAAATGATGTTTCGGTAGCATTTGTCGGACAGTCCATCCATCCTACTTAGTAACACATTTAACGAATTTTTTTAATATCACCAAATTGATAAAAATATTTGTGAGTCCATAAAAATATCATAGAATTGATAAAATAGCACTTAATAAATGAAAATAATTGTGTTTTGTTAGGGGATAGTATTGTGATGATGTTTCGTCAATTTGTCGCAAAATGGGACTATCTGTTCTACAGTCCCACTTGGCGATAAATTTGTGGATTTTTTAAGTTTTCGCTAAATTGCCTAAAATGTCGCCAAATCTTCCATGGAGGTCGCATTATTCAGATGATATGATTTCCATCAATTTATTTGATTCAAATGATATCATGTCACTTAGCAACGGATCCAATGTGTTATGCGGCATATGATTTTATATTAAATCTTTTCCGATTTGAAAAATAAAGATATGTATATAAAATAAATTTCATTGACATTGCATTTTGACTGGATAATATCAATTACTGTCTTCAGGTTTAAACATTATTATTATTGATATTTTCGGGGACTTTTGATTCAGGGATTATTGATATTTTCAAGTTATTATGACATTGTTTTATTATGACAAAAATTGTTAAAACTCATATATAGTACGTTGTATGTAATCTTCTACAAATGCATTATATCTTCTAATCTACGAGAATATAAGTAGTACAGGTATATTCGCATATACTTAGATATATAGTGGCATATATTGGAATCAATTACGACCTTCTGGTAAAAGATAACGGGGATTATTGATATTTTCAATTTATTACGTCATATCCTTTATTCTGGCAAATATTTTTGAGACTCATATTGTAATACGGGTAATCTTCTACTATTACACTGGCATATTTTCTAATCTACGATAATATAAGTAGTACGGGGTTGCATATAATGATTCAATTCCTTTTTTTTTTGTAAATTTGCTTACAAAAGGGGTCAGGATGTTTTATTCTTCAGATCTGCCCGTGAAGATAATTTTGCATAGTGAGAACAGATATTCTTAAACTTCTCTTTATGAGCAATAAATTTAATATTTTAACAGAATTTGCGCATGATTGCGAATTATAAGTTTCTTTATATTATATACTCCGTACGAAGAACGGGTATGCTGCTAGTAAGGAAATAAATATTAAATTAAAAAAAAGAAAAAAAAAGAAATAATTAAAACTTACTTGTAATTAAATAAGACCAAAATCCAAAATAGGAGAAATTGTACTTTTCGCATTGTGAAATAAAAAAAAAAGAGATTAAGATAAATAAATGAATGGCTCAGAGATTGAGAATGGCACAGAGAGGTGATTAGAATTCAAAATAAAATTCAGATTAAAAAAAAAAAAAGCTTATTTTAAACAAATTAAAACTTAACAAAAACAAACAAGCAAAATAAAATTTACCCCACAAAAAGAGAAATTAAAATTTGATAAAAAGTTTTGTGAGGATACATTATCAATATGTAGTTTCAACATTTAATTGTGCAAATCTTTTGAAGATGTGTAAAAATTAAAATACCTTGTACTTCCTTAAGAGGATAGTCTTCTCGAAGCGAAAAATAATTTCGGTTGTCAGCCCTCGCAGCGGGAGGGGGGAAGGGGCATTGCCCAAAACAGTGTTTTCCCCTCCGTAGAACTATGATTGACAAGTCACCCCCTTTGAAGCAATGGGAAGGTACGGTCTTAGCAGTTTCATGGGACTCTGCAGAGAGGATGCCCTTTACCACAAACTAATTGGGCCTTCCAGGCACACCTGTTCTAGGAATCACAGGAGAGGGAAAATGTTTGAATGGTCAGTTGCATTGGAAAGAAAAATGAACCAATTGCGGAAATCACAGAAGAATTTACTGTTGCTTATGCCAGAAAAAAGGTTCTTTAGATCAATATTCAATATTGAAAACTGTAATTAAATGTTTTTTACATACTTTTATTTCACTTCGATCAGAGTATACCGGGTGTTTCAGAAAGATTACGCAATTCAATACATCTTCAACAATGGGTCGCAGGTAGTTTTTTTTTTTCAGGCATACCTCCGGGGAACGTTGGGTAAAGGTTGATACGTTTCAAGAATGCTCAAACCGTTCATTTAGATCCACTAAAATTTAAGAATCGGATTTTTGACTCATCATACTTTCCCTTTACATTTATCATTCATTGTAGGGGAATTTAAAATGACCGACCATTCATTTCTGCAACATTGCGGGATTTTTCACTGGGAGACCTGCTTTCAAAACAAAAACTCGAAATCCAAGAAATTGTAACCACAATAACCTGACCCTCTGTTATCCGTCACCTTCGTGGGAGAGGAATATGACAAACAAGTCTCTCCCCCTCCCATCAACCTCAAGGTATTTAGAAAGAAGGTAGGTCAAACAGCGAAGAAGAAGGCAATTGGTTCCCGCTCCGTGACGTCATATCGGGACTGAAGGGAATTTCTTCAGCAGTTTCTATGTGTTTTTGAGTACTGTCGCGCTTTTTAAATTATTGCAAATTTCAATTATTATTGAACATTTAGAAACTGAAGTCATATTATTACAAATTTATGAATAACTCTATCCTCCATCCCAATAAATGTAAAATATTCTACATTGTACGTATAATAATAATTAAATATATACGTCAGCATATATACGAGTACATAAATGTGCGTGTTTCGCAAAATAAGAAATTACAATTAACGGGTTTCCTCTATTTCAAATTAAAGAAAAAGAAAACAGAAATAATATTGAGCTTTTTAGATTTTAAAGCATTTTACAAATAATCGCAGTTTTTAACAAGAACAGAGTAAAGCTGTAAAAACATAAATTTTTGTTTATGTACTTATACAAAATTTTTAAATAACGTATATATTAAAATACCATTTAAAAATTTAAATGCATCACATTATACAAAAATAAAAAATAAGTTTAATACAATCTTAAATGTTAAAAAATTTGGAAGCACAACATGGAAGTCCAAGTCATTGAGAAAAAGAAATTGTGAATTTTATAAGGTAAAACATTTGTAACTGTTTTCTTATTGGCTAAATAAACAATATCCACTTTTTAATTATTTCTAGTCCCCTTTCTAGGTTAGATACATCTCTGGATAAGCGGTTATGTACTTCATTACACTTTTAAAACTATTTCACCAATAACATTTTGACACGATATTACTTACAGTTAAATTAAAATACGAAAGAAAAACATACCTTATTGTAACGTACGGCAAAATCATACCAGCACAGGGTATTCTCTAAATTCTCAGATGACGCTCCGTCCTTGAAGCTACTGAGGCGATTGTCTTTCTTTCTGTATTTGAAGTGGAACATCTCCAAATTGCCATTGAAAAAACTCATTTCTTAGGATGAAACAAACCACAAAACCAGGTGAAGCTGTAATGGAGTTACTGAGACGATTATCTTTCTTTCTATATTTGAAGTTGAATATCTTCAAATTGCCATTGTAAAAACTCATTTCTTAGGATGAAACAAATCACAAAACCAGGTGAAGCTGTAATGAAGTTACTGAGACGATTATCTTACTTTCTATATTTGAAGTTGAATATCTTCAAATTGCCATTGTAAAAACTCATTTCTTCGGATGAAACAAACCACAAAATCAGGTGAAACTGTAATGAAGCTACTGAGACGATTATCTTACTTTCCATATTTGAAGTTGAATATCTGCAAATTGCCATTGTAAAAATTCATTTCTTAGGATGAAACAAACCACAAAACCAGGTGAAACTGTAATGAAGCTACTGAGACGATTATCTTTCTTTCTATATTTGAAGATGAATATTTTCTAATTGCCAGTGTAAAAATTCATTTCTTAGGATGAAACAAACCACAAAATCAGGTGAACCTGTAATGAAGCTACTGAGACGAATATCTTACTTTCCATATTTGAAGTTGAATATCTTCAAATTGCCATTGTAAAAATTCATTTCTTAGGATGAAACAAACCACAAAATCAGGTGAAGCTGTAATGATGCTACTGAGACGATTATCTTTCTTTCTATATTTGAAGTGGAACATAATTCTTTCCGATGGCCGTTGCAAAAGCTGACTTCTTAGGATTTATCAAACCACCAATATCCAGGCGAAGCTGTAATGGAGCTACTGAGACGATTATCTTTCTTTTTATATTTGAAGTGAAACATATTCTCTTCAGGCTATTCTTGCTACTCAGAGACAATTATCTTTTCTTGGATATATGTAGTGAAACATGAGAATATTTCAATTACGGTATTTATAAGATGCCTTTCTTTCTAAATTCAAAGTGGTTTCTACAGTACAGTGCTGCTTTTCAACCATTTGATATTTTTAGCTTTTGTCTTTCTGTCCATAAGATTTTGGTGCATTAGTTTGTTTAAATATTTTATTCGGATAAATGTTCGTGTGCGAGAAAATAATTTTATGGAATTTTCAGGCATTGAAGGTGAAACACTCTTTAATTTTTGCACTAATTTGTTGATTACTCCCTTTTCTTTCGAAATAGAATTTCCATGCATTTCTCTAAAAATCCCGTTCCAAGTTTGAACTTCTCGCAAAAATTCTTCAGTGGGTTTCGTCAAACAGCCTCTACTTAAAGCTTCGATCCAACCTTCATTCTCTTCATTATAGACTGCTATTTCACCTAAAGAGCTATCTGATTTATGTGCAATATAGCCAGCTACATATCTCATGCCTTCTCTTTCAATAATTGATGTTTCTTGTGACAGAATTGTTACATCATCAGTATTTTCAAAACTGCAATCGTCAGTTGTATCAATGTTATCATCATCGACCAAAAGTGTGAACATTGCACTTGTTAATGTGTTGCATTTCTCTCCTTCAGCTACTGAACATCTGGATAATGGTAGTTGTTTGTCACTAAGAATTGTGAGACGCAGCCTGTTTCTAAATTCTACAGGTGAAGGATGGTCATTTCCCATTGCTCTTATTTGAGAAAAGAAGTTTTCCAGGGCATCTTGGTTCAATCGACTCGTTAATATATAGCTAGCTCCTCTAGATTTTATATACTCGTATAACTGCTTTGCTGATGATATAGAAATCAAAAATCCGACCTGGAATGGATATAAATCAACTTTTCTACTATCTTTCACTTTTAAGCCTTTAATTTCCAATTCCATTTCATCCAGTACTTTTAGTTGAATGGCTTCAAAATTCCCTGCGCCAAATGCTGACTTTATTGGAGTTGAAGTGTTTAATTTTAATGATGAGTTCATCACATCAAAAAAATTATTCACTGTTTCAAAGAAATTAGAGATATTTCTTTGATTAGGGAAGAAACTTGAAAGAGCAGTGGCGACTGTATGCGAAAATATTTGTGCTGCTAATCTGACATTTTGTCTCTGGCTGCCTTTGACATTAATATGTTTTTCTGAAAGCTTCGGAGTTAAATTAATCTCACAGCTGTTCGATTTTATTAGGGTTTCAAGCGTATCCCTTGTAACGAGATCGCCACTTCCCAACAGAAGTCCTTGATCCAGAAGATGGTTCCGTAAAAGTTTGAGGAGGTGTGGAACGTCTGCAAATACAAATATTCTCCGGTTAATATCAAAAGGATTTTCAAATGATGTGGAAGTTTCATTAACGCCAAGATCCCTCCACAGACCTCTGTTGCCACCACCCATATCAGAAACAATGGCAAAAACTTCGAATCCACTACTTTCAACTCTGATGACAATTTCGTTTAACAGTTGTGGCGTCATTTGCTGATCAAAATCAAAGAACACGGGTTGCTTCCATGGATGAAACAAACCCCTGGCCATTGCAACTTGCACATTTTTGTTTGGGCCAAAAATCTGATCTTCTCTATGATCGTAGGCCAGTTTCCCGTCTACGCTCATTTCGTCGAACATTATAACACAGCTTCTTTCAAAACTGTCTAGAGTTCCCGCTCTTTCTTTCATAACGGTTAGAACTCCATTTAAAATACCTGGGGAACAATGAAATGAACGTGTCCATAATTTTAGGCAAGAAATAGATGGAAGAGGCCATTTCTTTCTGAGCCTAAGAAAAATATATGCTTTTTTCGATACGCATCGTAATGCTAAAGCACTTGCAATATCCTTATCAGTCCAGGGTGTTCTTTTATTTTTCAGAATTCTGCATATCTGACTCTGTGAAAAATAAGGTGCTAATATGGTTTTAATATTTGTTTCTGTTTTCTTCAAATTATTTTGTTCCAGCTCTTTGTGTTGTGATACTAAAGCTCGACACCGAACTTTTAAATTCTTATTTTCGGTAATTAGTTTATTCATTTTGTTCTCATAACAAGCAATTTTATTTTTTAAATGTAAGCATTCTTCTTGTAAAGATCCTATAATTTGCAGCAATTCATTTTTCTCATTGTTATCATTGTTCTTCTTGGAAATTCTATTTTGTAATTCAGACTCCGAATCTAACTGTAAATCTGTTTCTAATAATTTTACTTTCTTAGCAACACATGCATCACTGATAGATTGGCGCTTAAAAAATCTTTTGGAACGAGCAGTTAAGTTTTCAGAGACTGAAGATCCAGGCAAATTTAGAGATGGAACTGCATCTTCTGTAAGTCTTCTTTTACATTTTACTCCAAGAAGTTCACTTTTAAAATCCAAAATAAAATCGTTCTTTGAAAAATGTCTCGAGCACACTGTAGCATGAGTGATATTAATTTTATCAGCTCTTCGACATTTAATAATCCACTCTTTCTGCAACTCTTGAGCTGTGGGGAACTTATGGAAGCTTACATCCACTATTTTATTTTTCTTTGTGTAGCTGGAGCACAATGACACTGCACAATTTGGCATTGTTACATTAGTACTAAATGTAGCAATTAAATCAAGTATCTAAAGAAAATCACAAATCAATTTCTAAATGATTATTTAAATATTATATAGCTGTGCACTCAAATGTGTTACACTAACACAAAACTCAAAAATAACACGCAATCCTTAGCTAAACTTAAGAAAGAATGCCCAGTAATTGCATTGAACTCTGCTCTCAACGTGTCTTTTTGTCCCGTTGTGACGTCAGAAATGTCAAAACTCCTCCCACCGCTAAAAGCGGCTTTTCGTCCCTTGATGTTTGACCACCCCTGCATCAACCTCGATGGTCCCCTTCAAGGCGGAGCTAACTCCTGTGACAACCTGTTACAGATCTATCAATGTCAAACTTTGAGATGGCGCTATCATGCAGAGATTGGATATTATTATTTTGCCTCTATTCAATGCTTGACCAATTATAAAATTTGGGTTCAACATAGCTCAGATTTTCTTTTTGTATAAAAAAATAAAATCTTCATTCTTTATGCGGGGGTTTTGAAATTTTTTTAACTTAATTCAAACGTTTTCTATCAATGGGAAAAGTTGGAAAAACAAATTTTTGCACTTATTTCTGCACTTCGCTTGAATTTTAAAAATGCTTCTAATGAATTTAAAAATAATTTTAAAACCGTCCCAATTGCTTATAGTCCAATTCTACGTTTTGCAAAAAATTCCAGGAAAAAATCTCAAAAACCAATGCTATATTTAGCTATTTTCATTCCCCTATTGATTAACATGGGATTCTCAGGTTAGTTTCAGGCGGGGAAGTTTCCTCTTAAGCGTAAAAAAATGTTTACACTATTGTAGAGGAGAAAATTTTTTCTCCCTACTTTTTAAATTCTTCACCAACTTTTTTTTGGGGGTAAATATATATATATATATATATATATATATATATATATATATATATATATATATATATATATATAATATAAATTATTAAATCCAAAGTTAGAATGTATGTAGTAACTCATAATACACTATTCCAAAATTTTCTACAAAATACAAAGAAATAAAAGAAATTAAGACAAAAAGAGGAATAATAAAGCATAATGCAAGTCATAAAGACAAAGACAATCAACAAATTTCAAAAATGAGGAATGCAAATAAGAAAACAAAAAAATCAAGCAAAAAAGCTTGTACATAGAGGAGATTTAGGCTTACGATAAGTTCATTTCGAAAAAATTCTCTTCGGGTCCATATATCCCTTCGAAATGAACACAAAAATGCTTGTTTCTGAAACACAAGATAGATTTTATCTATAAACTTGTGTTATATGGACGACAAGCATATAGATTGGAACAATAAAGGAAACATAAATACCTCAAAACACACTTCTTCAGCGCAACCATGACGAGCAAAATATGACTGGACCAATGTTGCCATATGCCAAAATGAAAAGATGTGATTTGCTGTTGCCAAAGAGAGTAATAAAAACTGTACTGCGCAAAAGCAATAAAATGAAATAAAATGAGTTATTCAACAGTTAAAGCTTCAAGATAAAAAGATGAAAATATAATTTCAAGAGAATGAAGAAGTACGGCTAAAATAAGATAATAAGGGGAGAATTTTAGGCTAATCGAAACTTATTAACTATACTATTTACTAAATATGCAGGATATTGATACATTTTACTGGTAATTTTGAGGTTATTAATGTGCAAAGCATGAAATTTTTTATCTGATAATCTATAAATTCTAAAAAGTTGATTAAGTATAATATTTCTAAACAATTGAATCGAGTTGCAGGAATTAAAAGGTAATAATTTATTAATATTAAATTTTAAAAAATCTTTTTTATCATATAATTTAGTAACTATCCCATGAGCAGGTTCTATAATTAGATTTAAATCCAAATAATAAATATCATTACTAATAGAAGTTTCATTAGGTATTAATTCCAAATTATCCGGATAGAAATCTATATCTATGACATAGTTATCAGTAAATACAAGACAAATCAGATCATCTACATATCTATAAATTTTATAATCAGTTGAAGTAAAGAATTTTTCATATTGATATAGGTATAAATTAGCTAACATACTGCTACTACAGCCACCTTGTGGAACACCTGAGACTTGTAAGTATAATTTATTACCTTGAAAGATATAATTATTGAAAAGAACAAAATGGAGAAGCTTAGGAAAATTGGTAAATTTAGTAAGATTAGAATGATTAGTAATATAAGCATTATATAAAGCTAAAATAACATCATATAGATCAGTGATCTTAATATTATTAAATAGATCTTTAAAATCAAAAGTTTGAAATCCTATTATTTTACCAAGCGTTTTTAATTTATTTTTTAATTCCTTACTGTTATTTAGAATAATGTAGCTATCACCAGAATCTCGTAAATTGCTATTTAGTACATTTAAATAATTTAATAATAATTTACTAGCAGTAGTAGAGTATGAATTATGACCACTAGTAACAGTTCTAAATTTAATAGGATTTTTATGAAATTTAGGTATAAGCACAATATATGGAAATGTCAAAAATTTATTATTAATATCTAAATCACTATACATATTGATAATTTTCAATTTGATACTATTAAGAGAGTGTGAATCAATTTTAAATAGACTATTATTTTTTAAATAATCAAGCAGATATTGAATATAGAATTTTTTACAAATAATAGCATAATTATTAGAGGCTTTATCTACATAAGTAATAACAAAGATCTATGTAAATCATTAACAGAGTGCTTTATATTATCCATATTATATATAGATCTAGATAAATTAATACTACAAATGGTATTTTTAATAGATCTTAAAATAGTAAATTTCCACATATTAAATGCCTCTAAAGGCTGAGCATATTTAGAAGCTAATCCATAAATAAATTTATCAAGGTCCAGATTGATTGACTTTAACACTTGTTTAGAATTATTACATGAAGGTAACCTGAATTTAGTGCCAAATGACATTATAGTTCTTAAAGATTTATCTTTTACAATGGCTAAGTCTCCAGTAACCATATGACCCAAGTGTGGATTTATAAATTCAGCATAATTATCAACACTACAAATACATTCACCATCTAAATTTGTAGAGGAATCTATGTCGACTGAGAGAGATTTTGAAATTGCATTGTAATTAAAAATGGTTCTTCCAATAGGCTTGTTATATTTAAAAGTTTTAGTAACATTCAAATCCTTTACAGGCAATAAATGATGAAATTGATTAAATAAATTCTTAAAGTTTATGGAATTATAAATAGGATGCTTAAATGATATTACACAATAAGAATTAGAACAGTCATTATTATGAAATTGATTAAGTTTTATTTTTAAATATTTTGATCTAGTAATGAGCAAATCATAGAAAATATGATTAAAATGTTCATTAGTAAGATTTAACTTTAAGAAAATAGCATAAACTGTGTTTAATTGTTTTTTCTTAACTGCAAATACCCATGATTTAATAAATTTCCATTGATATGTGTTATTGAATTGTTGATGCATACTTTTAATCTCCGCTTTAAAATCATATTGGGAGGAGCTTCCTTTACTGCGTTTAAATATTTTGAGTTTAGCCAATTTACTATTATGTAAGAGAGGTTTAAAAAAAAGGTGATTAAAAATAGAATATTTATTATCTACAAAATTATTCTTAACAATATTGCCATTGAGATATAATTGATTTAATCCATATGGAAACAGAGTACATTGTGATTTAATATAGAAGTTTTCAAAGAATAATCTATCAGCAGTATTTGTTTTAATGTCCAAAATATGTATAGTTATATTTTCAAAACCATGATGAGCAGAGTGTTTATATTCGATTTTATTAGAAGTAGGAAGAAAATTATTATTGTGGATATATTTTTTAACATGATCTCTATGTACATTCATACGTAGATGAATAGGATTACTGGTCTGTCCTATATAAGATATATTACATATATTACAAGATAATTTGTAGATGCAATTAAAAATTTTACAGAAAGTCTTATGACTATGTAGATTAGTAATTTGTGAGTTAGAAGCAAATGGGCAGGTTTTACAATTTTTATTCTTACATTTATTGAAGTTATAATTTTTAGCTGGGCAATTATTATATCCAAAACAATCCATGGCACACTGTTGGTAAAATGATAACGGTCTAAACAATTCCCAACAAAATTGAAAATACCGGGCAATATTTATCAAATTATATAATAACAAGAATAAATATATTTGCCAGTCACTAAATCAAATAAGATGTATAATTCATAATAGTTAAAGTAATATAAAGAGTATGGCATTAACACATATAAATAATATAAATAAAAATAAAATAAATGCTTATATATAAATATATACAACTAAGTCCATGTAAAACCTAATAAAATGTAATAAGTAGGATATTACAAGATAAAAAGAAATGATTAACAATATAAATATAATCAATTCTAAACTAGATTAATTAAAACACAAGGTATAATAAAATATATACTGTGTAAATCTTGAATTCACATAGAATCCTGTCCAAAAAAGTAATAAAAAGATTGTACTAAAAAGTACAGTTTATAAAAGGTATCCATAACACCAATACAAAAATCCCAAAGGCAGTTACCCAGTCATAAAATCACAAAACCAACAAATTAGTAAGAAATAATAACGATAGAAGGCAGCACTAGAATGAGATACTTCTAATATGTAATTACTAATAGCAAAGAAAATTTGCAGTAAGATTTAAAAACGATAGATGGCAGCACTAGATTAAGAAAATTCTAATATTAAATTACTAATAGCTAAAGAATAATTGCAATACATATATTTACCAAATAATAAAACAGAAAGGAAGACAATAATTAATAATACTTTAAGCAAAAATAGAATAAGTAACCTATGCAAATAAAAGAAAAGAATAAAATAGGAGAATGAGCCACAATAAACTACAATTAACATTGGAAGAAAGTAGAGATAGTAATACATAATAAAAATTAAAATAAATTCTATTACTAAATTTAGCGCAAATGCAGCATATACATACATACATACATATATATATACGCACACCTTAAGCCTTATTATTGAGACTGGTGAAGAACTTTTTCTCTCATTGGAAACCGGCCACAAGTACACTATTTTCTGCATCTCCCTGTGAGGGCACTAATACTGAGGATAAAGATGACAGTCGGCAGTCACTAGGAATTAAGCGGGTTATGCACTGGAGCCTGGATGTGGGCAACGGGATGCCTTGTTTAGGAGCCATTGATATGGTGGAGCAGCCAGGAGCAGGTGTTAGGCTGGGGTACCAGGGAAACTGGAATGGGCGCTCCGGGTCTGGAGATACTTGTGAGCATCTTGGGTGGTGCTGGGATGTACCGGATCTGGTCAATGTTTGGATGAGATTTCAGGACATCATACTGCCGGTTGATAGTAGCACAGAGGATGGCAAATCCATTTCAGAAGGAAGGCAAGTCCATTTCTATGACAAGCGCCAGGTATGCAGTAGGTATAAAAATTTATGCATGATGCGTCAGCTGTGAAGAGACATCTTGCCTATGAAAACTTAGAATGTATGTATCATGATATGTAAAATGAAGTGGAGGGCGATTTGCCCCTTAAAGAAAATGAAAAAAACTTAGTTAGCAGCAGCTGTGACCTGTCATGGTGGTTGTTTTCATTCCGACTGAAGAGTGTTTTCTTACTTAGTGTGATGAGGTTCCAATGCAGTAACCGGTTTTGGTATGATAAAAATTCAAATCTACATTGCCAAGGGTGCAGCCATTAACAGGCAACAAACTTTTGGGTGAATATTAGCTCACCGATCTGTCTACCATGTGCACCACAGGTGTTTTCTTACTTTAGACATATGATGTGCTTGCTGATGTTCCTGGTGTTGTTCAAGTCGTGTTGCTTGAGCAGCCATCAAAATCACCATAACACACTTGGAGTTAAATATCTCCATTTTGACAAATTCAATGAAAAATCTGCTTTCTTAAATGATTAAGCTTTTTAACAGATAATCCTGACACCATGTTGCATAGTGCCATACAACAATGATTTAAAATACAAGAAGTCATCAGTTCTGAAGAATTGGTAAGAAAATTAGACCAATCAACTAAATCATCATGATTTGAAGTATGCATTTTATACTTATGATGCACAACTAGATGTACAAAATGTGATCCTACTTAGCTAAACTAATAAATAATGGAAGACATCTACAATATATAATTATAAAATAAAATATGCATATGAATTTATAACATGTACATTGTAATAAATCCATATGCATAAATGATATTAAATTCAAGTCATTATACATTTCCACTAACATGCTATTTTTATTTTTAAATATTGTCAATTTTAAGATGCCATAAAAATTGATAAACATGGAATAATTTATTTCCTTTGGCTGAACAGTGAAATATATTTTCTGTTAGACTTTTTAAATATTATTATTAGTAAATTCTAAAATTTGTATTAAACAAGCAATTTTTAAATATAATTATTAATATTAGCATTGAAATTTTGCCTGAAAACTTAACAGTCTGTTTTACTATACAAATAAATTACAAAGTTAAAAAATTTAGTTAAATTACTATATCTGAAATGTAGTGAATCAAATATATCTAAATTGCATTTTGAGTGCTATTATTTTTTTTTATACATTTTTCATTTGTTGCTTCTGTTTCAACACTAGTGTACATGTTTAAACAAATTTTGAATATATATATCATACTCACATTTGCTGTAGATAAACAACTATCTTGTACAGAGGACTTATCTTCTAAATGAGCACTAGCATCTGAAATGTTATTAGTTATAGAGATATTTTAATAAACATTTTTTATGAAGTAAAAGTGAAAATTTAGGATAAAAGGAAATATACCTGGGAATACTTCTATTTATACTATATATATTTCAGTATGAATGATATTGAAACTCTGAAATTTCTAAAATGCTATACAAAACCAAGGAATCATTATTAAAAATTATTTTACACAACAGTTTAAAAAGTGCTATACAAATTTCTTTCAACAAATTTTATCCCGAATTTCACACTATGCTTCAAATATATCTAAAAATAATGTTCCAATTTTATATTTGCCAATGATTTTATGTATTATTATACATCATTGTTCTGATCTCCAGGTTTATATACAGGGTATCCAGTGCTATAGGTGCCCAATAGCCATTTTCTCGACCGTTAGTTACAGAGATACACTTCCAATTGCAAAAATGTTTTAAATTTTAAAATCTATTATCTTAGAAACAGTTTAAATCAATAAATACATTTCTGAAAGAAATACGAAATATAAATTTTTATACAGTCCCCCAGTCCTACCAATTATATTTAGGAAATTCATCCTCATACAATTTCATGCAAAATAATAATAAAAAAAAAAATCATCCTTTTATGACCAAAATTGACCGACTCATAGCTATTTAAAGTTGGAGCACTTTTTGTGCTGAGAAACGGTCAATACAGTCCCTGATTGGTTGGTTGCCTGAAAAGGGACATTTTTATGCATGGAAAAGTGACTTAAGTCAGAAAGTTTAATGCTTCATAACTCAGTGAATTTTGGTCGTAAAAGGAAGATTCTTTTTTATTTTGCATGAAATTGTACGAGGATGATTTTTCTAAATATAATTGGTAGGACCAGGGGACCGTATAAAAATTTATATTTCATATTTCTTTCAGAAATATATTTATTGATTTAAACTGTTTCTAAGATAATAGATTTTAAAATTTAAAACATTTTTGCAATTGGAAGTATATCTCTGTGACTAACAGTTGAGGAAATAACCATTGGGCACAGATAGCACTGAACACTCTGTATATACTGGAATGTATAAAATAGATACATATGAAATATATGTACATCAGATTTTTGAATTCCAAGTAATCAAATTATCAAGTATGCAAGCTTCACAGTAAATTTTTATTTACATTCTTTCATTTCAATAATTTTAACTTCATACAAAAATTATTTTATATTTGCCTTCATTTTTTATGTTTATATGGAACTCACATTTTAACAATCTTATGATGTTCATTTCAAAACATTTCTCAACATTTTATTGATTTAATATAAAGAACTATCAATGATGAACAATTTTTCAATTATCAGTTTCTCAATTACAATTTTTGACACATTTTATACAAATTTTTTTTAGATCTGTAATTAGGCAAGGGTATGAGGTAGCTGAGTTCCAGACATAAATAAAATATCCAATTGTAAGTAGTGAAAGATCAAATTCCTATGTCATTTATATTTACCAAACAAACTATAGCATACAGAGAAAATTGTGTTATACAGTATAAGACTTGTATAAAATGAAACTTTACAGGACTGAAAAAATGTTCTGTTCATTACAGATGTTCTTTTCATACAAGTTAACCCTTTCGCGACGGTTGGCACGCCCGCGTGCCGGCTGCGAACTTGCATTCAAGGAGGTACAGCACACACTGGTGCCGAAGAGAACTTTATCCTAAACTACGAGTGGCACGTATTGGTGTTTCTACGTGGAACGTTTTCATTTGAATTTATTTGTCTACTAGATGGCATTAAATGCCCATGGAAGCAACTTAAATGTATTTTATAGATGTTTGACCTTGGCACAAGGAGAATTCAATGAATTATTTCTCCATTTGGAGCGGGGTTGGGGAGTGGGGGAGGACATGGTTCTGTAAAGTAAACAGACAGCTCACTTCTCGCAGCATAAACAATTTTATAATTGAGTTCCGGGTCTCGTTCTGATTTTAGCTTTTATTGATTTCGTTGCTGAATTAGAGGAATATAAGAGAGTATTTTTTTTTAGGTGGGTGGGGGAGGGGGTAAAGGAATGTGCGGCAATGAAATGATTAGGTTATTTCGGATAAAAGTATGGCTGGTTTGAAACGTTTTCTTTCTGTGGAAGAATATACGCGTATGGTAAACTAACCAGACAGTAATGAAAGTGCTGCATATAGTGAAGATTCGTGGATGATGAATCTAAAAATGCAATTGATTCTTCAGATTCTGAGCGTACTATTATTATAACGCCGCCAGCTTCAGTTGCTGTTTTTTCGAATGATGTTTGGACGTGTGATTTAAAAGATCTGAATTCTTTGGAGTTTCTGAACATACCTAGAACAAATCACAATATCATGCCGTCTAATTTAGATAAGGAACTTGATTTTTTTAGCATATTTTTAGATGATGAACTAGTAAAATTTATCGTAAAAGCAACTAATGAGTTTGCAAAGAAAAAATGGGAGAAAAATCTCCTCTCTCTTTCCACATCGAAGACTCCACCTAAATTATATCCCTTACCATTTACAACTGTGACAGGAAATGTATTTACACCTGTGACAGGAACTGAAATGTATTTTTACCTGTGACAATGTATTTACACCTGTGACAGGAAACGAATTTCGTGTGTTTCTCGCACTAGTAATTTTGACGAGCATTATCAGAAAACCAAATCTTAAAATGTATTTTTCTAAGAATCCAATTATCAGTACTCCTTTTTTTAATTCAGTTATGAGTCACGATCGATTTATAGGAATATTACGTTATCTTCATTTTACTCTTGATAGTAATGCCCAAAAACTAGATAAATTGAAACCTGTGTTAGATGCATTAGTTTCAAAATTTAAATCTATATACACTCCTAGAAGAAATGTGTTCATTGATGAATCTTTGTTCTCATGGAAAGGAAGGCTGGGATTTTGTCAATATATCTCCTCGAAAAGGCCCAGATATGGAATAAAAATATATAAATCGTCAGAATCGGAATCAGGCTATAAATGGAATTTCCTTCTGTATACTGGAAAGGACACGGAATTATCAAGCTCTGATGGTGGGTATGGAGAACGCGTTGTGAAAACATTTCTAAATGAACTTTCAGGAAAAGGATATACTTTGTATTTGGATATATTTTTTACCTCTCCTGTACTTGCAAAGCATTTGTTGTCTAAGAATGCGCATATATGTGGTACAGTTTTAAAAAATCGGAAGGACATGCCAAAGAATAATCCATCTGTACCTAAAACATATATACACTAAAATTTTTAATATTTGGATAAAAGAAAATTTATAAAAAAAATATACATCAAATAGAAAATAAGTATTTCCTTTCATCCTGAAAAAAGTAGAATGCTGTGTTGAACGGGTGATTTTTAGTGAATTTTTTTCGAGAGTTAGGCTTAGCGCAAAAAATTAGCCGTCTTTTGGGAAAAGTTCGGAAACAAATCGCTCCGTCCTTTGGGCCACGGCGGTTTCGGAATGCCGCAGTCCCGAAAGGGTTAAATGCTGTTTTCCCTCTAGTGAGACCAAGAAATTTTTCATGTTTGAAGAAAACATGCCAAAACTGTTTTACAGAGTTTGTTTTAAGCAGGTTTTATTATTGTATTACATATTTTATTTTGCATATAGTATTAATAATTTAAAAAGATAAATTTTGGGATTTGAAAAATTAGCTAAATAGTTCTATTTATTGAGCAATTGTTTTTAGTGATCAGCTCAGTTGTTTTTACCAGGTGCTTCTAGACTCAGAAATTGCAGTGATGCCAACCTCTCAGTTATAGTTTCAGTAATTTAGACAGAAAATTTTCCGTAATCTTTCAGTAATGATGCAAGTGGTTCAATTTGTGATAAAAAAATAGTTTGTAATGATAATCAGAATAATATTTGAGCAAACATTTCAAATTTTTAAAACATATTTTTAGATGAAATGTTCAAATTTTTGATTAACATTATAACTAAACAAATATAATACACTCATGTCCAAAATTAAGCAACAAAGTGAATAAAGGGAATAAAAAGAAACGTATTTATTCAAATTCAGTGACATTTTCACAGATCATGGGGTATAACAAAAGATACTAGTGCGAGAAAACGCAAAGAAAATTATCAATAAATAATTAAATAATTGAGATAAACAAAAACATAGGATTTAGGGCAACAAAAACAGTTCATTAGTAAAGGTCTGTCAATGTGCTGACCTCTGCTGGAAACACATTCCTGACAGTGACGATTCATGCCAAGAATAAGATCATCTATGGCAGTTTGGGGTATCTGTGCCCATTCACAGAACAGACATGTTCTCAGCTATAAAGGTTCCAGGGAGGGTCATGGAGAGAACTTAAATGCCTCATAACTTAAATGACAATGACAGCCGTGTGAACTCACACGTTATTGTCTATAAAAATAGCACCAGGACCCATAGTTGCATATTCTCACATCTTCCCTCATGGTACTGTGACTATAGTGCAGTATAGAGAGGATATCATCTCTATACTGCACTGCAGTCACAGTATTGTGAGGGAAGATGTGGAGATCAGTGTGGGCACAGACAGCAATTACTGCTCAAACCATCAAGCCACCGCCTCTGTATGCGTGTATTTTGCAGATGTTACTGACGTGATAGCGAGTTCCAGGCATTCTCCAGACCAATAATCATCGGGAATCACTCAGTACACTAAACCATGACGCATCCGTGAAGAGCACAGTACCCCATTCTTGTAAAGTGCAGTTAAGGTGATCTTGAGCTCAGTTTTAACACTTCCCCTTTGTGCAAGAGCATCAGTGGGCACAAACAACTGGTCGTCCTGCATCAGCTGACCTGCATGTAGCCATCTGTAAACAGTTTGCCGAGATAAAGCTTTTCCTGCCGACGCTGCAAGATCGGAAGCAAGCTGAGTTGCAGTGATTGACCTGTGGCAGAGTGCTAGCAGACACAGACAATGGTCATCTTGAACAGTTGTTACTCTTGGACGCCCACTTACAGATCTTCGAGACACTGTTCCTTCACTTTGATATCGGAACCACAGGTGGTAAATGATGGAACGGACATTTAGAGTTAATGCTACTTTCGATTGTCACTGGCCTCTTTCAAAATGCTTTATTACCTCCCATAGCCTGGCATCTCTTAGATGATGTTGTCTACTTACTTTTCAAAATTTGGCTATTTCAATTTTCCTTTTGGAATCCGTAACGTGGAGTTACAGGCTTTGCACAAAACAGGTCATTTTTATACCTAATATTTTTCCTTGAAAAATGTTAGTATGTAAATTGTTGAGACACTGTTCCTTCACTTTGATATCGGAACCACAGGTGGTAAATGATGGAAAGGACATTTAGAGTTAATGCTACTTTCGATTGTCGCTGGCCTCTTTCAAAATGCTTTATTACCTCCCATAGCCTGGCATCTCTTAGATGATGTTGTCTACTTACTTTTCAAAATTTGGCTATTTCAATTTTCCTTTTGGAATCCGTAACGTGGAGATACAGGCTTTGCACAAAACAGGTCATTTTTATACCTAATATTTTTCCTTGAAAAATGTTAGTATGTAAATTGTTTTCTGCGGGCTAGTTTCCATGTGTGTGTACCTGTCGTGTATTCAAATTTTGTGGCTACATGTTGTTTCTTTCACCGAATTTATTAATTTTTTCATTTGTTGCTTAACTTTTGAACATGAGTGTTTTCAAAATCCTTAAGAAAACAGAATATGCTTAGCTTAAGCTAAATTGAGTTGTTCAGTGTTTTTTAGCCTGATCTGACTTTTATAATTTCTCCGTAAAACATGGGGAAAAGAAAAAAAAATTGACATGTTCTTTATATTTTGAAATAATAAAAAATATAATGTGTCTGCACTCAAATTTAGCCTAAAATCTGCCCCATATTTTCTAACAATATGGCACATCATTATTATGGGTAACAAATAATATTGCTTTCATCACTAGAAAATATTAAATTCTTCTAGATAAACTGTCAAATTCCTTTGGGCAAATTGAATTGGGTAATCACACTATTTATGTAAAAAGAATTAAAAAATTAACCTTCAATAATTAACCAAAATGTGAAAATAAGCTATTTTGGTCAGTCTAATGATAAATATTTAGTGGATGGAGATCGATAAAAAAGGGATACTTGTAAACTCCCAGGACTACACTAGAATTCATTGAATTGCGAAATCGTATCAAATGTGTCAAAATAATCAAAAAATTAACATGAATAACAAACCAAAATATGAAAATAAGCAAGTTTTGTCAATTTAATGTGTAATATTTCAAGATGGAGATGGATGGGAAAAGAAAAAACAATTGGGAAAGAATGGGCATTTTCCGTAATTTTACAGGATTTTTCCATAATCCGTAATTTGGTTCAGAAATCCGCAAGAATTACGAAAATCCATAATGGTTGGCATCTCTGCAATTGTAACAATTCCTTATCACAGAAGCTAGTGTTACAGGAAGTCTCTTGTCCTAACAATTAAAGCCACTTTTGTGTGAAAAATTTACGTATATGCAGTTGTATTTGTTAAGTCACAGCTTTTTAATGGGGAGTTGTTTTTTAGATGCAAGATCCAGTTTGCTGCTGGGACAAAAAATCCTAAAAATTGGCAAATCATGTAAAAAAAAAATAAGTTTTTTAAAGAGGGTGAAATTCTACAGGTTTGTGGTTTTAAAATTTAATTTAATTAAACTTGAAAACTATGAAACTGCTAAAATGTGCAATTATTTTAAAAAGCACTTGAATTCACAATTTGATTTAAAAGTGCTGAAATTTGCGATCTTATGTGTATTAAGTGTTAAAATTTGTGAATTTTATGAAAAGTGCTAAATTTTGCTAGTTTTATAAAAGCTCTTAAATTTGTATAATTTGAATTTAGACTCTCCCTGGGTTTCAAATTAGGGATTGCAGTCTTGGACATTTTATACAAACTCAGGAGTTTAGAATTAATAATATTTTGATTTTATGGAAAGGCGCTAAAATATGCAATTGTTTTTAAAAGTGCTTAAATTTGCAATTTGATTCAAAAGTGCTGAAATTTGCGATATTATTTAGAAGTGTTACAATTTGTGAATTTTATGAAAAAGTGCTAAATTTTGCTAGTTTTATAAAAAGCCCTTAAATTTGTATAATTTGAAATTAGATTCTCCCTGGGCTTCAAATTAGGGATTGCAGTCTTGGACATTTTATACAAACTCAGGAGTTTGGAATTAATACTATTTTTATTTTATGGAAAGGTGCTAAAATGTGCAATTGTTTTTAAAAGTGCGTAAATTTGCAATTTTAAAGTGTGATTTTAAAGTGTGTGAATTCGCAATTTGATTCAAAAGTGCTCATATTCGTGATTTATTTAAATGTTATTCGTGATTTATTTAAAAGTTTGCAAATTTTATGAAAAAGCTCTACATTTTGCTTTTTTTTACTAGCTGCCTTCGGCGACCAGCCTATTCGCTACCCTTGAAAATTCTGACAGTGGCAAACTCACTGGCGCCATAACCCTATGGAGTTGTTGTTGAAACCCAGACCATCCAACCTACCACAAAGGTGTAAGGTAACTATTTGGATGGCCAGGAAGTGCCACTCAATTTAGACCGGAACCCAGTGGGGAAGGCATCCACAGAGACCATACCCTATTTTCCCTACCACCAACCTCTCGGAAGGATTTACAGACCTACATGTTTAACGTGATCGTACTCTGCATGAACATGGTAGCAGTTTTGGCAATGGTGGGAATCGAACCCGGGCCTACCGAGTGCAATTCCCATGTAATAACCACTGGGCTACGCGCCCTCAACCCCGTGGAGTTAACAAAGTTTGGTTTAGTTTAATGACGTGAAAACTAATAATGAAATTTTAAGATGAAAAATAGTTCTAGTGGGGGTTCTTGAAAATTTAATTGTAAAGTGAATTTATTCTAATGTTTGTGAACTGTGATAACCCTGTGGAGTTAAAAGTTTGTTTTAGTTTAATGATGTTAAAACCATAATTCTATCATTAAAATTTTATAATGACCATATGCTAAGCTCTTATAACGTAATTCTCTAATAAATATAATAATTTCATATAAATATAGTAATTTCACTCTGTATACTGTTACCACAACCCGATGTATACAATATATCACCACAATTCAATCCACCAAAATTCAATCATTTAAATTTTATAATGGCCATATGCTAAGCTCTTAATTCCATCATTTAAAATATAACGTCTAACCTGATGCACAATCTCCATAACTTTCAATTCCATAATAGCTTAATTCCACATAAGCTCTTAATTCCATCAAATATAACATAATTTTCTAACCCGATCCACAATCTCCATAACTTTCTTTTTATTTATTTTTTTCTCCATGGAAACACCAGACATCCCTTCCACCTCCCATGCATCTGCACGTGCATGTAGGAAAAAAACTTCTTTAGTGGTTTTGCTGAGAAACTGAAATTCAGAAATACTTAAAATCCTGCAGCTATTTTTTATTATTTCTGACCAGATTGGGCTTGTAAGAATGCCCTGACATTTCAGCTTTCCATAAATGTAAATTATTAGTCGAAATTCTCGGTACTTTTCCCGACGCGAAGATTTAAAAACGAAAGTTTGTTTTTTTGAGCCGAAGGTGACTTTTGTTTTAAAATCTTTATAAAAAATATTAGAATTTGTCCCTGAGATTTGAAATTGATATATTTTTATTCATAATTGTCCGCTCTTTCCGGTCGTGTGATTTGTTTTTTTCTACGACATCTGGATGGTGGAGAAAAAAGGGAAAGGAGGGGGAAAATTGGTAGAAATTGCATAAAACACTAAATAAAAAAAAATAATTGAAAAATCAGTTTTCATGTGTCACCTCCCCCGGGTCTCCGATCGCCAAATTTCGTAGCTCTGCGATGCACGGTCGCTGAACCTATAGTGTATAAGACAGACACACAGATAGACAGACATTGCCTTTTATTATTTAAGATACAAAGCACTTAAATTTGCAATTGGATTTAAAAGCACTGAAATTCACGATTTGATTTAAAACGCTAAAATTTGCAATTTTAAAGGTGCCTGACTTTGTAATTTTTTTTGTGAAAAATGCTAAAATTTGTCATTTTATTTTAAAGCGCTAAAATTCATAATTTTATTTAAAAGTGATAAAAATGATTTATGATTTTTATGAAAAAGCACAAAAATTTGTGATTTTATTTAAAAGTGATAAAGGTGGTGATTTGTCTAAAATGCTCTTAAATTCTAGAATTATTTAAGAGCATCAAAATACGTGATTTTATTTTTAAAAAGCTATAATTTAAAAGTATACTGAAATTAGAAATTGTATGAAAAAGCACCAACGTTTGCGATTTGATTTAAAATAAATAATTTTATTTGAAATCTTAAAAATTCATGACTTTCTATAAAGCACAAGTCATATAGTGTATTAAATGCAAGATCATGAGATTTTTTGCTTATTACTGGTTATTTACCAACTTTGTGTGACATGACACATGATGCATGTGATGAGCTTTGATTTTAGTGGTTGAACAAACCCAGACGTGCCAGCCTCTGCAGTCTAGTCAGTAACTCAATATTATATTTTCAATAACGTTTCAGTAACAAGTATTAAATTTTTAATAACAATATACATTTTTTAATTTATAAATAAAATATAACAGTAGCTGACACTTTTAAGTTTTTAATTGTAACATACAGAAAAAACATTAATAAGTTACAACATATTGATTTCAAAATTTAAAGCTGTAAAAAGTAATACAAAATATTTTTAAAAATGCAATTATTTTGATGCATTTTAAGCATAAAAATGCATTCTGATTTATGCTCTCTATGACACTAATTATTTAAACAGGAAGCAGAAGAATTAAATGAATTATGCTGTAAAGATGCATTGAGGAAAAATGCTTTTGAAATACTTCATTACCAAGAAAATATGAGGATAAAAACTAGAAGTGCAATATTTACTTCATTTATATATATTTTTTTCAAGAAAATAATCATTCATTTTTATACAAATTGTAAAAATATAAAAGCTCTGTTTATATATATTTGGATTCTATGAAAATGGATGTCTCAATTATACTCGCCAAATTGCATAAAAATAATTATTTTATGAAAATAGGAATTAATAATGAAACATGATATGAAGAATTGAATGTTATGCATCGTTTAATTGAAATAATTTGAAACTAAACATAGATGAAAATGGATGCTTTTGGATGTTTCAACAATACATGGGAATGTAGTCAATACTTGCGATATCGTAAATAAAAAATAATCAATATTTTATGAAAATACTGTGAAACATAATACAGAAAAATTAATGTTGTGAATTTTTTAAACGAAATAATTTGAAACCAAACATGGATGGAAATAGATACTTTTGGATGCTTCAGTATTATACAAGAAAGTAATCTATATGCGCGATATAACAAATAAAAAGTAATCAATATTTAATGAAAATGCGAATTAATAATGAAACATAATACAAAGAAATAAAGTTTTGAATTTTTTAAATGAAATAATTTGAAACTAAACGTGGATGGAAATGGATGTTTTTAGATAACAATGCAATAGATTGGAAATATGAAAAATCATCAGTGAATAAAAAGTCATAATGAAAAAAAAAAAGTGCTGGATCATTTCAGTTGTCGATGATGCAAATTTTGCAAAATTATCACCAGAAAAGTTTTGATTTCGGAGACTTTGAATCACGTTCGTGATAAATGTTTTCAGCATGATTTTGAAGTTTTTCTTTTTATGTAATAGCGAGTGAAAATTAACTAATTGGATGATAAATGATATGTATATATCCTCAGTGTCAGAAAAGTGAAAATATCATAACTTTATGTAGATGCAAGATGATTATACAAAGAAATCAAAATGGCATCAGTAAATTGTTGCTAAATATTGCCAGAATTCCAAAATGGTGCCATTTTTCGGGGATTTCCGTAACCCTATAATAAACTCACGAAATCAGTAATTATTACTGAAGATCCATAACAATTGGCACATCTCTACACCCAAAACAAAAAACAAAGTTATATTTTTATTTAAACTTTTCTTGAAAATTGTTACAAAGATTGGAAAATAGTACCTTTTTAGCCCTTTTTAGCCTAAAATAGTCGACAGAGTGAAAAATATTTGCAAAAAGTCACTTTGTAGTGGCCAATGGCAGCCTTGCAATTATTGTATGATGTATTGTATGAGTATATTAAATAAAGTGGGGTATAAATAAAATGTTGGTTGTACATGCATTTAAACAGGCTGTACAGAAAAATGGATCATATGAAAGCTTGGCTTTTTTTTTTCAATATATAATATATATATATATATTTTTTTTTCAATATATAATAAGTATTATTTTAATACTATTAATTTATTTGCATGCTTATTACACAAATTATTCTTAAATTATTTATGATGAATAATGCACAATGATCTAATTCATAAATAAAATAACTAAGTGAATTCCAAAACATCTGTATTTTTGCTCATGCAGACCCAAAGATTTTGGAATTAAGTTTTTAGAAAGGTTTCCAAGAAAACAATCCTTATAATAATTACAAGTATAAAGAATTGAAAATTATTAATTATAAAATAAAACCATTATTTAATATATAAAATAAAACCAATAAAAATATTTGAGATATGAAAATTTTCCATCATTAAATGTTTAAAGAAAAAATCTAGATTAAATAGCCATAACTAACCTGTATACAAAACATTTGCATTTGATGCATCTGGAGAATGAGGAACTGCTTCAAGATCTAAACTGTCACTGTCAGAACAGTGAGATTTATCACTGCATGAATGCCTGTTTTTGGAATGCTTAAAAAAAACTTATCTTCAATAATCTACAGGATATCAATTCATTTTAAAACAAAATTTTACAAATTAATTTGAAAAGAGAAAAGTATCTAAAACATCACTGAAAAAAATTATTTAAAAGTTAAAGAATATCAACCAAACAAGAATTTTTAAATTATAAATGTAAGAGAAATATTATCCTTATTTTTGAAATTATAAAGGTCACAATGTCATATGAGCTGCACTCAGGAATTATGTTATTTAAAATACAAATATGCTGAATAGATCGCTACAGAACATATACAGTAAGGCCACCGAAATGTTATAATGAGCCAATACCTACAAAAATGAAAAGGAATGAGTTACATTTTGAAGTCTGTGCCATGTGGAATGCACAAATCAACGGTACTGCTCAATTAGGTTTTATTAGTGATGTGTTGCTGTAATAAAGCATGATTTGCATATACACTAGTTAAAAAACCAGTTTACTGAAAGTGAGGGGGATGGTGTATACAGAGCTGACAACTGTTCAGATTTTCACAAATTTGTTCAATTTCAGCTTTTGTTTCAGGAGTGAATCAAATTTTCGGTAAAATAGTCTAGTCTTTCATATCCATGGAAGCAGTTGTAATGGCTTCTATTAATATGACTTTGATCATGATTTTCCTTGCAAGATTTTCACTGCTAAATAAAATGAATGCAAATTTAAGATGCAAAACAAAATGTCGCCACAGAATCAGCTGAATGCAGATTTGGAGATAGATCAGTTTGTATATTTGCATTTTAATGTCATGTAAATTACACATACTTTATTATGTGTTTTATCTTACAGTCATGGCTGTTGTGATTTGTGCTGTAGTTTAATTACTCAAGTTGAACATTACTGGATATTTTTTATTACAAAATTTACAGAATAATTATTACTGTCCTGTGTAAACATACACTTGTTTTTGCAAGTTTAAACTTGTAAAAATAAAAAAGATAAACAAGCTAGCAATACTCAACTGAACTATACTGATACAAAAATGAGCTAACAATACTGATATTAAAATTTATTATAACTTTCAGATCTTTTTAATATTTTACATTCTCTTAGTATGAGGGCAATAAAAATTCAGCTGTGTTACTAACTTCTGAAGTGACAGAGTTTGAATAATAAACAGATAACTGCTGCTGCAGCACCTCTTAAAATAAAACTTCAGCTGATGAGCAAAGAATCATAATTTTATATATATTTTAAATGAAATATGCAAAAAAATAATGATCTCAGCATGAAATCTTTGATAACTATCTCTAATTCTCATGTCAATATCTAAGTAAATAAAAACTTCAATTTATGTGACTACAAAATGTAGAAAAAATATTCATAAAAGGTTAAGTTATATTAATATTTTAAGGATAAAAAGATTAGTGTATACGGGTTAAAGTAGATTTTTTTCCCAAACAGAAAATATTTATTATATGTAATCTATATGTGAACTGGAGTGTGGGATCGTGTTTTATTTCTCTATTGAGAGTTTTCGTTGTTACACAACTCGTATCATTATTAAAAAAATGTCACCATCCATTGAATCTATTATTTATTATTTCAAAGAAATTTTTTGATTGCCTATTTTTAAATTAAAATTACAAATATTAAAAAGTAACAAAAAATGGCTAGCAAATTTGAGAATTTGATTCTTACTTTTGAGGAGTTATAAGAGTCAACCTGACTAGCAATTTTATAAACCAAGAGTTACTCTGCTTTTACTTCAATTTTTGAAAAAGTAGATTGCTGATAGATTTTTATTGCAAAACTTCTGTAAAAATTATTGGATATTACTTTTCTATACTATATCAAGAGCAAATAAAAATAAGTAATTCTTCTGAAAGAATAATTGTGCATTTTAAATAATGTTTTCTAATATATAAAGTATTAAACAAATAAATAATTATCTACATAATAAGCATACTGTTAAATATTTAGCTAGTGGATACTCAAGGAAAACAAAAAATATCCATGTCTATTCTGTGGATTATCAATTTAAATAAAATATTATTTATGAATTCAAATAGGTTAGTTGTTTAATATGATGTAATTATAATGTTATTATGGTCTATCTGCATTTAGCAACCACGTGTCTAAATGCTAATTTTTTTTCAAGGTCACACATGTGATACAGGTTTCACTGCACTATACAATTTGCTGGAAAAATAAAAATTCAAAATCGATCAAAAATTTGTTTATTTATTAGAACTAATATAAGAAATTCCATTAAAATAAACTGGTGCTGCAATTTTTGGCAGTTGTTGCTGCATTTTTTACATAAATACAATATGTCAAAAACAATTAAATCTAAGGAGCATTCTTAAATATAAACAGTATAATACTGTTAATGTGTTTTTTAAAAGGGTAGGATGACTAATTTTTTTTATTAGTCCACATCTTTTATCATAACAAAAAGGAAAAATAGCATACTTTGAATAATTTCAAGTTATACACTAAGTGAAAATTAAAGAAAATTTCTCACAAAATCAATTAATCAATGACAGCACAAACAAAATGATTTTAAAACTAGCTCTTTTGCAACAAACTTGAATGCCCATGTACCTCTTAGAAGTGAGCCGTCACTGATAAAACTATAATTATGCAAGATCATAATAATCATGAAACTTACCGCTAATAAAGCAAAATGACTCTCCTCTTCAGCTAGCCATTTTGAATCTTCTTCAGATTCACGTTGCTGCTGTTGAAGCTTCATTTCAATAAATTTTTTTTCTAAACCACTATCACCAAGATCTTGTGAAAAATCCTTTAAAGAAAATAATCTTAAGTAATATTACTGATTATTATACAGTATGTTTAAAAACATGAAAATATATACATAAGGCATAGAAATAAATGTATTCATATGATTGAACATAAATAAACTAAAAATTGCAAGAACCCGCTAGAAAGGAGCATTTTTAAAAATAAAGAGATTTATATAGAAAATATGGAGATTTTATGGCCTATGCAGCTTAAGTTATATATGAGTTTTATGCTAGCTATGGGGAAGGAATGAAATTATCAGTTCTTACAGAAATTTGTAAAATTGCAGCAAATAG
Source organism: Amaurobius ferox (assembly GCA_951213105.1). Taxonomy (NCBI): domain Eukaryota; kingdom Metazoa; phylum Arthropoda; class Arachnida; order Araneae; family Amaurobiidae; genus Amaurobius; species Amaurobius ferox. Next base: position 9,309,724 of record OX578133.1, read on the forward strand.
CAAGTTTTCTTGGCCTAAGTAACTTGGCAACGAAATCATTAAAAGCTAAAATCAAAAGGAGATCCGGAACTCAATTATAAAATTGTTGATGCTGCGAGAAGTGCTCTGTTTACTTTACAGAACCATGTTTCACCGCTCTAAATGGAGAAATAATTCATTGGATTCTCCTTGTGCCAAGGTCAAACATCTATAAAATATATTTAAGTTGCTTCCACGGGCATTTAACGCCATCTAGTAGACAAATAAATTCAAATGAAAACGTTTCATGTAGAAACACCGATACGTGCCACTCGCCGTTTAGGGTAAAGTTCTCTCCGGTACGAGTGCGTGCCGTACGTCCTTGAATGCAAGTTCGCAGCCGGCATGCGGGCATGCCAACCGTCGCGAAAGGGTTAAGGACTAATCAGAGGAAAAGTATGATTCAGCCGTTTCTGAGCAGGACTAACATGGTCAGAGATGAGGTTAAAAAACCTGTTATGCCCAAGAGGTGCTCTCAGGAAGGCAGAACCAATCGAACAGATGCTGGATCCAACTAGGAACGACCAACATTAATCTGTTATGGCTGTGGTAAAGCCAGATTTATAAAATCAAAATGCCCAACTTGTAACCCTCCCACGCGTGCAGCAGCACGTTTTGAGAAGATCCAAATCCATAGTCCAGGGGTATGGGAGCGGGCTGCAGTTGTGAGTGTCACAATAAATGGTATAACAGGTACAGCGTGCATGGATAGCGGAGCGACACACTCTACTGCGGATGAGACCCTGTACTATTTTCTGAAAGATGAAGGAATTGAGCTTGAGAAAACATTTATTACGATGACGCTTGCTGATGGTGACCAAACTGAGAGGGACGTTTTTACCACGTGTGTGACTGTATGTCTGGAGGGACATTCTTTCTCAGTAACTCTTTTCATGCTACCAGAAGCCAAAGGAAATCGTATCCTATTGGAAGCAGATTTTCTGAAGAAATCCGGAGTCGTGTTGAATCTTCAAAACCATACCTGGTTCTACAGTGATAACCCAAATGAATATTTTCTATTCGCTGAAAACCCTACTGTCCAGTCCTGTAACATTAAGGAAGGTACGATGGTGGAAAATTCTTGTCTACTCTGACCCAACGAAGGTGAATATCTAACGGAGGACCAACGCTGAAGGCTCAATGCGTTGCTTACCCAGTGTGAAGACACCTTTAGTCCAGGGGGAGAGCTGGCACTGTATATGGAACATCGGATTAACACGGGTGATTCTTCCCTAGTTGCCACTACTCCCTATAGGCTCTCTCCTGCCAGAAAGGAAATTCTGAAAGAACAGATCGACACCCTTCTCAAATCGGGAGTAATCGAGGAATGTGACTCTCCGTATGCTGCCCCGGTGGTGTTAATACCAAAACATAATGGGGATTTCCGCCTTTGCATCGATTACTGGAAACTGAATGCTGTAACTAAGCATGATCCATATCCGCTACCACGTATGGATGATCTTTTGCAAAATGCTAAGTCGACTACCTACATGTCTACCATGGACTTAAAATCTGGTTACCATCAAGTCAGAATGTAATCTCCCGATAAGGACAAGACAGCCTTTGCTTGTCCATTTGGAATGTTCTGATTTATGCGCATGCCCTTTGGTCTAAGGACGGCCCCTGCAACCTTCCAAAGACTTATAGATCTTTTCCGAAACGGATTGAAAGTCAACATCCTAGCCTATTTGGATGACATTATTGTGATGTCCTCTACCTTCGAAGAACATTTGGAGGACCTTCAGTTAGTTATTGACCGGTTACATAAATTTAGACTGCATGCCAATCGTGCAAAGTGCCACTTTGCTTGCCCAAAGGTTAAATACCTCGGCCACTACTAACGAGAGATGGAATCGAGGTAGACCCAGGGAAAATAGAAGCAGTTCTACAGATACCCTCTTCAAAAGGTGTATAGCAAGTACAGAGTTTTCTCCAGACCTGTAGTTGGTATCGACGTTTCATTCCTCAGTTTGCTGAAACCTCCAGGCCGCTGAGCTACCTTACGAGGAAACGAACATCCTGGAAGTGGGGGCAAGATGAGCAAACAGCCTTTGAAACGCTGAAACAACGTTTTGTGTCACCACCTGTGTTGAAGCAGGTTGATGAGGCCAGGCCTTTTATTCTCAGGACTGACGCTTCAAGTTATGCTCTGGATGCGGTCCTTACTCAAGGGCAGGGCCCCAAGGAGCACCCCATCGAGTATGCTAGTCGATTGTTGACTTCCACGGAAATAAACTACTCAACTACCGAGCGGGAAGCCCTCGCCGTGGTCTGGGAGCTAGGAAAATTCCACGGATACATCGAAGGAGCTGAAATAACAGTGGTTTCCGATCATCAGCCCTTAAAATGGCTGATGAGCCTGAAGTCGCTAACAGGACAACTGGCGAGGTGGTCCTTACAGATTCAATCATATAATTTGAAGTTTGAGTATATTGCCAGTAGAGCGAATGTCATAGCCAACATGTTATCCCGCCCTGCATGTACTACACACGAAGGGCCCACCTGCGACATCTGTACTGTCACCATAGACTTACCGTCCAAGAAAGTGAGTGATATCCGGGATGAGCAGTTGAGAGATGATGACTTAAAGAAAATTATTGACTGTTTTGAAGGTGACCACAGAACTGAAAATTTCGCAAATTAGACGAGCCGTGGTTATCTTATGTCCCAAGGAATCCTGTATCGTCACTCCCCAGATACTGAATCAGAAGAGGCCCAGTTAGTGATTCCGATCCAAGAGCGCAAAAGAGTCTTGCAGGAGTACCACGATACTCAGACCAGCAGACATTATGGTGCTGAGGGTACTTACTACAGGATTGCCTCCCGCTACTACTTTCCTGGAACGAGAAAATACATTGTGGACTACGTAAAGAACTGTGTTGATTGTAATAGATATAAGCCCAGTAACCAAAAACCTGCAGGATTTTTAAGGACACCCGTGTACTCCCAACGTTTCAAAAAGTTTACAATAGACCGCTTCGCCCCCCCTGCCGAAAACGCCGGACAGGAAGAAATGGATTTTCATAGTAGAAGACACCTCTACCAAGTGGGTGGAGCTCTTTTTCCTCCAACACGCCACTGCAAAAGAATGTGCGGTAATTCTACTAGAGGAGGTGTTTTTGAGATATGGATTGCCTCGCCGGCTTATCAGCAACAATGGTACCCTATTTGTTAGCGCTGTCCTTCAGCAAGTGTGTAATATGCTCGGAGTCAAACAAGTACTGACTCCTGTTTATTGGCCCTAGGCGAATCCTGTGGAATGGAAAAATAGAGATCTAAAACCAAGACTGGCCATCCTCGTGGGAAACGATCACACCTTGTGGTCCGAAAAACTTCCAGCTATATGTTTCGCCTTCAACACAGCAAGATGTGACACTACTACTCATACCGCAGCCTTCTTACAGTTCGGAAGAGAACTTAGGACTCTGGACGACGTCCAGCATGACATACGAACAGTGATTCATAATGACAACTTCGCTGCCGAAATTACGCCATATCTGCGAAGATTTGCAGATATGAGCGCCGAGATAAAGCATTTGGTAGAACAGAAACAGGATCGGAGAAAGAAATATGCTGATAAAGGTAACAGAGGAGCTCCGTCATATGCGCCTGGGGACGAAGTGTGGGTAACCTCCCACCCGATAAGCAATAAAGCCAGCCAGAAAACCACGAAGTTTGCAACTCGGCGAGACGGGCCTTTTGTCATACAAACTCAGTGTTCTCCAATGAGTTATGAAGTGGCCAATCCAAGTTCTCCAGATATACCAGTTGGGACTTACCATACCTCTGCCCTCCGACCTTGCTCCTTGCCTCTCGACACCATAGCCACGCCAATCACCCTCTTGCGTAGGAGGGGTCGACCCCGAAAGACTAAAATAAACTAGAACAGCCCTAGTTCCCCCATCTACCACTTATGGCTATTCGTCGAGTCGACTTCATGGTCAGGGGGGGAGACTGTGACGAGTGAGCTGCCAGAGCGGTGATACCTGGGAAAAAGAAAATAAAAAAAAAAAGAAGAAGAAAAAGGAGAAAGAGAGAGAGAGACTCACGACATCGGCTCAAGGCTTAAGCCCACCAGTTTTGTTGTGTGAAACTTCTTAAATTTTGTAATGTTTGTGTTGTATTTGTGAATAGTTTAATACTGTCATTAAATTTCAAAATGTGTACAAGTGTATCCATGTCAATCCTGCACAACTAGCGCATATACAGTTGATTTCAAGTTGACAGGAGGTTAGGCGAGAATGAAAAACTAATCCGATATTGGGAGGGGAAGGGTATTCTGGAGACAAAACAGAATATAGTGAAGAATGGGATGTGTACTATGAAGTGAACAAAATAAGTTTCCGTGAGCTTTAATATGAATTCTCGGGATTTTTAGATTTAATTGAACAATGTGATAAAATGTTACGATAATATTTTAAAGTGTTTAAATATTAAAAATTACATTATTTCAGAAAAATATCTTTTTCAATAATGAGAAAAGGGTATTTTGATAATAAAAAATTAGTATTTAAATAAAGATGCATATTGTACGCAAAATAATTCATCAGGAATAGTGACTTGCATAAGGGGGAGGGGGGTTAACACTAACAATGTAATTCACGCTCCAACCACGAGCCGATCTACGGCCGTCCATATTTATATCCAGTGTATATGTCAACCCTAAACTTTTGGTCGAATCAGAAAGTCGACCGGAAAATACATTATTTGTTTATAAAATATAATTCCATATAAATAATCTTACCCTATTGCTTTAAATCTACGACTTCATCAGTCCGATAATTAAAAAAAAAACTTGAAAATTTGGAAAACGTCCGGATTTTGGATGTCTGGATTATCGAGGTTGTACTATAACAACAATAAAAGAAAATATTTGTATTATTCCACATTGTAATTTGCAAAACTGATGCCAAACTGAAGTAGTAAACATAGTCATTCTGAGCCTCCAATAATTTTGAGTTCAAGTAACTTAAATATAATATTATCTTTGCTAATCCCATAAGTTGTATCATTGTGAAGTAGAAACTATTCTGATTCATTTAGGTTTTTCATTGTATACTGATATTCTGCAACATAAAAATGTTTTGTTTTCTTCCCATCTAATTTTGTCAAGCAATAGTTCCTTTTTCAATTTGATCCTTCCTATCAGATACTACAGAATCCATATCACTTGCAGAATCTGAAGATTCCATCATATCTAGTGATTCCTTGGATGTCTCATCGCCATAATAATTTTCTAATACATATTCCTTCAGAACTGTCACTTTCTTTTTGGTCAATCCATACAAATTTGCTTTTTCAGCTTGAAACGTAGGTTTTTTCACAATTTTTTACTTGGCCATCATTTTTTTAAATTTTGCTGCTTCAATTTCTGCTTTCTCTACAATATCAGTAAGGATTTTACATTTACCAAATTTTTGTCCATCACTTTTTGCTATACAGGGTTTAGCCTTAGGGAAAGGGCACACTTGTTCTGGTGTTATACATTGCATTGATTTAGCATTTGATGTAGAAAGCTGACAAATTTTAGCAGAGGCATCCTTTTTCTGTTACTGGATGACTATAACAGGCCTATTCACCATCAAATTCTCACAGTTGGAATTATTTTCAGTTAGACTGGGTCTATCTGTTACATGAGAACTCAAATATTCATCATCTCTGGGTATATTTTCATTTACTGGTCATAGGCCTGATACTCAAAAACCATCTGAATAAATAAAAGCATCAACACTAATATGCTTCAGTAAGCCAAATGGTGTCATACAAAAGCTCTAAACTTGCATTATAAATCTATTTATTCTTACAACATAAAAAATCTTTTCAGCCTTTCATATATATTTTTTAAATTAACAACACAAATAATAATATTGTACCTAGAGCCATACAAGAATGTGGCCCTAGATACAAGGCATAGCAATTTTGTATGAAATGGCTTCTACAACACAAACCCTATAAATATACAGATTTGTTAATATTCCATCTTTTCCCTTAGCATATGACCAAAACTAACTGTCACACAACAAAACTTTGCACTTACCTTCAAAAGATCAATATCAAAATGATGCGAAGAATTTTAATTTTGACCATCAAATCAAAAACTTTGCATTCTACTTAACTGCTACATTTTCCTTCTTTCATTCAAAATGGTTGTTAAGATTTTAAATCATGTTACAACTTATTTCAAAGAGTAATAATGCTGTAAAATATTTATTTTTAAAATATATCTGGGTGGCTCTAGGTACAAAAATTTTCACTATATAGCTATATCCCAGGATTCCCCATGAATACTTACTTAGGAAGTTGATTTCTAGGAATCTCTTATTTCTCAGACTCCAATTTTAAAAAGTTGCTTACATCAAAGGTACATAAAAGATATCAAAATATATATATTTCACTTACAATTTATCAGTAGCAATATGTATTTGCATGGTCAATGTGACCAATACAATATAAAACAGTCTTGCATATTGATTAGTGAAAATACTTTCTTTGTCATAATTAATTTCCGAAGTACTAACAGATATCCAGTTACTATCATTCAGCTAGTTTCCCCCAGTTTCTGATAACAGGTTGTTAAAAAATAAATGGGTTCAAAAACAAGTTGTCACTTGGATTGAATATATATGTTAGCTACAATAAAGCTGAAAATTATTAAAAATATAATGTGATCACCCTAAATCTGCCCCCAAATAATACAAAAATGTTGCTTTCAATATACGTGGAAATTGGTCACAGTACAACCTCGAGAATCAGGATGTTTTTCAAATTTTCAAGGTTTTTATTTGAATTTTTTACACTATCAGGCTGATGAAGTCGCAGATTTAAAACAAGGTAAAATTATTTATATTGAATTATATTTTATAAACAAATACCATATTTTCTGGTCTTCTTTTTGAACACGATATGCAGTGATTATTCTACAGTGGGTGGCGTTGGGCGGCATTTCCATCACTCCAAATTGCCTCCCACCACTAACATATGTGTAACTTCAAAAATAAAATTGCAGGCTTTTTTTTATTATTGCAGGAAATTTTTCCATTGACTCCTTTATAGGCAAAAATTTAGATTGGACATACACACATCTGGAGGTTCGACAAACCGAAAGAGTAAACAATAACATCTGGAAAAAGCTGATGACACAGTACGTCAGAGAAATAAAAGGCACAAATTATTTACACGACGTTGAGCATATGTCTCAGATGACAAACAAAGTGCAAATAAATCTAAACATTAGTTCATATTAGAATGTATTTGATAGGAATAATACGTACTACACATAATTTAAATTTTTACATTTATTCTCACACCGAGATTTACATTTATTTGAGCTTTATTTATCGTCGGAAACGTATGCATGACATCGTGTAAATAATTTGTGCCTTTTATTTCTCTGGCGCATGGTGGCTTCAGTTTTTTTGGTAGTTCAGGTGTTACCTTTAGACTTTAATGAGGTTTATCGAACCTCCAGAAATAATTTTTTCGAGGATACATGAATTTCGGCATCATACGTCCATTATTTATAAGCTAATTTCGTTTTTTAAAGTAATTAAGATCTACAAAATTTTAATAACAATGTCCTCCAAGTATGACAAAAAAAGAAAGACTGGTGAATAAAGTATTACAGTCTTTTTTAATGTTGGTCCAAATAAAAAAAACATCATCTGAAGTTAGTTGTGTAGATATGCAATTTTCTACAACCGGCTGCAGTGACAACTCTGTAAGTATACCTAATAACAATACTTCTGTAAAGGATTCATTTGTTAGTAATCATACTGAAAAAGAAATGGATCATGTCAATGCTACACCTACAACAGCATCTCCTAGTTGTTCTCATAGTCAGGCTGAATCAGAACATTTATCAGGAGATCCAACAAGAGGCAAAGCAAAGCATACGATTGGATTTTCCACAAAATGGAAAACAAACAGATTGTGGTTGAACTACGATAGCATCAAAAAGGAATGTTCTGTATCTTGTGCCAAAGTATCATAAAACACCATTTGACAGAGACATCTGGATGAAAAGTCCATGTACCAGATTAAGATTAGAGAGCATAGTGAAACATAAAACTTCAGCATCCCACCTTGACTCTGTGAAGTTGGAAGCAGATGCTGTAGCGGCACAGAGTAGTGCAATTTCAGTAATCAATTCTAATCTGAGAGAGAAAGATTTAATTTTTATGTTTGGCTGCTTGTACTTTTTATGTAAACAAAGAATTCCATACACAACAAACATGGAAGCACTGTTGGATTTAACAACATTCTTAGGTTTGAAGATAGAAGAAAATCTTCATACTGCAAAAAATGCAACATATTGTAGTATGAATGAAGTTCGTGAAATGCTTTTGAGTCTCTCCAGAGTTCTTGAAGACAAATACTTGACAGAATTGAAGAAATTTCCATGGTTTGCCCTTGAGATTGATGAAATAACGGACATTTCAGTGACAGAGCAATTAGTTATTTATTGTTGATATTTATCTTCAACTGGGGAATCAGAGTAGATATTTCAAAATTATTGACGTTTTGCTTGACTTAACTTGTTGAAAAAGGTGGCACGACGGCTCCCAGGTAAACTAAGTGTACCATGTGTCTGAATCTGCATTAAAAATTTCCACCACTGACAAATTTCTAGAATAATCCCTGGATAGGAGATAAAAGTTTAGGATTGACTTTTACACCGCATATAAATATGGACGGCTATAGATTAGCTTATGGTTGGAGCATGGAATAATCATGTTATTAGCGTTACCCCCCCCCCTTCCACTTATACAATTCACAATTCCTGACAAATTATTTCACACAAAATTTACATGATTATTTAAATACTGATTTTTCATTTTTCAAAATTTCCTTTTCTTACTATTGAAAAAGGTATTTCTCTAAAACAATATAATTTTTAATGTTAAGCACTTTAAAACATTATCATAGCATTTTATCACAGATTGTTCAATTAAATCTAAAAAGCTCCTCGATGAGAAGAAGTTGCCAGGTTCAGACTTCTGACTGGTCATGACTGTCTCAGGGCTCATCTCCACTAAATTGGATTTGCAGCTTCCCCAGATTGTACTTTATGTGACCAGGGACAGTCCATGACTGGAAAACATTTAGACGAGTGCTGTGCACTAATGACCTTTAGTTCATTAATAGAGAAATACTGGAGAGCTGGCTGTCTAATGGCTTAGCAGCCAAATAACCAGCATTTGTCAACAATAATTTAAAAATCCCAAGAATTCGTATTAATGCTCATGGAAATTAATTTTGTTAACTTGGTAGTATGGATCCCATTCTTCAAAGTTTTATCTATTGAATCCCCTCCCAATATCTGAAGAGATTTTCACTCTTGTTGAACCTCCTGTCAGCTTGAAATCAACTGTATATTTTGCGCTTTTTGTTTAGAAAGCCATATTTACTATAAATAGCAAATAAATAACTAAATAATATCCTATCATACAGTACCGAGCAACAAGGTCATTAACACACTGACATCTCTTAAAGGGGTCAGCTGTATTTACGAACCAAGCAAATTCCTTTTGTCGTATTCTCTACCCCACCACCTGACGGTGGTGCTGCTGCTTAATAATGACTCATAGTATTTTAAAAAAATCATTGAGAGGACAGATATTTTTATTTATAAGAAAAGATATTTATTTTATCTACTGCAATATTTTTCACATATTAGACTATTGCTAATAAAGTTTTTCCTTTTTTAGAGTCATCAGCCACTTTAAACATAATATTGTATAGATGCTAGAAAATAAATAAAACTTTTGAGTTTTTATTTTTTGTATTTCATTTCATTAATAGCGAAAAAGGTTTAATACATTTAAACCTTTAAATATATTTAAATCTCTTTGTTAATAGCAAAGCATATTCAAGTTTTTTTTTCTCCCACAAAACTGCATGCCCATAATACAGCTCATGGATATGGGAGTAATGAATGCACTAAAATGTCATTACAAGAAAGATTTTTTACAGAAGATGCTTTGTTTTATCATTAGCGATAGAATTTTCTGTGATTTTGTAAAAGAATTTAATATTAGAAATGCGTTATGGTGTTATACAAATGCATGGAATAGCATAGAGAAAGAAATCTTAAATGCATGGCACAACAATACCAACAACCATATTTATACATAATGATGATGATGATGATGATGATGATGATAATGATTTCGAAGGCTTTCGAATTTCAAAACAAAAAGCTGAAATCTCCGAACTTATAGCTTACTGCAAAAAAGCTACTTCCGGCACTTCATTAAATCTGGACAAAGCAGATATAATGGAAGTTCTGCATTGTGATGAGGATATGCCAATCGTAAATAAATTGAATGATGGCAGAATTCGCAATATATTACATAAAATAGAGGAAGCTTTATAACTGAGCAAGAAATAATGTCAATCTACAGGATAAAAGAAAAACTGCTTTCCCACAAACCAAAATTAATGAAACAACAAACAAATTCAAATATTTAAATGAAATAATAATATGTAATTTTATTTTGTATGTGTGAACTTTTTCTTAAATTTTTGCCCCGCTTTTTGTATTAAATAATGTTGAAAAATCCAGACACCCTAGAGTACGAGCAATAGTTTTAGTGGCCCTAGAACAGTATTAAATAATGTATTTTAATTGACTAACTTGATTTTTATCATTATTTTTACTTAAAATATTGCTTTATAGTATATTTAGTTAATATTAATTTTGAATTTTATTCAAACTCTATAATCCGGAAAAATCGAAAATCCGGAATTGGCAAAGTCCCGATGAGTCTGGATTTTCGAGGTTGTATTGTATTCAAAGATTAGAAACATCACTGGCAGCATCTATAAGTATCATTTCTTGCCAGAAAGCTGTGATCCTTTCTGTAATTTTGGTTCATGATTTTTAGCATATATCTATTATATTGTCTATTATTTCAACATTTTTTTTTTCAATATGGTAAATAGAAGACAAGTAAGCTATGTGAAAAGTGATAAAATAAAACCCACCAAGCGAATAAAAAATATTAATTTAAGGAACTTACCAGAATGGTAAAAAACAATATGAATATTTTTAGGAATAATTTCTGAATATTTTTCAGGTATAGGTTTAATTATTCTGATATATTGATAGTACAAAATATAACGTTGATACCCATAAGTTGTTAAATAAATGAAAACAATTAATTGTCAGGATACCTTGTAAATATGTAAAGCATAAGGTTAACAAAAAACTTTGCTCTTACAATCAATTTCTATTCTGTTCTCTATTTAGAAAAGTATATAAGCAAAAGCAATATGAAATACTATTTTAATATGGACTTACCACTTTTATACTAGATGGCGGCATATTGACAGAACTCCTTAAAGGCAAAGTTGAAGCATCATCGGCAGATTCCATATAAATAGTGTTTGAATTACGCTTTAAATAATATTGAGAATGCATAAGGCTACTACCCAAATTAGAACATCCAGAAATGCTATTTTGGTCTGCTGGTAGACGAGATGGCTAAAAGAAACCATGGGAAAATATTACAAAATTTATTATAATTACATAGAATTTTACTCAAAATTGTTCCAAACAAATATTAATAAATCATTAATCAATAACAACTTACTTTAGGAGGAGGTTCATCAGATTCAGATGAACCTAAGAAAGAAGCAAAACATAAAAAGTCAAATAGACATCAAGTAAGACAAACTATAGATATCAAACTATAAATGCAAAAATTAAAGATTTTGAATATTACAGACATCATAAACACTCACTTGAGTACTACCGATGTCTATTAAATTGAAAATCTGTAGTACCATCCATGATTACTAAAGATGTCCATAAGATTGTTAAGCCAAATTATTAGGCTACTACTACTAGTAAACAGACAATTCTCTAATAACATAATGTTTCACACACACAAAAAAAGAAGAGTTTAGAGAAAAATGAATAACAATATATTATTTGTATAACAATGCTTAATACTGATAGATTGTAAAAACTAGAGCTTACCCCAAGACATAGCTTGAATTCTACGATTTTCCCTTTTCATAACTTCTTCCTGCTGCCTTCTTTCCTCTTCAAGTATTTCCCTGAAAATATGTGATAAACCAAAATGAAACATTTTATTATGTACTATAAAATAGAAAATTGTCAATACATAGAATACAAAATCCTAATCAAATGAATAGCTTCAGTTACAGTGAAGCAACTTCCAGAACTCAAATAAACAATAAAATTCTTATTCTGAATTATGTTGTGATTTACCCAAAATAGATCAAATACTGTGGACATTGGAGAGTTAGTAAAGGAAACAGGAAAGAAAAAGTTTTCAAGTTTACACAATAATTAATATTTATTTAAAGAACAAAATAAAACTCCCTCGGACACCCCCCCCACACACACACACAGACGATAGTTATAAAAACTGTGGATAACAATCGGCATCAGGAGTGATGATGGGTTTCTAGTACAATGGACCCCAATATCGCAATCTATAATGAGTTCATTTAAAAAATAATAAAAGTTCACATGATTCTTACAAAATGACCAAAAATGAAGGTATGGACTTAAAACAGGAGCAATGAATGTGGAAGGGATCCCTTTTGGATCTTTAGGCAACCCTGATGACTTAGATGGGCTGAAGGGAGATCAGGGTCATTGGCTTTTGCCCCACTACCCACCGAAATGCTAAATGGTCTCTGGGTGAGAGGGGAGTATTGCTCCCCACAAAAAACTCTATCTTCGGTCTTTTCTCGTTGCTCTTCCGAACCTATTTATCCATAGTCTATTCCAGAGATGTGTTTTCCTCCTTCTGTGATGTCCACGTAGTTCAACATCGTGTGCTCCAACCGCAAGCAGATCCCAAGGTCAGGAACTGCTAGTTTTTAACACCTCTTGAGTACTTTGACAAAACTGCCTCGTAATACAGAGTGGCACTTGCGAGATGATTCCCAGGAGTTCGCCAAGACATGCAGCATTTCTCACCACTGCATCAAACATTATGCAGTAGCAGCAAGCAGAAAAACTGAGCATGATGCCAACACGGTGAGGAAACAAGTCAAGCTAGCAACCCTACGGATTATGGAATTTCAGTAACCTTCCCGCTCACACTGCAAGAAAAACGGTGCATGAATGTGCATGCTTGAACGTCATTACAAATAACAAATTTTATTTGCTGAAAAGGGGAAATAATTTAGAATACATAAGTTTTTCAAAGTACTTGAAAGCAAAGATTAATTGACAAAAAGCGAAAAACATTAAAATGCCGAAAATGGGAAACAAAATTAACATAAATAGAAATTTTGAAAGGCAAATGGGAAAATTAAGAAGTTTTGAACTTTACTGAATTTACACAATTTTAAATTTAGGAAAACGGTACAACAGTTCAAAGGCATCCTTACTTTAAAGGAGTTTTGTGTTCTCGTGTCATCTCATCACTTGCAATTTGTTTATGAGCAATAAAAAATGTAAAATCATGGTCTAAGATTGCAAAGGGATGGCCAGTTACGCTCTTGCTTGTGTGCAATGCAAAATATAAATTTTTTTGGTTTAAACCAAAATTTCTTCATTTAATTTTTGTTACCCACATATAATGATATAAACAGTATTTTTGTATTTCAAAATTTAAGAATTTTATCAATGATGAGCAGGTCTAAATTAATGCCATGTACTGTTAGTAGTAAAAAGCTAATATTTAAAAATGTCTACCTGAAAATTTTTAACATCTTTGTTTTAAAAGAGGTTTGGGACCAAGTGTCCATTCTGGGGATTAGAACCCAGGCACTCATGTGTGGAATTCTTATAATATAACAGTTAGATCAAAATATATCAAAATATATAGGTCTGAACATATAATTCAGGATATGCTTTGTAGCACAGAATGATGCAAGAACCAGTTATCACAGAGTTTTGTGCTCACTGGACATTTAACTGATTGACAATTACTGATGAGTGACAAAAACCATAGAATCAAGACCCAAGGATAGTGAAAAGATGGCCAGTTGAGCACTTTCTTTCTCACATTAATAGTGTTGGTTTGATCAAATTCAAATAGCAATATTCTGCTTTGAAATTATGAGTAATATCAAAATAACAATTAATTAAATTAATAACATTTATAAATTAATCAACTTTTGAATGGAAATGAAATATTATGTGTAAAAATTATGCAATGAAAAATACTTAAAACAAATTCAGCAAAATAATGGTATTATTTGAAAATTATAAAAATCTGAATGATTCGAAGAGTTCTTTCGAAAATGTTACTTCACACCAGAGAGAAAAAAAAAAAAGGAAAATAAAATTATATAAAAAGAAATAATTATTAAGCTAAAAATAGGAAATACAACATAAAGGATGAATAATAAATCAAAAATAAAAATAATAAAAATTAAAATAGAAAATTAAACAAGAAAGATCAATCATGCATAAAGCATTGATTATGAAACACTTTCCAACTTCAATGCAATTTTATTTAAACATCTCTAAAATGCGACACATTAATCGGTAATATTTTTAAAATGATCACAATACTACATTAATTTAATATATTTGAAAACTTAAAACTTCATAAAAAAATGAACTTCATTAAAATGATGGCATTGAAATATAAATTGCCTGGTTTAAGTATCTCTAAAATGTGATACATTCCTCGGTAATATTTTAAAAATTATCATAACACTACAATAATTTATTACATTTGAAAACTTCATCGCAAACAAATGAAATTTATTCAAATGACGTTCATCGAAATATAACACGCCTGGCTCTTTCTATAAAAGCAACATTTCATTCATAAACTTTTTCCATTCATTTTATTCATCACAAAACTATAATAATTTATTTTTTAAAAAACTTAAAACCATGGATGTACACATAATCAAACTCTATGCTTAAAACTTTATAAAAAAAATCATACTTCTCTGTGTAAAATCAATGAATATTTTTTTCATATCAGCTATGTTGCAGACTCCATGAGCTAAATAATTTGACGTTAAAGAAATGTAGCAATTCTTATACAACTCATTTGACATCTTTTAGTATTTACATTCTCCATAAGTGAAAATTAGGCTTTGTTGTAGAAATAATCAAAGTTGGATGATCATTGAAACTCAAATATATTGTAATTGCATTGTTTCAGTATGTAGATGCACAGAATTTAAGCAAAAATAAAGCGGTTTTAGGATGAATATAACACTAAATATTAATTAAAAAGAACTTTAAAAATAATGATTTTGACACAAGATGGATGCTATATTTTATTTTGAAGTGGGTCACATGATCTCTTCATATAATGGTCACATGATCACTTCATTCGCTTAAATGTTTGAAAAATTAGATCCCATAAGGTTCAATGTATTTCATTTTTTCAACCCGGGTTCAATCCAAAATTTATTGGGAGATATTATTCATTTATATAACTCATAGGTCTGAACAACATACTAAAATTTCATTTTGATAAAGTCCTTTGTATGGCAGTTATCGTGCTAATGGACAGACAAACAGACAGACAGACAGAATGAACAAAGTCATAAACACTTTTCAACTATGTTGTAAAGTGTTAAAAATAGGGAAATAATAGATAAAATATTTCCATTTCAAAAGAAACAACTAAAATCAATCATGCATAAAGCACTGATTATGAAACACTTTCCAACTGCAATGCAATTTTATTTAAACAATGCAATGCAATTTTATTTAAACAATGCTTCATCGAAAAAGGCAATACTTTAGAATTGTCTGCTTCTTTATGTAAAATCAATTAATGCTTCATTCATATCAGTTATATTGCAGACTCCAGAGCTAAATAAATTTGTGTTAAAGAAATTCAGCAATTCTTAAACTCATCTTACAGCTTGATGTGTTTACATTCTCCATACATGAAAATTAGGCTTCATTGTAGAAATAATCAAAGTTTGATGATCATTTAAACTAAAAAATATTGTAATTGCGTTGGTGCAGTATATAGATGAACAGAAAAAAAATAAAAAATAAAGCAGTTTTAAGACGAATGCAACATT
Organism: Amaurobius ferox; assembly: GCA_951213105.1. NCBI lineage: Eukaryota > Metazoa > Arthropoda > Arachnida > Araneae > Amaurobiidae > Amaurobius > Amaurobius ferox. The sequence goes on from OX578133.1 coordinate 9,325,735, forward strand.
AAATATAAATTAAAAAGAACTTTTAAAATCATGATTTTGACACAAGATGGATGCCATATTTTATTTTGAAGTGGGTCACGATCTCTTCATATAATATGGGTGCAATTATTATTTTAATTTTTATTTAAAAAACTACCAAACCTATTTTTCTGAATTTTTTTTATATATTTTATGGGATAATTTAAATATTTTCTAAAATTTTCAAAGAAATTTGTGAATTTTAACTTCGCTTAAAAAATGTTTGAAAAATTAGGTCCCATAGGTTCATTTTTTCAACCCGGGTTCAATCCAAAACTAATTGGGTGATATTATTCATTTACATTCCCATATGTACCACAGACCGTCTCAACAGCATACTAAAATTTCATTTTGATAAAGTCATTTTTATGACAGTTATCGTGCGAACGGACAGACAGACAGACAGAATGAACAAAGTCATAAACACTTTTCAACTCTGTTGTAAAGTGTTAATAAAATTAAATTACTGTTAACAAGGGTTTGATAAAATAAAAATAGAGAAGCTTTCAAGAAATTCTAATTCAGAAGTAATGTAGGAGAAAAAATAATCTAAGTATCAGAAAATTTAAAACATAATCTGTTCAAAGACTATTACAATCTTCAAACACATTTTGAACTGATATTGATTAGATTACCCTAAAACTCTTCGGATTTCTTTAAAACTTGGCCGTTTTGATGGCTCATAAGACCAACACAAAGACATCAAATTATACAAATGTGGAGGACATTTGGAAGGCAATGGCAATCTTTCACCATTTTCAATCCTGCCAATAACATCATTGTTTTTAACTCCTTGAAATGGCTTGACACCAAGCATAAGTATCTCCCAAATGCATACACCTATAAATAAATAAAACTGCTTGATTACTGCCATGAAAATTAAATATTATTTCCATTCAAGATTTAATTTAGACAATTAATTAGCTAGCACCAAATAAATTCATGACTTTAAATGTTTTACATAGTATTTCTATTTTACTCTTTTATTTAAAACTAGATTTAGTCAAAAAACTAAAATCTTAATAAAAAGCAAGTAATTCTGAAGAAGAAGTGAGAAACTGCCAAAGAGTAATATTTGAAGAAATTACAAAAACAATTTTAACACATATGAATTATAGGATTTTATCTCTCTTATTTGCAAATGGAAACAAACTTCTAAGGGATTTCAACAAGAGCAGAATTATAACAAGGCACTTTCCTTATTCTCCACGTAAAGAGAGTAGCACTAACAGCAGCACTATTCTTGAGGCATTATTGCAACTACAATCATATTTGTGACATACAAATTAATCATATCGTTAATTGTAAAAATGTAGCAGGAGAATATGAAACAGTTTAAAACTTAGTAAGAAATATTTTTTGGTACTTTTTGATAGTTTCTATTTCCACTTCCGAATTACTTATGCTCAATGGTCATCAATAGAAATATAATAATTCTACTCTAGGAGAATAACATATCTTCCAAAGATTACCAGAATATTGTTTGATCAAACATGGTGACCACTGAGTCACTTCCAGTGTACTCTATTACTTATAAGAATTTTCAAATCTAATGACAGTATGAAAAACATAAAAGAAAATCTGATATCTTATGACAGTATGAAAAATATAAAAGAAAATTTGATATGGGCAGTACATGACTTTCCTTATATAATGCAATGGATTTACTAGTTTTACAATAAAAAAATAATGTATAAGATCCACGGCACTGTGTTTTTTTCGCTGAGATTTATATTGAGTGATTTTCTGGATGATAACATGTAAAACTATTTCAAAATATTCAATTAACTTATACTTTGCGCAACTCTAAACAATCAGCAATATTGATAGCATCCTCAATAAGCGATATAGTCCATATATTAAAATACTTTAATAATTACTTCATCATCTAGTCATCATTTTCATTGATTTAGTGTCATTTTAATAAATTTGGCGACATTTTCGTTAATTTGGCAACATTTAAAAAAGTCGCCAAGTTGGCAACATTAACATTCGGCCAAAATCTTGCCAAGAGTTATGGAAGGAGAAATAAGTTATTCTTGTAGCAAATAACTGACTATTGGCGTCCAAATGTAAAAGTATTACATAAAATATCTTTTCTCATGAATGGAACTAGCTAGATCCACGAAAATGATGCCACCCAATTTATCGCACGATATTACTTATGAAAAGTGAACATATTTTACAATAAGTAATATTTTTTTTTAATTTTATATCATGTTTTGATAATTTTTTTGAAAAATATACAATATCTTGAGAATGGTTCATGCTAGCATTCTAAAATCTGTTTTAATTGTATTCTAATGAAAAATTACATAAGAAATGACCATTTACATAACTTTATTAAACATTTTAATTTTTTGATGATTTTTTCAAAATTTCACTCGAAAATTTAGGAGGGGAGGTGTGTTCTGAATATTCAATTGCATATAAAACATATTCCAATATTCATGGACTGTAATTATTGTACCAAATTGCATTCAAATCGGTCCATTTGTTCATCAGTTATCATCTCCACAAACTCACTGACACACACACAAACATCATCTCAAAAACGTCTGATTCGTGTTCCATGATGCTTGAAAGGTGCTCTCCCGTCGAAAACTCAAATTTTTGATCCTGTCACAATGCTTTCTTTATACATTATATGTATATAAGGAAAGTAAAAATTGGAAATTCACTTTTAAAAATGTATTTAAATACAAAATATGTTGATATATTAAATATAATTTATTGTTTGAAATACGCACAACTGCAGTAGAACTTCAATTTAATAAATTCATTAATTTAAGAGGACTTTTAGAAAGTTCCAACAAAAATAGATGTCTAAAACTTGATCTACTGAATAAAGAGTCATGATTTAATGAACAGTTTTCTGTCAATTTCGTATGAGTTCTACCATAAACGTAGTAAGAATATTTTTTATGTTAGTTTTGGAATCCTAATTGACTTAAAAATTTTATTCTACTGAACGGTGACACACTGGGTGAATTGATCCTCATTCACTTCTTAGGGGGCTCCATTCTTGTGTTCAGATGAGAAATTGTGAGGAAGAGTTCTTGTTTAAATCCTAGAATTTGTAATAACTTAAGCTTAGTCTAGATTTGAAGATAGTGGTGAATAGGATCATAAATTTACACATGGTTAGGGAGACAAATGAGTCAGAGATGATAGGAAAACCCACAATGACTTGTGAGACTATTAACTCAGTGGGTGATCACTCAATGAGAACAGCTTTGACAGGTTTAGAAGCAGTGCAAATATGTGCCTAGGGTATTTACCACTCAGATGTGAACCTGACTTTAAACATTCTCTGATTTCTTTCAATAAAAATAATTCTGGAGAGTGTTCAATTAGAGTTGTTTTGAGTTCAGCTATGAATCCTGATTGCTTTACTCTTAGTCAAGATGATGAATGTATCCATGTATAAAGGAGGCCTGGCCGCTACTCCAATTCAACTGCAGTGGGTGGCATATGGCCATAACATCTGGTGTTATAATTCAATCTCACCTATTCCATAATGCTAGACCTCACACAGTGAGACTCTCAGCGACAATGCCTCTATGGAAGCCATTATACTCTTTCATGATCAGCCTGGTCGCCAAACCATGGACCTGCAGTAATCATGAAATTTAAGTAAACTAGCTCAACAATTTCAAAATATCAAGCAGAATCTGCTACAGGGCAGCATTGGACTCTTATATGACTATAAGTTGCACCATATATCAGCTTGTATCATCCCCAAAAGGTGATTTATTATGTTTTCATTTTAGTTTTCCTTACATAGAAATTGTTGAATCTATTTTAAGATAAAACTGCAGATAAACACAGCACTGATAATTGTTTTACTACTTCAATAGTTTCATAGTTCAGAAAGAGCCTGATAGACTTTGCAGTATTATAAGAATCTGTCGATCATAACATTTTTCAAGCTATTGCACATATGGATGTGTTATAGTAAAAGAAAAGAAAAGAAATTAAAACATCAATAAAATATAACATTCTTATAAAATTGCTAAAGGTACTGAATGTCTACTTTTATTAAAAATATGCATCAACTTCTATTTTAAGTAAGTTGCAAATTTTAATCTGAGAAAGCTGTGCAGTACTGTTTGGTAACCAATAAGCATGTCTAAATAATAAATTGTAATGGTAAAAATCCAATGATTTGCGAGTTAATTAACAGTTTGTTCTTTACAAGAGTACAAAGAACTTTAAGATATTGAACAACATAGGCATTGTAAATGCACTCTACTTAGTCAGGATAAAGATCACGACACAGGATTTTAAATTAATTCTGGTTTTCTCAAGTCACACACATATATATATATATATATATATATATATGAATTAAAAAAAAGTATAATGTAAAAAATAAATTATATTTCAGAACTTATATTAGAAGTTCATTAATGACAATGTAGCTCATTATGTATAAAAATTGCTATGAGAGAATTACACAGAAGAGAAATAAAATAAATACTTATAGAGAAATTACACAGAAATGCTGATTTAAAAAAATTTCCACATTTTTTAATATATTGGGATATTTATTCTGTAAGTCAAATTTTCTATAACTCAAAGTGTTCTACCGTTCTTTTGAGAATCGAGTTACGAAAGTTTTATTGTACCTCAAAGTCAATATTAAGTTCAATATCTATAGCAGGAACCAGCAATCTTCCTTTCAAGAGTGTATTTCTGTATAAAAGGCACCAAGGGTATACATTAAAAAGGCTACTTAAAAATTTTTTAATACTGAATCAAAAAATCTTTGAGCAAATTCTACTCAAGTCTTTCTACTGCATCGAAAACTTTTTTGACTTTTAAGATTTGAAGGTGTAAAGCGGATTTCTTTTCCAAGAAAACAATAATTAAGCAATATGCTAGAGCTTAAGTTGTAAGGAAGGTAATACTTTCAATGTGCTGCTATTAATACAGAATCCTCACAACAATGGTGAGCTACCACATTTTTAACAATCAGTGCATTGAAACTTAGCAATCAATACTTTTAAAAATGTAATAACTAATAACATATTGTTTCATGATATCTTGAAAACTAATAGATATGCTTAGCATCTGTTAAATGAATGTGTTTAAGTTTCTGTGATTGATAAATGCTTGATTTAATTGTATGCTATTAATTTAAGTTTTTAATAATTGATTTAAAGTATTTTTTCACAATTCAACAGAATATTAATCTGTGGAAAACTTTAATTGGGATGTGCATACTGGACAAAAGATACTGGAAGATAGGTGACAGATCACCTCTGATCTGTAGTATGGATTAAGAAGCTACAACACTGCTTTGTACAAAGCATGCTCGAAGGCTAATAACACAATTTTCACAATTCAACAAGATATTAATCTGTGGAAAACTTTAATTGGGATGTGCATACTGGATAAAAGATACTGGAAGATAGGTGACAGATCACCTCTGATCTGTAGTATGGATTAAGAAGCTATAACACTGCTTTGTACAAGGCATGCTCGAAGGCTAATAAGTATAATTTTTTAATAAAGTATTATAGATTATAATAAAGAACAAAATCTTTAAGGGAAATTAAAAAATTTATTTCTGGTTACAAAACTTGAATTTATCCATATTGAAAGATTATAAAGGTAAAGATGATAGCATATTTAATAACCTGTTAGAAAAAAAATACTCAGAAATATAAATGTACTGTCAAGAGATTTTTAAAAATCATTCAGATTTGACAGAAGGTGCTTTAAATACAATTTGGTGGTACAACTGCAAACATGGGACCTAAACTGACAACCCCTCCACACTTAAAAAGTCCTAGATTTAGGAAAAGCTTTTTTTTAAATAAAAAAGAATATTACTGTAGTGTAACTAAAGTTAAATACTATAAGTATGTTCAAATAAATAGCTGAATAAAATATGTACCAAACATCCAAACATCACTTGCAGTTGTAAATCGTCGAAAGTTTATTGATTCAGGTGCCATCCACTTTATAGGAAGTTTGCCTTTAGAAGCTTTGTAGTAATGCTGTTCTTCAACCCAACGAGACAACCCAAAATCTGCTAACTTTACACAATCATGAGTTGATACCAAAACATTTCTGGCTGCAATATCCCTATAGAAATTAAAAACAAAAAATATCCATGCTTAATAAAAAATCAATTTGTTAATTGCAAAATAAAAAACAAAACAAAGACATATACAGATTTGCACCATAATGAAAATTCATTTAGATTTCTCAAATCTTAACCCTCTGACTGCTCAATTTTGGGACCAAAACAGCTTCAAAAATTGTGTATTTTTTTTTTATTGCATATTTCAAATCTATCTATATTTGGGAACTAAAATGTGCAATGTATTTTTGCAACGAAGATTTTTTTATACAGAATTCGTCCATGAGAAAATGTAATCTCAGAAAACTCAATTTCAGGCGCTTTCACATAAAAACGATAATTTGAAAATAATTCTCGATTAAATGGCAGATACATTTCTATTTATTACATAAAAAACAAAAGTAAAATGTATATACTAAAAATATAATATACTAACACAAAATATTCTAGAAATGCAGTTTAGTATGGTAAATCTCAAAACATGGTTCAAGGCAAAGTCCAACTTTGCATTCTTTGCACCAAATTCGAGTTTCTTTGCAAATTTTTTTGCCAGTGTTCATATTTTTAGAGCAACAAACAGCACACTGTCTGCGAGGCTCTTTCTTTATTGAGTTAGGAGGTATATGGCTTGCAAAATGACGAGATGTCAATCTCAAAGGGTTTAGAGTAGAACTAGGTCTTTCAGGTGTACCACTCGTTTCTCCATCTGAATACTTTTGGATACTTTGTTCAATCATTTGCAAACAAAATTCCAGAAGCTTTATCTTTTTTTGTGTTGGGTTTTTGTTTTTATAAAGAACATAAGCATTCCATAGAGATTGATCAAAGAACTGTCTGAAAATTTTTATATAATACTTTCCCTGTTGTTTTTGAGAGTAGGGTAGTATGACAGTTCTTGGTCGCATAAATCAACACCACTCATTGTATTATTATAGTCACAACCAACAACTGGTTTCATAACAGTCTAGTTATATTTGCATTTCACTAAACATGAACTTGCATCATGGACGGTGCTCATGAGACATACACTCTTCTTGTCCTGCCATTTCAGGGCCATAACTTTACCCCTTTAAAATGCAACAACTTCACCCTTGGGAATTTTCTCTTTAGAAAAATTGGGAGGAAAGTCTTTTCTGATTTTATTTACTGTTCCATAAGTGGAGACAGTGGAGACATGTAGAAATTGTCCATTGTGACACAGTAACCTTTATCCAGGCCAACGGCCGTACCGTGCTGAAAACACCGGTTCTCGTTAGATCACCGAAGTCAAGCAGCATCGGGCGTGGTTAGTACTTGGTGGGTGACCACCTCAGAACACCGCGTGCTGTTGGCCATCTCGGGTGCGGTATCCCCGTGGTTTGCGTGCTGGATTTGCACGCTACCACAAAATGCCGCCGTGTTCATGCGGAGTACGATCACGTTAAACATGTGGGTCCGTAAGTCCTTCCGAGAGGTTGGTGGTAGGGGAAGGAGGGTACGGTCCCTGTGGATGCCTCCCCCACTGGGTTCCGGTCTAAATTGGGTGGCACTTCCCGGCCGTTCAAACAGTTACCTTACACCATTCTGGTAGGTCGGACGGTCTGGGTATCAACAACAACAACATCAACAACAGTAACCTTTATCCAAGAAATGATCCATCAAGTGCAAAACAATTTTAGTGGAAACTGGATAGTGCCCATATTTGGGATTATACACTGTCCCTTCACCTGTGTATATCCTGAAATCTGAAATATACACTGTTTCTACTTCACAAAGGACAAAAAACTTTAGGCCAAATCTTGCTCCTTTTTTGGCAATATACATTTTCCAGCTGAGCCTGCCCTTGAAGAGCATCAAACTCTCATCTAGCCTCAGATGTTTGGCTGGTACATAGACTTCTTGAAATTTGCTTTAAAGATGTTCCATTATGTCATAAATTTTATTCAATTTTGGCAATGGGTGGTTGTATTTATCAAATTCCTCATTATTGGCAAAATGAAGAAACTTCATTAGCAAAATAAACCTATTTTTTCCAATTACTTTTGAAAAAATTGGTGTTTGTAATATATTTGACCAATAATATTCCTGTTGTGGCTATCTTATAACTCTTTGGAGTAATAAAACTGAAAAAAATAATCTAACATCTTTCACATTGGTTTCTGTCTATTTTTTCCAACATGATCTATCTTGAGCAACAGCTTTGTTGATAAATTGTTCAGCACATCTGTTTGTTTCTTGGACTATCATTTGTAATATTGGATCATCAAAAAATATTTCAAAATAATCCAAAATACTTGCATTGTTATCCATATTCACAGTTATTCCTGGAATACCATAAAACGGAAATGTGGCAGGAGGCGGGGGAATGTTTTTCATATTTATTTTGCACCACTGTCTAATGTTTTGCAGGGATATTGAATCATCTTCAAATCCATTACTATCTGGAGAGCAATCTGTGAAATCTATATCACTATCACTATCTTCAAAACAACTACTATCGTTTTCAGAATCCAATGAATCATCAGGATTATAAGTTGTTTCCCTTACTGAACGTTTTCTACCAGCCATTTCTGATTAGAAAGAAAAAGAAAATGAGAGCGTAAAACTAGCTAACGAACATTACTCAAACACAAAGAATTCAGTGGACAACTATCGCCATCTGTTGGTTAAAACCTGATTCAAAGGCTATAAATAAAACCTGTATATAAAAGGTTGTATATAAAACCTTTTCCCCAGTTAAAAGGAGAAAACACGAGATGCGTTTTAAAATAAAGGGAAAGAACTCAAACTAGCGGAAATAATGGTTTGAACAAATTTTGTACATCCATACTGCCCGCAGTAATCGCGGAATAGGCAGTCAGATGGTTAATACATCAATATGAAAGTATTTTTATTTTTTTTATTTTTTTTTTTATGTTTGATCAATGATCTTCAGTAAATGATGTTTGGTTTAAAGTAAAATGCTACACTTTATACAAAAATATAATTCAAATTTATGGCAAGTGTTCCAACAAATATGGATCTTACAGAATAAATAATTGGCAAGAGATGCTAGCTGAGAAAATTAAGAGTCTTATTCAAAGCACATCACAACTATGGAAGAAGAAATATCCAAAATGGCATAATTGACACATCAGTGCAAACACAAACAAGCAGTATTGGTTAGGGGCCCGACAGCCCAGTTGTTAGCATGCGAGAATTGCACTTGGATGGCCCGGGTTCGATTCCAACCACTGCCAAAACTACTGCCATGTTCACGCGGAGTACGATCACATTAAACATGTGGATTCGTAAGTTCTTCCAAGAGGTTGGTGGTAGGGGAAGGAGGGTACAGTCTCTGTGGATGCCTCTCCTACTGGGTTCCGACCTAAATTGGGAGGCAATTCTTGGCCATCTAATCAGATACCTCATACCTTTCTAGCAGGTCGGACGGTCTGGGTGAAAGAAGAAGAAGCAAATTAGTTGGCATTGTAGTAAAATGCCAAGGCAAGATGAAGGTTTAGCTCAATTTTAAATCTACGGACCTTCAGGAAAACAATTACTAAATATCTAGTGTTTTCACTAGATATGTTTAGCAACAAGGTAGTCAGAGATCATTTACTAATGGAGGAAGGATTCATGAGGTTAGAGAAACTGTAACTACTATTTGAAATTGTGATTATTTTGTTTATTGTGCTCCAATGGTAGTCAGGGTTTCCATTACTTTGGCAAACAAATGAAATATCTTTTACAAATGATAATTTTTTTATATGGCTAGGGAGATTATTTTTTTAAAACTCAAAATAGATGCATGCATCTAATTGTGATACCATGCTGCTATTTAGAAAGGCAGGTAGATTATGACCAGTGTTCAATTTAGAGAAAAAAAAATTGCTTCAACTATTGTTACACAAAATCTATCTAGTGTAGCAATTCTGTGTTACTGATTAGCAATTGAAAATTGCAGTTAATGTTTTTGAAATGTAACAAAGCAAAAATATTCCACAAAAGGGTTTCAGCATGCTCTCTAAATGTTTTTCTAATAAGCCTAAAATCATTCAAAGTGCCTAAATAATAAATAATAATGTTTTAATAATGTTACTCTAAAAATATACCTTCATTTCATTTATAATATGTTTCAAGATAATTTATTTGTATAAACAGCAAAATAAATATAGAGATATGAGTGGATGCAAATAGATTGCAAAAATGAAAAGTATTTAAAAACAAAAGAAAATGTACCAACGATTGTGCCAAATGTTTGCGATATTGCTAACCTTTCTTTAGCAAATTATTAACTAATAAATGAAACACATTCCATAAATATGCTACAGAAAGTTGTTTGTAAATAGGAGGGGGGGGGGGGGGGGGGTACCCATTTCATTCAAGTGCAGGAATTCATTTATAAATATATTTAAAGAAGAAATTCCATCAAAAAGTTATCGGAATAATTTGCAGCTCATCTCTCCCCTGCACACTCAATAATAATGAAAAATCATGTTTCCGTCACCCCAAAAGTATGAAGTCATGACTTGTCAGTACATATAGTGGATTTGAATGAAATGATGGTTCAGAGCGGTTCCAGATGAAGCCACTGAAGAAAATCTTGGGAAAAGTGAAACTTCCTAGGGAAAAAACACAAAAAGTGCATCTGTGGAATATTTACTTCCTTGTTTCATGAGAAAAAATGCCATGAGAAAATTCATGAGAAACTGCCGCCGCATGGTATTCCCTTTGCAAAACATTCCTTGTAAAGTATTGAATTTGAAGCCGTAATAAGAAGAAACATGATCTGAAGATAGTCTCATGAGTAAAAATGTTTTATTAGAAATTTTATGGTATGATGTCACACATTTTACAGTATCGTGATGTCATACATCTGTTCAAAAATATGTATGTGTTAGTGTGGGAATTTTAAAGACCATTATCGCTATGGCAGATGCATTGCAATTACTGAGCATCAGCAGAATTTTTTCTATCACTCTTTGTGCCAATTTGATTCAAAATTTGCTATGCAATACTGCTTCAATTGATCCCTGATTATGACATACAAACTATAATTTACATAATTTTCTAGCAAGATATTGTAAGAAATGCATTATCCCTGCATCCACAGGAGACAAATTCTTTTTACTACAATTTTGAAAAGTGTCAAAATTTTTTTTAATTTATCTCCAAAATTAATGAGTTATTCTTTATCAAAATGCCCCAAAATTAATTACCAGCTTTATATAGCATTATTTAAAACCTGGTTGACATCTCTAAACATTTAAAAGCAGTTATTGATTTTCTGTTTTTTCTCAGAACAGAGACTGAATAATATTGGCCCATGGTACTCAAGCTCCTTGCTCTTAATAATTATCTAAGGATATTTATGTCTTTTCAATTCTTATTCTCATATTTTATAAATTCTTATTCTCATATTTTATAAATTCTTATTCTCATATTTTATAAACTCATATTTCTCCAACATTTCTTAATGTTTCACACAGGATATTATTCCATTCAAAAAACATTTGAAAGAAAACCAGCTGGAATACAAATATGGAGCAGTAGGGTAAGAGTATGTGTTCTTTAAGAGTAGACACAGACTAAATCTCAAACAGACTAATACATTGCTGGCTTGTATGTAATTTAAAGTTTAGCCTTTCCCCTGATTTATCAGTTGAGAAAATCTGAATTCAGCCTTGCAGATGATGTGATAGTAGATGTTTTTTTATGCCATCAAAACTGTAATTTTTGAAGCATTTTCAATAACAATTTTTCTAAAAGACTACAGAGATAAAGGTCAGACATTTGTAAACATTTGTGGCAGTTAACTAAAACCAATCCCATTTATAGCGGTACTATTTTAAAGCAAATTGATAATGCTTTGAAAATTGAATACCACTTAAAAAGTATATGGCATTTTTACAATTGTTATCAGTTTTATATATTACTTGGGTAGGCTCATAAAAGGGATTGCTTCTTTAAATGAGAGTTTTTTCTGTTGATTTTTGCTTTTTAACAAATAATTAAAAATCTGCTAACTTTTGAATATACATTCTGTGGCAAAAAAATATATGCATCCATAAAAAGTGAGCTACAGCCACAAAACTCAACATGTAAATGTCATTTTAAGAATTATGCAAATGATCAAACTGTCAACACCAATGATGTTATATGGCTCATGCAATACACATGAGAATGATGTATTGCATAGCATTTAAAACGACCGGTGCACTTACTCACGGGCAATTGGAACTGGATTTTCTGCAAGTTGTGAACAAAAATGTCTTTGAGACATACTCAATAGCACTATGAACAATTGTCGGATTTAGAGAGAGGTCACATGATAGGCCCAATGGAAGATGGTTGGTCCAACAGATGTATCAGTTACCATCTTCATCGCAGTGATATGGTAGTTGATTGGTGGTGGCAACAGTGGATCAGAGAAGGTGCATGTAACTTCCACCAAAGCTCAGGATACCCAGAGACAAACAACTGCTTGAAAGGATTGTGCAGTCAGGAAAGGAGCCATGTCCACACCAATGGCTTTACTATCAGCCATTCGAAGACATCTGCTATGCATCATGTATCAAGGCATAATATTATGAGATGACCGGTAGAAGGTGGGATTAGGTGTTGACGTCCATAAAGATGCCTAACACTGACCCCTCATCATAGGCAGAGCCATCTGGATCGGTGCTGAGCTCTGTCAGTCTGGATAACATCCAATTTGAGGGGTGTTGTCTTTAGCGATGAATTCAGTTTATCTATTAGTGCTGATAGCTTATGCCAGAGTTGGATTAGCCTATCGGGCAGTCATATTTTTATTTGTATTTATTAATATTATATCATATTTTCCCAAAATTTCAAACAATTTTGTCTGCAAAACAAGTTTTTTAAGTGATTTGTCAACTGGACTGAAAACTGAAAATCAGAAAAAGGGTTCAGATTTATTTTAATACACTCTGGAAGCAGGATTGGTTTCATGTTACATGCTTATGAAATGTTATAAGCAAAAAATATGCTGGATAATATCAAGGAGAAATGAATAGTGAATTGTTTGAAAACTGGTTCAAGGAAAAACTCTTTCCGAATATTAAACAAAATGCTGTGATGGTTATTGATAATACTGTGAAAACATTCCAAAGATATGAAAACTGATATACAAACATGGTTATACACACTGGCGAAAACATCACAAAAATAAAATATACTACAAAAGAAAACAAAATACTAAATCTGGACATTATATTTGCTCCTGCTCTCAAGATATTCCCCAAAAACTAGTACATCCAATGCCGCACGCAGGATGGGTTAACCAGATAAGGTTCAAAATAAAAAGAACTAAAATGTACCGCAAAAGATAAAAATATACAAAATTTCATATTACTATGACTAATGAATATATACGGTTAACATGAATTCTATGAATCCTTGAATTTACATTATGAGCCAATTAATTTATGTTAATTAAGAATTTTTCTTAACTGTATATGTAAATATACATGAGTTTATAATCATATTCTAAAGCAAATGTAATTCTATCATATTTGGTATGCATATAATAAATCATACTTTAAGAATACTGCACGAGTTAAGCATTTCTTTTACAATAATTCTCTGTCGCCAAATGCACATTAAGTGCTTGATTTGGCAAACCCAATCTCCGGCAATTGAGTAAAAAGTCTCTTATATCCTTCAGTGCTACAGGTTAGGTGTTTGCTAAGTATAGGGTAGATAAGCAGTGCAAGCATACCCCTTTCAGCTCTCAATAGAGCATTGATAAGGAGATACAGTTTGAAATATGTCTCTAATGAACAATGGGACCTTTCTCTCAATATAAGCAAGGAAAAAAAGGAAACAGGTTCCAAGAGAAGCAACATTTTTTTTATATCTCCCTTCATTTATTTACACATAAAACATTGTATATGTTTAAAAATAAAAGTTACTTAGTCATAAATTATTTAGGTAGACACTGACTACTTTGTCTCCCATACTTTGCCACTGTCTGCATGTCAAATTTCATAAACCAGAGCGATTTGGTTAATGCTTCAGAGGCTTAATGAACACACAGACATACATTGTATTTTATCCCTATTAGCAAAGATATATTCATTTATAACTTTCCCTAGAAAATCTGAGGTTTTTGCAGTCTCTTTTATTATGTTGACCCCCCCCCCTCATCATGACTTAACTAGGACTGCTACCTTAAAATTGCCTGGGCTGTAAATCATGCCCAGTTCACCTCTGACCGTTACATATGTGTATAGAGGAGGACTGACCATTGTTTCAATCCTGCATTTGCTTTTGAGTGGCACAAGGCCATCGCACGTGGTGTGACAGTCTGGAGAGCCATCTCATGGGACAACGGATCTCCTCTAGTTGAGCTGCAAGTCAATCTGACAGCTTGCTTGTATGTCGACGATATTCTGAGGCCGATTGTTCCCTATGCTGTCAAGCAGCCCAGGTTTCATTTACCAACAAGACAGTGCTCGAACACATACTACACGACGTTTGCAACAATGCCTTCGAGGATTTTATACCCTCTCATGATCATCCAGGCCCCCAGACATATCACCAATAAAACACGTCTGGGATATACTGAGATGGCAATTACAGCATTCTCAGAATACCACTGAATTAGCTGATTATTTGCAACATTTGTGACAGAATCTTCCACAGAGGGACATAAGCAACTTAATTGACTCTATGCTGCACAAAATATTGGCTTGAACTGCTGCTAGGGGATAATTTACCACTTACTAAAATGTTATCTTCTTGTTTCCACCATTTCTCAATAAAACTATTTTGCTCCTATATTGTAATCATTTGCATATCAAGTTTCGTGGTTGTAGCCGAATTTCTCATGGGTGCATATATTTTTTTGCAAGAGTGTACTTCCTGATTAGTAGTTTTAATTTGAAACAAAAACTTCTAAAGCTAAGTATTTGTGAAGAAAAAAGAGGGGATATACAGAAGCAGACACATATCAATAGCACAAACGCATTAAATTGAAACTGGCTGAATGTTTGGAGGAAATAGTTTAGTTTGATTATATTAAAGTTGCTCAAGTAAAATGTTCCAATTACCTCTATAAGTTGAAAATCTACAATTTATAAACATGTTATTAAACAACCTGGGGTGTAGTGGTGATGAAACAATGACCAAAATTAAAATTTGTTCTGATTCAGAATCCAATACCTATTTTATTTATCACTGCACTAGATGCACCATCTGGATGGTAAACACACACACACACACACACACACAAAAGAAAAAAAAAAGAGAAGCAATTACATGTACTGATCATTTATAGAATATTTAATACAAAAATTGCAAATCTATTGAGATCATCAGTTTTTGCAAAACCAATAGCATGAAATGAATTTAAAATGTTGACATTATGCCCAACAAAATAAATAAATAAAAAATAAGAAAAATTAGATTTATACCTGTGAACAAATTTTCTGCTTTCCAAATAAGATAATGCTGTGCTAAGTTGAAATGCATAGAGTATTAGGGTAGCCAAATCTAACTGATGCTTATTATTTTGAAGATATGCCCTCATCTGTAAATTTCAAAATAATTCATATTTGAGAAAAATGGCAAAAAGTTTATATAAGCACTCACATTGTATCGTCAAAATATAGATATAGTCAAAACAAGTGCAAAACTAAACAATAAAAATTTAGCTCTTGCAGTACACTCCGGAGCTGGAGTGTACTACAAGATGTTTTCTCAATATGCCCCTGTTGGGACATATATGTCTAATTTTGATGCAGAAATCTATACCATCTTTTTCGACCGTTAATAATCCTAAGTTTAGAATTGATTCTTTTTCAAAAAAAGCTGTCATATTAGTGGACTCCAGAGCAGCTATTCAATGTCTTGAAAATTAATCTTATCGAGACATTGACCATAACTGAAATAAAGCAAATTCTGGATTTACTTAGAAGTAGAAACAAATCTATTATGTTTCAGTGGATACCATTTCATATCAGAATCAATGGTAATGAGTCAGCTGATGTTTTAGCAAAAAAGGGTACCCTAGTTTATCTTGCCCCAAAACCTGTTCCACTGAAGTCATGCAAAAAAAAAATTAGTTTATAGCAAAATTAATAAGAATTGTAAAATAGACCTGGAAATCAAATTAAGAGGCAAAGTTTGGGAGAATATCCAAAATAGCTGAAATGCGTTTGAGGCAGTGGTCAATTTTAGATTGAAAACAGGTCATGATTGAGATGGTTTATGAACAGCTTAATAAGATAGGAACTCTTCCAATGAATGTGTGCCCCATTTGTAGTGATGATGTTATGACCTTAAGACATCACCTTTCAGTGTGCCTGGGTTTAGATAAAGATTCCCAGCAGCAAGGTGATGTTTGCAGACTGTATTGGGAAACTAGAACTTATATGAACTGAGGTTGCGACTCCTTCTTCGACCTCTTCTCATTGGGCTTTGTGTTTGTCTAATTTGCAATATTCTTGTTTTGTGTTTAGTTAGTTTATTTAATTGTTTACTACTTATGTATTATTGCGAGATGCCAGTTTTGTAATGCATTGATTTCCAATAAAGCCATATATAACAACATTTAGCTTTCAAAAACTAATATAAAAAAATTACAGAAAAGCTTTGAAGAAAATAGTTACACTATTGACAAACACCTCACTAGCCAGTTTTGCCTTATGATGACAATTGAAAAATACTGAGTAGATGAGCTGCAAATTTTATGAAAATAATGAATTGCTTATATCGTATGGTAGTTGGGAATTCAAAAATGAGCAAAAAAGTTAGTATACACTTGGATGGATAATGTATATATTGTATATACAGTCGAGCCCGCATATAGCAAAGCCGCACAGGACACTGAAAATCATTCGTTATATCCGGTATTCATTACATCTGATATAATAAAAAAATGGACTTACCTGCATGTTTTAAAGCAAAATAATTTTCACATGAAGGCTAAAACTTTATTACATAAAAGGGGAAAAGTCTAACTTTCTTTTGAACAGTTGAATTTACAATGTATTTGCATAATTCTTTTTCCAGTGCATTTAAATTATCATGTCAGTCAATGTTATGGGATTCGAAGAACGCACGCAAATTTTGAGGACTGTCCATGGCAGATTTTGATGTCACTAATTGTCTATTTACTTCAATTTCAATGTCTTCCTCTTCGGAATTATCAGAAGAATTTTGTAACACTGCTGCAATAATGTCTTCACCTGTTTCTTGTGCATCAATTTCTATGTTGCAATCACTAGCAACATAATCAGCAAAAGTAACATCTCCACCCAAAATTCTTTTTTCCTGTAAATTTTTCCACAGAGAACGTTCTTCAGGATCAGGCTCAGAAATGAAATCTGAGTATCAAAGTCCTCCAAAAGATCCTGCATGTTTCCAACAGTTTTGGATGGTTTTTGGTTTAACCAAACTCCAGGCATTATCTAAAAATTGGCAAGCAATTTTCATGTCTGCAATAAAATGCATATCAGTTTCTAGATTCAAAAGAACACGTCGAATAATCTGAGATCTGTAATACACTTTCGTGCATTTTATTATGCCCATATCTAAAGGCTGCAGTTTTGATGTAACATTCAGTGGAAAGCAACACACTGTAATGTTTTTTAGTTTGATATTTGTAGTAGGAGCAGTGCAGTTATCAAGAACAAGCAAAATGTGTCTACCCTTTTTTGACATTTCATCATCAAACCCTCTCAGCCATTCTTAAAAAATTACGGAAGTCATCCAGGCATTTTTATTGTTCCGGTATATTATGGGTAGATTTTTGCAATTCTTGAAACATTGTGGGTTTTTCGATTTTCGTATAACTAAAATCTTCCTTTTTCTGACCCGCTCATATTGCAGCAAAGAGGCACCATTAGCCTGACTTTGGAATGCTTTCTCCCTTTACAAGGCTCTTCTATCAATGCAAAATGATTTTTCAGGCAAAAGTTGGTAGAAAAGACCAGCTTCATCAGCATTAAAAACATCTGATAGTTAAAACTGTTCAATTAAACTTTGATTACTTTTCAACCAGTCCAGTACAGTAGCATTGTCGACTTGTGCACTTACTCCATTATTCCCTTTGATTGTATCATGTTCCATCTTGCTTTTATGTTTAAATAAATTTGTTCTTCTCTTTATTTCATTATTTTCATGAATGTGCTTTAAAATGTTACTTAACAAATGTGCAATTAACATTACCTTTAAAATAAGTTAAAATAAAACTGTGAATTTATATTTATTATAAAGGACAGTAGTCCTTTATTTTAAGATGTGGTTGTTTAGATGTATTTATTGCTTTTGTTTTGAAGAATATTTGAATATAAATTTTTATTTCTAAAATTCATTTTGGCCTTTTGTTGCAACAGTCCTTTTTTTTTTGTGGCATAGTCATTTAGGTTTTTATTACTCGTTTCATATTTTTTGTAAACAGAATTTAATTTAAAATGTTTTGCAATTTCTCTTAAAAATATTTGGAAGATTAGATTTCAGTAATGTCTTATTTTTGATGCTTATAAACAAAGAATTTCATAAGTATGATTAAAATGAATAACTGTCATTAAAATGCAATTGTTAATACAGTTAACAATTATGTCTTATTGTTGATTCTCATAAACAATGAAGCCTTTTGGGACAATCACTATACATGTACTTTTTCCATACCTTTCCACAGTCTGTCCTGAATGTGTTAAATAATAATTATAAGAACTATATTTTTATAATCACAATTAGAATAACTTTCAGCAACTGTCTGTTTACATAAATCAAAAGTGCTCTAGAGCTGCTGAGAGTGCTCTAGAGAAGCTATCAGAACTATATGCAGCAAACTTCTAGAGCTTATAAAAATGAAATGAAGTTCACTATTGGAAATATAGATGCTAGATGTCAACATTGTGAAGTTTTGCAGTTTAAAGCAATTGCAGAAAGATCTGGACATTTATTCTGTTCCAAGGTAGTGAACAAATTCTTTCATTACATGAATATCCAAAATCCCTTGAGTTGATAGTGGACAATAAAAAAGCCAACATTTATGAAAACACCAGAACCTAACCTACAATTTTTCTTTTGCATTTGCTGTGTTAGTGCTCTTGTTATAAATTCATCATGCAACAGGCCACCCTTAGAAAAGGTCAGGGGATTCTATCCAATGTTAGAAGCAGTGCACTGAGAAATGTACAAATACGTTGTATACAGCAATGTTGAACAAGGAGTGGAGTGTGCATTAACATGCAAAATCCTAAACTTTATTCGAATTAAACAACTGCTATGAAAAATCAAACCATATCCTAAAATTTATAAGATGCTTCATGAGATAAATTACTGGTAGTGAGTTTCTCTTTATATTAGAAAAAACATCCTGCGAGCTTTTTTTCCTTACATTGAGGACATACGACAAAATGTACAGTTCTGAAACTTTACAATACATATAGACTATTATAAATGTGTAGATGTGCTACACAGGTGTAGAATTTTAACTTAAAATTCTACACCAGGTTTTGTTATTAAGATCTCACAGGGAGCCAGCCCCTTGTAAATAAAAAACGGTTTATGTTAAAAATACTTATTGATAAGCTTGAAGAATGGGGACAAAATGATCACCCATCTTTATAGGGTTGAAATCTTTAAATATTTTATGAATAAGCAAATACATTAAAAATATTTAAATGTCAAATTTTGCTTATGTTTTCCAGGTTGGTTAGAATGCTGCTATTACACAAATATTTAACTAATTAACAATATGAAACAACTGAAGCATTCCATGCAGTTTTCCTGAATAAAATTTTAATATGAGCTGTATGCACATTCTGAAAAATGTAATTTCATGTGTAAATATATGAAATTGCAATGTACCACAATTTCGTGGGTCTTTTGGAGATCTATAATTTCAGTGCTGCTACATATCCGGTTTCAAATCTAAATATGCCTATATCGAAACTAATACAGGTGTAAGTAATATGCCCTAAATAAGTGTTGAAGACCCAAACCGTCCGACTCACCCTAGGACTTGAGCAACCCACCCTAAATAAGTGTGGATTTTTTTGACACCCAGACTTTTTTTTTGTCATAGTAATCAAGTAATCACATTTCATTTTACATAAGATAAGAGATAAGTTTGAGAAAATATCGAGATAATAAAAATATTTCCATAATGTTGGAATATAATTATGGTGAATTGTTCTCCAGATATCAGTAAATTATATAATGTAAAAATTATTTCACAACATGCTAATAAAGAATATTTTTATATTATTATTAATTAACATACTATCATAATTTTTATATTAGCATCAATTTCATATGTAGAAACTCATAAATGTATCATTACTTTTCTTACAGAAAGTCCAATGGAGTACCAGCAAGCAGCAGTGTTAATAGATAGCTAATGAAGATGAAATAAAAGAAATGAATTTTGATATAAATATTTTTTATAGATGTTTTTTCTCCTGAAAAATTAGTTTAAAAAATAAATCTTTTGCAATGATATGCTAACAGATAACGAAGATTCTACAAAAGAAAATTATTCTGATTTGTAAATTTTTATATTTTTTTTCCACTAAAATTTAGTTTAAAAAAATGTTTTTGTTGAACAACATGCGTTTACATTTAATGTCTTTGATTCATTTTACAACTCATTTAAAATCTTATAAATGGGATATACTACCCAGTATCAAATGTGGGTTTTCAAGCATTTCAAAGCTTTTTGCACAATCTGGAAAAATTGTTTGAATGTATACAGGGTATCTCAAAAAGATTGAAATGCACTTTAATTTTTTATCTGTTGAAGATAAGTGGGCAATGTAAATTTCAAAAATGTTGAAAGTAAGGTCGGAAATAAGCCCATTAATTTTTAAAAAGTTACACTTTTTAAATTTTTATACGACCCCACAATCATTAAAAAAAGGCTTTATATAAGTATCTTTAAAATCAACTGAATTATGATAAAGGAAAAAATCTGACTTATGCCACTTTTCCGTACCATGTGAAAGGCTGTTTCATCAGTGAAAATGGGGATCATAAACAAATTGACCATGGAAATTGTTTAGATCAAAAATACATTAATATGTGTCAAAGTTTTTTATCATAAATGCATCTAAATAAAGCATTACACAGATAGAGATCATATAAAGCAGTGGTACTCACTATGTGGTTAGGTATCCTACGCATTATCATCCAGTTTTATCTTTTTGTGATGTCACAAATTTACATTTCTAATTTGATATATGGTCCCCATTCGCAATGTTCAATTTTCAATTAAATATAACTCATTCAATTTTAAAGATCAGATATGCGTTTTTTTTTAATGATCTTGTTGCATTAAAAATAAAAATTTTTTGATTGACCAAATTTGTCTAAGGGGGTCGTATAAAAATTTAAAAAGTGTAATTTTTTTTTAAATGAATGGGAGGACTATTTCATTAACGTAGCCTTATTTCCTACCTTACTTTTAACATTTTTGCAATTTACATATCCCACTTATCTCCAACAGGTAAAGAATTAAAGTATATTTCAATCTTTTTGGGGACACTCTGTATAGTAAAGTAAGTTTGTTCTATGTAGAGTAAATATACTTATGGGTGTTGAATAGTGAACTTGTATGTAAAAAAATAAATTTATTTTACATAATGACCCAAAAGTGTTTTATAAACTTTGGAATTAAAATCTTTATTAGTCAGTTCCACTGTAACTGACATAATAATCAATACAGGATTTATGGCTTCTTTATACCAGGAAACATTTACTAAAAAATGACAAAATAAACTTTATGCTTTAAAATGTTTATTAGCTATGGCTATAATAGCAACTTTCAAAAAAATTTCTTGATATGAATATACCTCTATAATTTCTTTTTAAAATTGCGTAACTGACTTTACGCAATTGGACAAGATGTAATTGCTGATTTAGTAGAAAGTTAACTACTATCAAAATATTAAAGCTAGAATGGTGTTTTTTTCTTATAAACAATACTAAGTAACTAATAGACTAAATGCATACCTATTTATATTTTATTTATTAACCATAATTTCAAAAATATCTTTTGTAATCAACATACCATGCTTCTGTAACAATTAATTTCTTATAATATTAGTTATATGTGTAGAGCATTTTTATTCCTCAATATTGATATATAAAATCTAAAGTTTTTAACTAACAAACATGGATATCTAAAAATTTTAAATCCTCTGAAAATAGGCAATAATCTGAATATTTATTTTGGGACAAAAATGAGACGACTTCTACGCAGAATGACCTATTACATTTTTATTAATATAAAAATGCTTGAATATGTGAATAAATATATAAAAATAAAATATTTTATTTCCCCCAATGTTTTATGTCTTAAATAAATATGAAACTGTGACATACCAGATTATTTTTAATTTCAGTTTCTATCTTTGCTTTGGCATAGTTTAACTATTGCAAAAAACCTTGATATGGTTCAGGTTACATCACAAAATTGCATTCTTTTATACATATAAGATTGCTGTTTAACATCATCAATATTTCACTTTGATTTCAAAATACAATTATGGAATGTATTTTAAACCTTCGTTGACCTAGAATTTTTTTCTGAACAAAGCAAGATTAATTATGTATAAAAAAATTTTTTCTATAGAACCAAATGTTTTTGTATTAAAATGAAATTTCTTCAAATGATGGATAAACTGATTTTCTGGGTATTTTTTTAAATTCTATAAATCACAAATACATTAGCCTCTAAATATTTGCAGTGCAAAAATTATGTTATACTATTAAAAGAAATGTACTCATTTCATACTTTGTACAGACTTGTGTTATTTTTATCATTGAAATAAATTTCTACAGTTGTAGAATAAACATCGTGTACTATGATAGATTTAAACTGCTAAAATTGTCGATCATTGTGTGACAAATTTAAATACAACTGCTCACAATGCCATTGGGGATTATATTCTTAAATTATAATCTGAATGAAAAGAAAATAACATATTTAGGGTTTTGGAGAAATTATTTTCTTTTCAATTTTTAAAATTATAAATTCATTCAAACAATTCTAAATAATACAAGCTTTTGTTAAAAGACTACAAATGAAATGCTTTCATGAAATTCAGAATATAGATGATATCAGTGACATTTATAAGGGATTTGGATGGCATTGGAACCAGGTGAAGTTCAGAGAACTGCTATATGGAGGATATAGGAAACAATATGTGACCGCACTACATCGTCACATTGTGACCACAGAGTGCCATCGCGCCATTATCAGGATGTCATAATCTAATCGCATCACAATTGCGACCGCAATGAGCAGTCATCATGACATCAACGTGTCACTCGGCCAACGGCCGTCACCGTGACATCTCGATGTTACTAGGTCATGGCTGTGACTACAATGCATTGTAATTATGATGTTACATTGTAACTATATCACGATTGTGTCCATACTGATTCACAATCCAGGTGACCCGTCACGTTACAACCACAAAATGCCATCACCGTGTCTTCACAATGTGACTCAGTCACATCTGTAGCCTCTATGCACCATCATCAAGACATCACTATCTGATTATGTCATAATTGTGACCTCAATATATCTTCAGCATGACATCACAATGTTACCCAGTCACATATGTGACCGCAATGTATTGTTATGATGATGTCACAATGTGACTGTGTCACGATTCCACTGCACTTTGTCATCACATTGTGACCTGGTCATAAATATGACCGCATTGCGACAGCACCAAGATGTTACAATGTGACCACCTGTCACACCATGACATTGCAATGAGGACATATTGTGACATCACCGTGAATGGACATATCGACATCATGACAACATAATTTTCTAATCACTGTGATGTCTCATAACCCGTTTATGATGTCACTGCGGCATCATATACTGGTCACTGTGCTGTTAGGGAACATATTTCTTACAATTTAAAATTAACAAAATTACTAAAATTTAATAATTAATGATAATAAAATTTATAAATATTACTGAAATAATTTTCAACAATCCAGCTGTTTGAGTTGAGCTTAAAACTGCTGAACATCAATGGATCCTAAATAGTAAAGTAATTGATATGCTAAAGGCCAGAATTTGCACTAAAGGCATCAATTGTGGAAGCCTGATTTTCCTAATACATTTCTACCAGTCATCAAATTTAACTAACGGACTTGTCCAAAACTACATGACACAACTGCTAATTCATGGAAGCCAGACAGTACAGCTGTGTGAAAGATCATGGGTGATTGTTCACCAAAACTACTCCTAATGAGGATTGCAACTGCTCCTATAGGCCAAGAGGTGCAGACACCAGATAACAAGTAACATGAGTACAGGATGCACAATATCATGGTTTACTGTAGCCAGGTAACTACACAAAGATTGGCTGCTCATTTGATGATCAGTATGCTGTCTTATTAACAACTGTTCACTGGAAGACACTATTTACAGTAGTGCAGAGAACCTAAGGAGTGAACAGCAACACAGTGGGATACAGTATTTTTTATTGATGAGAGTACATTTAGTTTCTCCAGCAATTTTGGATGTAAAGGATTTATTTATATAGTCACTCAGATATGCCCCTTATTGCTGCAAAATTTACCTGCATTTACTTTAGTTTACCTACATTTTTTTTCCAGAAGGAAAAACATTATTGGTAAGTAATGGAGTTGCAATTTCCATATCCAAGCCACTCCTGTGTGACACTACAAGTGAAAACCTGGCCTCACTTTAAATTCTACATACCAGTGTATTTCAAAAGTAAATAGCTTACAATAATTATCACATTTTGAGATTAAATCATAATTTCAAGCTAATAAAATTTTTCCAATTTACCTCTCCATGTTTTGCTAATTCCATAACAATCCAGATTGGAGAGTCTGAACAAATGCCGATTAGTTTAATTATATGACGGTGATCAAACTGTTGCATTATATCTGAAAATAATATTATAATCAGTTGTAAAATTAGCACTTAACTAAAATTCTCTGATAAATATTAAAACTATTAACTGATACTACACATTACTCGTACAGTGTACAAACAGATAAACATATTAAAACTTTATTTAATTTCAGATTAAAGTGATTATATTTAATAAAAATTTAAACTCCAAAACTACTTACAAGCTTCTTCTAAAAATTTTTCTCCCATCGATTCTTCACTCTCTACTTTACATGTTTTTACAGCAACTGGTATCATCTGACCATCCTAAATAAAGATTTTTAGAATGTTCATATAAATCATACAATGTGCATAAATAAACAATGTTTTAGTCATATAGAAATTTGATATTTGATCATAGGAAATATTTGACCCATCCTCAATATTTAGAGTATTATACTGATTTTTAACAATAATTAAAAAAATAGATACTTAATTGTTAATTCTGATGTACAGTTCTTTCAGAATACAACATTATCTTCTAAGCATAATCTTCATTTATTTATGTGTACGAAGCTTTTAAAAGTAAAAAAAAAAAAAAAAATAGTATTTTTCAAATTAAATCAATTAAATGTAGGTAGAAAGATTTTTAAAAATTTTAAAAACAATCATAGCTTTTAAAAATATTTTTGAAAGAAGACAAAATACCTTCCACATTTTATTCTGATGTAGTCTATAATAGTTCTATTTAGAAATTTGTTGATCATTTGATTACTTTAAAGAATGTTTTAAAAGACATTTAATTAAATTTTTTTTTACTTTTCTAGAAAGACTAATTAAGAAAGGGCTGGCCCATAACAGAGATATGATCTGGATCAAACAAATCATATTTCAAAATGTACTTATCAATTTCAAATGAAACTAACTACGTGTAAGAAAAAAGAAAGACAGCACTTAAAAAAAAAACAAGTATTTTTAAATGTAAAGATTGAAATTTTAGCTTTTGAGTTTGAACTTCTAATAAACACTGAAATGTTATTTTATTTCTTGAAGACCTACTAAAAGTTAATTTGAAATTACTGTTTCATGAAGGTGGTATACTTTACAGTCTTTTCTGTTTAGAAGATAGATTTGATTGAAAAGTAAACTAAACATAGCAAAACATCTTTTAAAGCTTGTTTTTACCCTTTTGTAAAGTTGATTCAAAAGCATAGTAATTCATATAAAAATAGTCTATAATAAGAGTAACAATCAAATCTTTCAGGTTTCTTTGGAAGCTTTCTGCAACAGTCTGCAGTTATATAATGTATGACTATGTTGAAGGCCCAGACCACACGACCAACCCTAAGGCTAATGGTAACTTAGTGTGTGGCCGGGAAGTGTATGACTATGTGTCTAAATTGGCTACCTTCATTTGTACATATCCTCCCCCCCCCCCCCCACCATCGAAGTAAAGCATATTATTAAAAAAAAATTAAATCAAGCAGTCGGCAGATTTCTAAATTATTTGACTTGGCCCATTGCTTGTAAAAATGTTTAGACATTATATCTAGAATATCTCTATATTAAAAAAAAGTAGCTGAAGCTGCTGTTTGACAAATTTCTTGTTTCTCAAGATTCTTCGCTTCGTACCGCAAAAACTATTGCATATAAAAATATGAAATTTGGTATACTTGTTGAAAAAGTTTTGGGGAATGCACTGAAATAAATCGTATTTTGATATATATTGTAGTTTAAGAAATATTTAATGTGAAAAGCAAAGACAAAATATTTGAGCTGTGAGTTTGCGTCCTGGATAGACTAACAATAGGAAGACTACGAATTTTTGCAGACAGGTACCTACATGGGTAAATTTTTGCAGGACAGAGATCCTTTTTTTAATTTCGATGTAGTTTTTGAAATATTTTACTTTTTATGCACTTCTGAAGTGAACATCTTTTTTCGTATTGGTACGTTTAGTAAGTTCTCTGTCTCGTACTATAAAAACTATAGCATACAAAAACATGAAATTTGGTACATTTATAGAGAAATAATAGGGTAACATGATGAAATAAACCATTTATCAATTTAAACTTTAGTTTGGCATGAAATAGCTCACAAAGCGAGCTCATGATCAAGAAAATCAGTTTTTGGATTCCTTGGGCTAAGAAAAATAAATCCCTGCTTTTCCCTCCTGCGGAAAATAGGCAGGGATAGAAAAGATATTTTTGAAAGTAGAATTTTTAGGAAAGATAGATATGTAGCGAGCATAGGTGCCGAGTCTTCAAAATCTCAAAGGGGGGAGGGGAGGCACAATCCGACAAAGTTATACAAAAGATTCACAAAGTCGATAAAGCAATAACAACTTACAAATCCTCCTTGAAAAAAGCAAGCATATGTCAGTTAGATGACTATAATTGTTTCGAGGGCATTATAAGCTCTACTTCAAGCCAAAAAAACAGTATGCGCCCAATTACAATTGGCAAGAACGAACTGCCCAATGAACAGCAGCAGTGGTTGTTAAGCGTGCATACTGTTATTTTGGCCTGAAAAAAGGGGGCTAATAATGCCATCAAAGCAACTGTAGTTATATAACTGACATATATATTCTTTCCTCGAAGAAGTTTTGTAAGTTATTGTCTTACAAGCAGGAGTTTTGGAGTTGGATAACCGAGTGTTTAAGTCACGGGGATTGTACTCTGAGGATTCAAGCTGAAGTTCGATTTCCGGCTTTGCCTAAACTATCCCCGTATACAAGCACGTTAAATATGTGGGTTTGAAAGTCCTTTCGAGCGGTTAGTAGCAAGGGAAAGTGGGTTGGTCCCTGGGATGTCGCCCCTACTGGGTTCCAGTCTAAATTAGATGGTACTGTCCCGGCGATCTAAACAGATATCTTACACCTTCAGGTAGGTCGGACGAGCTGGGTTAAAAAAAAGAAATCAGCAGTTTTATTTATTGTAAGATAAATATTTTTAATCTTTTTAGGCATGTGCCACTCTAGTTTACCACTTATAAACCTTGAGCTCTTTGACTCCTGAATCCACTTCCTTCTTGATGTACCAGATGACATCGTATATGCATTGCATTTTCTTCCTTTAAAGAGCAATTGGGAGTTGAAAGTGAAGGGGGGGGGGGCTACAAGGATAGTGCCTTGTAGCATTGTCACCGATAGAGGTAACACTTGCCTTGTAGTACCCCTAGCAAAAATCCTTCATATTATACTCTTCAGCATATTGATGATTACCCACACCAAACCCAGATGTGGTTGGTGAGATCTCTATAGATATTTCCCGATGGGTCGGGGTCATTGCATTTAATTTTTTCTTTAATGTGTATGATGGGCCTAAAGGGGCGATCATGCCCCATTTTTCCTGGGCTAATCTTGGAGCTAGTATCCTTGCCTGTCCCACATCCATTGCAGCTAAAAAATGCTAAAGTTGCAAAACAATAAAATCAAAAACAGTAGTTATGATATGTAACGAAACCTTAAGATTTCGTCACATATAAACCTATATGAATTTGGATGTCCATCCCATCATATGAGCAAGATATGTAAAAAAAAGTTTCATTACGAAAACATAAACGTGTAAATGAAAGTCTTGGAGCACCAACATGACTAGCAACACTTACTGCTAAACTGGGATTTTCCCATCAAATAACGCTTAACTGTATACAGCAATTTCAGGGAAAATTCTATTTTTGTTAAAATTATAACACTGTCATATTTCGCCAATCCCTTTAAATGAAAGATCTAATATAGTTACATTATTTGATTGAAAAACACACCTATCAGTACAATTTCATAGAATACGATGCGCAGAGCCATTATAACATATACACATACCAGTGTAATATAATATGCATGTCTTTCAGAGTTTGGGAATTTCTCACGCAAAAATAAATTTTTGCTGTTTTAATTTAAATTTATTCATGAGAAATAAATATGTTTATATTTAATTACAAATCGAAATATAACCTTTACGAATAGCACATATATATTGAGTTCTTTTTTCATCACAAACCAAAATAAAACCATTATTAAAGAACCAAACCATCACATTGCCTTCAACACCACAAACATCACACTGCCTTCACCACCACAAACATCACACTGCCTTCAACACCACAACCACAAACATCACTTATCTGAGACCACACCAGTTGAACATATGCCAAGTCCTCCTACAAAACACAACCTTTTTCCACAAGGTTCCTATGAATCCAATATTTTCCATTTTCTCATAATTTATAATTCTAGCTTTCTGGTCTCAAATGACTTAGGGCTGTTGGCTGCTAAATGTCCAGCACTCACCAGGAATAAAGATACCAGCGGGGTTTGCAGTTTTAAATGGAATGGATGTCACCTATAAAGACAGCACTGGTATATAGAATCGAGAAGTAATTACAGATAAGATCTCTTTAGGTAGACCAAATAAGTCATCTCTACTTTGTGGTTACCATTTATAGTTATTACTGGAGGGAACAACAATTTTTTGGAAATGCCAACCCCATGGCTGTAAATATTTCATTTCTCTTTGGCGGTCAGATGAAAAAGTTCTGTTTGTCATTAGCATAAACATCTTTCCTGGGAGTAAAGGGGAACTTGGTTTGTGTGCAAGATAGTTTAGGGTACTATGGTAAGAAAGCTGTGAACAAGACTGAACTGAAATGTGACATTTACGTTGATAGGATTTTCTTTTAATTATTTTGCTTAAAAACTTTCATTTTCGGGCAATTAGTAAAATATGAAGTTAGAAAAAATCTTGAAATTTCTCCTGGAAAAGTTCAGAGGGGGCTCGTGTCCCTATGCCCCCCCGTAGTCAGCTCCTATGGTAGTGAGATCTGCGATTGCAGAGAGTAGGAGGCAAAGCCTCCCGAAGGTGGTTGCGTGAGTGAAGCGAGCAGGGGGCAGAGCCTCCTAGTAGATTTAAACTCTTAAATCAGAGGGCTGAAAAACTCTTAAATCCAGAGGGCCTGTGCTCATTTAGAATTAAATAAACCAAATTGTCTTGAGATGTACTCATTTTAAAAAAAAAGTAAATTGCATCATTGAATTATTAGGACTCCAACATATTTCTCATCAAGATGGTATTTTCAACCTTTTCTCCAAAGAAAACACTCACTTTGTTATTTCATAAAATTATTAATGTTGATCAGACACTTCCCAATTCAGATTAATACTATAAATGGAAATATACATATACACATTGTAAACCTTGCAAATGGTGGGTTGAGAATGCTAGACTTGCAAAGGCAAACAAATATTAAGGAAATTGCACGTGGCAAGAAGGTCTCTATCAGAATTTTATAACATAAGTCAAAATTTGAAATTTCATGACTGACTCAAAAGTCCTGGCACTCATTAGCCAAGGTGCTAACCATTTGTAGGGTTGGTAATAATTATTTCACAAAAGAAAAAAGACAAAATTCATGGGACAGTATCAATTTAAAAAAGTTATATTATAATGTGGAGAAAATCACGAAATTTTAAAGCCAAGGATTCTACACTAACATTTCCAAATAAAGTCTATCAGTTTCGAAGCAGTAATACAAAATGACTACTAGCATAGAATCCTGTTCATTTGCCCTTTAAATGTGACTGAAAATCATGGAAAATGTATGGGGGAGTTATTGGGAAAATTTTTTTGTTCAATGAAACAAGAAGGATTTTGTCAATTCACCACTTCAAATTCAACAGAAAAACATGAAGTATGCAGGGGGAGAAGAATACTTACTCGGATTTTTCAGCAAAAAGAAACAAAGTATATTTTTATAGATAAATTTATTTTATTTGACAATGAAATTTTTTCTTAGATGTTTAGGAAAGATGGTTATTTCAAAGAATATTCAGTTTCAATTTGAGATAGAAAAAAGGAGGAAGGGGCACTCTCCTAGGGAGGGTGGATTGACGAAATTCTATGGTACATAACTCAATAAGCATTATATATATAGATATATATATTTTAAATTGATTCTTACATTTATAAACCATTCATATTCTGGCAATGCTATCAACACTGTTACATGAGATCAAAATTTTCATTTAAGTGGCCTATGTTTTGATACATTATATTGTACATATACAGATTTTTTTCTTTAATGCTGTGCCCTTTAATTCTGTTGTCCTGTGATATGCTTCTAAATTTAAAAAAGTACTGTTTGGCATTGACACTGTTTGTGGGTACTGACAGACAATGGATGGCAACTTTATGTAGCTAGGAAAAGAACCCTTTTTTGTGTTTCAGAAATCTATTAAATTTTCACGGACACAAAATTCTTTTACACTTTGTTTATATGAATATGCGTTTTCGTTGACATTTTCGCTGACGATATTGTAATTTGGAAGTCAGGCACAGACGTGACTAACATCGAAACGCTCCTCAATTCCACTTTGGCTGCACTCTCTGAGTTTGCAACGGAACACAAATTGACTTTCAACCCAGTTAAATCCATAGTGACTTTTTTTACCACTAATAAACACCTATATAACTATAAACCAAAGCTGTATTTTGATGCCCAGCCTCTCACCTACGAAAAACATCCCAAATATCTAGGATTCATTCTCGATCCTGAATTCAATAGCAACAAACATATTAGCCACCTAGTTTCAAAGGCTCGTAAGCGCCTTAACATTCTTAAATATCTAGCTGGCAGGGATTGGGGAGCTGATGCAAACACTCTAAGAACCACATATATTTCACTTATAAGACCTATTCTGGAATATGGCTACCCAATTTACTCTTGCGCGTCTGAAACCAACCTCCAGAAATTAGAACGTGTACATCTGAGTGCCGCTCGAATTATTCTCGGACTCAAAAATAGCTGCCCTTCTGATATAGCCCTGTTCGAGGCAAACTTAGAACCACTGCATATTAGAAGAAGAGTCAACTTAGAAAAATACTTTAATAAAATCTACAGCTATGGCCCCCAACATCGTACTTCCTTGTATCTGCACACCTGGCACAACAATCAAAGACTAAAGAAATCCAGCCCGTTTAGCTTAGCGGAAACTCAAAACCTGATCTCTCGTGAGGTTGAATCTCAATCTTTAAGATCTTGTATTGATCCCTCAGAGGGGATGCCAAGAGTTTTCTTCCACTTTGATTTGAATTCCACTGCAAACAAGCAAACGCATCTTGACGACTATCTTAGGCAGCTGGCCCTAGAAATTATTAGTTGCATTCCTAAAGATGCAGTGCAGGTCTATACTGATGGTAGTCGTACAGAAAACCGTACTGGCAGCGGTATCTATATTAGAACCCCTCATCTTGAGACTTCACTAAAACAACGCAACCCGGACACTTGTTCTGTCTTCAGGAGCAAGTTAATTGCGATCAATGTAGGGCTTGAAGCCATCATATCTCTTGATTATAATTTTGGTGAACTTTGGATATTGTCGGACAGCCGCAGTGCACTTCAACATCTTAGTGGCTGGTCCTCTGCAAGCGATGAAACCAGTATATCTATTCTGCTCAAGCTAAAGAAGATTTCTCAAAACCACAATGTCCATCTCCAATGGATTCCATCACATGTAAACATTAGTGGTAATGAGGTTGCGGATAGATTGGCCAAAGAGGGCAGTGAGGACGAAACGGCCACTGGTTCTTCGCTTACTTATCAAGAACTGTACTCAAATGCAAGATCTAAATAAAATTTAATTTGGCGTACTCCACCTGCGCACCAATGGTACACCGGAACATCCCCTGACGCTCTTCTGGAAATTAAATGTGATCGTGGCTCCCAGACTGCACTTGTTAGACTTAAAAGTGGCCACCTTAAGTGTCTTTCTTTTGAACGCGGTGGAAAAATCCATCCCACTTGTAATAAATGCTGTGACCATCCGGCCTCCCTGGAGCACATATTGAGTTGCGTCGGACTTTCCAAGGAGGACTTGACATCTGCCCCCCTTTTAGTTATTGATTTTCTGGCGGTCAACAACCTACTGGAGTTGATCTGACTTATGTCAGATCTGTTAAAGAGGATAAGCAACAACAACAACAACATATGAATATGCAAATTTCAGTTGGTCTTCATCTTCAAACATAGGAATATGGCTGAAACAAGTCAATCTTCATTGTTTAAAAGGTCCAAGGACTTGATATTTTTGATATTCCGGTAATTTTAGAAAGCACCCCCCCCCCCCCCAAAAAAAAAATTTCTATAAAAAGAATCATGGAAATTCATGTTAAAAACAATAATCTAAAATTTATAATACAGTCAACTCTCAATCTGCAGTCCTATAATCTGCAAACACCTATAATCCGTAATACATTTTGGATGTAAACAGTTAAATTTTCAATAAATTTTAATAGTCTATTAAATCCTGCGAAAGTTAATTCTGACACTAATTCTAATGATAAAGGAGAAAAAGTTACTTTTAAGCCCAAAATTCACTTACCCACCCAATAATTCTATTTCTATTAATCTGACCTCCCCTGTAGAGGATGCTCTGATTCATGTTGCCCATTGCCATAAAAAACGTGGTAGGCTTATTATGTACCTTTCCCTCACTAATTTTCAAAATTACTGTAAAAATGATTTTCCTTTTCATGTTGAAATTAACAAACTTAATATGTTCAAAACTTGCTCCAATTTAATTGTGTGCGGACAAACCTAAACAGTTTAATCGTCAGCACTACTGACGATTATGTTGAATGAATGTGGAAGTGTATTGTCGAGATGGTTTGTAAAGAAATTCCCCATTACTTTTTTCACGACTCGGACTGCTAAATAAAAAAATTACAGTCTCTCTCTAATATTAAATTTGATGTTTTCCATGTTTCCTACCAATTGCCTCACTTTTTCGCCAAATTAAATTTCATAAAACTAACCATACTACGTGCTCTATTGTTTCTAAATGCAATGGCTCACTTATTTCTTAGAAAAAGCTTTGGCCTTTTTTCTAAAACCATTTTTTTGTAACCTATTCATTTTCTGTTAATTCTATGGCAGCTTTTATTAATTATCTTTTTAGTACTGAATTCATCCCTAATTGCACCCTCAAGGTTCTTGTCAGGATTCCATAATTAAGGGGAATATCCAATCTTGGATTCTAAAGGGATTTTCAAATATCAGGATATATGAAAAAGATTCACAATAAAATACAAAACTTACTTTTTACGTCTTCTGCTAAAAATAATGTAATCAAAAATTAAGAGAAATATTTATATATTTTTTTATACAGTAATATTATTTTTATAATTACTACCATTTTATATTTGGTATTTATTAAATTTTTAAAACTTATTTCTGGTGGGTTTTTTTCAACTTTTTTCAATTTTAAATTTATGTTTAAATCATTGCCAATAAGTTTCCTTCATTTTTTCAATTTCTTCCAAATTTACAAATATTTATCTATTTTTAGTTCATTTTCTGAATATTTTAAACATTTACAGTCACTAGATACTTTCTTATTTTGTTTAAAATCTAACCAATGTTTTTCAGGACTTCAGGTGTTTATGACTTTTAGGATATCCTAAAATACTGCATTTGCCATGCAATATTTAAATAATATTTGGGACAACTTTGGATCCAATTTTCTTGATAACAACTTAATAATTTAAGATATTTTCAGGTTTTATTTTTAGCAAATTATCGAATATTTTTGATATTGCATGTCTCGACCTCTCCTTATATTTTGTTTTTAAGATTTATTTACACCTCCTTATATTTTGTTTTTTCATATTGATCTTTTTATTCTTTACTTTTTCAAACTGGAAGACAATTTGCAATAATTCATTAATTTCATTTTCGATAAAGAGGCCACCATGATTTTTCTTTAATTTAAAATGTAATACTAATAACACTCTTAAATAGATTTTCTATTAATTTATATTCCCGTTTTCATCTTTTGGTCTCTTATTCCATATTTCAATCATTGCAATATTTCAACCATTTAATATTGTACTTTGTATAAAAGCAAAAATGTTATTTAGAGCATTACTCTATTTTTCCGATCTCCAGGGATGGGAAGCATGAACATAAACACAGCACCCAGCTATGGGAATTCAAAGTTTGAAATGCTTTAGCATTGATCTGATAATAATAGTGAGTACTTCTGAGCTGTAAAGACATTTCTACTCAGCTATAAATATTTTAGGAATTCTGAGATTGTTTTTCTTTTTAACACTTTTTAACATAGTTGTAAAGTGTTTATAACTTTGTTCATTCTGTCTGTCTGTCCGTTCATATGATAACTAGCGTAAAAATGAAATTTTAGTATGTTGTTGAGAAAGTATGTGGAATATATGGGAATATAAAAGAATAATATCACCAAACTAGTTTTGGATATAACCTGGATTGAAAAAATTAAATACATTGAACTCTATGGGACCTAATTTTTCAAACATTTTTTAAGTGGAGTTAAAATTTACAAATTGCTTTAAAAATTTTAGAAAATATTCAAAGTATCACATAAAATGTGTAAAAAAAAATTCATTAAAATAAGTCACGTAGTTTATTAAATAAAAATTGAAATAATAATTACACCCATATTGTATGAAGAGATCACGTGACCCATTGCAAAATAAAATATGGCATCCATATTTCTTTTGCTGTGTCAAAATCATGATTTTTAAGGAACGTTTCAATTTATATGTAGTGTTGCATCCATCTTAAAACCACTTTATTTCTGCATATTATCTGTGTATCTACATTCTGTTCCTATGCAATTACAAAATTTTTCATTATAAATGATCATTGAACTTTGATTATTTCTATAACAAATTTCTGATTATTTCTTCTTTAATTATTTCTTCCATGAATTCAACGAATATTTGATTATTTTTTCCCACTGCTGAATGGAGTGTGAAAATCACATAACACCACTTATCGGGTGAGTGAAACATGTTGGAAAAAATGTAAACAAACAATCGTGATTCACGATCCCCTGAGCGTTGCTCAACTAATAAATTCCTTTTGAATGACTCACTTCAT
Source organism: Amaurobius ferox (assembly GCA_951213105.1). NCBI lineage: Eukaryota > Metazoa > Arthropoda > Arachnida > Araneae > Amaurobiidae > Amaurobius > Amaurobius ferox. The sequence continues at coordinate 9,361,587 of OX578133.1, forward strand.
TCTCGAGAGTGAATCACGGCATTTTTCTGGCAAGCAAATCATGTGCTCAACATGTATGTAAGTAACTTGCATATCAGGGGGCATTTCCAGTTATGATTATGTTCTCCGGAAATATCCCATCTTCAGATATATATACTGGGTTCATCTTGAAGCAGTAGTTCTTGTTCTGGTAATTCTGTTTGCATTAATTTTGCTTTGCATAATTGGTATTCCACCTTAACTTTTTCATTATCATTAATACATACCACTGTCAAACATTTTCCATAAAATGTGAGCAAATGTAAAAAAAAAAAAATATATATATATACAATACTAAAGTTAATTTGGGATTCTAAAAATTACTTTAAAGATTCGCGGCCTTATTATGTAATACACACACAAATCACATAGTTTACTTTGAAACCATATTACTCAAGAAGCCTAGCCGGTCAAAATAAATAGCAGGTTGCTCAATTATTAAATAATTTAAGATGATTTTCATAGCATAATACAATATAATTTAGTTTTCCTTACATTGAAATTTATATAAGCTCTAAATCTCTAGAGCATTTAAGGTAACGAAAGCATGCAATAAAATAAATTATCTGAATCATTATTTTCTAATGTATTTAGCACGTGCTTAAATTGTTAAATGATTGCAAATTTTAATGTACAACTTTAATATTACTCTAGGATAAAAATAGTAATACATGCAAAATGAACGCAATTGCTACGATTTACTAAATTCTGTTCCAATTTCTCTTCCCGTCTGTTTTGACATTGCAGCAATGTAAGTAGCTGATTAGCTGATTTATCGTGTTTAATAAGCCCAACTTTTCTAAAGCATACTTCCAGTCTTTAAATTAATTTTCTGTGAAGAGATGCAGCTTACTCCGAGGTTCATAGTGCCGACAAGTATAACAAAATACAGTGTTTTGCATCTGACAATATTTAATCCACTTGAATTTTTTGAACCAATCCTATTAGAAGCTTCTTCCATCTGAATTTCTAAGTTACAATTTAAGAATTAGATGCTTAATAGGTCTGCCTAGTTCCAATAAGCTGCTTCTTCTATTTGATCAAACTGCATAGTGCAGGACTCCCGGTTAATTTGATCGTGCTACTTCAGAAATATATTGTAAATCACTATTCATAGTAGGAGAAGTTGGAGTACTGTTTGTATACAATGTATTTTTTCTTATTAACATTTTATCCATGTTTTAAAATTTTTTATCCATGTTTTAAAATTAAGAATTCATTTCTACAGAATAAATTCATTTCTACCAATTACAGGCAGCAATTAAATCAGATAACTAGAAAATGATCACTATCAGAAAAATAAACCTAACACCAATAAGCTTACAACTCAAAAAATACCACGTTATTCTAAATCAGTATATGAAAAAAAGAAAAAGATAGTTTGTTTATTTTTAATCTGCCAGGAAGCCAGGTGACAAGGGCTCCCCTTCCTCATCTATGAAAAAACATAGAGATGTGATAAAAAGATTAGGAAAGCTTTTTAGTTTTTACTGAAACTTTTTAGTAGTCGAGTACAGTGCTATTTATCTATCAAGATATCGGATGTTTAATTGTTTTTTTCTTGGCAGCAATTTCTTTAAAAGAATATAATTTCTTTTTAAATAATTTTATGAGAAGATTAATAATTTTGAAAAAGTTTCAACTAGAAAGAGCAATGGAAATTCATGGATTGCAAATGAAAACATCTTAATATTGATTAATATAATGACTAGCGGAATTTCAAATGGATCAGTTTGTTCATAGAAAAGCTCATCTCCAAATCTACACTTCATGTCCAAAACTACCAATGACTTGAAATGTTTTTGTCAAGTGAACTGCCAGCAGGCAGGCAGATAACAGATACGACTGGGGTATGACAATAGGGAAGTCATGGGAGTTTAGGTGCCTTGCCCATCTAGGTGAAATTATAACTCGTTGGTCAGGTTCTACTGCACCGGTAGCATTCGACTCTTCAAAGACAGTCATCTGGGGAGATAAAAAAGGGGCCTTGCCCCTCTCCCCTCCTCGAAGCATTTTCTCAGGAATTCCTGTGAGAACACTGATCTGTTTTCAGTGGGAAAAAACTCGTCAGCTACCCATTATTGAGAAACATTTAATAATTTAAAGATTACTTTCCTTAACAAGAAAATCAATATATCTTTAGATAATAAAAACAGCATCGCATTACACATGGGCAGTCGATCTAACTGAAACTTTAATTTTTTCCTCGCGGAGACTCTTGTGTGTGTGTGGGGGGGGGGGGGGGGGGAGGCCCAGCTCTTTCTGGTCCCTGCCTTGCCATTTTATATTAAATCAACATTCAATTTTAATATTTTTTCGGGAAAAAAAAAACCCACCAAAACTTTAGAAAAGAACTACAATTCAGGAAAATTGTATAAACTAGATTTAAATATTGAAAACGAGGAATATGGATAGGAAAAACTCATTGGCGTATTGAGTAAGCCATGCAATTGTGCACATATGTGGCAACATATGAAGTTTAACTATATTATTAAAACTGGTCATTAGTTTCGTGTAATTTATCTTAATGTGACATGATTTTTTACAAAAATAACATGGTCCTCTTTTACAGTTTTCTGTTTAACACTTATTTTAATTAATTTATTTGTTACATTATCAACATTAACACATTTTTTAGACTTAAAGGCTAGAAAAGCAAAAGAATTTTGACTTACATGCATATCTCTTTCTTGTTGACGAAGTCTCCCCTCCTCAACAGATAGTTCGGCTTGTATTTTATCGAGCACAAAATCCTTGTTTTTCCAACAATAAATAAGCCACACTATTCCTCAAAATGCTTCCGATAAGTATTGGATTGCCTGGAAAGCAACATAAAGAATGTTGTGTTTGTTCTTCAATAGGGTGTTTTACTCCTCTCAATTTTATCACTGCTTTTCGGAGCCTTGCACAGAAAATGTCTATTGGTTCGTCACTCTTCAGACATATTGAAAAGAACTCATCCAGCAGTGTGACCAAGTTGGTACATGTAGGTGCATCAAAGAATTGTTTAATCTTGTCTCAGGCATTGGCCAGATCATCTTTAATATCAATTAGTTCTTTGTATTCTGGTGACAGGATAGCTAGCACTTTGTCTTTCTTATATATGTACTCATCTTGGTCAAGCCATGACGTTTGATCATCCACTGGTTTTACAGTACAATCTATGTAATCATAGTATCCATCAGCCTTTAGGACGAATGCCATTTGATTGCTTCAAGTGACATAATTGTCTCTAGACAGCAGTTCAGTTTTGATTACCTCTATGACTCATTTGTAAGCAGAAAAAACACTGTTACTACTCAACTTCATGTTGTTTACCTTAATGCAAATGGAGCCGCAGTGGCCCCCATCTGCAGGATTTAATTATTCAAAAAGTTCCTTTAACAAAGAGCATTATTTGATTCTAGAACATTTTACTTTTGGCAATACAAGTTATTTACTGATCCATAACCTATTAGAATTCGGAAATTTGATGAATGTCTTATGCCAATATTGGTGATAAGGGATTTAGCAGAGTTGATTACACAGGTGTTTTTCTTGCCAATAAAAAGGCGATGTTCAAAGACTGAACTTTTATTGGAAATCAAAATCCATCAGCAGCTTACATTACTTGAAAGACATTGGTGAAACAAAAATATTCGCAGAGTATGAGCTACAAAAGCTCTTTGAAGTCGAAGAATTATAATGGACAATCTGATGCAGTTGTAGACAATAACATTATGTAAAATTTACATTACCTAATAATAGCATGCACTTCCACATAACTACCACCTTTTTCGGTAGAACATATGGCGAGAGTTATAACTTTGCAAAGTATCTGCTGAAAGAATGCAAACAAATATTGTGATTCACCATTCCCTTGAACGATGTTCATAAACTTAATTTCATTTTTTGAACCACTTACTTCATTCTCGGGAGTGACTCAAGGCAGTCTTTCAGCAGAAGTCTTCATTCAAATTGAGTATCCGATGTGTACACAAAACTCATTTGCATATTTTGGGGTGGATCACAGACAACATAGTATTCTGATAGATACCCATCCCAGTATATATAAAAGGCTCACTGTGGAAACATTTTATTCTATTCTTTGACTGGAAGAAGTTTATCTTCATTTTGGATTATCTTAGATCTGATGGTCTTCTGATAAAAATGTCCTGGTATTAGACAATTATGGTGTTAAAGGATAGAAAGTTCTTATTCAGATGTGTTAGTTTGTGAGTGACGGTTTTTGTCACTAGTTATACACAGGTGATTTTTACTTGCTTTTAATCTTAAACAATGTCAACCGATCATAGTTCAAAGATTCAACTATAATGTATCAGAAAAGGTTTAGTGTTCCGATATGTGACTGCAAGTGGTGAAAGCCAAATGACATATCAAGGTAATTGAAATTTATCATTAGTGATGTTTCCAAAGTGAACCTCTAGTGCAATTTACCCATGCAAAACAACTTGTATATATGTTCAGCTGCATATGCTTATGGCAGCAAGCCATTGTAATTTGGCAAGATTTTGCAATTTGAATAAATGCAGATTCAGCAATTTCAATTAAAAACTTGACTATTGTATTTTTTTCCTTTGCCGCTGCACAACACTGCTAATGACTTTGTGAAAAGTCTATTTTTTATCAACATAGTCACCAATATCAACATGACTCAAAAATAGTTACACACCTCTACCAGATGTCTGGACATACTGACACTCCTTCCTCTTATATTTCATAAAAAGCCAGTGATGATTAAAACTATACTGCAATGGACTAATCTAGACAAAACTCTTTCCCTAAATATAATGTTCCAACAAATGGCAGCTCAAAAGAATCCTAGTCCAGAAAGCCGTATATTGATTTTAGAGCAAAAATCCCTACAAAGTTCAAATCTTCAGAACTTTTTACTCCAAACACATACCAAACAAGTAGAAAAAAATGTGAAACTGATCAAATGCTTTTGTCTTCCGAAAGAGTGAGTATATTTGTTTAACATTTTTCACATTTCTGATCTTTGATTTTTATTTTTTTTACAGGGAGCGTAGTGACCAGTTAATTGTTTCATTTAATCGCCAACTTGTTTAATTGACCTGTGGCAAGTGTCTATTTTCAAGTCGACTGAAGGCGGTTATTAAATAATCGTTCTCCCATATTTCACAGTAACATGATAATCTAGACACAATTTTCTTTTCCTTTGATTCCATAATTCTGTTTTTTATCAGACTCACTCATACACAAATCATTCTGTATTTTGGCAACTCATGTAAACATCAATAAAATGAAACTTGGCTGTGGGGTGTTTGTTGTTAGCAGTGTGGGTCATTTTTTAAATATGAAATGGTAGTTCTGTGAAAAAAAAAGGATGGGCCCACAAAAGAGGGTAAAGGAACTTACAGATGGTTTCAGATGATTTTTTTTTCTTTGCAGGATGGAAAATATTCAAGGAGTTTTCAAGAATGTTTTATGTTTTCAAGCACTTTTAAGTACCTTGAAAACGGTCCATAAAATTTTAAGGACTTTTCAAGGAGTGTAAGAACCCTGCTTCTATACCTCTGTTTTTTGCAAACTTATTTCAGCTAATTCCTGTATTCCTGCTAATTCTTCTCATCCCATTTCTTCTAAAAAAGCTTCTTTCATTGACTATTTTAATCATACCTTTAATGTCCGTTCTTCTATTGATGATTTACATAATGAAATTATTTTTAATCTTGGCTATGAAGTCACTTACTTTTGGGTTTATTTATCAAATTATCTCCACTATCCATTCTAAATTTATTTATCATAAAACCAAACTTACCCTGTCTTCAGACCATTTGCCTTACAAATTAAGTTTTCCTTACCATCCTAAGACATTCAGTCCTCTGGTTTAATTTTGACATGAATTTAAATTTAAGCATGCCCTTCTTAACCCTTTGTTTTGTCGTCTTTGTACCAATATGTTTATGAATAACAATAACTTCAATTAAGCAGAGGTGTATTGGCTGTACTACCCATACTGTTGGCATTAGATAATCCGAACATGTGCACAATAGTCAAAGCAATAAACTTTCCACTGCTTTATCCAAAATTGTTATTATTGATACTATATCCAGATTTTTGATAAAACATTTCTGTTAACTAATTGTAGCAATCCACATAATATTGCTTCAAAACCCTCTTTATTTATATTTTTAACATGTCTCAATTTGTAATTTCGACTCTGTTCAAAACCTCAGTTTTTGTTTAGTATCTCATTCTAGACTCCTTGAGAGTTAAATCTTTGCAACAATTTTTAGACATCTAATTCTATTATTTTAATTTCTAAAGCTGTTATTTGTATTTTGGCTTCTAAAGCTGTTATTCGCATTTTACTTCTGCTGTGTGAATCTTATAAGCAAATGTTTCAAATGCTTTTCTTTTGTAATCTCACTATTCGTATGCAAATTTTGTCTGTGGTTTAGAGTGAGTATAAGAGTCCATGTAATATATCTCCATAAACTTTTTCGCATTTGTCACCGAGTTCGCATTTGTTCTGAAAGAATTCTGATTTTTATGTGATTATAAGATCTTATTAATGTGATCAAATATTTTATTATAAAGTGTTATTCTTTAAAAAAAATATTTAATATTTGCAAACTTTCATAAAACACCTAAAGTTCATGGAGAAAATATCAAAATTTGTGCCACGAAATAATTACTAACCTAACCATTTGGTCACAGGTGTAAGCAAACCTTTAATGTGAAAATGAACATAACATCATGAATTTTTAAATAAATAGCATAATATTCCCGTAAGACAGTACTCATTAACAATTAACTACTATTTTTTACCAATAAAATGATTTATTGTATGAGTTAAGATAAAATATATTTGAAAACTAAATATCATAGAAATAAAATAGAATTAAATGTTTCATTTAAGATATATTCTACATCAGTAGTCTAAAAAATACTGTCAGTGCATTCTCCAATTTGGATAATGAAAAGAAAAAGAAAATGGTATATGCCAGATATGGTTTATAGCTGTGTTGACTATTAAAACTTCATCAATTATACCTCTGATTGGAACTTAAAACTTTCCTGTTTATATGCTCTGCTATCAATGGAATTGGAGTGCCAAAAGAAAATACATTTTAATACACTCTACAAAGCAGAAAAATCTTTGTTATGCAGATTTGATGAGAAATTATGAATTTATTATAAAAGAAAATGAAACTATTGAAAAAGATAGTGCAACTAGAAAAAAAAAAATAAAGGTTCCATTATGTAGACAGAATATTACTGATCTATATGCATTTTCATCAATTGTTAGAACAAAATAAGTGCAAAAGTTCATAAATAATATATAAGATGTATTTTGAAAGCTTTTTATTTCTTCTATCTGAGTCATAGCAATAAAGAAATAAAATTTTATGAATAATTTATAGAAATATTTAGAAGCACACTTATTCACAAAGCTATAATATGTAAAAATAACAAATATTACCTTAGCAATAAATGTTCCTTTATGAACATCACCAAACTGCCCTTCACCAATTATTTCTCCAAGAATAATATCTGTTCTTTTAAGCTCATAATCCTTCACTATAAATTAAAAAATATAACATGAAAATATATTTGAATTACCTGACAAATAGCTTAAAAGACTTTTTATCATAAAATATATGAGAATTCTTCATATGGTGATTTTGAAAAATTAAGCTTGCAAATAATCCCACATTTTTATAAAATTGATTCAAACAGTTTAAATATAATAGAATTAATGATAAGTCATATCCTGGATGTACAATAGGTTTAGTTCTAGAACATGTAAGTAAAATGTTTGTAAGTCAAAACAATATCTGTTTTTACCTATGCGAGTATACACTAGAACAAATTACCTGGCACTGCCCAGGTCCTAAATAAGCACCCACTAGTTAAATAACAATCCATATCTATGCTTCAAATCACGTAAATTTCGAAATAATTTTCTCTTGTCAATTCAAACTAAATCCCCCATACATGCATTCTGCAACCATGGAAACAAAAAAAAATACAGTAAAGTAAAATAAATAAATAAAACAGAACAGAATCCTTTTTCTACGAAAAAAGGCATGGCTTAAACCACATCGTAAGTTCCAAGGCATGTTTTGATAGGCATGTGTCGAAAAGTCTACTGGGGAGAAACTCGACCACATTTCATCAACAGTATCGTATCTAGAATTTTAATATTTTTGAGTCTGCTTGAAAAATCATAAAAATAAAATAATGTATTAATTAAAAAAATATATTTTCTTTTTTTTTTAAATGTGACAATATACACACATATTTTTGCTAAATTATAGAATTATGCTATTCTTCCTTTTTCAGATTTAGCAAAATAAGTATCAGAAAAACTAAAACATGCAAATTTCAATGTATTCAAAAATAAATACATAAATATGAAGGAATTGTCCTATGGACTCAATTCAAAAATCATTGGAAAGAACATTCATTGATCTTTTTGATGGTGCCAAGATGAAAACTCTGTGATAATATTTTCAGTCACTAAGAATCCAAAATGTGTGAAAATCGTTCAAAATTGTGCTAAAATATAAAATAACTAAAAATTTAATTCAATTTTCTTTAAAATCTCTCCAAACTGTATTTTCTTGGGTCTTGAAGTACCTCTGTACCAAATTTTTTCACTGCCCGAAGCTTAGATTTTCCGTTACAGACAAGACAGAAACACAAACATCGCCTTTTATTATATAAGATATGGAGATTGTTATATACATATTGATGCATTTAATACAGGGTTTATACAAATTTTTCAAAATAAAATTCCCCGAGTTCTCCCTATTGTCTTCATTAAAATTCCAAGTACTGCGTCCTGCTATTTTAATGCCAATTTCAAAAAATAATTTTAGATTTGATTGATATTTAATATGAATATATGGCAGTAAAAAAAAACCATTCAAAATAACTCCAAATTTTCTATATTTGTATTCAATTTGGGTTGTATATACAGTACAACCTCAAAAATCTGGACTCATCTAGACTTTGTTGATTCCAGATTTTAGAATTATAGACTGTTTGGATAAATTTCTATCTTAATATTAATTAAACACATTACAAAACACCATTTTCAGCAAAATTAATGACTAAAAATCCAGTTAATCAATTTAAAAAAAAAAAAAATGAAGGGGAAAATATATATATATATATAGATATATATATACATATTAAAAAAAATTGCATTTTATCATTTTGTTTAAACATTTGTTGCTGCATTAATTTTGGTTTGTGGGAAGCAGTTTTTTTTTTATCCTTTAGACAGATAATATTTCCGCACAGTTAAGTTTCTTTATTCAAAACCTTTACATGATAGACTTTTTGTACAAGATTATCAAAGGTCAACCTGTCAACTCCCCCCCCACACACACACACACACATACACACCACTCCTAATTCACAGACAAAATATCTCCATATTTTTTATGTTTATTATAGCACTCCCACTCCTCTCCGTATAAAGAAAAAAAATCTCAAAAGTTTTATTTATTTTCTAGCATTTATGCATCATTATATTTAAAAAAAAAACTGAAAAAAGGGAAAAATTTATTAGAAACAGTCAAATATGTAAAAAATACGACAGTAGATAAAATAAATTTCTTATACAGAAAAATACCATTTAAAGAGTGGTGATGATTTTTCTAAAATACAATAAGTCATTACTTTTCTAATGTTCCTTTATATCCAAAAAGAGCACTGGGAGGGGGTGAGACAGGAAATACAAAATTCAAAAAAAAAATTGCTCATCATGAAAGGTACTTTTTACCCTTCATGGTGCTCATGAAGATAGCTGATATTGACCTCTTTGAGAGGCCAGTGTGTTAATGACCTTGTTGCTCTGTACTTTGCAATATGTTCTTGTTTAGTTATTTGTTATTTACAGTAAATATGGCTTTCCAAACAAAAGAACAAAATATATGGCAGATTTCCAGCTGAATGTTGTTATTTCTACTAATGTATACAAAATGATATACTAATATATTTGCAGCTCTGGCCATTCCTTCTAATGAAGTGCTTCTCGATTACATCATTGGAAAATGCTAAACCAAAACACTCACAGCAAATAGTTTTATCTTTCCTCCTCATATCTGGCTATCCCCACTATAAGTCATACAGATAAAAAATCATGTGATCTGATTCTACATACACCAGTACATCATCAAAATTGATTTTAGTCTGAAGTTCTTTATAAGAAGTTACTTATGTATGTTTTACTTATTTTTTGATTTATCCATTTTAGTTGGAACAAATCCACAAGTTGAAAATTTCTGGATTTTTCTAGAATTTTGAATAAAAACAGATTTTCCCCGAATTCTCCCTGACATTTTAGTCCACTTTTAAATTCAATGTAAATTCTCACTTTCCAGAGTGCACACGAACCCTGAAATTGAGAATTTGCAAGTAAAAGACTGAATGTTAGAACTGAAGAATAAGTAGGCCTTATCAGTGTACATAATTACTCTATATCCGATATTTTTAATAAGTTCCTTTCATTTTAAGCACAAGAAAACATTAGCATAAAATTGTGCAAACTTTAACATTAAAGTAGGCCTAGGTTACTTATTGAGAATAAAATAATGAAATGACAATGTATATAACAATATTTCTACTTTTACTTTAACTTTTAATAGAATAGATAATTCCATTATGATTTTAAGTAAATTATAGGAAATTGGCTATCAAACTGAATTTTTAAGCAAAACAATGAAAGCTCAAGAGATAAGTTTTGATAGATTAATAAAAAAGTATTTCAGAAATTTATTTTGTTAAAATTCAGCATTTTAATATAAAATTTTAAAATACATACCAACTGGGGTTGAGTAATCACCCTCATCTTCGACAATTTCAGCATAATCATCTGAATAAGTTAAAAAAAAATTTAATAAAGTATAACAATGGATGGATATCTATATAAAACAATCAATACACTTTCAGGGAATTGAAACACTACTAAATAAAATGAAAAAGACATTTTATTTAGTAGTGTATCAGCTAAACAATGTTGTGCCTGTTTGTTTTTTTATTTGGACATGCTCAAAATCGAAATTCAAACTTATTAAAAAGGTGAATGTGTTCCTGCTGAAAATTTCTTTTATAAAAAAGAACTAACTTGAATTTATGTTAAACAACTTCTGTGTATGTCATTATCATGTTCAGAGATTTTGATAGATAAACACATTTTAACATCCTCTGAATCCATTTCCAACACTTTGGGATATATTTTCGGCTGTATGTGTCTGTGTATATGCACATGTCTGGTAGGTATGGACAAAAAAATTTAAAATTGCTACTATCCAATTTTATGCATAGATTTATTGCATGAAAAACTAGAACTAGATAAACATTTTTGCAATTCTCATAATTAGAATTCAAATGATTCAAATTTAAAAAAAGTTTATAGCATTATTTCTAATGGAAAATCAGTGATAATTCCCAAAGTAATACTGATACTATATAGACTATGGGGAATTTACAATTTTAACTACACTAAGGATATTAATGGTTTTAAAATAGTTTATATTAAAAACGATAAACCAACTGCATCCAATCCATTGACATCATTAAGTTATTTTTACAAAATATTTTAAGAGAATAGCGAAATATAAAAAAGGTATGCCTTTTTCCATTTTGATAAATTTCCAGTAAATTTGCACTTTTTTTAACCTATGGTGCTAATGCCAATTTTTTTAATAACTTTTTGATGCAATGAGTATATTTTAATTGTATTATAATAATAGGATACATGAAGCCTAGTACTTTAAGTTTATAGAAAATAATACAAAAATATTTTTCTACGGAAATAAATTGGTTTATTGTTTCTCAAAATAGTTGTCTTTAGCATCAATACATGTTTTCAGTTGAATAAAACAATTTTCAAAACAGTTATGCCATACAGAAGTTGGTATAGTAGCAGAAACATGTGATTTAAAAGTTTCAACTGCTTCTTCTGGACCATGCATGTTATATTGTCGTGGTGAACAAGAAAAATTCATTGGGTACCAAATCAGGTGAATAAGGACAAGGACTTACCTAATAAATTTTTTCATGCTAAAGATAATTGATAGTTTGAAATGCAGTGTGTGAGCTTGCATTGTCATGATGGGGAATGGTATGACATTTCGCATTACTTTTTCTGATTTTTGTAACAATTTTTGGCAAACAAATTGTTGTATACAAATCAGCATTTCACTATGATCCTCCAAAGCAATGGTTGCAACATGGCTAGATTCACCAAAATATGAAGCAATAATTTTCTTTGAAACACTTCGTGCACAAACAACTTTTGCAAGATTTGGTTCATTTTGACACACTCAAATAGTAAATTGTTTTGTTTCCGGTTGATAGGAATAAATCCATGTTTCGTTGCCTGTTATGATGTCAAAGACATGTTTTGAGGAAACAGAGGTGAATTTTTTAGATTTTCCTTGTACCAATTGACACTAGCATCCTTTTAAGCTTGAGTTAAATTGTGTGCAATCTAATGCAAACATACCTTTTTGACCAGGGTGCAATTTTGCAATTTCATCCAATAGCAAGCAGCAAATTGCTAATTAAAAAATTAAATGTTAGTAACAGAAAAATGTGGTAGCAAAGATTGCTGAAAACCTTTTTTAGTTCGTTTGCTTCACTCTCCCTCACCCCAAAATTGATTTTTATTCACTTTCCCAGTGTTCCCATTAGAGTGCGAGAATCTTGCACTTTCTGGAGAATCTCCCACAATAGAAATTGCTGTGCTATATTTTCTTATATTATGAATACAGATATCTTCCTCTGTTCAAATGCTTCTTACATTTACCCATTGAGGTCAGTGATTACGGGCCATGGCAAAAATTTAGCCTTGAATTCCTGTCACCCCATCTTCCTTTTTCTCCATTCTCTTTTCGTGAATCACCCTACATTGTCAGATAATTGCAACTGACATTGACCCCATTTACTTCCCAGGAGGAATGTGGTGGAATCTCGCATTATGGGTACAGGCATTTTTACATGAGTGTCTATCTGCAATGGCACTATAAAACAAAATGGAATTACATTTGTAAGTAGTCAATCCTATCTGTATTTTAAATATGTCGTATGGAGCCAATACTTAAGCTATAAATTTGGAGCTGGTCCAGGAAAAAAAGGGCATGATTGACCATTTTAACTTCAGTCTATCGTACATATTATTGATGAGCAAAAAATTAATTCAATGGACACAACCTAAGGCCATATCTGGAGTGGACCTGTCAGCTAATGATGAAATGTTCCAGTAATTTTAAGAACATTTAATGCTTTTAACATGCTAATTCATTAACAATTTTATCACAATTGCATAGCTTGATTTTTACGGAAGATCACAATTTGTCCCATGCTCTCGATACAAAAATGCAAATAATTTGATTTTTTGCAGATTTCTATAAAATTTCCCTATTTATGAAATTTTAGAAAGATATTCCTAAGATTTATAAAACATATAATGCATAAATTATGTAAAATTTTGTCGAGATTCGAAAAAGGGATTGCAATTATAGTATCCATGAGGCAAATTAATTTTGCTAAAATCTTGTTACTAAACATAAAAAATAGCATTTTTAATTGATTCCTGAAATTTACTAAAGTTATTTTTTGCCAGAATGCTGAGAAAAAATATCGCAATTCCAGTGTCTGTGGGAAACAAATTCATTCTGCTAAAATATTGTTACCTGTTGCTAAACATTAAAAATAGTATTTTCAAATTGAACTCCAATAAATTTATTTGAGCTATGCTTCAGCAAAATGTAGATAAGAAAAGGACTATCGTGATTTTTGTAATTTGTGGGGGGACAAAGCATGCTACTAAAAATTTTCTTCTTAAACATTAAAAAATGGCACTTTAATTGAACTATCTTTAGCCAAAATGCTCAGAGAAAAAAAAAACAATTAGTGGCTGTAAATTGTGATTTAAGACAAACTTCTACAAATACTTAACCCTTGATAAAGCAAACTTTCTGCATCTGCAGGAAGCAAATTCATTTTGCTAAGGTTTTGTAATTTACACTATTTGTTATATTTTTGTATATTAGCTAAATACATGCATTTTTTGTTAATTGAAATTTTACACAAATGTTTATAAGTTAAAATTGTTTTATTGGAGCAAAAATGTTTGAATTCTCACTCAAGGTTTAAAAGTATTACTCAAATGTTTAGTTAGGGTGAGAAAATCTCACTCAATTTTTAAGGTTCCCAAAAATTTTAATCATTGTAAACTTCTTAGCAGGTACATTGACTGTTTCCATGTTGTCAAATTATTTACTTTCTCTGGCTAGTCAAAAAATATTTTTGCTATAATTAGCATTTTTGAGTACTAGCAAATTTTGCTACTGATTTTAAAAAATGAAATCATGCCCTGTGTTTTACTTCTAAATGATCATGTAAAATTGAATGTACTCAGGTCCTTGAAATGTTCAAATATGCCTCAATTTCATCATATGTGAAATGACAATCTATAGTGATTATTTGTCACACAACATCCAAATTTTATGACATCACAATAGTTCTTGGTCGACCTCTGCAAAATTCATCATTGAGACTATATCCAAGATGAAATTCTGTAAACCAGTTGTAAGTTGTTGCTTTGGATGGTGCTTCATCATCAAAAGTCAAATTCATTTGATCGACACACTGCTAACCCTCGTGGAAAATCATAATAAATTATAGTTCAAAAACCCTTCCGACTTAAATCCATATTTTGTAACTACCTTATTAACTTCAAAACAATGCCATAAAAATTTTTTTATAGCATTTCTCGTTCTTTCATAGCCAATGTTCACGTGAAAGTTTAAATTTTTAAAAATCATCTGTACTGAAAGCTGTTAATTTTCAGTATTGCCATATTTTAAAAACTGAAGTACTGCCCCTCATATTAACATTTCAATATATATCATATTTATAAAAAAATTAAGAAAGAAAAGAAATACTCTTTTGATGGTTGACAAGGCCAGTCAACCAGGACCATGCAAAAATCCCAAGATCCTTGGCATAAAGATTAAAGGTACACAAAAGAACAAGTGTCTACGATTTAAACTGAAAATTATGCAGTTAAAGTGAACTGGTAAAACTTCTACAATTGTTCAATTGTTTCAATTTTTAATCAATCTTTAAAATATAATTATTAGGCTAAGAATGGACATTCATATGACTGAGGAATAAAAATGCTATACCAAACCAAAAGAGAATTAAAATTCCTTAAATTGATGTCTGTGTGTTTGTCCTTTCTTTGATTCAGCCCAGGCTTGTCATCTTAATGGGAGTGGCCCCTACCCATCCAGAACTTTGAGAAAAGTGCAAGAGTTTTGCAAAAGAATTCTGATGGAAAGGTCAAAGATCGAATCTCATATCGAGAACGATTGTGATTGAGGAGAATAATACAACTTTTAGGCGAAGTGCCAGATGAGTGAAAGACAGAAAAAACAACAGACTGCATCCCGTGCCCAGAAATGGTATGATTAATTTACTGCTCTCTATTCACTGCATATTAACTACCTGTTATTAAGATAGCATTACTGCATTATGCTTTTCTAATTAAGAACTTTAATTCTGGTGATTTGGCTGTAATTTATAATTATGAATAAGATAATAAAAAATGGATCCTGTTTTAGATCCATGTGTAATTGTAAATAGAAAATGATTTAACTTAAATTCTAATGTTATGTGATGTTTTCAGATCCTCTATTGTGTTTTATTTACATGTATGATTCCAGAATTTATATATATATAGATTACGGGTCGGATATCGCCTAATAATAAAATAATATTCCAATTGAAATACTAGGCACAATTAAATTTTATTATTGCAAAATATTAAAAGTTTCCTCAACTACTTACAATTATTTTGTACACAAAAGTAATTATTTCCAAACTTTTGTCCTTGGAAATATTCGAAGCTATTTAATAGGAAAATTATGTGCCTTTATTGAAACAATGGCATAACCCAGTGGTGATTTGAAGGGGGATAAACATCTGATCGTGACCTTAAATTTCCCTTTAGATACCCTAATATAATGAGCTTTATGGAGAAAATTCGGAATCATTCTTCCTTAATTATACAAAAATATGCATCCAGTTGCCCAATAGGATGAAGAAAGTTGTTATACTAGAATTAGTTTTGGTTTATGACTTACATCAGCTCTCTGTTTGCAGTGGATTGGGATATTTTGGTAGTCAAATGTTCTTTTTATGCACTGCACACCTGGGCCTACATTAAAAGGGCCCCACATTTTAAAAGTTGATTTCGAATCACAAGAAGAATATATCTGTACCAGAGATCTGTATCCAGATTTTGGGCCCAGCACATATGGATATAAAGACAAGAGTATGAACAGTTCAGCTACAGGTGGACTTTGTAATTTACGTAAAACCCTCTATAGGTAAAATGTCTGTGTTTGCAATGGGAGAACTCTCCAATTTCCTTATTTTATACTTCTGATAGAATAAATAAGGGATTTGCTTCTTGTTATTATTAAATCATAAAAGATATGAAGTGCATTTTATCAAAATCAAAACATCTTTCTTTATGGATGGCTAAAATTTGAAAAAGAAAACACATAAATAAAAGAGTATAAATCAGCCCAACCATATTTTATCATTAAAAGATACAGGAATGTCAGGGAACCAATGGAAAACAATACATAAATGATAGTGGCATATAATTGAGAAATATAAACGGTGTTTGCATATATGTAACATGGCCCCCACAAGGGAGTGGCTAGCATGGCTACACCCAGGGGGCCCGGTGGAGCCGGCACCTTTCAGGGTTTTTTTCTAATTGACTAATTGACAGCTAACCAAAAAAAAAAAAAAAAAAGAGAGAGAAGAGAGAGAGAGGCACTGGTTTTTGTGAATTTGAGAAATTTGAAACATAACAATTGTAGCATAATTTTTTTTTTTTATCAAAGAGGGCCCAATTTGTGACTATGTTCTTAACGGTTACTGTCCTTAAAAATATGGCGTGACAAAAAAATCAATCACGATTGCCGTACCAGCGCATGGTTTCCATTTTCCCAGGAAGAAACACTACTTGTACTCAGGGGCGCTGACAAAATTTCCGGGCCCCTATGCAAAATCTTGGGACCCTGTGTCACTCATACAAGCGGGTCCTTATGCCCTCCCTCGCCCCCAATATATATTATTAATGCTCAATTGTCCATGAATTTTTGGATGTTCGTTTTTTTTACAAGGTTCATAAAGGGAGGGGGATAAGTGGAACTAATGTCCAAGGGCCCGCAGCCCATAGGGGACCCTGTAAAGAATTTTGACCAGGGGGCCCGTCCTAGGATGTGGGGCCATGATATGTAAAGTACTGAATTGGAAGGAAAGATTGGTTTGGGGATTTTAATGGATTTACATTATTAGCATCCTAGGACATGAATTAACTAATTTGTGGATTTTTATAATGCTTGAAATTTTCATCCATGTACATAATTATCAGTTGCTGCATGATGCTGATGACCTGACATATTTTTTACTTAATAAAGAAAGTGTGTGTGTGTCTATGAGGTCTGTAGTAGGAAATCTAAGCATCATACGACAATGAAATTTGGTACACAAGCACTTCAGAACCAGAATAGGTGCACTTCAGTGTTAATTTTTTTAATTTCAAAGTTTTTAAGTTATTTTGTTTTATGATTTACATTGATTTTGAGGAAATATTCACACAAATCAATTCCTTAGCAATCGAAAATATTATCAGAGTTTCCATCTTAACATTATCAGAAAAATTATCTTTCAAACAAATTTTGAACAGAATCCATATGATTAATTGATAATTTTTTGTGAATTTTTAAAAAACATATACTTTTCATGCATTTTATACCTCCCTGATTTTATATTGTGATTAAAAAATACTAACATGCAATCCAATGTTTATAATTTAACAGCAGCTCCTAAATATATCACAGACTACTTCAAAATAAAAAATTATTTTATTTTGGATCTGGCATTATCACCTTTTTCTCTTGCAGTGGGTTTCAGGCAGAAGTTGCACAGGATTGGTTAGCGCGCTGGAGTTGCACTCGGTAGGCCCGGGTTCGATTCCAGCCACTGCCAAAACTGCCGCCGTGTTCATGCGGAGTACGATCACGTTAAACATGTGGGTCCGAAAGTCCTTCCGAGAGGTTGATGGTAGGGGAAGGAGGGTACGGTCCCTGTGGATGCCTCCCCCACTGGGTTCCGGTCTAAATTGGGTGGCACTTCCCGACCGTCCAAACAGTTACCTTACACCTTTCTGGTAGGTCGGACGGTCTGGGTTTCAACAACAACAACAGGATCTGACCCATTTTAAAGGTAGAGAGAAGAGGAAAGTTTTTCGGAGATGGATCATTGCACGGTTGTCATATTGTATGTGAAGGATTGAATGCTTTTATTTTATATGGTTTGGAGGATGGAATCGTTGAACCAGTTGTCACAGTTTGTATGCTTTTATTTTATATGAATATTTTTTTTAAATATTTTTAGATTAATAAATTCAATTTATCTCTTCCGGACAATGCCAGATACATATTCTAGTCTAAAGTATGGAACAGTTTTAGTTTTTAAAGTATTTTATAAAAACAAGTTAAAAAGAACTTGCCTCCACATTTGAAGCCTTGTTTTCGTCCTTGGTTACCTGAACCTGAGAAACTTCTAGAGCTGCTATGTCTATAAAATGTAAAGTCATATTAGTATTAATTCAACATAACTACAGAGAATAATATATATGTCTGTTTTAAACACTACATTTTTAAAAGTACATGTACAGACACTATCAGACATATGTAATGATAAATAGAGTCAATGAGCCTATATTGATGCAAAAAATTTCCATTGTGTCATGAGAAACATGACATTTTTAATAAATGTGACTTACACGCTAATTTTAATAATGCTTTTAAATTGAAATGGGAATTAGAACTTTTATTTATTTAAAACGTACTTTAGTTTTAAACCTTTTGGAATATAGTTTAAGGCAGTTGCTAGGCAAAAATAGCCATTTTCAAAAAAGTACTTTCTCACGCTCTTTGCACATCTGCAAAAAAAAAACAATCTCACAGCTGCAACTCAGGAGTTGGGGTCCAGAAAGCATACTTGCCCCCCCCCCCTTTTTTAGAGAACACGTGCAGTTTGTACATAGCAGGACCACAACGGTCAAAAATTCCTTTCTTGCTGAGAACCGTTTCCCACTGGTAATATTAAACTTGGTTGTACGCCCCGTCAGGATAGACATGGGCAGTTTTCAGAAGAAGCTATAATTCCTGTCAACAGTAAGAATTTACTGACTAAAGTTACACCCTCTAAAATAAAGACTTCAGCAAACTTCACAGATGGGCAAAAATTCTACGAAAAGGGGTATGCAACATGGCACCCCAGCTTTTAGCATGGACAAGGCTACCATCCAATAAGAACGTATTGTATGTACAGGAGTGGCCAATCATACGCGAATATAGTACAGCGCCACTGAGAATATGACAGCAAGTGTAAAATAAAAAAAGTAAAAAAAGTTCTCTCTTGGTCGCGGCCGGCCTGCGGGTCGGACCGCTGAGGTCCTCTTCCTTTTGTTGAGCTGATTTTTTCATAGGACTCTGGCCCTGCTCTTCAACCATGAAGGTTGTCTCCTAATTTTGGTCCATGGAGACTTATAGACATAGTCAGCATTCGGACTATGTGTACAATTTTTAAAGAATTACACATACAAATTTGCTCCTCGAATTTAATAGTTTTGACGACAAATAATTAAACCTCGTCTTCGACGACTGATTCATAAGCTTCGTCTTCGGACGACTGATTACTAATATACATACGAATTACGACAGTTGAATGATTTGTAACTTAAAGAATTGATCCAATAACGTACCAAGAATAATGTTGTCTCCTGTGATGAGTGCCTGCCTCGCTTCAATTGATCTCAATCGATATAGACATGTCAACATAAAGCATCATTATTATTACTTATGAAAATCCTGCCATTGGACCACCAAAATGGGTATGTTTCCTGCTACTGCTTCAAATATATGTAAGTCAAACTCTTCTTATTTTATAACATCTGAACAGCCACTGAAGGCTGATAATTTGACAAAGACAAACTTTCATTATTAATCATGGAAGATCCCCAGTCATTTGGTGACATCAGAAATTGCTATAATTGAACTTTGAAACCTTAAAATTTAAGACCTTAATGAACTGTAATAGAACTTGTATCATGTAACATAATGTGGAATTAATCCTCCTTAAAACGAGAAAGAACATAAAAAAAAATGTTAAAATTTGAGAAGCACAAAATAATGTTAAAAGGTAATTGTTGCATCATTATATATTAATATTGATTGCATTGGGATGATTTAGATTGTTAATTTGACAACCATTAGTATATTATGATTTGTTTGTTCTTTTAATTACATATAAATATATAAATAATAAATGAATTTTTTGGCCAATTTAAATCTCTTCTTTGTTGCCTATGTTCTTTTTGGAATTTTTAATTTAACTTTTATTTCAGCATTGGAGAATGAGGAGCTTAATATTAATCTATACCACTATATCATTTTTTTTAATATCAGAAACATTCACGGCCACTTCCTTTTTATAATGTTTCCTGATACATTGTGTACTTGAAATCACTAAAAGGTAGATGTATACTAGACTATTGAAGGAAAAAAGAAAAGGATCTCAGAGTCGTAAGTGAGTGGAACTAACTGTGGAACTACCCATAAATTGCAAGCATCTAAGATGGAAATACAGAGATGTCGACCTCTGAAAGGGGTCTTCTGTAGAAAAATCAGGAGTTTTCAGTTGTTTTCGGTAAAACCGCATCAACCATCAGTAAAATTTTATATATTTTACTAATATATATCGAAAATATATATTTTAAAATCTTAAAATAGGTTCTAAAATGTAGTTTTATTAAATTAGCTGAGTTAATAAAAACTTAATTGCACTATTTATGCTAAAATAATTAAGGAATTAATCTTTATAATTAACCTAAATACAAAAATAAGCTAGTTTAATCAAGCTAATGTGCAATAATAGGGAGATGGATGAAAAAGATAATCATATACTCTGGACAACGCCCGAGAAAAAAAACAATCATCCTATTCATTTGAAAATAATTAAAAAATTAACTTTTATAATTAACCAAAATATAAAAATAAACTAGTTTAGTCAAACTAATGTGCAATAATAGAGGGATGAAGACAGATGGAAGAAGATACTAGTTGCATACTCTCGGCAATACCCAAGAAAATAAAACTGAATTGTGCAACCATACTATTAAGCAAAAAGAATTAAAATATTAACATTTATAATTAACCATAATATGAAAATAAGTTAGTTTAGTCAAGCCGATGAACAATAATAAGGGAATGGAAATGGATGGGAAAAGATAATTGTATTCTCAGTAACACCTGAGAATAAATGAATTGTGCAATTGTATTATTTATGCAAAAATAATTAAAAAATAAACTGAAATCTAAAAATAAGCTAGTTTAGTTATGCGCAATAATAAGGGAATGGATATGGATGGGAAAAGGTAATTGTGTATTCTTGTCAAAGCCAGAAAAGAAAAACTGAATTGCACAATTGTATAATTTATGCAAAATATAATTTGTTTAGTAAAATATTTGTTTATTTATACTCACACTATAAAAATAAATAAGGTCCATTGCTCTGATATGAAATCATTAGAAAATAAAACTGTATGTAAACTGATAATTTTAGACTCTAAGCAATGCAGGGCATTATGAATTGAATAATGGGATACATGGATTTCAAGGGATTTTCCATAATTTTGGGAGTAATGTCCATAAAACCATAAAATGAAGTAAAAATCCATACAAACTATGGAAAATCCATAATAGTTGGCTTCTCTGAGTATGATTCCACAGGTGAGAATGGACTAAACTACCACCCCTCATTAAAACTATAGCCTGAGTCAAGATTGGGCTTTGTGCCTTGTGTGTGCTACGAAGAGGTTGGGTACAACATAAACTTGTTATACTCGATGACAGATTTCTGTCAGACCATTTCCTTCTACAGTTAGAAAACAAATCATATCATATTGTTCTACTTAAATACTTTCATTCTGAACCTAGCTCCACAATATGGTAACTGTTATTACTGATTTTTTTCTTCCAACAGTCTTCTATGCCTCTACCTTTCAGTGACAGCAAAAGTATTACACAAATTTTTTCAGCCAAGTTAAGCTTATTGGTTTATTATTTATTGATCAGCATTTATAGTATAAATTACTTATTTAGGAACACAATCAGTTTGTTACTTACCTAGTTTTAGATACTTTGGTACCTGAAAATACAAATACCTTATGAAATAGCACTGAAAAATACACATAAAATATATATAAATAAAATAACAGCAACTACATTTTTCAGTTGAAACAATTTAATTTGTACCCAAAAGTGACCTATTATAAGCCTTTCATAAAATACTATAGGCATAAATTAGGCTTCCAACAGCAATAAATGGATAAGACAATATTAGTAAGCTAGCTGAAAAACTTAATTATTTTTTAAGAATAGTCATTGGGAGAAAATGGTCCTTGTATATGAAGTATGATTGATAAAAAAAAAGGCAAAATACATTAAGGAAGGCTATAAGAGAGCAAGCATATAGTGTTGTTTGTAATGAGGGTACAGTAAAATATTACAGTTAAAGTGAAGCTTAATATGACAATTTTCTAAAGGTAATACACAAACAGGAATATTTAAAAGTGGAGAATCATTACAGATGTGGAATTTGGTGAAAAGATGAGTTGATGGCTGAGAATATGAAAGTACTTTGCAATATGAGTTATGCACAATTTATTAAGTGTTACAATCTTAAAAGTTTGAATTTACCAAATGTCATATGATATATATTAATAAGGACTAGAGATTTAAATATTAAGAATGGAAAATAAATTAATCAGTAATAACAGCAATGAAAATAAGATTATATTACCTAATCAGATGTTATAAACTTCTATATAAAAACTCAATGGTGAGCCCTTAAGAGAGATAGTATGATGTTTTATTAATGTTACTTACTGTCTTTTGCACAATATTTTATGAATTATATCTATATTAGTTTTTGCAATAAAGAAACAGTTATGAAACCTACCAACCTACATTGACAAACAGTTATGAAACCATTACCAACCTACTTTGGCATAGCAGTTAATTTCCACAGCTCATATCTGCATTATGGCCTACTTGCATCTAACTCTCTCTCAACTGTTGTAATTTTTCAATACAATGGAGAAACATTCTTAACTATTAATATTTTTATGATTTTCAATGGAGGGGGGGGGGGGGGGGGAAGAAGATTTCAACACCAAGCCTACAAAAACTATCCAATATCTCTCAGACTGTGAAAAATGGTATGTTTCTTCAATATTTGTAAACAAATATGTCTGATTTCAAGTTTGTGTCAATTGATGTTAGATCGATTTATTTTTATTAGATTAATAATTCTTGAAATATTCAATAAAACAATTTTATTGTTTAAAAGGCAGATAATTCTTTATACTTTATTGAATAGAGAATATTTTTCATTAAGTAGTCTTTGCAGACATATATTTTCATCATTTACTTTGTCAAAACAATAACTCTTACTTCTCAATTAAAAACTAATTTTAGGCATACGTTTCTATCTTTCTGCCTTTAAGTTCTATTTCAAATATGCTAAATTTTTATTCTAAATTTCTAAGAGAGACAATTAGACACATTTAATGTACATATTATTCACAATACAACTTTAAATTCATTCATGGCCAACTTAGAAATCAGCTACTCACCAGTGGTGTAGGATTATAGTTTGAGTCATTGCATTAAAGTAATATTTGACTATAATTAGTGAAAATTTGCAAACGGTCAATAACTGGCTAGAAATATTAAATTTCAAAATAATAAATGTAATGTAGAAATTATGACACTTCGTTATATTTTGATTTGAGTATATTGAACAAAATAGGTATAATATCAAGTCATTACCATCCATTCAGCAAACAAAATTGTTACTTTTCCCGGATGTGGAGATTTCTTAACAATAGCCCCAAAACCTTTGATGATAACCAAATCATTCTTTCCTTGTTTGATATTGCTACGTTACTTAATATTTCAATATAATTAATATTTCCTACAGACGTATTTAAATTGAAATTTGATGATAATTAGTAACAAGTAAATTTAGTTTTATAATAGAAAAGTAATAAATGATGCATTAATTTTACAAATTTTAATTTTTTTAAGCAAAATATCTCACACTGCAATCGATTTCAATTGAAATTTTTCTGGCAATGAGCAAGTCCAGATTAAATACTCCACTTTTGGTACTAAAATATTTTTCATATGTGGTCTAAATACTAATCTGCTTCTGCAAACAAAACAATAGTATAAAACAAGTGTAGATAAAACAGATTTTCAGAAGCATTTCTTACCTTTCTGACTCCAAAATGATGCTTTTGTACTATGAAAATGCTGACAATAGCCATCAATAAGACTAGCAATACTTTCAGCAACAGAAGTTGAAGGACATGATATACTTAACATCTAAAAGTATAAATCAAAATTCATGTTCAAAAGTAATAATTACTATAAAGATTTCTCACATAAGAAAACCAGATATTGATAATTGTATGGAGACATATAATATAATTCATTAACCTTTTCCGGACGGCAGTCTTGAAAACTGGTATCAATTGACGTGTCGACCATCCAGAAAGGGTTAATAGAGTAGGTGTCCCTTATTGAGATCATGGATAATACATAGATGCCAATATTGAATGAGCTTTTTCAGGAGTCATGGTAAATTTCAGGAGTTTTATGAGGTAATTCAAGAGTCAGTATGGAAAATTTCAGGAGAGTTTTCAAGAGTATCAATTTTTGTTTTCAAACAATAAAATTTGTAAATTATAAACATTTACATCAAATAATGTTTTGAAACTAGCACTTTTTAACTTACTTAATTCATTAAAAATTTTGACAGTATAGTTTTTCATTTTGGGGGCAAAAGACTTAATAATACCTTATTAGAAAAATTGGAGTAGAAATCAGTCTGATTTTTTTCGGACAGTAAAAGATTTGGGCCCATTTTGCGAAGAGAAAAAAAAAAAGGTCTAAAAAAAAATTTTTTTTTTTTTTTTTGTATTTTTTATGGTTAAACCTACTTTATTTTCTTACATTTTTATTATTCTCAGAACTCATTTAAAATAAAGTCAGTAAGATTACTATTTTAATTTAAATTAAAGTATGAAACAAATGTTATTATTTTTATTAAAATTCCAAATATGTAAATTTAGTTGCAAATGCATTAAATTATTTAGTATCAAATGCTTCTGAGATGCAGGGTTCATACTTACTTTTCAAATAAAATTAGGAACAAAAACAAGAAATCCTTCATAAAAGAGTAAAAAAAGATAGGAATTTGAAATATTTTAAAATTATAAGTGGATATTAAATATGTTTGTTGAATAACAGAAAAAATGATATCCAAGGAAAATTAGTTTGATGTACAGACCTGCACAGAAACTTTATGAAGACAAATGCTAAATTTATGGCTTTCAGCAATAGATCAAAATAACAGCTTGTATGTGCCAATGCTGCTACAACATTATTGTTGTAGCAAGATATTGTTGTAGCAAACTAACTATGGACACAAAAGAAACCTTAATTTGAAAACAAACAACTTTCAATATTAAAATGACTTTAGATTTATGACAAAAACGTAAATAAAATATTGGTTTGAATTTTAAAAAATGTAATAATTGCACAATATATTATAACTGAAGGTAAAACAAAATAAAATATAAAAATACTGGATTTAAATACTGACTCAGTTATAACAGAGCCCACCTTACTACTTTAGTTATTAATTACCTTTATTTATATAATGATTAGAGTTGAGATACGTAAAAAATCCTAAATGAAGAAGATACACTTTAAAAATATATTTATAAAATTTTTATTAGTTTTTCAATTTACACAACTTAGTATCTACAAAACCTTTTCCTTCTCAGTTTCAGACAACATTTTTGTTATTTTCTAATTTATCTTTAGCAGCTTCTATGATGCTACTAGCAAGAGTTGTTCCTGCATGTCCTTGCTCCTAAGGATTACTTAGTCTTTCTGAACTCGGATAAAGCAACTGTTGGCTTATTTACTTTCTATTGACTTATTAACCAGTATTGTAGAATTAAATATTAAATCTAATGTTGAAACCAATTTTGCTATCGATCCAGTCGATACGTTCAACTGGGAAATAAACACTGCTGCCATGCGTCATTTCTGTAATAATATAGATTTATTTTCAAAATTTAATTTAATTAATTTTAATTTTTTTTATTAATTATTAATTTTATTTTATTAATTAAATTAAATTTTTTTCTTTTATTTTGAATAAAAGAAAGGTATCATGGAAGTACTTTTCTTTTTTTAAAAAAAGAAAGGTACTTCCATGTTGCTGGCAGTATGTAATGTCGAAAGCCCAATTGAAGTTATTGGGACAGTCAAGATGTTTGTAATTATAAATGACCAAAGGAAAGATATCATATTACATGATGTAATGTTTTCACCCAAATTATGTCATAATCTTCTAGAAACTTCAGTATTAGAAGAAAGTAATTGTAAATTTCATGGGGGAAAAGGGGTACTATGGTTCTACACGCCAAATGGGGGAAAATTACTTTTATGCTAAAAGGAAAGAAGGATTGTATTTCTTAAAACCCCAGTATGAATTGAATAGTTCAAATGATATCATGGATCATAAAGGTAGAGCTAGCAGATCAGGAAATGGAGATAAAGATAATAACAAAAAATTCAAAAATTTAAAGGATCAAGATAAAGGATCAAGCAAAAAATAAACTACAAAAAGTAAAAGTCTAAAGTCTGATTTTAATAATTCTAGGAAGGTCAAGAAACAAATCAATGAAAAGTTTAGTATTTACAAAAGTAAACCTAGTAGCTCATTTACCGAGTCAAACGGCAACAGTAAACTTTGTCATAAGAGATATTGCCATCTCAACATTGGTTATCTCTTTCAGACAAGTAAAGTTTCGGCTGTAAATGGACTTCTAAAATTTAAGTTCAGTGGATTAAATTGTAAACACTACAAACTAGCCAAAACTAAAAAGATAACTTACAAACAAATAGGTAAGATTAGATCCACTAAACCTTTAGAATTATTACACATGGATGTATGTGGGCCAATGTCTATTCAGTCATTAGGTGGTAACAAATACTTTGTATCAATCACTGATAATTATAGCAGAAAAGTTTCTGTGTATTTTTTAAAACAAAAATCAGACATGTTTGAAATTTTCAAAGAATTCCAAATTAGGGAAGAAAGACTTTTGAATAGGAAATTCTAAATATTAGAATGGATTGTGGTATGGAGTTCAGCCATAATTCAAAATTTACTTAACCAAACAGGAAATTAAAGCTGAGAGAACTAATGTTTATACACCACAGCAAAATGGGGTCTCAGAAAGATATAATCTCACTGTTTGTGATTGTGTAAAGGCGATGCTTAGTGACAGTGAAGATAATGAAAAATTATGGGCAGAGGCAATCTCATGTTTTACCTATGTAAAGAATAAAATTTGTCACAAATTTAAAGTAAAAACACCTCTAGAACTCGACAATGGTAAGAAACCCTCAGTAAATCATTTTAAGATTTTCAGTAGCAAAGTTTATGTGGGAAAATCCAAACAATTAAGAAAACAACTTGATAAGAGAGCCCAAGCAGGGATAATGGAGGGTTATGCCATGGGTACAAGAGGTCACCAGGTACTGATTAAAAGGGGGGAAAAAGTAAATGAAACAAGTAACCTCAAGTTTGAGGAAAGCATAGAAGAAGAGGAAAGTATCCTGGACCCAAATGAAATTAAAAGTAAACGTAAAAGTGATCCCAATACTGTCACTTTAAGGTAACCCCAGATCGCTATTCTATAGGCTCTGAATCTGGATAGGAAATCAGGCGAAAAAGCAGGAGGGAGTGAAGACACTGGCAATGGTTTATCCGAAGACAATGAGAAAACAGACTCTCCTGTGGATTCTAACCTGATTCTCTGTTCTAACATCCCTTGGGATCGTGAAGTCGTCCCAGGAGCCAATGGTAGTAGAATAGACGTATATTATTATGTTAGGGGGGGGACAGTAGAAAAAGGCTTAGATCCCATAATGATGTGAGGAAATATTGTAATAAACATAATATTCAATATAATCAAAACCTCTTTAACTTTGGGGAAGGTAAAAGCAAAATAGGGACAAAAAGGGTTAGCAAGCCAAAGGCTAGTAATGTTGAAATTAACATACCTAAAAACTATAAAGCCACCCTTAAATCACTCCAAGCAACGGAATGGAGTAACACCATGACTGAAGAAATTAAAGTCATGTGAGAAAGAGATGTCTGGGAGTTAATTCCTGCACCTCTTTCAGAAAAAATAATAGGCAGTCGATGAGTTTGTACTCTAAAAAGAGATGAAAAGGGGAAATCAAATGATTTAAAACCAGGCTATTTGTTCAAGAGTATACCCAGGAAAAGGGTAACACTTATGACTAAGTATTCAGTCCAGTCGTTAATTTCATTGTGATTAGGTTATTCTTTACTATGTTTGTCAGTATGCTTGGTTTGATACACTTTCAATTGGATATAAAATGTGCCTACTTATATGCTAAACTGAAATATAAAATTTACATAAAGCAGCCACAAGGCTTTGCCAGTAATAAGTACCAAAACTATGTTTGTTTATTAAATAAGACAATTTATGGTCTTCACACCAAAGTGGTGGAGACTGGTTTATGGAACTTGATTCCATGTTCTATAAATTGAAATTTATAAAACTTAAATGGTATAATTGCTGTTATACATTTAATAACAAAGTACTTATATTAGTTTATGTGAATGATATCATTTTATTTTCTAAATATCAAAAAGATATTGATTTAGTAGTTTCAATGTTAAATGACAAATTTGATATTAAAGTCTTAGGAACCATAAAAAAAATTGTTAGGTGTAGAATTTGAGGAAAAAGATCACAAGTTTCATATACATCAAAAACAGTATATTGAAAAGGTCTGTGAAAGATTTAGACAGCTTAAATACCCAATTGTTTCACTACCCATAGCAAAAGGTTATATTTTGAGCAAAATAGATTGTTCTAGCACTAGTGAGGAGGTAAACCAAATGAAAAGTATTCCCTATAGAAGTTTAATAGGATGCTTTAGTTTCATTGCTAGTAGGGCACAATCTGATTTGTGCTATGCAGTAAATATACTATCTCAATTTCAGGGGAATCCAGTTATTAAACATTGGGATGCCCTAATAAAGTTATTGGGTTATTTAAACAAAACTAAAAATTACATGTTAAATCTGTCAAAAATTAGTGAACTTAATTTGAACTGTTATTTGGACTCTGATTTTGCAGCCAATAGGGATGACAGAGTATCTTTAAGAGGTATGATGTTTTATGTAGATAAAGTACCTGTATCGCGGCGTACCTTCAAACATAAATATGTAAGCTTATCCACTATGGGAACTGAATATGTGTCATTAACTGAAGCTACCCAAGAAAATATCTGGATGCAAAATATAATTGAGGAATGCTACCAAATACGGTTAAAATTTAACAAAAATAAAAGCATAATTTTTTGTGATAACCAGACAGCTATCAATTTTTCAAATTTCCCAACTGGAAATCATCGAACGAAACATATAGATGTCAAATATCATTTTTCGGGAAGTTTAGTTATAACAGAGTTATTTAAAGTTAATTTTGTGAATAGCAAGGATAATGATGCAGATTACTTCCCTAAACCCATGACTAAAGATAGAATTCTTAAATTTTGTAATGAACTATTTAAAATGTAAGTTTTAAACTTTTAACTTTCTAAAACTTTAACTTTAAACTTTAAATTTGATAGAGATATAATTATATGAAATACATTATAATTTACTTCTATCTCATTGTACAAAGTTAAATTGTCATATGTGTATATAAAATAAGGTGTTGATGTGATTACTATGCTCTACATGTTTTTGTATTTATATCTACTATTTTAGAACGCCCATACTTTAGTTGCTCATATGTGTTTAAACAAAGTATTGATGTCACTTTAATATTTCTTACTATAATATATATATACCATTTTTCAATCCCATAAAATCATTTTTGTTTGCTAATGTGTTTCATTATGTGTGAGGAAGAAATCTTTTGTATTTATAGCATTTTGATTCAAACTACTAGTATTTTTAAATTGTATACTGTAATTGAATTTTGACACTAAAACATATTATACCTAAATTTAAACTGAAATATTAAATGATTATACTTAAATTTAAGTGACCTGCAATCAGTATGCTTATAACTAAATTTAAAGTTAATAAAATTTGATGTTTATACACAAAGTTAAATGTTAACTATTAGCATATTTACACTTGAATTTAAATGTTAACTTATTGACATGTTTATACTTAAATTTAAATGTTGACTATTAACCTGATTATATTTAAATTTAAATGTTAATTACTTAACAAGTTTATACTTAAATGTAAATGTTAACTTTTGACATGATTATAATTAAATTTTAATGCTCTTAAAAGATAAATCTTTATATTTAAAATTTTCTACAATTCAAATTTTCTTAAATATTCTTTTAGCTTTACAATTATACCTATATTTCATGACTCCAATTAATGATTATACATAAAACTTAATTGAAATTTGATTATGATTATACTTAATGTTATATCATGTTATGTGTATACTTAAATTTAGATATTGCGGTTACTGAAGTATTATAAAACAAAGGCTAATTGTTAATGTATCTATCATTATAATTTAATGACATACTGGGAACTTGACATTGGTTAACACTGGCAAATCTGTTTCTTTTCTGTCTCCATTACCAAATTCTCTAATGTCCACAGAAATCGCCGTAAATACTCGCGTATAAGTCGAGAAATTTGTGGAGGGGGGGGGGAAGCTTCAAAATGGGGGGGGGAGGGGACTTATACACAGAGGCTAAAAAAATCGTAAGTCTAAAAGTTATTTTTCTTCGCGAGGCAAATCCGTAGTAATTACGCAATCGTGCACTCAGAATTTCTCGGCACTTCCAAAACTCTCCTATGAGTCACTGCCCTCCTGATGTTCTGGATTACCAGTGTATCGTGTCATCAAAAAATATGCATACATTTTAGTTTGATGCTTATCTCTCGCTTCTTGGATTACGGCCCATCGCTTTCGACAAAAAATAGCTCTTTTCAGAAATAATTCTGTAACCCGGATTGTTTAAAACTATAATGCAGGATTTTAAATTGAAAGTTTTTTTTTTGTTGTTGTTTATTGAAGAGAGTATCTAATAACAACTGTGTTAGGGGTAAAATAAAGAAATCAACTCAACTAATGCGTGGAAGACAGATAATTGTTTTTATTACATGGTGGGTCAAAGATGCTTGAGAGACAGATGCGAGGTCTCCCATCTGTTTTGAGGACGCTTGTCACACGAGAATGAGCATCCCTAAAAAGGACCGGAGATAACGTTCATATGTCACAGGCCTACTTGTTTGGAATCGGATTTTAAAGGGTTCCGATGAAGTTTTTATTATGGAAATTAAATTTTATTATATATATATATATATATATATATATATATATATATATACATATTTCGTTTTCAAGTGTTTTTGAATAATTTATTGAAATTTGTTTTTCTCTTTTTGGGATTGACTTATACGCGAGTTTTGGATTTTTTCCAATTTCTTTTCTCTGAAAGTAGGGGGTTGACTTATACGCAAAGTCGACTTATAAGCAAGCATATACGGTAAGGTAATCTATCCTAGGGTTAACACAACGCAATCCAATAAGTATTTTATTGTTGAGTTTCAAAAACCACTATACGATTTTAAGTTCAATTAAGTTTTGGCTATTATTTTAGTTAAATTCAAGTAGTAATAATATTCAAAGTATTTTAATAATGTTCTAAATCAGTAAAGTATTCTATTTATAATTTCAATTTCCTGTTCGGCCCTGCTTTCTAAATCTAACTTCTAAAATTGATTAAACGAGTTTGTAACTGGTCATATGTTGAAGTTTAAGATGTAGCAAAAACATCTTAACATTGTTTATGCAGCCTGGGACTCTAAGCCTCCCAGGTTCATATGCAAAGTATCCACTTGTTCCCACCCATTAGTGGCCCTACTAGCAAAGGGTTTGCTCTTGGTTTATTCTTCAGTTGAAGTACATAGCCTTTTTATTCCACTTTCTGCCCCCTAGGCAGTTTAATTGAACTATTGTGTAACCATGGTGGCAGATGATAATTTTTTAAAAGGTTGCCATGAATGTTTTCTGCTACAAATAATTTTTGCCAAAAGTGCAGAGAAGATTATTAAATGATGTTTATTATAATTCATCAGCAGGGAACAATGCACAAATGCGTCTCATTAGAAGTGCAGTTGACAGAAAAGTTTTGATTTATGGTATGTTTTTTTTATTTGTGTATTTCTATACTCTTATATCTATGATTACAATCCGAAATTTTGTATTTTAGAGAATTTTTTTCTATTCCCTATAGAAATATTTTTTTACTCTGTTCAGATAAATATAAATTATTCATTATTTAACGATTATTCTTTTACTATGATTTTCAGAAGAGTGCATAAAATATTTATTAACATGTGTACTATAAATGTTTCTGTTTTTACAATGATGTCTAGTTAATTATAGCTGTTTATAAGTTTCATACGTAAATTTATACTGCAATTATGAATTTGTTATACATTATAATAGCAATACTAATATCGGTTCTTTGGTAATCCGATAGCATTGGATTTTTTTAAATTTCATGACATCCCAATAATAATACATTTGAAAAAATAGTTTATGTATATATAACTAGAAATAATTACAAAAATTATATTGGATGCAAACAGATTGCGAATGTGTAAAATATTTTCACAATTAAAGGAAATATAACGATTGCATAAAAATGTAATTTTTCACAATACTGCTGCAAAATGAACTTTCATTTCATTAATAATATGTTTGAAAAATAGCTTTTCTATACACAAGATGAAATAATTATGAAAATTATAATTGATGCAAATAGATTGCAAAAGTGAAAAATATTTTCATAATTCAAAGAAATATACTGAGAATTGTGTACAAATGCAGTTTTTACAATACTGTTGCAAAATAACCTTTCATTTTATTAACAATACATTTGAAAAACAGCTTTTTTTTATATACAAAACATAATAATTATGAAAATTTTAGCTGATACAAACAAATTACAAAAGTGAAAAAAATTGCACAATTAAAAGAAAATATACAGAAGATCATGTACAAATGTCGTTTTTCATGATACTGCTTATAAATAGACTCTCATTTCATTAATCATACATTTGAAAAGTAGTTTATTTTTATATAACATGAAATAATTATAAACATTTTAGTCCATGCAAATAAATTGCAAAAAGGCTTTATGTGCTACTAGGCATGGTGAATGATGATGAAATAAATTGCAAAAGTTAGAGAAAGAGAATCCCTAGTTATCTCTCTCATGACACAATAAAAATTGCTGTTTGTAAGTGCCAATTTTGCAACCACGGATAAATATATTTTCCGATGTAAAAACAGGAACCTCTGATCTCACGGCTCGGCACTACGAAGTGCATGGAACGTGAATCGATGTTTTGTTATTTCTGGAGAATTTTACTGCTTTTCTTACTTCCATACTGATCGATTGCATAAATGTAAGATATACTTTGGATTTTCCGAAGTAATTGGCATTTCTGATAATAGAATAATTTGGTTATAGTTATCAGATTGCTGAAGTCCCACAAGATTGTATACAATAATCATTGTAATTAGCAATTCACTTAATATGATCAAAACACTCCAAATAGGTCATAAGATTTTTCTTCTTAACTATGCACTATTAACACGGTAGATTGATTTAGTTTTCTTGGAGTAATACAAGAAGATTTAAATATACATCTCCTTGGGGTGACATTCTTCCAGATGACTGACAAAGGGAATTCCATAGGCAGGGAAAGGAATTGCGAGAAATATAAAAATGGAAAGTGAGGAGAGTGGAAAATGCAAACGAAATTGCTGTTTTTCATGCTAAAGAAAGAAAAGAAAGCTATTCTGGTGTGAAGAAGGAAATGTTTACAAAAGTACCTGAACTAAAATACCAGTTTTAATCTCCCGACTAAAAATGGAAAGGATAGAAAAGAGCATTTGTGAATGGACAACAACAGTAGGAAAAACTTTCCCCCAGAATCTGTAATAGGCAACTGCTGCAATAAGCAAAAATCCCCTTTTTGTAGGAATGCCATAATACTGTTCTAGGAATCAGATATTTATCTTTTAAGCAAGTGGTCAGTCATTACTTAACTATATGATTTCACAATATCTTAACAGTTGTTTGAGTAATGAAAGTATATTATCACAAAGAATTGGGAGCTAGAATTCTTGATCACATGGAAATACTTTTTAAAAAATGCAAATGAGTCAGCGAGGAAAACGAACTTTTTTAATGCCATACATCTGCTGAATATATATCATAGGACCAAGTCTTAGAAAAGACAACTGTATTAAAGAGGCTCATTTTTTAAAAGATGAGACAAATGATAAAATAGAGGAAATTGAAAAGCTCAACATAACATGAATAATGAGGAAGCATCATAGACAGATATGGATGAAAGCATTCAAATTACAGCATCAATGATAGAGAATGACATTCACCAATATATTTTTCAAACAGATCCAAGCAGAATATATGATAAAGATTCAAAAGATTAAATTGATGAGAAAATCCACATAAATTCAGAGATAAGAGTGGAGCTGCATATATTAAGATTAGGCATACAGCATCAGCCAGAACATTTTCAGAAACACTATGAACACTAACATTTTATAAATGAATTTTTATGAAAAAATAGCAAGCAATCATTAATGTATTTTATGCATTTTTCTAAGCCTTTAATGATGTATATTCCAATGCTTTTAGTACTTTCTATTAAATTTGTTCTATTGCATCAATGTTTTTTGAATTACTTATTTTCTGTCTAATCTTATAATTTGGTTAATGCTATCAAATAAATAGTCCGGGGCCCAATGTGATCACAATAAGAAGTATCTACTGTGATAATTAAATATATACACAGTATACAAGAACAGGGTTCTTCTTCATGTACTAAGAAAAGAAAAATTATATCAATTACTAAGAAAAACTATTTTGTACAGTAGTTTTTAGAGAAACTGCATAAAGTATACTGCGATTTGCAGATTTATATAGTGTTATACATGACATTTCTAGCTATATAGTGAACTTTTATTACGTTAATCTGTGGTACAAAATATTGCCAGATATAGTAAACAGAAGGATACTTTAAGCAGTTACTTTGATAAAACTTTTAGTATCATCATTAAGTTATTGGTTAATAAAATAAATCAACTCTAGTATTTTGATAGGAAGGTTAAATACAGGCTACTTTGCATTTCTACACTTACTGGTTAGGCTCTCCCGGCCACACATCTTGTTGCCATAAACCTTTGGGTTGGCCGTGTGGTCTGGGCTTTCGACTTACTGGTTAGGGTTATTTCCTTTTTTATTTTGGAAACATTCTCTCTAATAATACCTAATATAAATATAGCATACATCATTTAAGTGACTCAGTGATGCTACTGCACACTAAATTAAACATATGAAGAAATGTTGATGCGAGTAACTCAAAAATAAAATGAGATTTAGTGTAATGTGAATGCATCATGTTCAAACTGCACATTTAAAAATGAAATTGTTATCAAAATAGACAACAAAACATGAGGAAAGTCACAGGAGCAATGCATTGCTAACCCACTTGTTCTTTATTGTCATTATTGTTAACTTTTTCTGAAAATTATGATAATACACAAATAAACATTTTTAATACAAACCTCAGTAGCACCTTCAATTTTGAGTTGAAGAACTGGCTTACTCCCTGTGCTTACATCAGAAGTAATCAACGTATGTATATTTTGAACTTTATCAAAACTGGCCATATGAGTAGGCTATAAAAATAAAGGGATTTTTTTTTAAACTACAATACAAATTTTAATGGAGCTCTACATTAAATATAGGAGAATAAAGGAATGTTTCACACACACACATGTCCGGCCTCTTAAATAGAGGCTGTAAGCCCTCTGGGTCAGTCGAGAGGTCTGGGTCTGCAACACACACACATGTATGTATATATATACAGTACAACCTCGAAAATCTGGAGGTTTTTCAAATTTTCCAGATTTATTTTCCTTGAAAACAATTGAACAGACGAAATCACTGATTTAATACAACATGATAAGATTATTTATTTTAATTATATTTTATAAACAAATGCCTTACTTTTGTACATAAATTGACTTTTTAAAATTTGAGAATAAAACTACAAGTTTAGTGACTGGCTTATACACTGGGTATAAAAATAAATGCCCATAAATCAGCTTATGGAGGGAGCATGAATCATGTTATTTACGTTAACCTCCTTCAGGTAAAAAGAAGACATTTTCCTAAAACAGTATAATATTTAATGTTAAACACTTAAAACATTATCATAATAATTTATCACAGCTTGTTGTTATTACAGCTGAGCACATTCCTTTCTTTCTTCATGTTCAATGCCAACCCCCCTCCCAGCATAGCTGCTCAATAATGATTAATCGTATTTTAGAAAAATTATTGAGAGGAGAGGTATTTTTCTTTATAAAAAAAGTTATTAATTGTATCTACTGTGTGTGTGTGTGGTATTTTTTACATATTTTACTATTCTTAATAAAATGTTTCCTTTTTTCAGAGGCATTAGCTTTTTTTTAAATATATTGACGTATAGATGCTAGAAAATAAAAATATTTATAAGTTATAAATACTTTGTGTGCTACTCCAGGACCAGGCACTTTTTGCAGCTAAGCCAAACATGGCAAAAATATCATATTAAATCAGTTTTACTTTGAAATATGTATACAATTGGATTGTCGTATAGACACCAACTTACTGATTGAATGAGCAATTGTTAAACAATATAAAATGTAAATGTGATATGAAATATAGCAAAAGTATGCTTATAAAGCAATTAAATGAAAGCTTAATTCTAAAC
The DNA here is from genome assembly GCA_951213105.1 of Amaurobius ferox. Taxonomy (NCBI): domain Eukaryota; kingdom Metazoa; phylum Arthropoda; class Arachnida; order Araneae; family Amaurobiidae; genus Amaurobius; species Amaurobius ferox. The sequence goes on from OX578133.1 coordinate 9,398,718, forward strand.
CCAAAAATCTAAATACAGGGTGATTATAATTAAAGTTCCCGGTTTGAAAATGGTCTCAAATAAAAAGCACTGGTCATAATGATTTGAAATTTTGCATGAACACTCGTGGAGCAATGGAATTTCGTTTGGTGAAGAAAAAAAACAGTAGTTCAAAAAGTCGCCGCTAGGAGAATAATTGGCACTTTACTACACTAGAATGCAATACAAAAGTAATAAACATTGACTTACTCATTGGTTAATGACGTGATAAATGTTCAATATGCTGTCCTTCACATTCTGAAACAAGCTGAAAGCGCAAAATAGCGTGTTCAACAACAGATTTGAGTGTTTCTGTAGAGATGTTGTGGATGTGATGCGTGATGCTAGTTTTAAGTTCCGCTAAATTGGTAATGTGTTCATTAAACACCACATTCTTCAGATGCCCCAAAGCCAAAAATCACATGGATTGAGGTCAGGGGAACGTGCTGGCCATCTTACAGGAAAATGGTGGCTGATGATTCTGACATCTCCAAAATGACTGCGAAGTAGCCACTTCATTGGTTTTGCGATATGTGGTGGAGCCCCATCCTGCATGAAAATAGTGTTATCGATACACTGACGCTCTTGCAGTATGGGTATAACGTGACTTTTCAAAAGACGTTCATATCAATGGCCATTGACAGAACAGGTGATGGGGCCATGAGGACCAACTTCTTCAAAAAAGAAAGGCACGATAATAAATGCTGCTGTAAATCCGCACCACACAGTGACTTTAGGAGAATAAAAAGGCATCTGGCATAGTTCCTGTGGATTTTTGGTTGCCCAGATTCTGCAATTTTGCATATTAACAGTTCCGTGGAGATGGAAGCGTGAGTCGTCAGTCCACAAAACGTTCCAGGGCCATTCATCGTCCACTTGTATCTGAGCCAGAAAGTGAAGTGCGAACATTTCACGTTCAACATTGTCCGCAGGTAGCAACTGTTGAACATGGGTCAGTTTGTAAGGATAACATTTCAAAATGTGTTTCAAAATTTTTTGCACCGTACTGGAGGGTATGTCTAATGATCGGGCAATTCCATGTGCGCTCGTAGATGCATTAGCATTACACTCTTCTTCTAACGTTGTAGCTATGTCTTCCACTATCTCTCAATCGACTGCTTTCCGTCGCCTGCCAGATTTGATGTCCAAAGAGCCAGTCTCCTCAAATTTTAAAATCATTTTGCACAAGCTTTTGCCACACAGAGGACCAGATTTTAACTTTTTCAACATTCTGAACTTTCTAAGAGCTATTAAACAAGAGCTGTTATTCCCATAAAACAATTTCACAAGAAGAGCACGATCTTTTAATAATAGAGTAATTGCGACAGAACAATAGAGATTTTTCATTAAGTTATGAGAAACAAGTTTCTCTCTTTCTTTTTCATAGCAAACGTTTATTGCAACGTCATTGTCTTATGCAAATTTGTAACAGCATTTGAAGAGCAACTATGCAAAACAAGTTAAATCCACTTTTTGTGAAAAAAAGATACGGCTTACGTTTGCTTAGAATTTAACATTGTTTCAATGGATGAAATTTTTTTTCATTACTTGCATGCATATGATGATGAAAGATCGACTTTTAATTCAGTATTTGAAGGACACCATATTGAACATTTATTACGTCCATAGCCAATGAGTAAGTCAACGTTTATTACTTTTGTATTGCATTCTAGTGTAGTGAAGCACCAATTATTCTCCTAGCGACGACTTTTTGAACTACTGTTTTTTTCTTTACCAAACAAAACTCCATTGCTGCACGAGAGTTCACGCAAAATTTCAAATCATTCTGACGAGTGCTTTTTATTTGAGACCATTTTCAAACCGGGAACTTTAATTATAATCACTCTGTATTATTACAAATCTAAAAATAGCGCTTATTCTAAATATAAAATATAACATTATTATAAGCATATTATTATATATCCTGCAATTTTTTATATAATCAGGCATCTCTATTGAATGTTTTGTAACGTATGAAAATTTTCAAAACAGGGTTCAATACAGAGCCCCATATTGCAAAGTTTGCACTCATAAAACAATTGCTTGTAGTACTTTTCTTTCAGGGAACTTTTAAAACAAACTATATGCATTCCTCAAGATTTTTACTATTTGTATTAACATGTAAGCTAAGAAAATGTCAACCAGTCAGCCATAAAGGATTAGGCACTGGAAATGTTGATGTTGATTTTCCCGTTTTAGGTTCAGTGTATTTTTTAATAATTTGATAAATAACCCTAGATTTAAAATCTAATGCTGTAAGCTGTTGGCCAGTTCGTTTCGTAATCAATATATACGAATTTAATACTATCATGCTTAAGAAACCATAAAATAACTTTCGATACCATTTTACTGTTTTTCTGAAAGCTGGGTAATAGTGCATTACCAAATCTCCCTTATCTATTCCACCCATATTCTTATTATAATCAACCACAAAATGTGGTTTCAAACTGTCTTCTTGTGTGTTCCTGTTTTTTTTTTTTTTTTTTTTTTTTTTTTTGCCAATGGATACTATATTTCATGGAAAGTTGAAAACATCACTACATCTTTTTTTCTTATCTTTGAACCCAAAATATTTACACTTTTCTTTTGAAAGGCCAAGATTTGAATTTTTAGAAATTTCCGAGGTAAGTTTTTAGGCATGCATTTCCTGTGCTTCTACACCATACCACAAACATTTGTTTGATTTGTAATAAGGTGTAATGTTAGTTCCAGAGAAACAAAAAATCTGTCAAGATACAGATTATATCTATGACGTGACAAGTCCACTACAAGTATACATATATATATTAGGGTTGCACCGAATATTCGGTTGGTATTCGGTATACTGCCTATTCGGCAGTTAAACCGAATATTCGGTTCGGCCGAATACTTTAATATTCGGCCAAACCGAATAGTAAGAAAAATTTTAAACATTCGATAATTGGTAAAGCACATTTTTTTATACAATGAATGAAAGTTATAGTATCATAGTGCAAAATTAGTTTAAATTGTTACTTACCAATATTATCGTATTTAAAATAATTTTAATGTAAAAGTAAACAATCTGATATTAAATTCTGTTGTTTTTTCAATTTTTCTTAAATCTTATCACACCTTAACCTTACTAACTCGTTTAAATATGAAGCAGTAACCAGAAAATAAAACTCATAATATTACGTGTTCAAAAATATAACGGTTAATTTTTTATAAAATATGCAGCTAAAAAAAATCAATTATCATTTCACCAATATTAAAAAAAGGTGAAGGTGATTAATATATAAAAAAAAAACCAATTTGATGAATATTCAATTTTGCAGTATTTTAATTTCGATAGAGATAGAGAAGATACTGAGGATGCCGGATGCCATAGGTGTTCCTTTGTATCCATTAAAATGTGTCAAGTAAGATAACCAAAGAATTTCTCTCTATGTGTGTAGTTAACCCTTCTAATTTCTTTCATGATTTCTAAAGAGAAGATTACTTTGTTGAGTCTTTTGTCACAGGGGGTAACTGTTTAGTTATCTATCAGTATCTACTCTGTTGTAGTTTGTTGTAACAACAACTTAAAAAAGAATGGCTAGACATTCTGACAATGTATCCTTTGCACTTTAAAAAGAAAAATGATTTGACTATGTTTGAATTTGACTGCTCAGTTTCAATTCTGATAAAATTATTTATTAATTACATTACAGAAGAGACTAAGATAGCAAAAATTCACTTGAATAAATTGTAATTCTAATTTGTAATGATATTTTAAGCAACTTGGGTTTGTATTTGCATGTAAGGTAAATGCAAGATTCTCTATAACATAACATAACATGAAGCCATGATTATCACATATCAGAATCTAACTATCAATTTATGCAGATAAACACAAAACAAATTAAGCACTATATTAATTTGCTTTTGAAATGATTTATCTCATTTTTTATTTATTTTAAATTAATAATTATACTTAATGTAAATGCAAACAAATTTAGGATGTTAAATGTAAATGCATTTAAAAAAGGCACAAAATAGAAACACATTTTCTATTTTAAATTGGCATAAAATAGAAAAATTACCTTTAAAAAAATTTAACCGAATATTCGGTATTCGGCCGAATATTCGGTTAGAATTTTAACCGAATATTCGGTATTCGGTATTCGGCAAAATATGGTATTCGGTGCAACCCTAATATATATATATGTATATATATGTATATATATATATATGTATATATATGTATATATATATATGTATATATACATATATATACATAAAGTTTTTACTACTCTTTCTCCATATAATCCGTTTGTTTCCAAAAGTTGTGTGTCGTTCCCTGTATACACTAAAAAGTTCCATATATAACCTGAAATTGACTCACATAGTTTATAAATTTTAATTCCATATTGTGAGGGTATTGCCGAAAACCTAATCTTCCTTTCCATGCAAATAAATTTTCATCAATACGAATTTCTTCCCCCTCCCATTTAACATGCTAAATACACCAAATATGACTCTTCCATTAAATTAAGGGCAAAACATACCATAATAGAAATATTTCCTTTAAGTAATATCTCAGTCGACGTACCTTTTAAATTGCCAGACAACTACAAATGCTTGCATGTGCATTTGTTTATATTATCAACTTAGTCAGCATTCTAATGAAAAACAGAAAACGAAACTGAAATATGAAGGTCAATAATCCAAGGAACTAGCTTTGCAAAAATTATAGGGTTCTAGCACCATCTAGTGATACTTAAGATGTCTGGTATAAACATTCTAGTTTCACATTGCACATATGGCTCAATGGGCTCCAGGAGCCATCTTATGTTCGAGGTAAACTTGCACCGATGGGCCGAGGAACGAGTAAGCTCTCCAAGACATATAGCATATGGTCCCAAACATATGGTTGATATGGAACATGGTCCAGAACAGGTTAATGAAAACATTTTTCTTTGGATTATACATATATATATTATATATATATATATTATATATATATATATATATATATATATATATATATATATATATATATATACATATATATATATATATAATAATTTTTTTTATTTAATAGCCTGAAGTATTTATTGTGTGTACATCCCCAAAGATACAAGCCTAGTTACATAAGCAGTGAGGAGCACATAAAATATGTTAAAAGCACCAGGATTATCTATGTCTGTAACAATGGATTTGAGGGAGGGAACTATTTTCAGAAAATATATATCTATTTAAAATTATCTTATAATTCCCTAATTCATTTTTTATGTGCTATAATGTAAAATAATATAAATAATAATGTATTATAATGTAAAGAGGCCTACAGAGGTACGGGGACAGCAAGGACAACAGTGTAGGGATAAATAATACACAAGAAAAACAAAATTGAAAAAAAGAACAGAAATGCTTCAAATGGTATAAATGACACAACAAAATTGCACCTATGGGCATTGCATATATAGGAAGTGAAATATTTGAAGAAAAGGACACTTGCTACTCAGAGTTCGATTCCCTCTGTTTTGCCAAAACTGCCGCAGTGTTCACACGGAGTACGATCCCGTTAAACATGTGGGTCCGTAAGTCCTTCCGAGAGGTTGGTGGTAGGGGAAGGTGGGTATGGTCCTTGTGGAGGCCTTCCCTACTGGGTTCAGGTCTATATTGGGTAGCTCTTCCCGGCCATCCAAACTGTTACCTTACACCTTTCTGGTAGGTCGGACGGTCTGGGTCTCAACAACAACTTGCTTTAAACTGGCAATTATATGTTGCAAGGCACTTCTTGAAGTGATAATTATGCTAAAGTTTAGCTTTACCTTTATGTGAAAGTTAACCTTCTTTAAGTGTTAATTATGCTCAAGTTTAACAGTAGCTTGAGCAGATGCTGTTTAATCCTAGGCAACATCAGAAATTTGTTTTAGTTTCCTATAAATGATAGTTCTGTCACACATAAACACACTTGCTCATGTCCTTAGGACGAGTCGGACGGTCTGGGTCTTCAACACATAAACACACAAAAAAAAATTGTCTCAATTAAATCTATATAAATAAAATTGAAAATCTGCCCGTTTGTCTCATCATCAAGGGAGAACGACTGAACCAAATTTGATGAAATTTTCTGGGTAGCCTTGAAATAGCCCAACTTGAAATTTAGTTCTTGTTTCGAGTTTCTACGACCAGGGGTTCTCGAGATATTAATGAAAAACAAAACTATTTACTAACTCCCTGGTACCTCCAAACAAAAAAGGTTGGAAATTGCTGGTTTAAAATGTAAAAATGATTAAAACTTTATCTCTGAGTTTGGTGGGAGTTTATTGAGCTAATCAGTCACTTTTGAAAATCGCAGGTTTGAAACAGAATTTAAATGGAAACTCTATCACCATGACTTATTTTTCACAGGCTCTTACTCAACAATGAAAAGTATTAAGAATCAAAATGGTTATTTAATTATCAGCATTTTATGAGGAAGATTCTTTCTTATATCATGCTGCTCAGCAACAAAATTACATCAAATGTGTTTGTTAATTTTTATTATTATTTTTTGATTTGAATAATAAATAAATGGATATAAAAATATATCTTATAAATGTGAATTTTCTTTTAATTATATTAATTGCGGACTGCGTACATCACTTTCATTTATTTTGGCAAAGAGTTTTCAAACTTATATATTGCGTTTAGTCAATATACTCATATATTGTGTTTAGCCACAAAACTCATTTAGCCAATTGTTGAAACAGAATAAGAGTAGAACAGGTATATCTTATAATACAATTTTAGTGTTTTCATTTAGTATATGCAAATGTGATCAGGAAGTTTTATTCTTCAGATCTGCAATTCAGATCTACAAATTTGACGGGATATTCTTGTTTTTATTTATTTTATTCCTGTTTCATCTCTTATTTTATTCTTGTTTTTGGTTGGAAAATTAAAATTGCACATTTTGTACATATTATAAAAATGAACAAAAAATGTGATCTCTCGGATAAAAATGAGTTTTTATAAGGGGTATGGTTTCCCCTGACCGAAAGCAATGTTGAGCACCTGTGACGAATGGAATCAATGAGATTAGCAATGGGGAACTGGGGCAATTTCTCCCATTCCTGTAGAAGAGTAGTTTCTAGCTGCTGAACTGATTCTGGGGGTGATAAGTGACCAGCAACCCTTCTCTCTAGAATGCCTTCAATATGTCCGATTAGATTCATGTCTAGGGAACATGCTGGCCAATCTATTCAAAGGATTCCTTCATCGAAAAGGAAGTCATCCACTAGCCGAGCATAGTCTGGCCTAGAGTTATCATCCATGAGAATGAATTCATCCCTGATTGCTGCAGTATAAGAAACCACAAAAGGCCTGAAGATCTCATTCCTATATCTTTAAGCCATCAGTGATCCATGTCTGATGATGTACAGTTCGGTACAGCCATAAATAGAGATACCGGCCCAGGTCATCACTCCGCCTCCTCTAAATCGGACACTTTTATTCACAAATGCAGGATTATTTCGAGTGCCACGTTTTCTCCAAATGATAATCCGCCTATTGTCAGGTTGTACATTAAAGTGGGACTCATGTGTGAAGAAAGAGAATATTGCTCCATTCATTTCGTCTCCATCTGAGATGCTTTTGTACCCACCTTCTGCAGGCAGCATGGTGACCTGCTGTTAAAGAAAGACATTGCAAAATAGTGACGTTCATACTGCAATTTTTTCTGGCCATTAGTGTTAAATAGCTGTCCATTAGTCTTAAATACCTGTGTTGCTACAAGTCGCCGACCTTGTCCTGGTCTTCAGCTATAACATTTCCAGTTTCCAAAAAACGATTCCAGAGTCCGGAAATGACACTTTGGAGCACTCCAAGGGCTTTCACTACAATGGATTATGTTTGGCCCACCTCTAAAACACTGACGGCCCTCCAGGCTACCGATTCGGCTAAGTCATGTTGTTGAGACATCGCATTCACTGCTACAAAGCATTCAACACATGTCAATTGTTTCTAATTTCTTTCCACATAAAGAATGCTGCAGATCGCTTTTCACTTCTTATCTAAAGCACGTAATTTCCACCATTACAGACAAAATTTGCATATTCCAAAGTTTGTAAACATGACAATTTTCCTTTCTAATCTCGTCTTTCATTTTTACTATAAAACTAGTCAATTATATGGCTGTTAAATACCAAACTCACAATATCCCCTAATTGTTTTGAGCAGTGTATTCAATACACTTTCTTAAGGAAAAGGGGGTTCTATGTTGAATTTATATGTTTGTCTTCTATTTTATAGATTTTATAAAATAACTACAATTAGTTTATAAAATAATGAATGTAATTTACATTGATTATCTTATTTAATTTATGTTTTTCATTGATGAATTTTAAGATATTTTTAATAGCACACAAGAAAATCTCCCTAAATTTATAAATAATAAGCTACTAGCTTCAGAACAGTTTGCACTAGCATCCTGGGAATCCTAATTTTTATAATTTTTTGCTAAACAGTTCATAAAAAAATTTTCCATCCACACAAATGACATCCCATTTGAGATCATTATTTCAAATATTTATAAATATAGATGTTTAAAAAATTATTATATAGAAAAGAGAAAATTCATAATTTTGTATGAGCTAAAAATTGTCTTCAAAATATTTTTTTAAAGTAATTATATGCAGCACCCTTTTCTCATTCCATGCTCTAAAGCAGTCACTCTATTTCACTTTATGATGGTTAGTTACTTGCTGGCACCTCAGAAAGATGTAAAGAATCTAGTTAGTGATATCTAGACAGAGCAGACCATTCTAATAGAACAACTCCTTTGTAAAATTGCTAGTATTTGAATTTTTTTGTACCTACTTTCAGTTTCATAAAACTTTTGTTTCAGGTGTTACAATATTTCAGACTCTGCCTGTCCCTCCAGATATATTCCTAGATGATTAAACAAACAAAACATTGTTCCCTAAAGATTTTTGTATTCTTTGTAATTTTCAGTTTATATACTTGGCTTCACTTCATCTTTTCCTTTGTCAACATATAGTTGTTCTAAGATTGCTGGTACATTTCACCTATTTCCAAACATCTACATAGGGTGCCCATCCAATGGAAACAGAAGTTCTATACTGGATTAATCAATTTATGACCCCAGAATATGAGAATATAGCTGGAGGTCATGTCTGTGGGATTGATACACACTAATAGGGCAATTTTAATTGCAAATTCTAAAAAAAAAAAACTCAATATTTTATTCTTTAAACTAGAGTCTAATATATCACTGAAATACATTATTTTCATATAAGGATATACATTTATATTATATATATATATATATATATATATAAATATATTTTTTATATATATATATATATATAAATATATATATATATTCTTCTCATCCCCCTTTCCTTTGTAGTGATATGTTACCTTCTATCTTTATCCTTAGTCTTGGTCTATAGTTACTCATTTGTAACAGATATGCTAGAGATGGGTTTTTTTGTACATACAGTAGTTTATGCATAATTTACGATTAAAATCTTTCATTTATATATATATATATATATATATATATATATATATAATTGAAGATTTTGATGATTACTTGTAATATATATACCCAAAAAATACCAAAGAAAATTGCTTGTAAACTGAAGGTAAAGGTAAAAAAATTGCAAATCAGAAGCCTAGTGTAGTACGATGAGCTATGCAAGAAGATTGGAAATTGAATAAATGGAATCTAGTGGATATAAAAGGAATAAAATGAATACGAAAAACATTTCTGAAACCATGTTCGTTATCAAGGGCCATACATGTTTCATTAATGCTGATTCTACGTTTCTGTTTACACAACTGTAAAATGTATTACAGAAATAATGTAAATGGCCCGACGTAGAAGAAAAGACAAAGTGGATCAAATACACAAAAAAATCAAACATGAATATAAAATATTCTGTTACACCAGCTTGTGGCTAATTATTGAAATGAGGATGCAAAGTATCATAAAGTAATATCAAAAGAATATAATGAAAATAAAATGAAAATATATCTACCCCTAGTACTGTGGTACTTCTGGAAAAGCATGTGTATTACCAATCATCTCATAACAGGTTACAGTGAATTTTTTGTTACTGACTAAGCAGTTTTCTCAAAGCAGGTTAAAGTGAATTATACGAATAGTTTAACTGTTAGAAGAAGACATGGAGATTATGAATTATTTAGTAATGCTAGAGTATGATCTGTCAATATGTTGCTGTAATTGTTGCAAGTTTTTGAATTTAAATTTAAAATGTGTTTTAATAAAAGAAAAAATAAGATTGGGTGGGTAGTTATTTTTGATAACGGTGTTGATGAATTTATGAAGATGTTCTTTGTATATATATATATATATATATATACACACACAAAATAGCAATGTACTTAAAAAAATCTGATTAATAATGTTTACATTCTCTTTCAAATCTTAAAATTGAGTGAAAAAAAAAATTATATATATATATATATATATATCGTATCTTATATTGGCCCTTTTTTGTATCTTATATTGGCCAGACATCAACATTCTCTTGATTTAACATTACATTGTATCTACATCCCCTTAAATATTAGCCTCACTGTTTTCGATTATATGCCCCATCATTTTGCAGCTCTTACTGTAGAATACCATCTTTTATTGTCTTTTCGCATTACTATTATTGGTTTCACACGATTGGCAACAGTGGATCTCTACTTTTAAACTTTGCGATTGGTAACACTGGTCTCTCCATTCTGGGCTCCAATGATTAGCACATTTGCAAATTTGTTATTCCAGGTATTCTTGTTTCCTTTATTTTTTTATCTTTATGTGTATTGTCCAAGTTATTAGTGTTTATAGATATTATCTATCTCTAATATCAGAAACACACATTTTGTGTTTGTGGTGCCGTCGTGACTGTGTGACTACACAGACTTTGCTGCCCTGTGAATGTGGTAATGCACATGTCTACAATTTGGTATTTAAGACTCTCCAACAAGCATATCTTCAGTCTCGAAGCCTTGAGTTTCGGCGTAATGCTGATTACGTGTCAGGCATTTCTTTACTCAACTATGTGCATGCATTAATTAGGATAACTTATGCTGTAACGTTTTAAGTACAGTATGTAACATAACCTGTAATTGTTGTGTTAAAGTTTGGTTACTAAAATGTTAAGTTTCTAACATGTTGAGTGTTATTGTACGAGCGAGTGTATTCCACAACCTATGCAACCGTTAACTAGTATTTCAAGTCTTACGTAGTTGGCGTCTCCTTGCCATGTACCTAGAGAGAACAGAGCCTAGAGAGAACCTAGAGATGAATACTCTTAACCTATATACTAGAGTGGTGATAGATGCTGCCCCAAGATGGTGACCTAACTCCCAAAGTGGTAGATCTGGACGTGAAAAGATACAACTCATGCTGATGTAACTCGCCCCACACCAAAAGTGAACTGGACTTAGGAAGATATGACTTGTTTTGATTCTACTCTATTTCGTGACCAGAAATGGCTAGTTCTGATGCAAGTTCTAAGTGTGGGTTCAACTGTAGTAGAGCAAGTTTAATGCAGAGACGCTTAAGGGAGCAAAAGTTCAGGCAGATGAAAGTCTGAGCACATTTTGTGACCTGTGTTATATGCGAGTGTTTTTGTTGACATGAGTTATAGTGTATATTACATGTTTCTGGGTTATTTCAACTGGTTCTAGTTATTGGATACAGGGCTTTTGATGAGCATTTTATAATGTATATTAAATGTGATATTGAACGCGTGCCAGTATTAGGAACTACAGATGTGTAAGTATAGGTTGCTAATAAGTTACAGTTGGCATAGTTAAGGTATTTTAGTGTATTCGACATCTTTTAAAGAGCACTTGTTTGGCCCGGATGGTGTTTTACATGTAAACAATTGTTTTTACATGTTGTATAGATATGTGATATTTTAAGATTGTTTTTTCACTTGCATAGCTGCCAACCTCCAAATATGAAAAACCGGGAGATTTTTGTGTGAAAATATGAAGAAACCGGGAGATTTTGATAAGCCCAATTTTAGACAATGTAGACAGATTGCAAAAGTGAAAATTATTTTCACAATTAAATGAAATATAAGGAGGATCGCACACAAATGTAGTTTTTGCAATACTGCTGCAAAATAGCCTTTCATTTTATTAATAATACGTTTGAACAATAGTTTTTCTGTATAAAATATGAAATAATTATAAAACAAATTGACGATGCTGACAGATTGCAAAAGTGGAAAAATAGTTTCATAATAAAACGAAATATAAGGAGGGTCCGGGCATCCAAAATCTATTACGTTGTTAGCTAAAAATCCGGACATCCAAAATCCGGAAACCTCCAAAATCCAGACGTTTTCTAAATTTTGGGGTTTTTTTTTTCCCCTGGACTGATGAAGTTACAAATTTAAAAAAACAGGGTAAGATTATTTATATGGAATTATATTTTATAAACAAATACCGTATTTTCCCGGTCGATTTTCGAAATGAAACGAAAATTTAGATGGACGGCCGTAGATCGGCTCGTGGTTGGAGCGTGAATTACGTTGTTAGCGTTAATCCCTTCTCCCCCTTATTCAAGTCACAACTCCCGATTAATTATTTCACGTAAAATATACATCGTTATTTAAATACGAAATTTTTATTATCGAAATTTTCTTTTCTCATTATTGAAAAAGACATTTTTCTGAAACAATGTAATTTTTAATATTAAACACTTTAAAACGTTATCGTAACATTTTATCACAGATTGTTCAATTAAATCTAAAAACCCAAGAATTCATATTAACGCTCGCGGAAATTTATTTTGTTCACTTCGTAGTACGAATTGCATTCTTCAATGTATTCTGTTTTGTCTTCAGAATCTCCCCCCCCCTCCCGATATCTGCCGATTTTTTCGTTCTCGTCGAACGTGACAGCTTAAAATCGACTGTATATTTTGCCTTTTCTGTTTAGAAAGCCATATTTACATACTATAGATAGCAAATAAATAACTAAATAATATCGTATCACACAGAACCGAGCAACAAGGTCATTAACACACTGACCTCTAAAAAGGGTCGGCTGCGTTTACGATTAGGAACTAAGCAAATTCCTTTCTTCGCTTTCCCTGCCCCACCACGTCCCGGTGCTGCTGCAGCCTAGTAATGACTCATTGTAATTTAGAAAAATCATTGAGCGGAGATATATTTTTCTTTTTTGGAAAATATATTTATTTTATCTACTGCAATATTTTTTACATATTTGACTATTACTAATAAAGTTTTTACTTTTTTCAGAGTTATTAACCTTTTTAAACATAACTTTATATAGATGCTAGATAATAAATAAAACTTTTAAGTTCTAATTTTTTGTTTTTCGTTCGTTACTAGCGAAAATGGTTTAAACACATTTACACCTTCAAATATATCATCAAAAGTGCTAATCCTCGATCTTTATTAAATCTGGGCACTACATTAAATCTTCTGGAGCTTGATTAAATCTCGACAAAGCCGATATAACGGAAGTTCTGCACTGTAATGCACCAATCGTAAATAAATTGAGTGATGGCGAAATTCGCGATATGATATTAAATAAAAAAAGATCAAAGTAGCGACTATAAATGTGGAGCATTAAAAATACCCATTGATAATCTTATGCAAACAATCGATCATGCAATTAAAGGTGTTGGACAAAGAAGCTTTATAACCGAGCAAAAATAATGTCCATCTACAGGATAAAGAAAACTGCTTTCCCATAAACCAAAATTAATGAAATAACGAATGTTAATTCAAATATTTAAACGAAATCATAAAATGTAATTTTAACATTTCATTTCGTTCACACATTCTAAATTATTAATGCGTATATTTTTTCTTAGAAATTCCTTTTGCCCTATTTTTTAGATTAAATAATATGTTTTAATCGATTAACTTAACTTTTGCCATTATTTTTACTAAAAATAGTGCTTTATAGTGTATTTAGTTAATATTAAATCTGAATTTTATTCAAATTCTATAATCCGAAAAAATCGAAAATCCGGAATCGGCAAAGACCGGAAGAGTCCGGATTTTCGAGGTTGTACTGTATAAAATTTGAAATAATTATTAAAAAAATTGATGCTGCTGGCAGATTGCAAAAGTGGAAAAATAGTTTCATAATAAAACAAAATATATGGAGGGTCACACACAAACGCCGATTTTAGCGCTACTGCTGCAAAAAATACTTTAATTTCATTAATAATACGTTTGAACAATAGTTTTGTATATAAAACAAAATAATTCAATAAAATTTTAGTCGATGCAAATGCATTTTTCCCACATTAATTAGATAATCATTGATCATCTCTCTCGTGACGCTGTGGGAATAATCACCTTTTGCGAGCGCCAATTACGCGATAGCTGGGAAATACATTTTTAGACGAAAGAACAGGAAAACTTCGATTTCAAAATTTGTCTTTGTTTCTCATTTTGTAATATTTTCAGAAAATTCGTGATCTATTTCCGATTTTTTTACTTTTGTAACCTGTAGATACAAATACAAAAATACAAACGTGAATCGTAATCCATTCCTACACAGCGGTAGCAGAAAACTGCATCGCAGAAAACAACTGAAAGTCACGATTTGCATTCGCGTGATTTCTGCCTAGAAAGGAGGAAAATATGGGAAGCTGAGTGAAAACCGGGAGATTGGGCAATTTACCCGGAAGACCGGGAGATATAGCGAAAAACCGGGAGAGTTGCAGGGTGGCCACTCTTCGGACATATTGAAATTCCCTGACTTTTCCAGGTTTTCCAGGTGAATTCAAAAGAAATTCCAGACCAGTAATTCTAACATAAAACGCGCGCACGCCCCGATTTAATTACAAATTTGATTAAAGAATATTAACAATTTAACTGCACTATACAAAAAAAGTTATATTAAATCAGGAGAAAAAAATACACATATTTTTTTTTGTTTTTACAAATAAATTTTGACATTTTTAATAAAAATACATGTAAATGCAGTAAAATTGGACTACTGAAATCTTTAAAAGAATTTAATGGTTTTCATTGAAGGCAATAAAAAGAAATAGTCTAAACTGATGTCCTTAAAATGGGCATTGCAAATTGCTCGCAATGACAGAGATCATTAAAGATATGCAATAACAATACACTATAACACTACACAATAACAAGCCACAGCCAATAAATAATTAATGTCAATTCAGCAATGTCAAAAGAAAGTTATTAAAATAGAAAAAAATATAGTAAAATGTATATAATGTACAGAAATGCCAACCTCTGAAAGGGGTCATCGGTAGAAAAATCAGGAGTTTTCAGTGTTTTCAGTAACACCGCATCAACTATAAGTAAGAAGATTTTACTTATATTGACAATATATATTTTAAAACCTTAGAATAAGTTCAAAATGTAGTCTTGCTAACAAACTGAGTTAATTACAACTGAATGGCACTCTATTTATGTGAAAATAATTAAGAAATTAACCTGTTTACTTGACTAAACTAGCTTATTTTCATATTTTGGTTAAGTTAATGTCCAACAATAGGGAAATGGAGATCGATGGAAAAGGATAATATCGTACTCTCGGCAACGCCCGAGGGGGAGGGTGGACTGTATTTCACGATCGTACTATTTATATGAAAATAATTAAAAGATTAGACTTTATAATCAACCAAAATATGAAAATAAGCTAGTTTAGTCAAATTAATGTGCAAAAATAGGGAGATGGAGATCGATGGAAAAGGATAATTGCTTACTCTCGGAACGCCCGTGAAAAAAATACTGAATTTCACGATCGTACTATTTATGTGGAAATAATTAAAAAATTAACCTTTATAATCAACCAAAATATGAAAATAATCTTGTTTAGTCCAGTTAATGTGCTACAATAGGGAGATGGAGATCGATGGAAAAGGATGATTGCGTACTCTCGGCAACGCCCGTGAAAAAAAAAAAAAAAGATTTCACGATCGTACTATTTATGTGAAAATAATTAAAAAATTAGCCTTTATAATCAATCAAAATATGAAAATAAGCTAGTTTAGTCGAATTAAGGTGCAAAAATAGGGAGATGGAGATCGATGGAAAAGGATAATTGCTTACTCTCGGAACGCCCGTGAAAAAAATACTGAATTTCACGATCGTACTATTTATGTGGAAATAATTAAAAAAATTAACCTTTATAATCAACCAAAACATGAAAATAATCTTGTTTAGTCCAGTTAATGTGCTACAATAGGGAGATGGAGATCGATGGAAAAGGATGATTGCGTACTCTCGGCAACGCCCGTGAAAAAAAAAAAAGATTTCACGATCGTACTATTTATGTGAAAATAATTAAAAAATTAGCCTTTATAATCAACCAAAATATGAAAATAAGCTAATTTAGTCAAGTTAATGTGCAATAATAAGGGGATGGAGATGGATGGAAAAAGACAATTGTGTACTCTCAGCAAAGCCCGAAAAGAAGGACTGAATTGCGCAGTCTTATAATTTAAGCGAAATATAATTTGTTTAGTAAAATATTTCTTTATTCTTACGCGCACTATAAAAATAAATTAGGTCTATTGTTCTGATATGAAATCATTAGAAGAGGAAAATGGATGCAAACTGATAATTTTGGACTCTCAACAAAGCAGGAAATATGAATTGAATGGTAGGATGCATGGATTTCACGGGATTATCCGTAGTTTTGGGAGTAATGTCCGTAAAACCGTAAGATGAAGTAAAAATCCGTACAAACTACGGAAAATCCGTAAAGGTTGGCATCTCTGTACTTTGCGACATTTGTCCAAAATGGCGCACAAACTCCGCATTTTTGCTTTTATACGGAATCAAATGGACACATGGTAACCTTTATTTAGCGGTTACGAGTACAGCGTAATACTTGGCGAAAATTTTCAAAAATGGCATACAAACTGGGTAGTTCTATTTTTATATGAACAACTAGTAAGAAAAAAAAATTTCCAGAATTTTCACAAAATTCCCTGACTTTTCCCGGTTTTCCCTGACCATTCTAAAGTTCCCTGACTTTTCCCGGTTCTCACGGTTTCCAGGTTGAGTGGCCACCCTGAGTTGGCACCTATGCACTTGGCTTGTCTTTTTACATGTTCACATTATTCTCTGAGGTTATTCTCTGAGGTTATAACATATCAGCTCGCAAACGGGTAGTGAAAGTCTGAATTGCAATTTTTAAAACCATATTCTATTTTCCGGAATTAGTATTGTTATATGGTGTGTTTGTGTCACATTAGTTAATATGCTGGGAAATAGTGGATCCGAGGAAAGGTTCAGGTTCGGCAGAAAACACAACCGGAACATTTAAGTCTTTGTAGAATAGCTTTTGAAGCACCTGTTTTTTGAGAAACAGATCCTGTCTTGTGGTTCTCACAGATCGAATCACAATTTATTACGGAGAGTATTTCTATGGATTCAACGAAATTTCATTCAGTGGTTTCTGCACTTGCCACCCGGATTCTGAAATGTGTTCGGGATATAATTTTGAACCCCCCGGTTGAGGGAGAGTATCAGGTATTAAAAGGCAAGTGTTTTAGCTTCCTACAAGCAGACCGAGGACTCAAAATTCAGATTGCTTCTCAATGATCTGCATTTAGGTGATCAACGCCCTTTGCAATTATTATGCGAAATGGAGGGTTTAAATGGCAGTAAGCATAGTGAAAGTGCATTGCACACCTTGTGGATGCAAAGACTACCGGCTCGGGTTCAGCAGATAATTAGTGTTTGTTTTGAGGAATTCTTGGAGTTTTCTAAGCTTGCGAAAATTGCGGATAAAATTTGTGAGGGCTCCAGAGATACTGCAGTTATTTTGAGTGTTTCGAAAGATAATTCCAAGTTGGAAACAATCAGGACAGAATTGGCTGAGTTAAGAAGTACAATTCTTCAGCTGAGTTCCGTTTCTAGGTCAGGGACTGTTCGTGTCAAATATAGCAGTTTCAGATGCAGAGGGAATAGGTCTTCATCAAGTTCGCATGCTGATGGGTTCTGCTGGTATCATAAGTTTAAAGAAAAGCCAGTAAATGCATTTCTCCATGTAAATGATCGGGAAACTAGTGAGCATTTCTGTTTTGTCGACGGCAAAAAATGAGTATGCTAATTGCCGACTTTTTGTATATGAGCGGGCTACAAAAACTAAATTTTTGATCAATAGTGGAGCTGCAATTAGCTGTTTTCCTAAAAAACTTACCTCACGAGACGACGCGGGTGATTTGGTTTTGTATGCGGTTAATGAGTCTGTGATTAAAACATTCAGTGGTATAAGATTGGATTTGGATTTCGGACTCCGGAGGAAATTTAATTGAAACTTGATGATTGCCGATATTTCTATGCCCATATTGGGTGCGGATTTTTTAGAAAGGTTTGGCCTCTTGGTCGATTTAAAGAACCAATGAATTTGCGATGCGGAGACAAAATTATTTGTTTATGGTACGATTGTTTCTGGATCATCGTTAGGTTTGTTATTGACTAGCGGGAAAAACAGGTATGATTCTATAGTTTCTGAGTTCCAGCAGGTGTTCGGTTCCAATCTGAAAACTTGCATAAACATTGAATCTAGACTACTGTCCCTCCGGTTTTTTCCATACCTAGGAGGTTAAATCCAGAGAAATTGGCTGCATTAACAAAGGAACTTAAGGGTTTGATTGAGCAAGGTGTTATTAGACCATCAAAAAGTCTGTGGGCTAGTCCGATTCATATGGTAAAGAAAAAGGACGATTCATGGAGAATTTGTGGAGATTTTCGAGCAGTCAATAAGGTTATGACACCGGATAGGTACCCGCTTCCTCACATTCATGATTTTGTGATGGGACTAAGAGGAAAAACGGTTTTTTCAAAAATTGATTTGGTTTGAGCGTATCAGCAAATTCCGGTGGAATCCAGTGATGTTTGTAAAACTGCTGTAACTACTCCAATTGGTCTGTTTGCATTCCTAAAAATGCTGTACGATTTGCGTAATGCAGGCAGTACGTTTCAATGCATGTTGGATAGTATCCTCCGCGAGTTTAATTTCTGTCTATCGTATTTGGATGATGTGTTTGTTTTTTCTGAGAATGAGGAAATGCATGAGGACCACTTATGCAGATTATTTAGGAAGTTGAGTGATCACGGTTTGATGGTGAATTTTGCAAAATGTGAATTCGGAGTACAGGAGATTTCTTTCTTAGGGTTTTTGATATCCGATAAGGGAATTTCTCAATTGCCAGATAAGATTAGTAAATTAGCTGAATACTCTTTTCCTACTACAGTGAAGGAGTTGAGAACTTTTTTGCCGATGCTAAATTTTTATCATCAGTTTTTAAAAGGCGCAGCTGAGAAACAATCGCAGTTGAATGAACTCACCAAGTATAAACATAAAAATGATTAAACACTTATCATGTGGACTGATGAGGCTAGGGAGGCATTTGAGTGTTGCAAGACGCTATTGTCAATGCAACGCTTCTCGCATTTCCTGCTCCGGATGTACCATTGGTGTTAATGGTTGATGCTTTACAGATCGCAACGGGTACGCATCGTGCGGTATTGTAGCAGCAGGTTGAAGAAGGTCAGAAGCCGTTAGGGTGTTTTTCTAAAAAACTTACCCCTGAGCAAATGAAATACAGCACATTTGATCGAGCGTTATTGGGAGTTTATGTGGCTGAGACATTTTAGGAATATGTTAGAAGGTCGTCGGGTGGTTATTTATACTGATCATAAACCGTTGACGTATGCATTTAATCAAAAGCTGAATAACTCTTCTGCTCAACAGATTCGACATTTGGAATTAATCAGTTAGTATTCAACTGATATCAGGTATATTCCAGGGGATGAAAATGTAGTTGCTGATACCGTGTCTAGAATCAATCCTATAAGTTTAGCTGCTTTAATTGATTTTGAGAGAATTGCGCTGGATCAGTTACAGGATCAGAAGTTGAACGATTTATTAAAAACGCATACAGGTCTCGATTTGTGTCTCATGTCTTTCCCTGCTTGTAATAATTCCATATGTAGTGATACGCCTAAAAATGTACTTAGACCTTTCATCCCACAGATCTGGAGGAAGGTGGTGTTTAAAAAAACACATAATTTGTCACATCCTGTACAAAGGCGACATTGAGGTTGTTGCAACGTTTCGCGTGGCGTTCCATGAGAAGAGATTGTGCTGAATGGTGTCGACAATGCCTTGATTGTCAGAGAGCTAAGGTATTTAAGCATACTTAAACACCTTTGACAGAATTTTCTCGTGCAACAAATCGTTTTTGCCAGGTTCATTTGGATCGCTGTTGCCGTCTAAAGGGAACATATATCTCTTGACATGCATCGACAGATATACACGCTGGCCGGAAGCAGTTTCGATGCAAGACCAGACTGTGGAGACAGTGGCTGAAGTTTTTCTCAGTAATTGGATTTCGCGTTTTGGTGTGCCGGAAGTTATCACGACAGATCGAGGAGCAAATTTTGAGTCTTGACTGTTCTAATGTTTATCCAGGATCTTAGGAGTACACAAATGTCATACTACCGCATATCACCCTTAAGGGAATGGTATGGTGGAGCGATATCACAGAACCCTTGAATGAATGAATGATATGAAGGTGGGTGGCTCCAGAAGAGCCTAGCACATTGACCAGAGGTCTATTGTACTACCCCAAAAAGAAAATGAAGATCCCTAAGAAAAGAGACCAGTAGCCGATGCGAAAATAAGCAGGCACTTGACAGGTATGTCGTTCAGCTCCCAGGGTTCAATCACATGACGACCAATGTGTTCGAATCTGTGAGCAGAGTAGGCCTCACATTCACATAGAATGTGAGCTGCAGTTTCTTCGCTGTAATTGCAGCCTCTGCAGAACCCTTAAATTAGCTTTAATGACAGTGCATTCTGTTCAGTGGAGTGAGGCTTTGCCAGTGGTGTTATTATCATTGAGATTGGCAGTGCAAGAGGAGTTACAAGCTGCACCGACACAGTTGGTTTACGGTACAAACCTTTCCTTGCTGGGAGACATGATTCAGAGAGCAGATCAAGAAGTAATGGCTCCAATACAGTTCGTACAAATTCTGAAGGAACAGATGGCCAAGCTGAGGCAGATCCCGGCAACTGACCATTCTATGCAGAAAGTGTATGTTTCTACTGATTTGAAGAGCTGTTCTCATGCTTTTCTTTGTATAGATGCAGTCAGGAGACCGTTGGTGCCGCCATACCAGGGACCGTTTCCAGTGTTGTCGAGGACTGACAAGGTAATTTCGATCTTGTACAATGGCAGGAAACAGGACGTGTCATTAGACAGGGTGAAGCCAGTATACGCGGTGGTTCCTGGTGCGTTTGAGCTCACAAGTTTTTTGGAGACTCCCACTGCTAGTGCCCATAGTGTTTCTAGGTCTGGCCAGAGAACTAAACCTGTGGTTCGGTTTCAGGCCGGGGTTTAGCCTGGATGTTTTATCCCAGGGAGTACTGTGGTGTCATCGTGACTGCGGGACTACACAGACTCTGCTGCCCTGTGAATGCAGTAATGCGCATGTCTACAATTTGGTATTTAAGATTCTGCAACAAGCATATCTTCAGTCTCGAAGCCTGGAGTCTTTAAGCCTTGAGTCTCGGTGTAACGCTGATTACATGTCAGGCATTTCTTTACTCAACTACGTGCATGCATTAATTAGGATAATTTACGCTATAACGTTTTAAGTACAGTATGTAACGTAACCTGTAATTGTTGTGTTAAAGTTTATTAATAAAATGTTAAGTTCCTACCGTTTCGAGTGTTATTGTACGAGCGTGTATTCCACAACCTATGCAACCTTTAGCAAGTACTTTAAGTCTTACGTGGTTGGCGTCGCCTTTCTTGCCACATACCTAGAGAGGACAGAGCAACTACCTAGAGATGAATACTCTTAACCTATATACTAGAGTGGTGATAGATGCTGCCCTAAGGTGGTGATCTAACCCCCAAATGTTTATTTTGATTAAATACTTGGACCTGACGATGAGTTTTTCAAAATGAACAATTCATTTATATAGGCCTAGTGCTTATCCATGTGTATAGCTTTACTGCTTGGATGATTTTATTTGTTTTTCAATTATCGACTCCATTCCATTGATATTTGTTCATTATCTTTAGTTTGATGACTAACAATTTGCATTTTTTTTCCATTTGATTGATGATTCTCTATTTAATACTTCTTTTTATTATGTAGGCATTTTTTAAAGTTAGGATTTTTGAGTTGCAACTTCTCTCTATTCTATCATTGGATTTTCAAACTATTATTACTATATATATGTGTGTGTACATATATATATATATATATATATATATAAGATACATAAATTTTAAGACTTTTCCAATAACGCACCCTTTTCTTTCATAATTGTTATTCCAAATTCCTATTTCATGTCCAGCACATATTGTAACTACATTAAATTCTACCCCACGTCACTAATATTAATAAAGTCTGCCAGAACTTCCTCTTTTCCTCGATCATACCATATATGATTACTAAGCTTAACCTCTACGTAAACTTTCTCATATGAAACTGCTTTACCATCATTTTTAAAGCCTAAAATGCCAAGGCAGGTTGAGTTCATTAATGAATATATTCGGATAAAAATTAAGTGTGCTGCGCCCTTTTTACTGACGTACATTGTCTGACAATATCTGCCCTAAAACCTGAATATTTTGAAATTTGGATAGATGTTGATGATAAATGTTTGTTGTGGAATGTAGTCAGAAAACAGTTCACTTAATGTACCCCCAACACTTTTTACATTAGTCAATGATAATGTGGTCTAAAAATCAGTCGATTTTAATAAAATTTTTGAATGATTTCTGTTTAATGTTGTACAGATAGTGTTCTTTGATTAAAATGATCAGATTGCAATTACATGAGCTATATGACAATAAAAAAGTTGCAAAGATTGATGTTCAAAGATAACTCCTCAAAAATGAAAGATAACTCCTCAAAATTCGTAAATGCAATACATTTAAATTTTTACTAACACGAAAGGAATACAGTGAATAAGATTTCTATTTAATGGTGAACTTAATTTGCTTTTATATGTCTGATGATATTTTATTTTAAATACAAACAATTTTCCTGAAATTTCATATAGAGAAAATTACCATATTTTACCACTATAGATAAATTTTTATAGATATTGAAAAAAGCAAGTCAATCAATTTCACTATTTCTATAATAACTCTGCAAATTCCAGCACATTATGTTGGAAAATTTTGAACTGGAGAATTATTTATTTGAATTTCTTTTAATAAAATTGACGTATTCCTCACTTCATCTAGAGTCATAAGAATACCTAGTTTTATGTATTTTGACAAGTTCATTTATGAATGGGAGAATAATGGTCACAAGTAAGATATTTTTCAACAGAAAGAATATTTGTTGAACTTCTATTACCTTGTGAACAAATGATTTTACATTTTTTAAAT
Organism: Amaurobius ferox; assembly: GCA_951213105.1. Taxonomy (NCBI): domain Eukaryota; kingdom Metazoa; phylum Arthropoda; class Arachnida; order Araneae; family Amaurobiidae; genus Amaurobius; species Amaurobius ferox. The sequence goes on from OX578133.1 coordinate 9,422,110, forward strand.
TTTTGTTGTCTTTTTAACCATTTTGTGCCTATTTGTTGGCCTATTATACCATTTTTAGTCTCTATTAATCCACACGAGTCATAACGAATTAGATAACAATTTTCTATAATTCATTTCAGTGAAATTTTACACAAATCATAATTATTTTTGAAAACAAAATTATTGTTCATAAGAAAGGAAAAAAATCCAACAAAAGTTATACATACAGAAGCACTAGGATCTGTAAGAAAACTAATTCCAGCTTCTGATCCTATTACAAGCTTTACTGGGACACTCCATCCAGTCTGCAATAAGAACATTAAAATTTATAATATTTATCACTTGATAAATATAATTGTTTCAATTTTGGTGCTGTTAATTTTAAGTATCATGGCAGTAATAAATATTAATATGTAGTTTTTGAGATTGCATAGTATTTACTGATTTTATTATTAATATTTCACATGCTACTAAATAAAGAATGTATAAATATGAATGTATATCTTAGTCCATAAAAATAAGTTTAGTATAATTTATTATATGATTTAAATTTATAACAAAAACATGAAGTATATGTTACTTAAATTTATGCATTGCAATCATTTGTGCTATAATGTGGTATTGCTTAGGGTTTTAAATAATCTTGCTACAGAAGTAAAGACTTATATGGCATATTGCAACAATTCAAATGTTTAGGTAAGATAACTTAATAGCAGTCATTTTCTGCTATTCCAAGTGAGAGTTCATTAACTACCCATGTATAACAGTAGAAATGACTTTAGTCTTAAAAGAGTCTGTGCAAATGCATAAAATAAACAATTGTCTGATTCTAAGTAAGTTCAAATGTATAAATTTGTATTAAAAGTTCTTGAACAGATACTTGGAAAATTAAACACAACTTAGCACATATTTTTACTTTTAAAAGTGTTTTTGTGACATATTAGACATATACTATATGAATTTTAAACATGCATATATCTCATAAGAACTGCACATATAAGATAATTATTTTTTTGGATGAACATGTTTTTTCTTTCCATAATTTTAGAACATCGGATAAATTTGTCATGTAGTAAATGTTACTAATATTTGGTATGTACATTAAATTATAAAAATTCTAACTTTAAACAAGTAAATTTTTTAATTTTTCCAAAAAAATCTTTAATTTCTAATTATTCCAAAAAATTTAAAAATCCCAATGTCTTATCTTTCAATACTTATACAAAAAGTACTTGCTATCATAAATGCTACTTTAATTTTATTAAAATCTTTTAAAAATTAAAACGCTAAGAAAACCAAATGTTACACTAGTGACCTTGGAAGACTATAACTGACAATGTCATCAAGAATTACTACAGAAATTAGACTAACTAACAATGTCATCATGAATTACTACAGAAATTAAAGTCCATGCATGCTCCTGGAGAAAATGCAGGTGTTGAAGAATATCTTATAAAATATGTAGGAAAGGAAAAAAGCAGTGCAAATGATAATAAAATGAAGGTTGAAGCTTTTATGATTCTGTTATAAGCAGAGACAATGTGCAATAAATTCCCATATGAATAACAACCATAAAGAATTTCATTATAAAAGAACATATGAATTCTAAGAAAAATTATATTACAGACTGCCCAAAAGAATAAACAAATTTATGTAATGGAGAACTTTCTAACTTTTTATTGATAAGAATGCATAATTATTTAATATTGTAACAAATATATTTCCTACTTTTGTTTTTACTTAAATACTAAGAATATTATTTAATTTTTAAACAATATTTATAATTTATCAATCCATACATTAAAGCTGTTTATTATAACAGGGTTCATACTTAATTCTGAAAACAGAAATTATGGAGTTTTTAATGGCATACTTTAAAAATTTGAAGACATTTATAGATTACCTGTTCAAACCTTCTACTTTATATCAGCCTTATTTTCCAAGGCAAAATACTGCCTTATTTTCCAAGGAAAAATACTTACCAGAAAAATTAATCAATGTATGCAAGTATTATTAATTTGAGGTGAAATGTCTTAATTTAAAATACTAATTATGCATCTTCTTAAATTACAAATTTCTTCAAATATCAATATACCATTAAGTGCTATATATTAAAAACATAGATTAGTATCAGGTAAAACTAAAATTTATATCAGTTTAGCAACAGGTAAATCTAAGTTAAGCAAGTATGTTTTGTAGCAGACCAATGCAAAACGTGCATCATTTGTGGCAATGCAGATTCATTTAAAGTATGTTTTATCACAAATTTACATACATAAAAATTCTACACAAGAATAAATAAATACTTACAAAATATTTATTAACTTTTTTTATATTTTTATTTATTATTTAACATGTTATCTATTAAAAAAACATATTTTTAATAATAAACTTCAATATAATAACCATTTGAAAACCTGAAATAATTATTAAATAAAATAAATTTTTAGATTCAAAGCACAACATGAGAATATTTGAATCATCTTACTTCTATTATAATTAACTCTCATAATATTTGATTAATTATATAAAATATTTCTTTAAAATTAACCAATATATGAAAATAAACAAATGAATCATCTTACTTCTATTCTAATTAACTCTCACAATATTTGATTAATCATGCAAAATATTTCTTTAAAATTAATCAATATAAAAAAATTTGCCGATTGAGCAAAAATTAAAAGATGGAGGTGAATGAAACAAATATGCTTGTAGACTCTTAGTAATGCATGAAAATACAAAATGAATTCACAATCACACTACTTAGAAAAATCATATTGTTTAGTAAAATAGTTATTCATTTATACTGGCACACTAATGAATTACTACACCTGATGATAATATTTAAAATAAGTCACTTAAAATATTGGTGTAATTATGTATATAATGCGCATAAACAGGAGCCCTGAAGACTAAAACATTTGTGTTTGTAGAGAAAGTCATCACAAATATAACTCTTGCTCCCTTTCATGTTTTGACTACACTGAATCAACATAAACAGTAAACACTGCAAATATCATTCTCGCCAAGAAATCCTTGTCTGATTAATTTTATTTACAAATATCGGTTTTGGAGCAAAAATTCTTAAAGAGTTCAAATTTTCAGAACTTTTAACCCCAAATTGACACCAAACAAAGAAACAATTGAGCAAAATTTTAACTTTGTAATGAAAGAGAAAAATATAGTAATTTATAGGGTAGAAGGGAGAATGACTGCTCAACAATCCACCAGTCTCATTCTACTTTATTTATTTCAGAAGAGGTGAAAGGGGATCTTTTGCTTGTTTCTTTTCTATTTTTGATCCCATTAATGAGGTATAAATTTCAGGGCAAAAGAAATAAAAACAAAACCAATAGTGATCTCTAATACTATTTTGATAATGTTCCTCACTGTTGAGATTTCTGACCAGACTGTCGTCTGCCAGGTTTTCCTTTGCATTTCAGAATTGGAACAGCAAAACTTTTAAAAAGATTCTGGCAAAATAAGGAATTTTATGGGTACTTTAAAACAAAATGCGAATTTAAGGTGTTACTAATGACCATGAGAACCTTGTATAAGTGTTTATAAAGTAATCAATTGGTTCACAATGTAGTTACCTAGTCATTTTAATATGAATTATCCCCTCATATTTTAGACAATACTACTACATCATTCCTTGCCTTTATGGAATAAGATTCAGAGATAAGCTAATTAATAATACTAAAACCTTTTTTTCTCTTTATTGAAGTATAAATGGTTGAAAACACTATTGAAAATCTTTCCCTTAACAACTCCCCAAAAAAGTAAATAAAATAAATAAATAAAAAATACAAATAAATTCCTTTAGTTTAAAGAGAGAAATCCTTAATTTTAATGCACATAGGTAAAGTAATAAATAGAAAAGAGCCTTTAGTTCTAAGACAAAATCCTGATTTGGTCAATGAAGAATTAAATTACTTATGTACCAAATGACTTATAAATCATAAATTCCTAAGCTTATAAATCCTTATAAATCAGTGCATGAATAACAAATTATGATGCCTCATACAAACGATGGGTTTTAGCAGTATTTAGTATTCTCCAGAGAGGACTTAACCAAATATTCAAAGTCATTTCCTTAGCAAAATAATTTTTATTTATTTATTTAGAAGCATTATTAAAATATTTAAAATGGATATTATTTTGTGTCTGTTTACATCTAAATAAAACAATTTATATTCACTGTATTTAGCAAAATGTCATTCCGCATAAATAGCATTAATAAAATTTTTTTTTATTTCTTTGAACTGTTAGTTTAGGACAGGGGTCGGCAACCTGCGGCTCGCGAGCCGCATGCAGCTCTTTTGATGTAAAGATGCGGCTCTCCAGTTCCATACGAAAAAATTAACAATTTATTATCATAGCTTTAAAAAACATGAAGGATGGATTCGCTGAGAGATTCGAGCAATTCAAAACAAACAAAAGTACTCTCACGTTCATAGTAAATCCTCTCAACACAAATACAAATGAGATAGATAAACATTGAGCCATTTGGAATTGATGCTGGATCGCTCCAAATGCAATTGCTAGATTTGAAAAGCAAAGACTTGTGGAGTGGCAAGTTCACAGAACTCAAGAGCCAGTTGGAAGAGTTGGAGGTCCAGAAATGAATTCCGCGAGTTGAGGCCCTCATATTCGGCGCATGGAATAGTCTTCCAGAATGCTACACTGAGGTGAAGAAGTTGGCATATGGAGTGCTGACGATCATCGGGTCGACATATTCGTGCGAGCAAGAGTTCTCTTGCATGAATATAATAAAAAGTAAAGTTAGAAGTCAACTAACAAATAAAAATCTAGAGTCGTGCTTGAAACTTAAAACAACAAGTTATAAGCCAGATTTAATCAAACTTTCAAAAGGCACGCAAAGCCAATGCTCCCATTGATGTAACTATCTATATTTGTGTTTTTATATGAATAAATATTATTCCGTATTTAAAGCTGTTTATTTTAAATCAAAAATCAAATATATATAAGCAAATACTATGATATTGAAACGAAAATTTTTAGTGGCTCTTTAAAAACTGGGAAATTTTGTAAATTGTAACTGTTGGCTCTTCCGTTTCAATAGGTTGCCGACCCCCTGGTTTAGGATAATGTCTAAATTTTATTTAATAGATAAATTTTCTGACCCAGTGGGTGAGATGGTATAGCACATCTATAGAAACAACATAGATACAGACATTGTGTTTTTTTTATTTTATAACGATATTATCAAACAATCAATACTAAAATTCAATTTAATGGGTTATTTGCAACATTCAGAGAAAGTTTATATCTTTTTTGTAGCCCTCACATTCTTTCTTTCGACACAAGCCATCCGGTCTACCTACCTGAAGGTGTGAAAAACCCAGACCACAAGACTGACCCGAAGCCTTTCAGTAGCTGTTTGTGTGGCCGGCTACCTGAAGATTTAAGTTATCTGTTTGGATGGCTGTGACAGTGCCACCCAATTTAGATCGGATCCCAGTGAAGGTGGGAGGGGGGACTGTACCTTCCTTCCCCTACCACCAACCTCATAGAAGGACTTTCGGGCTATCAGATTGGGAGAGAGTACTCCACATTAACATGGGGATAGTTTGGGCAGAGCCAGGAATTGAACTCGGGTCCTCTGTGTGCGATTCCAGTGCCTTAACCACTGAACTATCCCATCCCGTAGCCCACACATTCAGATGACAGTGTTGCAAGAATCCAAATGAAAACAAGCAACAAAGTTTAGTTTCTAAACTAGTTTCTAAAGTCCAGCATTTCACAAAGGATTATAGAGAAAGTTCAAAAATGCTTGAAGAACACTTATCACTTGCAAGATAAAAGTTATGATTAAAAAACAGATATTCCTTTATCAGAATTTACATACATTTTTAATAAGAGATCAAAGAGGTATTTCAATACACAATACTCAGAATCTAAGAAAAATAACCATTCCTCATAAATTCCAGAAGTTCTCATATATTTGTGGACTAAGACCAGCATAAAGATTCATTTGAAACATCCCACCAATATAAATATGCAAAAATAAATATCATTTATAGGTACTGCAACTGTTTTCTAAAGGAAATAGACAATAAATGCATTGATTTTTATATTAATAGTGATATGTGAGAATTTAAGTCAGTAATTAAGGTATAAATAACATAATTTCATTAGCAAAATTTACAATATAACAAATAGAAATGTACAATAAATTATCACTTACCCCGAGTGCACACTCAAATGTTTCTCTATCATACTTTATAACTGAATGAACCATTTCAAGAAACATGAACATGCAGTCAACTTCAGATAAAGATGAAAATCTTTTGAACTGATGCTGAATCATCTTGCGCAATGCTTTAGGCTGAGAAGAAACTTAAATATAAATGTGGGCAAATTTTTCAAACAATCACAATTTTGAAATTTATATCAAAATAATATGTTAAAATAAATCTAAATTGTTTAGTTACGAATGTAAAAACACTCTCAATATATGTAAAGTTGTCTTTTCCCAATTATTAATCAATACATAGAAGGTGGAGTGTATCTTTTACTTAAAGTATTATATGGCAGTCCAGTTCTTTAACAATGAACTTCATGAAAATACTGATGAAAGTACTCTGAAAATAATTTGAAACTGCAGTAAAGAAGAAGAAGAAGAAATGGATTGAAAACAGTCATATAAATTCACTCATTCCTTTATATGTTAATACTTCTACATACTCCTGTAACAGTTTCAATTATGTTACAGGAACAAAAAAAATAGATATTAATATGCATTATACATTAGTTACAAAGTTACGCTATGAAGCTAGAGTTATTTAATTTTTTATACAAAACCAGTTCATTCAATTTATGATTTACTAAAAAATATACCAGGCGTGGCTAAGGATTTAAATCAGAAATCAATTGCATTCCGTTATTCAATATGTCAAAATGCATAGTCACATGCTTCAAAATCATGGATAAAGATGGTGAATAAAGTCATGGAAATTGTAGTTGTAAATCCTAGTTTTTAAGTAGAGACAAATTCTACAAATTGTAAATCCTTTTTTAAAGTTATCAAATTGAAAGTTTGTTATCTGTCAGTATACACTTTCTACATAGATCTACAATTTTCATTAATTTATTCCATTTTTAAATTTCAAAGCTCCCACATATTCCTAAAATACCCAAAAATTTGCTGAAAGGAAAGCCACTCTTGCTAAGTACTGAAAACAAGTCAGCTTTATTTTTTAAATTATATTTACATAATTAATGCTACAAAATAAGCAGTATGTCCTTCAATGACATATTAAAGGATTCTTAAATATTATAACTAAATCTGTCTATATTGAAACTGAAAGTGTATTTTTAAACAGTGAATAATGACTTTTAACCAGCTTCATAAGATTTTTCTGAGGGGAGCACAGCACCTTTCTTTCGATTCAGACTCCTTGACCTACTCAAAGGTGGTGTAAGGTATCTGTTTGGAAGGCTGAGACAGTAACATCCAATTTAGACCAGAACCCAGTGGGGGGTAATGTCCACAGGGACCATACCCTCCTTCTCATGCTACCAACTTTTCAAGACCTTTGGATCCACAGAATTAACATGCTAGTACTTTAAGTAAACACGGAGATAATTTGGGCAGATCTGGGAATTGAACTCAGGTCCTCCATGTGCAATTCCGATGTAATAACCATTGGGTTATTCCATCCTTGGCGGTCACAGCACCTCAAACATTTTGATATCCCCTTCGAATGTTTACAATATTGAACTCTTGTTAATATTTACATTATGATTAACATTGTAGGCTATAGAGTCAAGTCACAAGCCTAGTTACATCCAAATTACCATTCAAATTTAAGGGAACTGAGTTATATAAACCCTTTGATACGTTGATTTTGTTAAAAATTAGTATTTTAATGAAATAGAGAAGTTTTATGATACAATATGCATTACCTACATTTTATTAATTAAAATATGAGACATACCCTGATTAGTTTCGTTGTATTCTTCTCATTACGTTCAGAATATAATTTTAAAAAAGGCACATTTATTTATAGAAGGCATTATGACTCTAATGATAATTTTGGTTTCAATTTACATTTATACCTACGTAAATAAAACCTGTATGCTTCTAGGCCAAGTAGGGGCTTCGGAATTCCATTTACTTACATACATAACAGTAGCACAGCATCCATAGAAGCTAAAACACTAAGCCTCCCCTGTTTAAATCTAGTTTAAGAAATAATTTAAACATTTTTATTAATTTTAATTAACTTTGCGAATATATATGTATATTTTAGAAAATAGTTACACTTTATTTGCTTAAAGTGACATATGTAAAAGTATTTTTTTCCATTAAAATACATCTACATTTGTAGGCTAAAATTCTGTAGCCTACACAATGTATTGCAAATAACATGATATGCAAACATCCTGACTCTTCCCTGGCTGATAAAAGTGTGTCTGGAAGTTAGCTTAAAAATAGGTGTGACTATTATTTTCCACTTTGAAAATGACAATGATTGGATGCGAGACATGATGTTTCTCAATGATATCGGCAAACATCATGGGGGTGCGTGTGGGAAGTAAGAAAGAAAATTTCTGTAGAAAGGCTAATGATCCCACTATTTTGGATCAGACAAGGTTTTATTTTTGCCGAAAATAATATATTTTTGTAACTCTGAATAATTTGAACCATTTTTCACAAATAACTTGACTCTCACTTAACTTTAAACAAAATCAGGACAAAGAAATGCACTAATAATGACTACTACTTAATCTTAGTAGTTAGTGAAGTACACTTTATCTCGGCATTAATATGGCAAAGCATCCACTTGCGTATTTGGGAGTTTTAAAAGGAATACCTATTACATGAAAATCTCTTTTACAAAAGTGATTGATAATATTTCTAATGGATTTTTAGCATATTGTAACTATAAGATATTAAGTTTTCATAGTATAGTATTTGTCAATAATTAATATGTACAAAATTGTTTAAGGACATTGTTAATTACAGTTATTTTTAGTTCTAGCTGTTTGTATTAACAAAACTGATATATTTTTCTGTCACTTGCTAATAATGTTCTAATTTATTTCTACTTCATATTTAATGTAATGGTTGTAAAAGTTGATCTAATTTAGAAATAAGTAAACATTTAAAATGCTATATCTTGTATATATTCATCTTACATAGGTAACATTTAAAAATCGTATGTATTTCATGCACTTTTTATATATTTTTATGTTACATTATATTACTTTACTCACCAAAGAAATAATACTTATTGAAAGAGCAAATTCAAATATAAATCTCACTTGTAATAATAGTTCCCTTTCCTATTTCAAACGCCAAGCACTTAGTTTCCTCAGTCAAAATTCTTACACTGCACTACTGATACATGAATATGGGATCAGCTTTTAATAGCATAAATAGTAAAATTACTCATACTATATGTTCAAATGATAATTGGTTTCATAACTATAAGTTTCACAAAAAATTTTGGTACAGATTCGATATAAAGAATTTGGTTTTTGACGCTTCTTTTCTGGAGTGATAAATCCTCAAATGTGGAGCAAAAATAAATTGCAGTTGGTGCCAAATGTCATGCGACCTTTTAGATATCTGTTAGTTTAGTGTGTTTATTTTACTTTTTTCTACACTCCGTGTTGTCTGTTTGTGGTTCAAATTTGGATTACTTGATACATGTGCTGTACATTGACTGTTTTGTAGGTTTCTGCTAGCAGTGTTGTAGTTAAATTTCAGGGAATTTTATCAGGTAATTTGAAATTTATTTCCCGATGACTGGATGCCATTTTGTATTTCATTTTTTATAGTAATTTTTTACTGTTTTGTAGTGATGGCTTCTTCTATGGTTGCTGTTAGTAGTATTGTAACTAAATTTCGGGGAATTTTATCGGGTAATTTGAAATTTAATTTCCGATGACTGGATGCCATACAAATTCCATAGAAAGCATGTGGAGACATTAAAAGTACACTGCCTTCGCACAACAGACAAACAGATTTTAAATATTATTTGACTGTATATATGTTCAAAAATTCATTTGCGGAGAAAGGAATTGCTACTTTTAATCAATTTTTGGAATATGTTAGAGAGACTGATTAGAAAAAAAGTAAGCTATGTGAATAACTTTAGTATGAAAATTTTCATTTTTACAGTGTTCACGTGTGCTTTCTCTTGTTTTTGTATGATATTTGTATTTTATGAATTTTTGCACTCTTTCAATTTTGTATAATTTTGTAAAAGTACAATTTTTTTTCCAAGTATCGGTTTTCTGAAATTTCGTTAAAGTACAATCATTTTTCTAAGTATCAACTTATTTTAATACTTTAACATTATTTTATACTTATGTATTATTTATGCATTTTTTTTAAGTATTGTTTTTTGGAAATTTCGTTCAAGTACAATCATTTTTCTAAGTATTGACTTTTTTTAATACTTTAACATTATTTTATACTTATTTATGTATTAGCTTTTTATGCATTTTTAAATATATATTTAATATTTGTTATGCACAAAGCCCAAAATGACATCCGTCACATCTTTTCAAACACCATACGTGTTGGCGCCATTCTTGGTCGGGGGGGAAAAAAAGGGCAGATTTAGTCAAATTCTTTATACCGAAGCTGTTCTAAAATTTTTATATCTGAAGTTAAATAACTTTTGAATTTTATATTCTGATCACATGTGTGTTAGACAGAAATCTGCTTAAAGCAGAATATTCTTTTAGTCACATATGATTATAGGCTTAGACAGATTTTTATGACTTACCTTGTTGTTTGTTATCACATAAGAAGGAAATTATTTTATACTTATTTATGCATTTTCCTAAGTATTGTTTTTCAGAAATTTTGTTCAAGTACAATCGTTTTTCTAAGTATCATCTTCTTTTAATACTTAAAAAATGCATTATTTTATACTTATTTATGTATTAGTTTTGTACAATTCATTTTCTAAGTGTTGTTTTTCGGATATTTCACTAAAGTACAATCGTTTTTCTAAGTATTGATTTTTTTTAATACTTTAACATTATTTTATACTTATTTATGTATTAGCTTTTCATGCATTTTTAAATATATATTTTATATTTGTTATGCATAAAGCCCAAAATGGCATCCGTCACATCTTTTCAAACACCGTACGTGTTGGTGCCATTCTTGGTGCAAATAAAAAGAAAAGAAGGCAGATTTAGCCAAATTCTTTATATCGAAGCTGTTTCAAAATTTTTATATCTGAAGTTAAATAACTTTTGAATTTTATATTCTGATCACCGTTTAGACAGATTTTTATGACTTACCTTGTTGCTTGTTATCACATAAGAAGGAAGGAACTTATGCAATCCCACATCTCTTTCTAGGAACTCCAAATTAGATTTTTTATCAAGAGCAATATGAGTCATATCTTTAAAAAACCTCCTGCAAATGAAAATTAGAATTGAATATGAAATATTTTAAGCATATAAAATTGTACAATTTTTTAATAGTTTTATTATAAATATTTTAATCATGTAAATATGTAATAAATTTAAAAATAAAACAAAATTAAATCCACTAGCGATATTTCCATATCAAGTCACTCGATGAATACTTTTAAAAATTTACATGACTATTCTTAAAAATTTTATTTTTGAATGTTTTGCCAACAATGCAATGTTTTTTGAAATTTCATTGTTCATAGTTTTTCCTTTTTTTTTTATTTTGCAACAGCCATTTTTACAAGATAATGCATATGATTTTTGACAAGTTTTGATATTTACAGAAATTTCATTATCTCAGAAACTATTTATACAAAACACATAGATGAACAACCATTTTGTTTAATATAAAACAAGCTAAAATTTGGTCATTGCATAATATCACAAATGTTAAAGTTTCATATCCAAAATTAAATTTGAAAAACTATTTTCTCAAAAAAGTTGTTAAGCTAAATTTTGTGTATGAAGGAAAAATGTATGAAACATGATTTTTTATACTTTAATTTTGTCTATTCAGAAACCATGCATGCAAAATTTCAGACTTCGAAAACCAAACCCCTTGTTTCTAGAAACCGACAAATGCAGCTCATATCTGCAAATTGGATATTTTTCAGCATATTATTTACTAGCCGCCTTCAGCGACCAGCCTGTTCGCTACCCTTGAAAATTCTTGCAGGATACTGGAACAGAGTGTGCAGTGGTAGTAGTAGCCAAGCTCCCTATATATTATACGCACTAGCAGAGTAAAGACATGCAGCAATATTTCTAGAGTCCATGTTGAGAGTATTATTTCAGAAAAATAATCATTTATTTTTCATAAACATAAAAGCAAAGAAAAACATAAGTACTACACATACCAGTAACTTGGATATGGTAGTTGCAGAAGGTAACACATAACTTATCTTGAAAATATAACATCAGATGAATTAGGCCTAACAACTAATGGCCATGTATTTTGCCACATCATGCAAAAACTAACAAAATCATACTAGAGAGATCAGTGTTCTTCAACCTGTGTTCCGCGGAACCCTAGGGTTCCACTCAAATGCTTTAGGGGTTCCGCGAGTCGATACTACAATTCGAATGTTAATCCGCGTTCACAACTATAGAGGGCGATGTGCCGCGCCGGTCTCTGGGACTCGTGCGTCGATCAGAGTTTCATATTGGAACTATCCATTCCTTCAGTCGCTTGTATAGGACAAAGACGACGCACATTGCACTTTTAAATAGTTTTCAAATACCGGGTGTAGTGGATTTATTGATGTTTATTTCTTACAAAGGTAAGCGGTAGTAAGTTAATTATTTTATAATAAATAGTGTTTTACTTGAACTTAACCTAAAATCCTTCAGAAATATAATGCAGAATTGGCTTAAAACTGCGAAATTGGAATCAAAATCCAAAGAACAAGCTTCTTGCTCTCTTGAAAATTCCACTAGTCTTCCGCCAACATTGGATCCGGCGGATAATATTGAAGAAGAAAATAAATCCAGATCAACAAGCCGAAAAAAACGAAAGTATGATGAAGATTATTTGAATTTTGGATTTACTTGGATTGGTGATAAAAATGAGCCAAATGGATTTTGTGTAGTATGTGAGCAAATAGTGAACAACAGCAGTTTAAATCCTGCAAAGTTAAAGCGTCATTTGGAAACTAAGCATCCAACTTTAAAAGGTAAAAAAGCGAATATTTTAAAAGAAAATGTATTGAACTAAAACAGAAAAAGGATGCTTTTGAAAGGTATGTTTGTGATGATAATAAAAATGTACTAAAAGCATCTTATTTAGTTAGTTTGCACGTAGCTAAACAAGGCGAAGCTCATACGATTGCGGAAAAATTAATTAAGCCTTGCACAAAAGATTTAATCACATGCATGTTCGGTGAAAAATTTGCAAGCAAAATTGACCTTGGCCCATTGTCTGAAACGACGATTTCACGATGAATTAAAGATATGTCAGATTACTGTGAAGTGGAACTAGTAAATTGTTTGGAAAATGCTAAAGATGGATTTACTTTGCAAATGGACGAATCTACAGACATGGCTGGATTAGCAATTTTGTTAGTTTTTGTGAGATACATACACGAATCCGATTTTAAGGAAGAAATGCTTTTTTGCAAAGCTCTGCCAACACAAACAACTGGTGAAGAAATATTTAATTTACTTAATGCTTACTTTGAAAAACATTCAATTTCTTGGAATTTATGCCGTCATATATGCACTGATGGAGCCAAGGCTATGGTTGGTATTATAAAAGGCGTAATAGCACGAATAAAGAAAGTAGTTCCAGACATCAACGCTAGCCATTGCTGTCTTCATCGTCATGCTCTTGCTGTTAAACGGATACCAAAAGCATTGCACGAAGTTCTCAATGAGGCCGTTAAGATGGTTAATTTCATCAAATCTAGACCCCTAAATGCCAGGGTATTTGCCCTATTGTGCAAAGATCTGGGAAGCTTTCATAAAAATCTCCTTCTTCATACTGAAGTAAGATGGTTATCAAGGGGAAAGGTTCTAACCAGACTCTGGGAATTGCATGATGAAATTCGAATATTTTCATCTGAACGTGAATTTGCTGGAAAGCTTAATGACACTAGTTGGCTTCAAAATCTAGCTTACCTTGCAGATATATTTTCGTACCTGAACGAAGTTAATCTTTCACTTCAAGGACAAAATAGTACAATTTTTAAGGTCAATAGCAAAGTAAACTCGATAAAATCGAAACTCAAGTTTTAGAGGAATGTATCACCAAAAATAATACAGAATGTTTTGATAATTTAAACGATTTCTTGGAAACCAATAATGTCGCATTCGAGCACAATTTAAAAAATAATATTTTGAAACATTTAACTGGATTGCAAAAGACATTTTTGGAATATTTTCCCCCTACTTGCAATAATTTAAGTTGGGTCGAAAATCCTTTTAATGAGTGTAGTGATGTAGATACCTTGCCAATTAAAGGAAGAGAGCAACTTATATATGTACCGACACCACATTAAAATCTACATTTGGACAGGATGGCACTGGCCAATTTTGGATAAAATTAATGGAAGAATATCCGGAAATTTCCAAACGCGCAGTAAAAGAATTGATGCCTTTCGTAACAACTTACCTCTGTGAGACATCCTTTTCCACATACGTCGCTACAAAAACCAAGTATAGAAATCGACTTAATGCCGAAAACGATATGTGTCTCCAATTATCACCGATCTATCCGGATATTGATAAATTGTGCAGTAATAAACAAGCACAACAAAGTCATTAATTTTTTTAAAATATCTTTTTAATTTTTTTTTGTTTTTCCTTTGTTTTCAATTTCATATGATGACATATGTATGTATAATACAAATACTTTATATGGAATATTTATCTTCTTGTTTGAATTAATGCAAATTTATATCTTATATAAAGTTTTTATAACAAAGGCAGGGACGCACCTTGTTCATAACATGTAATATGTAATATGACACATCCCCCCTAAAATCAAATCTGGGTGTGCTACTGAACGAAGGGTTCCATAAAAAAAATATCTCAAAAAAGGGTTCCGCGGGATGACAAAGGTTGAAGAACACTGAGATAGATAAATATCAAGAAGACAACTTCAGTGCAGTACTATAACTACCACACTATAACATGATGACTACATCACATCACCAGATCAGATAACAACATCTAACACCAACCCTGATTACATGCATGATACACATACATCATAAACCCAACACCAATATTCCTACTGCTACATACACTAGCTTAAATATTGCTATGTGTAGTTGAAGTAGAAGTTACTGTTTTCAAGTAGAAGTTACTGTTTTCAAGTAGAAGTCAAAGTTTTTTCAGAGTATACTAATTTCTAATGGGTTGTAGAAAATTAGCATAATCTGGATGTTGATGTCTCAATTTGCAGGATATGCACCATGGGGTTAAAACTTAGTGATTAGATGACCTAATGTGATTAGCTAATCAGCACACAGTAATTTTAGAATTTAGACAGTACTCAAACTGATGTACTTGTTGCATGTTTACATTAAGGTTTTCTAGCAATTCTGACCATGGCAAACTCGCTGGCGCGACCTACCAGAAAGGTGTAAGGTAACTATTTGGACAGCCAGGAAGTGCCACCCAATTTAGATCGGAACTCAGTGGGGGAGGCATCCACAGGGACCGTACCCTCCTTCCCCTACCACCAACCTCTTGGAAGGACTTACAGATCCACATGTTTAACATGATCGTACTTCGCCTGAACACAGCGGCAGTTTTGGCAGTGGCGGGAATCGAACCCAGGCCTACAGAGTGCAATTCCCGCAGGCTAACCACTGGGCTACCGTGCCCTCCACGACAATTTCCATAACTTTCTTTTTATTCACCCAATTTAGACCGGAACCCAGTGATGGAGGCATCCACAGGGACCGTATCCTCCTTCTCCTACCACCAACCTCTTGGAAGGACTTACGGACCCACATGTTTAACGTGATCGTACTGCATGTGAACACGGCGGCAGTTTTGGCAGTGGAGGGAATCGAACCCGGGCCTACTGCGTGCAATTCCCGCATGCTAATTTAAATTTATAATGACCATATACTAAGCTCTTAATTCCATCATCATCATCATTCCATCGTTCCATCATTTAAAATATCCATAAATTAAAATATTCATTTAAAAAAGCCATCAATCTACCATAATTCAATCACTTAAATATTATAATGATCATATGCTAAGCTCTTAATTCCATCATTTAAAATATCACTTAATTTTCTAACCCGATGCACGATCGTTAGCAAAAATTTTCAAACAAAAAAAATAAACGCCTTTTTTCGACGAATTTACCATTTCTTGAAATTTCCATGGAATAAGTTCCATTCTATACATCAAAAATCAAAAATAGTGAAGCGCTTCACAAAAACGCATTCAAACAAAAATAAAACTCAAAAATATTCTTTTTCTTGTAACCCGATGCATGATCTCCATGGAAACGGAGTGACGTCACCGGCTGAGAGCGCAGGGTAAGTGGGAAGTGGGCGCTCTTCGTAGTGAAGTCATCAAGAACATTAGTTCATTAAAATCGAAATGGTACGGCTATTTATAATTATTTCTTGATCAGATTGGGCTTGTAAGAAAGTCAGATCTTTGAGCTTTCTAAAAATGTAAATTATTACTCGAAAATCTGGATACTTTTTTGGATGCGAGGATTTAAAAACCAAAATTCGTTCTTTTGAGCCGAAAGTGACTTTTGTTTTAAAATCTTTAAAAAATATCAGAAATTGAAATTGAGATTTGAAATTGATATATTTTTACTCGCAATTGGCTGCTCTTTCCAGTGGTGTGATTTGTTTTTTTCTACGACATCTGGATGGTGGAGGAAAAATTGGAAAAAATGGTCGAAATCGCATAAAACATCAATAACAAAAAAAAAAATTCAAATCTTAAAAATCAGTTTTGAAGTGTCGAAACTAAACATGCATAGAAAAGGATGGTTCAACATTACATGGAAATATAATCTATACATGCAAAATCACACTTAAAAAAATAATCAATATTTTAGGAAAATATTAAATAATAATGAAATATACTACAAAGAAATGAATGTTGTGCATTTTTTAAATTCATATAATTTGAAATTAAAGAAGGATGGAAAAAGAATGTTTCAACATTACACAGGAGTGTTATTTATACACACAAAATCACTCCATTAAATGATATCTGGGCCTTGTCGTGGTGGTGGAGCTTGAGTGCTCCAATGATCCTAAGCGCTATGCCGGCGGTAGCTTTTGCTACTGGTTCTGGTAGGGTCTCCCATGATGGACAGGTCAAAGGTGAGGTTCCTGACAAAATGAGACATCCTGGTCCTCCAGGTTGGGGGTTGGGAGTGAGACATACTCTCTCACCCTGTAAAATCCTCAGGGGTCCACTTCTTTTGTGGATATGGGTGTTGCAATCCCGAGGTACCTGTGCAATCTTTTCTTCTTAGCTGCAGATGGCATCAATGCCGAAACTTTAGTAAACATCACTTCTGCTTTATGGACCCTAGTACCACCATTTGGTCTCTGCCATAAGGTATACCGCTTTGGGCTCGGGAATGGGATCATGCAGTTGTGTTGTGAAAAGGGTAAAGTGGCATGCATCTGTAGTATTGCTTTTAAGAAACGTTTGTAGTAAACGTCTCCAGAGGCTGAGTCCCTTGGTTGCGTTGGTTGGATTTTAGTGAGTGTTTCATATCGAGAAATGATCCTTGCTGATCCTTGGGTCCTGTGCACCAGGTGCACGTTATGGCCCGCTCTTCATCATCTAGCTTTGTGAATGACTCCGGAGGTTACAGTTTTCATGTTAGAAAAGTGTGGGGAGACGGAGTCTAGCGGGGGGGGCTCCGATCGAACTGGAAGTAATCCATGGTTTTCTCATTTAGTGGTCACAACATGGAGAGATTAAATATGCCATTACCTAGCTCTCCATGCTACCATAGAGAAAGTGTTGTTAAAGGGTTGGGTATACCTTCGGGTGAATTCCAATCAGCCATTGAAACAACCCCTTTGGGGTTGGATCTTGGTAAAAAGGGGGGGGGAAACCTGAAGCCTGGCTGTGGAAGGAGGTGTAACTGCGAGCCTTAGTGAGCAAGACACTGAAACTATGGCTAGGATGCAGGAAGTACTCCCAAAGACACAGAGGCGCAAGAGGAGGAGCATTCACAGGCAGCAAGACCAGAAGCTTGCAAAAGCTGGTGCTGTCAAAGAGAAGGTCAGAGGCACCATACAACTTAAGTCAGATGGAACCACACCATCTAAAAAAAAATCTGGTCATGGAAAAGAGGTCAAGGACTGACATCCAACCTGAATCATATGCTCAAGCAGTTCAGGTTATAAAGATGGCAGTCATTAAGAGGATTCCTTCCCTTCTAGTAAGCTGAGCAAGGAAGAAGTTGACCTCATCCCGGTGGAGATTCTCGGCAAAATAGATGAGATCCCCACTGATGAGCAACTTTCGAAGATCCATGGTTCCAGCTTATATGCTGGAGTCTTGGTTCTTCAGTGTGATGATGCTAAAACTGTGGAATGGGTTAAGAAAACCTTCCACAATAACAGACAGGTTTTAGGTGAGGCACTCAAAGTCATGAGTGCCAATGATCTACCTAAACCAGCCAAAGTGGCCTTCAAGACCAAGGACGTTTATACCAAGAAGCAGAGTGTTTTGCTGAAACAGCTGAACTGTTTCAACCCGGAGTTGAATTCTGAGGCGTGGCATGTTCTGCAAAACTTTGTGGAACCCCTCTCTGTACAATGGATCTTCGAGATAGATTAGGAGGCTGCGGATGCGATTCACAAAGCTGACTTTGGTGCTTACACCGGTTAGGACCGTTGAGTCTTCAAGATTCTTCGGGACCCAAATGAAAGGTCCAAAGGGAGTTGGAGATGGAGGTTCAGTCAAAAGATCAGGCAACCTCCTCTCAGGTAAGTATCTCTGCACTTTCTTTGTTTTTGTTTATGGTCTGTCTTAATGTTGTGCAAATTAATCTGCATCATAGTCATTCTGCCTCTGCTATTCTTGGCAAGAGGTTGATGAATGATAGGGCTGATATTGCTCTAATTCAGGAACCCTGGACCTGCAATAATAAAATTTTGGGTCTAGGGATCAAGGGCTATAACGTTTTTTAAGATAATCTTGTATCAGACTAGAGCCTGTATTGTTGTTAGCAACAAAGTCAATGCCCTTCATCTAGTGGAATTTCTTGATGGTGATAATGTTGCCGTCGGTGTGAATTTTAAAACCAATGAGCATAAGGATGAATACATCTTTGCTTCTGCTTATCTTCTTTATGAAGAAAGAGAAACTTCTACCACAATGTCACTACTAGTCTTATTGCGCACTGTAGTAGGGGTAAAAGACTGATCATTGGTTGCGATGCTAATGCCCACCACACTGTGTGGGGCAGTAGTGACTGCAACTGACGTGGTGATGATCTTTTGGAGCATATTATCCACTCCAACCTTTTTATTCTTAACAAGGGCAACTCCCCCACTTTTGTCACTATAAATCGCTACGAAGTCATTGACTTAACCATACGTAATAATATTGTATATGAAAATGTAATAAACTGGAATGTTTCAGATGATATATCCTTGTCTGATCATCGTTTAATTACTTTCTCTGTTAAAGGTCTCTCAAAACTGACCATAGCAGAAGGTAGGAACCCTAAGAGAACAAACTGGGTTTCCTACAAAGAAGATCTTCTTGCCAGGCTTGCTGGTTATTCTGGTAAGTATTCTTCAACAGCAGAATTGGATTTGGCCATTGACCATGTGCAACAGTCCATTATCCTATCATATTATAAGAACTGTAAGGCCACTAAAGCTGACTCCCCAAGGTTAGTTCCTTGGTGGTCGAAAGAGCTCAGCTGTCTACGTGGCAAGTGTAGAAAGCTCTTCAATAGAGCCATAAAGAGTGGTGAATGGCAGGACTATAAATATGCCCTCACTTCCTATAATAAGGGGGTTAAAGACTTCAAAAGAAATTCCTGGAGAAACTACAGTGAAAGCATTAAGGATGTTTCTGCAACTGCAAAACTAGTCAAACTTATGTCAAAAGACAGGAACTGTAACCTGAATACTGTTAGGTTGCCTAATGGTGGTTATTCTGGGACTGGGGAAGAGACCCTAGCTGAACTGTTCAGGGTTCATTTTCCGGTTTCTGAATCTAATAGCCACAGCACCATTCCTGATGCTCGCTTCACATCTACCTGTGATAGTAGTAAGTGGAGCATTGCTAGGAGTGTGGTCACTTTGGATAGGGTTAAATGGGCAATTAACTCTCTTAAACCCTATAAAACTCCAGGGATGGATGGCATCATTCCAATTCTTCTCCAGGAGGGAATTGAGGTGCTTGCTCTCATTCTCTGTAGAATATACAGAGCCTGTATTACCTTTGGTCACACACCTTCTGCCTGGAAGCATACTAAGGTAATCCTTATTCCTAAGATTGGTAAGGATAATTATTATGAGGCCAAATCCTTCAGGCCTATTAGTCTTATGTCTTTTCTTTTAAAGACTATTGAAAAGCTCTTTGACAGGTATATTAGGGAAGTGATTCTGGCTTCTATGCCTCTGTCTAACTCTCAGCATGCTTATCAACCGGGTAAATCTATGGATACTGCCCTCTATAGTCTCCCCTTTATTCTGAAGAGAAACTTAAATACCAAGGAAATTGCTCTTGCCACTTTTCTTGACATTGAAGGCACTTTTGATAAAGTGCCTATTGACACCATCCTACATGCTCTTGATAGGAAAGGTGTTGATATGATGATCTTCTGTTTGATCAAGAACCTGTTATCTAATAGGTATATCTGTGCATCTTTACTAGGTGATAATATGACGATGCATGCTCTAGCAGGCTGTCCGCAGGGAGGTGTACTTTCACCAATTCTATGGTGCTTAGTTGTGGACTCTCTTTTGGAGAACATAAAAGGTTCCGGTGTCTCCTGTGTTGGATATGCTGACAATATTGTAATTGTTGCCAGAGGCAGGTTCGGTAGTACTGTCTCTGATATGATGTCCACTGCTCTTAGGAGTGTTAAGACATTGTGCAAAAATGACGTGCTTTCTGTTAACCCACAGAAGACTGCTATGGTTGCATTTACAAGAAAATGCATTCTTAACCTTAGAGACATTCGCTTCTTTAGTCAGAAGCTCATTTGCTCCAAGGAGGTAAAATTCTTAGGAATCTATTTTGACACGTGTCTCAATTGGAAGAGACACTTGGAATACTGCATAACTAAAGCTAGAAGAATTTTCTGGTCTTGCAGGAATGCTATTGGGAAAACCTGGGGTTTGAATCCCAAGGCTATCCATTAGATTTACTCTATGGTAATCTGTCACATCATTTCCTATGGCTCCATTATTTGGTGGTCCAGAATCAGATGTGAAACTGCTAAATTAGATTTAATTAAGCTTCAAAGGCAGGTGTGTATTGCGATCTCTGGATGCATGAAAACCACTCCCACTGCAACTCTTGAACTTTTGCTTGGATTGCACTCTCTCTACATACACATTGAAGCTGAGGCTCTCATCTGCAAGAACAGATTTAAATATCTGAAACACTGGAAGGACTACTCATAGTATTTATCTTGGAGTGGTCTTAACAGTAACGCTATAAATCATCCTTATTTCCATATGCCATCTGATGGTATTCAAGTCAGATATATGTTTGACAAGCCTTATGAAATTCAGGTCCCTTCACGGGATGACTGGAAGAGGACTCCTACCTACAATAAACAGAATTGTATTGTATGGTATGCAGATGGCTCGAAGCTAGGTACTGGCGCATCCTGTCCAGATGATGGTACAAAACTGTCTCACCCTCTCAGCAGTTATGCTACTGTCTTTCAGGCTGAGGTTTTTGCCATTCTTATGTGTTGTAGAATTTGCTATGACAGAAACTACAGGAGCAACCAAATACTTATCTGTTCTGATAGTCAAGCTGCTCTTATGACCTTAGGGAAATCTACTATGACGCCTTCCCTCATATGGAAGTGCTATAGTGCACTTTGTAAAATTGCTAGCAACAACAAAGTCATACTATACTGGGTGCCTGGACATTCGGGCATTCCAGGAAATGAGTTAGTGGGCTGATGAATTGGCTAGAAAAGGCTCAAGTACTCCTTTTGTTAGTCCCGAGCTGGCTTTGGGTGTTCCTAATGAACTTACTAGAAGAATTGTCTATGACATCTTCAGAAAGCTTCAGTGCAAGAACTGGTGTAATACTAAGAGCCAAAGGCAGGCGAAAATACTTAAATGCAATTGCCCTAGCATACGTCAGAAGGAATTAGTCAAGCTCAGTAGAACTGGCATCAGAAGGGCTGTTGAGCTCCTTACTGGGCACTGCACCCTTAAAAGACACCTAAATATTATGGGTGTCACGAAGGATTCACTAGGCAGAGGCTGCAACTATAGCGAAGAAACTGCCGCACACATACTCTGTGAATGTGAGGTGTTCTCTGCCCACAGGTTCAAACACATGGGTCGACATGTGATTGAACCCTGGAAGTTGTATGACATTCCTGCCAAGTGCCTGCTTATTTTTGCTTCGGCTACTGGTCTCTTTTCTTAAGGACCTTCACTTTATGAGGTAGTACAATAGACCTCTAGTCGATGTGCTGGGCTCTCCTGGAGCCACCCATCTTCATGTCATGTCATTCATACATACACACAAAATCACACTTATCTGAAAAATGATATATTAATAAAGTGAAAATGAAGCAACTTAGCACTGTTGCAAATTTAAGCATGGTAGAAACAAAATGGCAGCAGCAAGTTTGATTGAAATTCCCATTGACAAATAATTTTTATTAAAAAACTTTGGGGAATTATAAAAAAAAATGGGCAAAAACCAAGAGATTCTCATTAAAAGTCAGGAAAACGGGAGAAATCATCAAAAACTGGGAGTTTCCCGAATTAACCAGTACAGTTATCATTAATATTGTAAAGTTTTGTAGCATCTAATGGTGTTAAATTGCATTGGAAGAAACTTATGTTTCTCATTTGTACAGAACAGAATTTTGGAATTTTCACATTTTTCTTTTAATAATAGGCTATTTTGTTAAACTTCTTGTAGTGCAACAAAAATGTAAATAATGTCTTCTATTTTCCTGAACAATACTTATATATTTTTTATGGACGAAATGTGTTTTTGTCGTACTACCCTCATAAGCATTTTTAAGTAGAAGCAAAACAAATTCCACTATGACTGAAAAACAAAACCATTAAAATGATAGTTAAGTATTAATACATTTTTTATATTTATATTTTCTAGTTGCTCCATCATTATAATATACAATTTCCTTCAGTAAAAGCACATCTGTTTTCATATAACTACTCAGAATCATTGTTTTCTAAATTATCACTTATAATAAATAAACTTTTGTACTTTCCAATGATCTGTAGTAACATGCAAAGGGGCAATCTGTAGCATGTTTACTGTAGGGGCTACTATGATATTGAAATTAATGTATTTCTGACCATGACTAAATTGAGCAAAATACTTTTTCTTTAAAATAAAATAATTTTACACATATGTGTACCCCACAATTTACTTATACTCTGATTCAACTTCTTTAATGTCTGAAATTATGTTCATGAAATCTTTAGCTAAAAGTAGGGGTTTTAATCCTACCATTAATGAAGACAAGAGCAACGTAAATAAGCACAAATAACACGATAATGCAGCATGCAGCTGTTTTGAGGATATGCTTGATCCCCCTTCATCAGTGCAAGAGAACCAACATATCCGAATTCCAAAAAAGGAATCATTCCTCTTTTGGAATTCGGGTTTATTGGTTCTCTTGCACAGATCAAGGAGATCCAGTGTATCCTTGAAACAACTGTATACTGCATTATCATGTTATTTGTGCTTATTTACATTGCTCTTATCTTCCTTATCCTTTGCACAAAGTCTTTTTACTTACATTCTATCATTGATAAAGTTTTGGTAAAATTTACCAGATAGAGTCCACTTTTCACTCTTTCTTCTGATAAATATTTTGTTCATAGAAAGTTAATAGTTTTGCCCTTTTATGCTCTTTTAAACTTCATAACAGTGGTATTTATTCTGTTAGTTGTCAGTATAACTTGACATACATTGGTAAGATAAAAATAGCTCTTGAGGAATACATCCAAGATAATTGCTAAGCAAGAAACATATAAGTCATCCATTTCCCAACATTGTTGGTCAGAAAATCATTACTTTCAATTTTCTCAGGCTAAAATCATTGCTCATGACCACACTGCATCTGAACTAGATTTTTTGGAAAGAGCATTTGTTTATTTGAACTCTGATAATCTTGTAAATGATAAATCAACAGTTCTTTATGTCTCCGTAGCTTAAAAAAATATTCTCCATACACAACCTGGACTTAATTAGCTTCTATAGCTTTTGAAACTGTTTGTTTTTCCTTCAATTTCATTATTTCCTTCTTGCCATTATTTTCTTCCAGTCTCATTCACTACTGTTTAAGTAGACTGATCAATTGTTATTTGAGTTTAGCTAATGTTAGCTAATATAACTTCCAAAACTGGTAATTTTCTTATTCTGTTCATATTTTATGATTTTATGTTCGGATACACTTTAAGCAGTTTGTTCACATGTTATTTGAATATTCTTTTTAATTTCAGCCTTATTTACTTGTAATATTAATGCAGTTTGTTTGAATGTCTTTAATTAATAAAGTTACCTCATATTGTTTATAAAGCCGAGTATTTCTTCCAATTTGTAATATTACTCTTAATTCAAGTTTCAATGGCTGGCAATTTTTTTAGTAGTTTGATAGTATGCTTTTTAATTTCATTTGTATTTAGTTTATATGGCTTCTGAAACCAGTTGCTTCCATTAGTTTTGGTATAATCTTATTTCCTATTATATTCACAGTCATTTGATTTATGTCTTTTGAAGTTAGTTGATAAAATTAGCTCACATTGCTTCCAATACTGGTTACCTTCTTAATTTCTGGTTCATATGCTTCTTATTTCCAGTATCTTGCTTTGGTAATTTTAAAGTAGTTTGATTGTATGCTATTTGAATATTGTATCTAATGTAGCACTACATAAAACTGACTGTTTTTCCTAATTTCTGGTTTTCTTATTTTTTATTTGAAATTTTATGCACTGTATGCATTTGAGTTGTGGAATTTAAATGAGTCTAAAAATAAACCAATTACTTTTAAACAAAATCTTATTTATTACAAAATTTTAAAAGCTTCAATATCTTTAGCTATAATTGTACCTATATTTACTTTATCAATAACAAAAAATACAAATTAAACTTTCAAAACTAGTTTACTAAGAATAATTTATTTAGTAAAATATTCTTGGTAAATTTTCATAAATTGAATGCTTTAATAAAATGTTCAATTTTAATCAAATTCAGTAATAGAAAATAAATGCAGAATAAAAATTGGTAATTACCGAATTTCAATGCAGCACAATTGTATAGCAAGTTCCTGGTCAACATTTGTAACTACTTTCAAGTAATCATTTTTTACCTAGAAAATTGGAGGTGTAAAAACTACATCTAAAAGCAAAATATGTGTACATTTATGCTAATAAAATAAATTCACCTAATAAACATTCATTATATATATATATAGTTAACCCTCATTATAGTAAAATCTGAGGCGATCAACATTTTCTGACAATATAAGTGAAGTAATGAAGTAGGTGGATACTCTGTAGAATTTATAAATTACTTATTAACATACATGAATATGCAAACAATTCAACACTTTAAAATAAATAAAGAAATGTAAAACATGTTTAATAGATGAATCCCAGGCACAAGGTCATCAAACATTTTCAATGGGCTATTTCCAATATCAAAATTTCAGTTCATTAAAACTTTATATTTGCAGATTCATAGATTCTGAGTTTCAGGTTCTTATGTATCGGTCAATTACTGCTTTGCAAAATGAGAATAAACTTAAAAATAAACATAAATATAGACATTTTGTTTCTGATATTGTTTTGAATACTAAACTTGCAGAAATTAAGAAACTGAGATCTAATCCTGATATTGTCATTTTATCTGCTGACAAGACTAAGCAACTTGTTCTTACTAATAAATCTGATTATGTGCATTCAATGCAGAAGTGTATTGACGAGATGGAATGCAACCAGGTTAAAAAAATTTCTGATCAATATGATTAATGCTAGGATCGCAAAACTTAAAAAATGTAATGATCTTCCTCCCAATGTAAAATCTGCGATTTTTCGTACTTCTCATCAACTTCCTAAGATTTTTGGTC
Organism: Amaurobius ferox; assembly: GCA_951213105.1. Taxonomy (NCBI): domain Eukaryota; kingdom Metazoa; phylum Arthropoda; class Arachnida; order Araneae; family Amaurobiidae; genus Amaurobius; species Amaurobius ferox. The sequence goes on from OX578133.1 coordinate 9,448,340, forward strand.
AAATAAAACTTCATAAACCTAATCATCCTATTGTTTCTAAATGTAGTGGACCTACTTATTTTTTAGAGAAATCCGTTGCCTTTTTCTTAAAACCCTTTTTTAATAATCATAGGTTTTCTATTAGTTCCACTGAAAATTTTATTAATGTTTTATTTAAAACTAAATTTAATCTTAATAGTACCCTTCATAGTTTTGATGTTGTTTTTTTATTTCCCGGCATTCCCGTTGACATTGCTATTAGAATTATTGTTAAAAAATTGCAAAATCATAATTTTAAAACCCCTACTATCGACGCAATCACTTCTGCTTTGAACATTGTTGCGGAGACCAATTATTTTGGATTTTGTGATAATATTTATTTACAAACTTGTGGTGCCCCTATGGATAGCCATTATCTGGTATTTTGGCAGAGGCGGTTTTGCAAGAGCTCGAGAATAAAATGTCTTTTTTGCCCATCCCCTCTTTCTCTCTCTGGTACCGGTTTGTTGGTGATGTTTTTATTATTTGGGATAGTGATTTAAATGATCTCCTTCTTCTTTTGTCCAAGGTTAATGATTTTTACCCTTCAATTAATTTTACTGTTGAGCACGATAATAATTGTTCCTTGCCTTTTCTTGATGTTCTGGTTATCCGTTCAACTGCTGGTTTTCACACTTCTGTTTACCGTAAACCATCTTTTACTAATTCCTGTATTCCTGCTAATTCTTTCCATCCTATTTTATCTAAAAAAGCTTCTTTTTACACTTATTTTAATCGCACTTTTAACGTTTTTTCTTCTGTTTCTACTTTAAGTGACGAAATTGATTTTATTTTCAATCTTGGCCATGAGGCTGCCTATTCCTTTGAATTTATACATAAGGTTTTTTTCCCATGTTTGACATAAATTTTCTCAAATTGATACTAAACTTATTACTTTAAAAGATCGTTTGATTCATAAATCTAGTTTCCCGTACCATCCTAGGATTTTCCACCCCTTTATTCAGTTCTGCTCTGAGTTCGGTTTCAGGCCTGCTCACTTTAATGTTTCTTCTTTATTTAACCAGATTCGGTCTGATAAGCTGGGTGCTAAGGATGACTTTAAAAGCTTTGCTGGGGTGTATGTGGTTCCCCTGTTGTCCATCGATGGTAACTTTAAATTTTATACTGGCAGTCACGAAACGTAATGTTGGTATCCGTTTGGCAGAACATGCTAGGGATGTCAAAGATGGTAAACTTTCTACGACCCTTGCTCATTTTGTTGTTAAAGAAAATTTCCAGCCCATTTTTGAAAGAACTTTCCTTCTTATGCGTTGTAATAACCCTCGTAATATTCTCCTTTTTGCATCCCTCTTTATTTATATTTACCGTGAGTCGATTTGTAATTTTGATCCCGTTCAGATTTTAAGTTATGCTTGGCGACTCATTCTTGACTCCATGCAATTCAAGTCTTTTCATAGTTATCTTTGACGTCATCCTCTCGTGGATTGGGCCTGACTGTCCCCCTATTTTTAAAAAAATTTTTGAATTTGGAATTTCTGTAACAAAATTGTAAAAATTTTTACTGTACTTTTCGTGATTTACGCTCGATTATGAATCTGTTCAAAATATTTTGTATTTTTGGATTCTCCTTAGATAAACGTAAGTTTATTGATAATTGTATTTATGCAAATTTGTCACCTTTTTTGGTCTATATATGAACGATCATTTCTATTTCCATGTAGCCACTGATGAAGAGTGTATTTACGCTCGAAAGCGCTCTGGCCTTTTTTAAATTTTGTATGTCTTATAGGAAGTGAAATAAAGACCTTCTATTATAGTTGTGTGCTTGTTGTTTCTGCTAGTTTAGTAAAGTTTATGTGCAATAATAAGAGGATGGAAATGAATAGAAAAAATAATTGCATACTCTCCAGTCATACAGGGATCCCCTGATTAGTGCAGTTTATAAGTAGCAACTAACTTTTGATTAGTATGAATCAAAATTTTAATTAGTGCAATATTTACTTAATGCCTAAGCCTAGTGAACTGAAATTTCAGATGTAGGTTGCATTCATAGAGCAGTAATGTTCAGTTATATATAAATACTTTTTTTATATGGTATAGTCCATATCAATTCAGGCAGGGAGATTACCTTCATAGTTTCAGATGTTTTTGAATTTAACATATGTTAAAATTCAGGAAAAAGTAAGAAACCCATAATTTTTTGTTTTATTCAAAAAAATTGCTGGCCCAATATACAGCTTGCCAAAGATGGTGCCATTTCTCACTTGCGATTTTCGGCAAAATGTTAAAACGCTCTATCTCTGGAACGGTTCAAGATATTTTGTTGCATTTTTTTTTATTTGAAAGATAATATTTTCCTGATTAAAATGATATCCTCCATTTGGAAATATGTGTCCAAGTTCTTTTGCTGTAGCCTTCTGAATTTTTTTTTGAAAAAATCAAATAATTTTTTTTTTTTTTTCCAAAAATGCCAATCCCAAAAATTTTGATTTTTTGACTGTTACTCAGTACCATAGAGTACCACTACGTTCCCTGAAAAGGTGAACTTCCAGTTTTGAGTTTAACAGGTTTTATAAACAATGTTAATGTTTTAGCTTCTGTGGCTAATTTCTTTATGCATTTTCTTTTTCTCAAAAACACCTTTTTGAAAAGAAAAACATGCCACTTTGTTTTGGAAATTTTCATAATTTTATTATTTCATATTTTTTTATGAAATCCGTTTTCGGACCAATGTGCTCAATATGATGGAATAAAAATGATAAATTAAACAAAGTTGGAACTGGTGAAATGCTTTTATTCCTCTGGATTTTCTTTAAATAGAACCTTCCAAATCATTAAAGGTCTTCTGGAACAATGTGGAAGCTTCCAGATAATTCCAGAATGTAACAGGACCTTCTAGAACAATCAGGAACCATCCAGATAATTCCAGACTGTAACAGAACCTTCTAGAACAATCTGGAAGCTTCTAGGTAATTCCAGAATGTAACAGAACTTTCCAGAACAATCTAGAAGCTTCCAGATAATTCCAGAATGTAACAGAACCTTCTAGAACAATCTGGAACTATCCAGGTAATTCCACAATATAACAAAAATTTCTAGAACAATCTGGAACCATCAAGATAATTCTGTGTGTTTAACGTAGCATATAAAAAGGAGGACACATGAATTCACAGTTTAGTTGTCAATAGGCAAGCAAAGCGAGCAGTTCACCAAATTTGTGGTCCAACAGCACTTAAGTAAACGTTTGTTAAAATTCTGCTGATTGAGTTATATGGTGTTTTGTGGAAAAGACTGAGTTTGAAATGTTTTTTGACGGCCACAAGAGAGTGAAGTGTGTGGACTATTTGCATATCTATAAAAGAGTGATATATAAGACTAACAAAAAAAAACAGACTTTCTTCAGGTTGGGAATAAGAGTGCTCACTTCAAGACTCTGTTTCAAAGTCAAGATGTTTCCAGTGATGACTTTCTGTGTTCTAAATGCTTTGACAGAATATCAAAAATGACACTAACTGAACAAAAAGAAGCCTCCCATGGTGCGGACGATGCAGATTTTGTATCTGCAGAAGAAGAATTAGATTCCCTGAATCAGTCAGCTGTAGAGGTTGGTGTTCATCCTGTTAGGAAACCATGGTCAGTGAAGTCAAGTCATAAGCTGTATGCATCAAGAAAGTGCAGAGAAATTACTGAAGCTGTGGGTGAGTACACCAAAAGAACACTGACCAAACTCTTCAACATAGAAATTCCATCTTCAAAAGAAAATTAGCCTAAAGAAGCTTACTGTGAAACTTGCTGGGAATATATATCAAACATCAATTCAGCTGTTGAATCATGTGAATCCTACAATGCAAAGGTGCAAGTTCTAACAATTATCCCAGTGTCCTTTTCAAAGGTACAAATTTTGCACCACATTCCATCTGCAACAAAATACATGGTGGACAAAACAAGAAATGTGACGACTGCAAAAGGAGTGTTTGGAAAACCAGATCCCTATTATGGTCATTCTGTGACTGTAGCTCATGTTCAAATTACACAGTCATTTTATTTGGAAGATAAATGGGACTTTTCTCGCCAAAGCGCCAACAAAAAAGACACTATCACTATAACAGTTGCAGTAGAAAAAGTGGTGAAAGTGAAAAGATACATGACCCACAGTACTAAAGAAACTTTCGCCATATATAAGAAGGAACATCCTGTATTATACATTGGAAGATCAAAATTTTATGCACTACGATCTAAGTGGGTGGTTCCACACCCACCTAGAGATGTCTGTTTATGCATGTATTGTACCAATTTCGAACTTTGCATGGTAATTTTGAAGAACTTACTTGAAGGCATGACATATTACACCTTGGTTTGACACGTGAAATGGTTAGTAGTCTGTGATGTAGAGCATGAGACCTGTTTGTTTCAGGAATGTGGTGACTGCCCGGGAAAGGGAGGACTCCCCTTACAGACATTTGGTCTGGAAAGCATGGCAGAAGACTCTTCTAAAGTTACATATGCAACATGGGAGGAAAATCAACTCATTAAGAAGACTGTTGCCTTTGATATCTTCATTGACGAACTTGGGAAATGGATAGTAAAAGCAGTAACACACCAACATTTGAAGAAATTGCAACAACACATTGCAGAAGTGAAGGGATGTGTAGATACTGAACAACTATGTTTAGTGCTTCACTGAGATTTTGCTGAGAACTGGTCTGTGATTTTGCCACAAGAAGTACAAGGGCATCACTGGAGTAATGACCAGGTTTCAATTTATACAGGAGTCACATATTTTCAAAACAAGACCACAAATGTTGCAGTTATAAGTGATGACAGAGGACATGGCTCAGCACATGGATTGTTGGCAATACACAAAATTCAACAACAGCTGTAATTACAGCCAGAAAAGATCATTATTATTTCTGATGATGCCCTTAGTCACTTCAAAAATCGTTACCAACAGTTTGAAGTGACAAAGTCGCTTGTGCCAATGGAGTGGGTATACAGCAGTACTGGTCATGGGAAGGAGCCTTGTGATGGTGTAGGAGGCCTGCTGAAGCACCATACTGCAAAACATAATCTTTCTAGCCCAAGTACAGCTGCAATTCAGAATGCTGAGGATTTTACAAGAGTGGTGAAGTCATATACATTAACAGCTCTCCTCCTGTTGCCCAAAGAGGAAGTTGAAGAATTCTGCCAGCAGAAAAAAGAATGGTCAAACCAAACTGCCCCTGTGAAAGGAATTCAGAAGCCACATGTGTGGACTCACAGTGATGGGCGAACCTATATTGCACGATCTTTTTAAAGCACAAGAAAGAAGAAATTTCATTTATCCAACCAAGATCTCAGAAATGACAGGAGAATATTCAGATTCACAACTTACAAAAAGGGATGTTTGTGAGATGTGTGTATGACTGTGACTGGTGGATTGCAGAGGTTATAGATATCAGTTGTGAGTTAAATGAAATCATCATAAACTTTATGCTACCACATGGACCGGCTACTGGATATAGATTTCCAGCTGCAAGACAGTAGCACCACCACCAGTGCTCACTTCCAATTCGTGATGTTTTAAAGATTGTGGGTGCCCAAGTTCCTATTGGTTCAACAGGAAGACATCACTCAATATCAAAGGAAAATACTGATGCAGTTGAAAAAATTTTTAGTTCATTGAATTGCTAATTTCAGTTCTAAGCAGAGTGTACAAAAGTGGTATGCTGTGGAACCTGTAATATGTTTTGGAACTTGCACATATATTTTGGAAGCTTTAATATGTTTTGAAAGCTGTGTCTGTTACTTATCTTTATTAAGAATTAAAATGCCATGTCAAATAAGACTGGATTTTGATTTCATGAGACCAATATGTGACGAGTATGTGGTAAAGAAAACTGGTTTAATGTATGGCAAAATTTTCAATTGTTTATAAAACCTGTTAAACTCAAAAGTGGAAGTTCTCCTTTTCAGGGAATGTAGTACTCTATGGCAGTGGTTCCCAAACTTTTGGGCCCGTGGACCCCTTAAAACCATATTGCAAAGGCGTGTTTCTATTGAATATGTACAACAAACATAATTTAGTGTGAACAGTGATGCTGCTTTCTTGCAATTAGCTTAGTAATATTTGCCTTAATGTCTGATAATTTCAGTCTTAAATCACTTTCAACTTCAAGTCTATTTCTCAACTTAGATTTTAAATATGTCAGGTGGGAGAAAGCTGTTTCGCACAAGTAAGTTGTGGGAAAGGGAGTTAAGCACTTAAGAGCCTTTCTTGCGAGTTGAGAATAGTCAGCCACTACTGATAACCAGAAGTCAGCTAATTGTACTTGTGAGAACATTAATTTTAGAAAACAATCCGATGAAAGATCCGCCAAAAAATCTTCTTGTGGTGTAAGAGAGTTGTTGGTGAAATTGAAGCACCTAATTTTAACCAATGATCCATTTTATCAAATAATTAACAAATATCTGCAGGGTTGAAAGTACGTTAGTGAAGTACGTCACGTGACATAGCTAGTAGCTATGTCACGTGACTTTTCGCGGGAGAGATTCACTAACACCCCCCCCCCCCCCCCCCCCCCCCCGTCTATTCAAAGCTGACGTCATCCGTTTCTAGTAGTATTAATGCTTGAAGTTACAAGCACTTTGACATCCGAGCTACATCAGAGTATCGTCACCGTTAATCATGGCATTGTGCCGAAACGAAAAATACTCCCAAACAATCTAATTATTTTTTAAGATATAACCTATCAGTTTGAAATTAATTTCATGAATGTATTTAATTCAAAGTTATTTAGAAAAAAAGTTCATTATTATTTTATTTAAAAAAATAAAATGAAAAAAAGAGTGGAGAAAAATAATGAATTTAATTTTTTCTAAAGCTAACTATTTATTAGTTAAATATTGTGTGTTGTTCGCGGACCCCCTAAAACCTCGTCGCAGACCCCCAGGGGTCCGGGGACTCCAGTTTGGGAACCACTGCTCTATGGTACTGATCAACAGTAAAAAAATCAAAAGTTTTGGGATTGGCCTTGAAAAAAAAAAAAAATTCAGACGGCTACAGCAAAAGAACTTTGACACATATTTCCAAATGGAGGATATCATTTTAATCAGAAAAATATTAAATTTCAAATTAAAAAAATCACAACAAAATATCTTGAACCGTTCCAGAGATAGAGCATTTTAAAATTTTACCGAAATCACAAGTGAGAAATGGCGCCTGAGGCGCCATCTTTAGCGGTTTGTATCACATGCCAGGAATTTTTTAAACAAAACAAAAAAATACAGGTTTCTTACGTTTTCCTGAATTTTAAGATATATTAAATTCAAAAACATCTGAGACTATAAAGGTAAGATTTTTTCTTTGCCTGCCTGAATTGATATGGACTTATATTAATGGACCATATATTAATGCATCACTCATAATATATATGTGTGTATAGTGTACTATACATTAAAACATTTTCAAAAATATATAGTAAGTTAAACATTCGCTCAAAAGTTCATAGACTTCGTAACATTTTCACATTTTGATATATTATGCAATATGGAAGCAGAATTTTATCACACATCCTTACATTAATGCGGTACTCATTTATTATAAACATAATATGTATGTGCATTAAAGATTTTAAAACGTAGTGTCAAACTTTAATGCAAGTTATAAATACCTTTAAAGGAAATTATACAGTGTCTTGTTATTTTCAATAAATTTTGCTGCAAATATTATTATCCTTTCTTTTATATTACTGTATGTTAAACTGCTATAAAAATGCATTTAAAAAATATTGGTAGGTGTTTTCAAGGTCATGGGACACATTAGGATATTTTACATTAATTATTAAATTCAATTAGCATGATTTTGCTTAGCATATTTTCTCACAACCAATTAATCACACTAATTGGGATATTGCTGTATTTCTCCTTTTTATACATGAGTGAGAAAGGGACTACCTCAAAGAACTCTTGACTAATTTTTGAGATTATGTGCCATATGTTGCAAATGAGCATACATTACAGGTTCTAATGTTTAGTGACATGGAATCCAATGAAAATACTGATGACAACAATGAAGTATTAGAATTTATGCCAACATTCTATGTGGCATTAAATGTATTTAAACTCATACAAGATTCCCTAGTTCCAATTTACAAAAAAATCACTTGCAAAGCCTTCCTTTTCTTAAAAATATTTTATACACACTAACCACAAAAGGCAAAATACAATTAAAATTTTACAGATTTATGTTACAAACTAAGTATTAATATTGTTAGTACTGTATTTGTTATTAAAAGAGTCATTTCATGTCAAATCAACACAGAGAAAATGCAATTTTTCCCAGACCGTCTCCGATGTTTTTGAAATTTGGTGGACTAATTAGATTTACTAAGAAAGCACGCAAATTTTAACATGCTAAACCTATTTGTTTTTTAGTTATATGCATTTAAAAATCGTCGAAAACGTAAAATTTACCCTCCAATGGCTACATTTAAATTACCATACCTCCTGTTCTATAATTAACACATGAAAACAATTTTAGTATCGTTTCAAAGCTCTTTAAATGACCTTTAAAATGATACTAAACACATGAAGTTTTTTGGGGAAAACATTTCAAGGTCATAGTATTTGACCTTTGACCTTGAATTGCTAAAAATTGAATTTCTTATTTTTCACTATATTTTCCCCCTGAATACTATAACATCTTAACTACATGTATAACAATTTTCAAAATGGGCACTCAATGGGATTACACAAGAAAAAATAATTAGAAACAAAAAATACAATATTTAAATATTGACATAACCCTTTGACAAGCTTTTTTTTTTTTTTTTTTTTTGTAATGCTACAGTTCTATATACAACCTTAAATTAAATTACTACTGGTTTTTCCATGAGCACAATTTTGCATTTGCCACAACAGTTTCCTTTTCAGTTATGTGTTTACAACTCTAATAGTAATTATGCATGTGCTTTTAGTTTTAGTGCATATTGTGATGTTTTCTTTAGATCCTAGTTTAGATTTAACACTTTATTTAATTTAACACTGAAAACTTAATAGCAATTTTTCTTATTTATCTAATTTATATGACAAAAGGTTTAGCTGTCCATTTAAAATACATAAAATTATAAATTTCAACTCTTGCATAAGTAAACAGATATTCGATAAAAAAATTGTTTTAATCAATTATATAGGATAAACAATCTTTGACATCAAACACTAATATGGCACTATAAATTAACAGAACACTTTCCATGAAAATCATTGAATAAAAATAGTTGTCTTTCTAATTCTATGAATAGATTACAAAAATATAAATATCAATATACCTACTTGTTCATAAAAATAAAGAAATGTGACCCTGTCTTTTTCATACATATCTCTCAAAATCTTAGGAACAAATCTGACACGTAATTCAAATCTAAAAAAGAAGAAAAAAACATTCAGGAAATTTGTAAAAATATAAAAGAAAAAATGATACCACATTATATATATATATATATATTAGATTATTTAAAAAATAATAGTCTATTTAAACTTGATTCACACTCCGTTAATAGTATCAAATTGAAAATTATCAATATGTATAGTGATTTAGATATTAATAATAAATTTTGAAATTTCCATATATTGTGCTTATTCTTAAATTTTATAAAAATGCTATTAAATTTATAACTGTAACTAGTGGTCATAATTCATACTCTACTACTGCTAGTAAATTATTACTAAATTATTTAAACATACTAAATAGTAATTTACGTGATTCTAGTGATAACTACATTATTCTAAATAATAGTAAAGAATTAAAAAATAAATTAACATCACTAGGTAAAACAATAGGATTAAAAACTTTTGATTTTAAAGATCTATTTAATAATATTAAGTTCACTGATCTTTATGATGTTATTTTAGCTTTATATAATGCTTATATTACTAATCAATCTCATCTAACTAAATTTACCAATTTTCCTAAACTTTTCCATTTGTTCTTTTCAATAATTATATTTTTCAAGGTAATAAATTATACTTACAAGTCTCAGGGGTTCCACAAGGTGACTGTAGTAGCAGTATGTTAGCTAATTTATACCTATATCATTATGAAAAGTTCTTTACTTCTACAGATTATAAAATTTACAGATATGTAGATGATCTGATTTGTTTAGTATTTACTGAAAATTATGTCATAGATATAGATTTCTATCCGGATATATATGAATATCCAGCATATTTAGTAAATGGTATAGTTAATAAGTTTCGATTAGCCAAAAATTCTTAATAATCTCTCCTTAGTATCTTATTTTAGCCATACTTCTACATTCTCTTGTTTTTACATTACAATATATTTTCATCTATTTATTTTGCAGCTTTTACTGTAGAATATCACATTTTACTGCCATTATGCAGTACAGTTTTTATTACTCACTTTGGCAACAGTAGATCACTTCATAACTCTTTAGTGAATGGCAACGTTGGTCTAGACATTTTTTGCTCGTTATGGTTGTACATTTAAGGTGTATTTCAGGATATTTATGTTTCCTTTCTATTTTTTCAATCTTTATGCTTGTCGTCCTAATAACACATGTTTATAGATAAAACCTATCTTGTGTTTCAGAAACAAGCCCTTTTGTGTTCATTCTGATTAAATATTAGGACTTGAAAAAGAATTTTTTCGAAATGAACTATGCTTAAGCCTAGAGCTCTTCCATGTGCAAGATTAATGCTTGATTATTTTTGTATTCCTTTTTTCGATTCCTCACCATTGACATTTGTTGATTATCTTCAGCTTTCTGAACTGTAATATGTATTATAATTTCCTCATTATGGTTGAATTTCATTTTATTTCATTGTATTTTGTAGGCAAATATTAAGATAGTGTATTATGAGTTACTACTTCCATTCTACCATTGGATTTACAATTTTAATATATATATATATATATATATATATATATATATATGTGTGTGTGTGTGTGTGTGTGTGTGTGTGTGTAAATCAGTTTCATTGTTTATTACCTATTAAGGATTTGAATGTTACTAAGACTTTTAAATGCAGCAAGCCCATTGGAAGAATAATTTTTATTTACAATGAAATTTCACAATCTCTATCAATAGATAAAGATTCCTCACCAAAGTAGATAGCAAATGTATTTGTAGAGTTGACAATTATGCTAATTTTATAAATTCACACTTGGGGCATATAGTTACTGGAGACTTAGCCATAGTTAAAGAGAAATCTTTAAGAACCATGTCATTTGGTACAAAATTCAGGTTACCTTCTTGTAATAACTCTAATAAGTTTTAAAGTCAATAAATCTTGACCTAGATATATATATGAGATAGAGTCAATAAGTTCCCGGAATGGTCGCCTACATTCACGCAGATGTTCGTTGGAGGGGAAATATCTCTTTTGGAGGTTGGCAGCACTAATAAGGAAAACACACAGCCATCTGGAATTCATTTCCGGTACTGTCGGCGTTAGTTGCAGATTATTTCTGACAAAGTGAATTTTTCATTCGTCGGATTATGAAATGTCGTCTTTAGAGCAGCGTGCACACATCAAATTCAGCGTTTTGCTCAAGAAATCGCCATCTGAGATGCTCGAGATGCTGAAGAAAGCATACGGAAACGATGCCATAAAAAAACGGCTGTGTACGGCATAAGAGTTTTCGTGAAGGTCGCACAAACATCGAAGATGACCTTCAGACTGGGCGGCCCTCCTCTTCCACCACAGATGAGAATGTTAAGCGCATTCGAGAAATCGTGTGTGCGGACAGACAAATAATCATTGATGCTATTGCCTCTGAACTTGGAATTTCACATGGGAGTGTTCACGGTATTCTTCATGATAATTTGAACATGCATCGTGTTTGTTTGCACATGGTTCCAAAAATGTTATCACCTGAACAAAAAGAAGTGAGAGTGAACATGTCCAGGGATTTGATTGACATGGCTGATGAAGATGACAGCTTCTTGAAGAAAATCGTGACAGGTGATGAGACATGGTGCTTTCTTTACGACCCTCAGACAAAACGTCAGTCAAGTGAATGGAAAGCAAAAACATCACCAAGGAAGGAAAAATTTCGCTTGGACAAAAGCCGAGGGAAAGTGATGTTGGAGGTGTTTTTCGATTACAAGGGCGTCATTCACTACGAATTTATTCCTCAAGGCCAAACTGTCAATAAAGAACTTTACCTGGAGATCCTTAAACGACTACGAGATGCAATCAGACGAAAACAACCTGAAAAAGTGGAAACAAACGATTGGTTTCTTTTACACAACAATGCCCCACCACATCGCGCTGTGATTGTGAAAAAGTACCTTGCCAGAAACAGTGTTACCACTCTGGAGCACCCTCCTTATTCTCCCGACCTAGCACCAGTGGATTTTTACCTGCTTCCATGGCTGAAAATGAAATTGAAGGGACACCGTTTTGTGGATTCAGATGAGGTGATCGAAAATGCGACGAAGTAACTGAAGGACCTCTCAAGAAATGGATTTCAGGAGTGTTTTGAACAGTTATAAGAACGCTGGAACAAGTGTGTGGATGTAAAAGGACAATACTTTGAAGGCCAATAAGGTAAAATTATTGTTCTATATTTTAATAATTTGTAATTGACCTATTCAGGGAACTTTCTGACTCTACCTCGTATTTATGGATTAGCTTCTAAATATTCTCAGGAACAACACATGTTTCAGAAACAAGCATTTTTATGTTCATTTTGATTACATATTTGGACTTTTGTGGATTATCTTTAGCTTGATGACCAGTAATATGCATTTCAATATCCTCATTTTGGTTGAATTTCTTTTTTATTTCTTTGTATTTTGTAGGCAAATTTTAAGTAAGTTAGTGTATTATGAGTTACTACTTCAATTCTAACATTGAATTTTCATTTTTAATATTTCTTTATGTTTATATATATATATATATATATATATATATACTATATATATATAATTATTGAACCTACTAATGGGATAGTTACTAATTTATATGATAAAAAAGACTATTTTAAATTTAACATCATTAAAATATTACCATTTATCCTGCAACTCAATTCAATTGTTTAGAAATATTATACTTAATCAACTTTTTAGAATTTATAGATTATCAGATAAAAGAATTCATGCTATGCACATTACTAACCTAAAAATTACCAGTAAATTATATAAATATCCAGCATATTTAGTAAATGGTATAATTAAAAAGTTTGGATTAGCTGAATATTCTTAATTCTCTCCTTAGTATCTTATATTAGCTAAACATCAACATTCTCTTGAATAAACATTGTGATATATTTACATCCCCTTATACTTTAGCCTCTATGTTTTCTATTATATTACACGCCCCTTTATTTTGTAGCTTTTACTGTAGAATATAACACATTTTGTCTTTTCGCAATACTGTTATTTATTTCTCCCGATTGGCAACAGTAGATCTCTACTTTTATCTTTTGCGATTGCCAACATTGGTCTCTTCATTTATTGCTCAAATGGAAAGGACATTTGCAGTGTATTTCAGGTATTCTTGTTTCCTATATAATTTTTCAATCTCTATGCTTTCGTCCGAATAATAAGAGTTTATAGATATAATCTATCTCTTATATCAGAAACAAGCATATTTTGTGTTCATTTTGATTAGATACTTGGACTTGAAAAATAATTTGTTTCGAAATGAACATTTTTTAGGCCTAGTGCTTATTCACGAGTATAATTTCAATGCTTGGATATTTTTTGTTTTTCAATTTTAGAATCCACACCATTGATATTTGTTGATTATCTTTAGCTTGATGACTAGATATATGCATTTTATTTTCCTCATGACTGGTGATTCTCTATTTAATACTTCCTTTTAATTTGTAGATATATTTTAAGTTAGGGTTTTTTTAATTACAACTTCTCTCTATTCTATCATTAGATTTTCATGTTGTATTTTTATTATATCTATATAAATAAAATTGAAAATCTGTCTGTCTGTCCCATCATCACGAGAGAAAGGCTGAACTGAATTTGATGAAATTTTGTGGGTAGCCTGGAAATAACCCGACTTAAAATTTTGTCCATAATTTGAGTTTCTATGACCGCTGGTTCTCAATATATTAGTAAAAAATGAAACTTTCATTTGTCTCATCATCACGAGAGAACGGCTGAACCGAATTTAATGAAATTTTGTGGGTAGCCTTGTAATAGCCCCCATAAATTTTTCCCAAGTTTCGGGTTTCTAAGATCAGGGGTTGTAGAGATATTAATGAAAAAAGGAACTTTTTCCTAGGAGTTCTACTCTCTAACTCCGTGGTTTATCCAAACAGAAAGGATGAAAATTGTTTGCTTAAAACGTCAACGTGAATTAAAACTTTATTTCTGAGTTTGATGGAGGAATTTTTCGCAAATTAGTCACTATCTGAAAGCATGAATTCTTTGAAACATGAATTTAAATAGAAAATCTATCTCCATGGTTTATTTTTCACAAGCATTTACTCAGAGATGAAAAGTATAAAGAAATCAAAATGGTTATTTAATGCATTTTATGAGGAAGATTCTATCTTATATCATGTTGCTCAGAAATGCATTTAAATCAAATCTATCTGTTAATTTTAATTATTATTTTTTTGATTTGAATAATAAATAAATGGATATAAAAATATTTTTTAGAAAAGAACGGTTTGATTTTTCTTTTAATTATATTATCTTTTAATTATATTAATTGCGGACTGCATACATCACTTTCATTTATTTTGACAAAGAGTTTTTAAGCTTTATATTGTGTTTAGCTAATAAACTCATATATTGTGTTTACCCAATAAATTCATTTATCCGATTGTTGAAACAGAAAAAGAGTAGTAGAATGGGTATATCTTCTAATACAATTTTAGTGTTTGCATTTAGTATATACAAACAGGATCAGGATGTTTTATTTTTCAGATCTGCAAATTCAAAGCTACGAATTTGGCGGAATATCGTTAAACTGGAAACTTTTCTTAAACTTTACCAAGTTGACGGAAATGTTGCCAAATTGATAAAAACGATGCAAATCAATGAAATTCGTTTTTCAGAAGAGAGTACTGATATGATGTTTCTACAGCATTTGTCAGTCAGTCCATCCATCCTACACATTTAGCTAATTTTTAAAATTTTACCAAATTGATAAAAATGTTTGTAAATCTATAAAAATATCATGAAATTGATAAAATTGCACTTAATAAATGAAATGAATTGTGTTTTGTTAGGGAATAGTATAGTGATGATGTTTCGTCAATTTGTCGCAAAATGGGACTATCAATTTTACAGTCCCACTTGGGAGATAAATTTGCAATTTTTTTTAATTATCGCTAAATTGACGAAAATGTCACCAAACCTTTCATGAAGATAGCATTATTCAGATGATATGATTTTCATCAATTTATTTGAAGCAAATGATATCATGTCATTTAGCAATGGGTGTAAATTCAATGTATTGTGCAGCATACTATTTTTATTGAACCTTTTTATGATTTGATTAATAAAGATATGTATATAAAATAAATTTAATTGACATTGCATTTTTGACAGTATAATATCAATTATGGTCTTCAGGTTACACATTATTATTATTGATATTTTCGGGGATTATCGATTCAGGGATTATTGATATTTTCAAGTTATAATGCCATTTTTATTATGACAAAATTTGTTTAAACTCATATATTGTACGTTGTACGAGTAATCTTCTACAAATGCATGGGTATATCTTCTAATCTACGAGAATATAAGTAGTACAGGTACACTGACATATATTGGAATCAATTATGACCTTCTGGTATAAAGATTATGGGGATTATTGATATTTTCAATTTAAAACATCATCTGTTTTATTTTGGCAAAGATTTTTGAGACTCATTGTAATACGGGTAATTTTCTACTAACACACTGGCATATTTTCTAATCTGCAACAATATAAGTAGTACAGGGATATATATATTCCCATATAATTTTAGTGCTTTCATGCTGGCATATGTTGGAGTCAATTACTGGTTTATTGAAATTTTCAATTTACATGTAATGTACTAATACAGGTTATATCATCTAATATTCACATATATAAGTAGTACGGGTTCCATACAATTTTAATGCTTGCATTTTGCATATATTTATTCAATTCCTTTTTTTTTTAAATTTGCTTACAAAAGGGGCCAGGATGTTTTATTCTTCAGATTTGCCCTTGATAATTTTGTATAGCAAGAACAGAGATTCTTAAACTTCTGTTTAGGAGCATTGTATTAAATATTTTAACAGAATACTTTGATTAAAAATATCATTTAGTATACTATAGGAATTTGCACGATTGTGAATTTTAAGTTTATTTATATTATATACTCTGTACGAAGAATGGGTATGCTGCTAGTATATACATATATATATATACGTGTGTGTGTGTTTCTTTGTCTCATCATCATGGGACAATGGCTGCACAAAATTTCTTGAAATTTTGAGGGTATCCTTAGAATAACAGCTTTAAAATTTATTCAGTGTTTCAAGTTTTTAGGACCAGAGGTTGCACTGATATTAATAAAAAAACAAATTTTCCATAAAGATAGCATTATGTAAACGATATTTTTCCCACAAACTTGTGAAAATATTACATAATGCTGTCAAAAAGTGTAATTAAATCAAATGTATTTATAAGGTAAATAATTTTAATTACCGTATATTCAGGCGTATAACGTGCACATATACTTTTAAACCGCATTTTACAATTTTTAGGTATATTTGCCGTATAACGCGTATCCATTTTTTACCAGGAAACCCTGAAAAGTACATGTGCAATACTCTTATCTTTTGAAATCATTTATTCGAAGGATTTCGCCAGGCATTTGAACAATAGTATACTTCTAGAAATACAACTCTAAAGCGCAAGCAAATGGGGGGAGATAAATAGACACCGTGGTACAGGATTATTCAGCTTATTTATACAAACTTTGTTTCCTCCTCCCTTTCGTGCGACGTATGAGGAGAACGATTTATCTTGGAACAAAGGCGTTTGCGCCTGTGACTTTTTTCGCTCTCTTTGGAATCATCAATACAGTTAGTAGTGTTCTTTTAGGCCCAAATATGGGTCATGCGAAACGAAGCAAACACAGTGCTGGTTTTAAAATCGAAGTGATTAAATTTGCAAAAAAGAATGGAAATCGTGCTACAGCCAGGATGTTTGGTGTTGGTGAAAGCTCCATACGTGAGTGGAGAAAAAATGAAATGACAATCATTAATATGCCAAGGAATAAATGTGCTTTACATAAAGGAGTAACAAAATGGCCCATCCTAGAAGAAAGCATTGCAAACTGGGTCCTGGAAAATTGACAGAATGGATTAATCATAACAAGAAACAATGTATGTTTGTTTGCCTTAAAGTGGGCAAAAAAGAATGCAAGTGAAAGTGAAAATTTTAAAGCAACTTTGGGTTGGTGTAGCCGATTTATGGCGTGAAATAATTTAGCTCTGCGAGAAAAAACAAAAGTTTCACAAATGCTTCCTAAAGATTAGGACAATAAGCTAATAAATTTTCAGAAGTATGTCATAGACCTACGAAGGCAAAAAAATTATTTACTGTCACATATTGGTAATATGGATGAAACTCCAGTAATGTTTAATATGATAGGAAATAAAACTTTGGATGTGAAAAGAACAAAACCAATTTGCATAAAAACAACAAGTCACGAAAAATCTCACTTCACCGTAGTGCTCTCCTGCTTAGTGGACGGTACCAAATTAAAACCTATGGTTATTTTTAAAAGGAAAATGATGCCAAAATCTAAATTCCCAAAAGGTATTCTCATTCATGAGCACGAGAAAGGATGGATGAACGAAAATGGAGTAAAATTGTGGATAAAGAATGTTTAGCAAAAGCGTCCAGGTGCCTTAAAGAATCCAGAAAGTCTTTTAGTTTGGTACATGTTCAAATCTCATCTAACGGATAATACAAAGAAATAACTGACTTTGCAAAATATAGAATTTCCATTAATTAGGCATCATTTTCATTAATTTAGTGCCATTTTATCAATTTGGCAGTATTTTTATCAAATGAGTGACATGTTTAAAAATTCTTTGTCATCAAGCAGGCCGGTCGGACTGACAGACCCTACCAAAACATAATTACAATATTATCCCCTAATGAAACACAATTCATTTTACTAATTTTACATTTTTATCGATTTGGAGACATTTTCATTAATTTGGCAAAATTGGCAATATCCCACCAAAATTTTTGTCAAAAGTTACAGACGGACTGATGGAAAAATGGACTGATTCAAATTTGACTTAATTTAGCAAAATATTGAATTTTCGTCAATTAGATGTTATTTCATTAATTTAGCGTCATTTTATCACGTTGGTGACAGTTTTGTTAATTTGGTAATATTTTGATCAATTTGGCAACATTTTAAAATAGTTGCCAAATTTATCACCAAGTGGGATGGTCTAATTAACATAAACCGTACCAAAATATCATTTCAATACTCTCCCCTAACAAAACAAAATTTCATTGATTTAGCATAATTTTATCAATTTGGTGACATGTATAAAAAGTGGCCAAGTTGGCGATATCCAGCCAAATTCATCACCAAGCATTACAGATAGCCGGATTAATGGATTATTCTTACAGTGAATGAGTTTACATTTACATTTAATGTATGATGCAATTTCTTTTTATGCTTTTCTCTCTTTTCCTTTCTTTTATTTTTAATTAAAAATTTCAATTTTTCTCATTGAAATCTCTAAAAATTAACAGATTTCTTGCATTTACTCTTGGGAATAATCTTAACATATCTGCAACCAATGGCGTAGGAAAGGAAGATGCTAAGAAAAGTGCTAAGGAAATCGTCAACATTCCGGGATGGTTGAGATCGCCTTCCCATAACATCCCAAATGTACTCTATGGGAGAGAGATCAGGAGACCTAGCTGGCCAAGGAAGTGTTGGGCAAGCTTGAAGACAATTCATAGCAACACGTGCCATGTGCGGCCAGGCATTATCATGTTGAAAAGTAAGTCCAGGGTGCCGCAAAAGGAAAGGTAACACAACCGTTCATAGAATGTTGTCTACGTACAGCTGTGCTGTCAGTGTGCCAGAAATGACTACCAAAGGGGGTCGGCTATCAAAGGAGATGGTACCTCAGACCATACCCACTTGCAGATATACACCTGCCCAGATATACACCTGCTGAATGCGCAGTTCCGATGTGCTGAAGCTCCCACTATTTATTCATTGGACACCAAATTTTATTCATTTGCACGTTCGCTCAAAATGTCTTTGCATACGAAATTTCATTACAATTGGACAACTCCTTCTTGGTGTGTCGATTTTTTTGTTATAGAGTATATTTGAGAATTTTGCATAACTAAAAATATATATACTATATTAGAAAAATGATTTAATTCACATTATATTTAGTATAGGGCGCGGTAGCCCATTGGTTAGCGCGCTGGAGTTACACTCGGTAGGCCCGGGTTCGATTCCAGACACTGCCAAAACTGCCGCCGTGTTCATGCGGAGTACGATCACGTTAAACATGTGGGTCCGAAAGTCCTTCCGAGAGGTTGGTGGTAGGGGAAGGAGGGTACGGTCCCTGTGGATGCCTCCCCCACTGGGTTCCGGTCTGAATTGGGTGGCACTTCCCGACCGTCCAAACAGTTACCTTACACCTTTCTGGTAGGTCGGACGGTCTGGGTTTCAACATCAACAACAACATTATATTTAGTATAATGCAAACTTGGCAATTGCATTTAAAAATAGGATTGTTTAAATACATGGGTAAATTTAATTTTAACGCATTCTTTCATATTAATTCTAAACTATGCTTTTGTTATGTCAGTTTTGTAGAAATTAAATCATTACAATAATAGTCAGGATCTACAAACTTAAAAAAAGATTTTTTTTTCACAATTGACAAGACACAAATTTTTTGTTCTTAAAGTGCATTATATTTTTACACACATTTATAAAATTATCATGTATTGTTAAAATATGCATTGATAATAAATGCATAAATAAAATATGCATAAATAAAATTTAGTGGCAGTATCTTATGTTATTTTTGTACAAAAATATCTTTTCAGAAAAATGTGGCAGAAACGGCTTTAAATATTTTAATGAGTTTACTTCAAAGAATATTAAAAAATACTTCCACTGGTCATAGCTTTAAAAATAATATACTGTTATGAAAGGGGGAAAAAGTAAAACAAAGATTTTAATTCAATAAAAACAGAATTTTTTTTTTTTGTCATTTTAACTTCACTCGGAGTTCTTATTAAAGCAGAGACCGTGAGAATATTGAACAATAACAAATGGTGTGTGAAGTTTTTTCCTGGCATGAAGTAAGATACTAACTTCACTGTCCCTGTTTCCCCTTTGAGTCCAGTGGCAACATATATATTAATGATATATATGTTGCCACTGGTATGATATACATGTGATACACATGTTGCCACATCACTCTGTAATGATATACATGTTGCCACATCACATCTCGGTGATTATGGAGACAAAAATTTACGACTTGCTTTCGATTCTTTTTCTGTGGGGGATTTTATGTCTCCACTTCTGGGTTTGACAGACGAGCACTGTCTGTTGTCTGTTTTTTGGACACTGCGTGCTGGGAGTACCAGAATATATAGAGCTTGTCACATGAGAACGTCCATGTTCTCATGTGACAAGTTCTATTTATTCTTTTACTCCCAGCACGTAGAGTCTAAACATTAGAAAGCAGACAACACTCATCTGTTGTAGGCCAAAGCTTAATAAAGATAATAGCTCTGGTTAAAACCAAGAACTAGATCCTTTTTTTTCACCTCCTCCTTTTCTTGAATCACCTTCCATTCACAGATAATTGCAATTCAAGGAGTTACCTGACCTTGACACCAGGCCCCATCCTCTAGTAATTTATCTCCCAGGAGGAGTGTTGAATCTAGCATCGTCGCCAGCATCTATACTGCGCATGCGCTTCTTTCTCCTCATCCTTTTATAAATCTTTTGTCTACCCCCTTTTGTTTTGGAGTTAAAAACTACAACCAGTACAGGGGGATTAAAACAAATTCTTCGAACTTTCGATTGCGAAACTCCATCTTCCTTTGTTAACCACTGAAGTGCAGAACCCATAGCCCACAAGGCAAGAATAAAATGATTGAAAAGAAAATTGAAGAATGAAGAAATGTTTTTTCCAGAAACCCCCCTATTGCCTGTGCGATCGCTCGGAAACGGCTGCCGACATTAGAAGAGAAGAATAAATGAAGGGTTTTGTAAACAGGAGTAAGCAGATTTCTCTGCAATTTTCTTTCAAAAGCGGAACTTCGTCTTTTTTTAATACTACAAACTAATTTTAAATCTTTATAAAATTGTTACATACTAATTATGTAATATTAATTACTGTTAAATAGAATGAATTTTAAATTGAGTTTTGAAGCTAAATAATCATTTTAATTTGAAATAGAAATGGGCCAAGATGAAATAGTCTAGGAGGCTACATAGGAAAATATTCATAGATACAGCTTGACAAATTCATAAATATCTAGAAATAAAATATCAGGTTATAGGTATATTTTGAAACTAAAAGATTTTATATTTCTTATTACATACACAAAGAACTGTATACGTAATAAGAGATATAGCATCATAATGTAAAATAAATAAGTAACAAATACAATTTTTAAGAGATTCAAGACAAAATAAAGTATATTACCTCCACTCTTCAGCAGGATAATAGGCAAATTTTTCAAGGACTTGAAACATTACAGAATCGGATAGAAGCCAGTGCATTTCATTTGAAAGTGAATGTAATAATCGTATGCCATAGATTGATTCAAATGGACGGGGAGAATCAGAAAGACGATTAGACACCAGATTAATAATCTCCTACACATAAAATAATTTTGAGTTACAAAATATAATTAGCCTATACAGCTAAATATTTGAAAAAGAGTAAACATAAAATAATGTGTTAAATTATTTATGTTGCAAATTCATTTTTCAAAATAACTTCTTGGTCTTATGTTCAGGGACTGAAGTCAAATCATAATAATAATAAAAAAAAAACCAGGAAAAAATAGGACTAAAATATCCATAAAATGCTTATACATAACATTTACTACATAAAAGCCCAAAGAAAGACTATAAAAGAACAATAATTACACTGTTTTTAAATGTGGGGCGCGGTAGCCCATCGGTTAGCGCGCTGGAGTTGCACTCTGTAGGCCCGGGTTCGATTCCAGCCACTGCCAAAACTGCCGCCGTGTTCATGCGGAGTACGATCACGTTAAACATGTGGGTCCGAAAGTCCTTCCGAGAGGTTGGTGGTAGGGGAAGGAGGGTACGGTCCCTGTGGATGCCTCCCCCACTGGGTTCCGGTCTAAATTGGGTGGCACTTCCCGACCGTCCAAACAGTTACCTTACACCTTTCTGGTAGGTCGGACGGTCTGGGTTTCAACAACATCAACAACTGTTTTTAAATGTGGTTGATAGTTTTTAAGTGCTTAGATAGTCATAGATTTTTATATTAATCAAATGAATGCAATATATATTTTATGTAGAGAATGTAATAGATATTAAAATATATGCATTCATAAGAAATTGAACCACAGTTGCAAAACACAGCATGTATGTATCATTTGAAGAAATATTTAAGCAATTATAATTTGGGAGCAAAAAAACGTTTCATTAAGAAATCGTGTCAAAAAGAAGATGAGATTTTAGTAAGTGGTAAATCCTCCCCTAGCAGCTATGCAAATCAAAATTCAGTGTGGCATAGAGTCAATTAAGTTGCTTATGTTCCTCTGCAGAAGATTACGCCATAATATGTTACAATTGATCTGCTAATTCAGTGATATTTTGAGAAGGCTGCAATTGCCATCGCAGACGTGTTCTATTGGTGATAGGTCTGGGGACCTGGATGACCATTAGAAGGTATTAAATCCTTGATGACATTATTGAAAAAGTCGTGCAGTATATGATCGAGCATTGCCTTGTTGGCAAATGGAACCTGGATGGCTTGACAGCATAGGCAGAACAATTGGCTGTAGACTATCATCATTATACAAGCGAGCTGTCTGATTGGCTGCCCTCGAGATGATTCCTCAAACTGCTTTGGTTTTTGTCGCTCATTCATACTATCCTGCTACTTGTTCCTTTAGCTGTGGTTTTTACCTCCTTTGCCCTTTTCTTGGCAACAGTTTTCTTACTTCAACCATATTTGCTATTCCATAGGTAATCTGCAGATACTAATTTTGTTCTGGAGGGTGCAAAACATGTTTCTTGTAAATCGTCATGCAGAAGGATGTTTTATGCCTTTGAAACCGGCTAACATGATTTTATGTTTTATGCTGTTTTATAAACTTAATAAATTTTGGCAGCAGCAGTTTGAGCTTTACAAACAAAAATTATATAACTATAAATTGAGAAAATTTGATTTCATGTACTGGCCATTCCATATCAAATCAACACAGAGAGAGAGAGAAAAGTGGCATTTTCAACCTAACCAACTCTGATTTTTTTTTTTTAACTTGACTATTTTGTTGCCCAATCCTATATAAGATGTAAAATTTTGCCCCCAATTTTCATTAGTTTTTTTATTTATAATTTAAATTAAGTTTGGAAATTTTGATAATTTTTCATGATTCTTAACATATTTGAGCCTGTGTATTTTGACTTAATTTATCGATTATGTTGAAATAAAGCTTATTTTGTAGCAGGTATGACCCTTCTTGTAATATGTCACATGACTCTGCAAATTATATTTTACATTTCATGGTTACTTGATTCGACTTTAACTGCAAAAAAGTGTATCTTAAATTTAATAATAATAAAAATTAAAAATTCGATACACTATCTCTATTTTACCAAAATTTTAATTTGGGAAAACTAAGGGCTTATAGTGAAAAACATTTCAAAATAAATATATGCTATATGAAAAATGTTAGAAACCTACACAAAAGCATAATTGATTAAATAATTATTAAGAAATAAGCATCATTATTCTTAACTAAAAGTTATAAACATTTTAAAATGTGCATATAATTTCATAAATTTTATTTTACTGGAGTTTAAGATTTGAATAGGAATGCAGATATCATTAACTACACTATTTATGGCATATGTATATGCTCCCTTATATAATAAAAATAATGTATTTCAGTGATATTTTAAACCTTAATATAGTAGAATAAAGAATAAATATGAATAAAATCTTGACTTTGCATATCCCCCCCCCCCACCCACCCAATGATACCAATCCTACAAACATGGTCTCCAGCTGTGCTCTCATATTCTGGGGTCATAAATTCTTTAGTAAAGGTCTTGTGTTTCCGTTGGATGAGCACCCCATAAAAACGATGTTTGAGATGGGTGAATCACCAGTGATATCAGAAGAATTATATGCTGACACCAGTGACGTAACTAGATTTTTGGCACGTCCAGAGCAAAGTATTTCAGGGTGCCCTTCACATAATGTATATTTTTTTGGTCTTAATAAGCCAAAAGTATATTTAGTACACTTTCTTAAGGGAAAAAATGGTTCTACATTTAATTTATATATTAGTATACCTTATCATTTTTATAAAATAGTTAAAATTAATTTGTAAAATGACAAATTGAATTTGCATTTACTATTTTATTTAATTTATGTTTTTCATTTCCAAAAATGCATTTAAAGATATTTTTAATGGTGTATGAGAAAATTTCCCTAAATTTATTTACTAATAAATTACTATCCTCCTCATAAGAGTTTGCACTAACATCTTGGGAATCCTAATTTTTATACCCTTTTGCAATACAGTTCATAAAAGTTTTTCAATTTATATAAATGATATCCTATTTGAAATCATTATTTCATATATTTATAAGCATAGCTGTTATCTTGATAGAACAGACCATTCTAATAGAATTCAAATACTCTAATTCTTTGGCAAAATTGTTAATATTTGAAATTTTTGCACCTGCTTTCACTCTCATTAAACTTTTGTTTCAGTTGTTTTAATACTCTGTCTTTTGCCCTAGATATGTTATTGATGATCAGACACTTGATTAACTGATCATTTGCCTAAACATTGGCCAGAACGTGAACTATTTTGCCATCATGTGATGTTTCCCTGGCACATGAGAAGGGATGGGACACTTTGCATTCATTACAGATAACACAACATTCATCCCTGCAGATGGGACTCGAACCCACAACCCAGCAGTCAAGAGAGCAAGAGGAAATATTTGCCTTAGGCCTTTTGGTTATTGGGCCAGCCCACAGGTATGTCACTAACTGATAAAACAAATAAAACATTTTCTTAAAAGAATTTTGTATGCTTTATAATTTTCGTTTTGTATACTCGGCTTCATTTAATCTTTTTCTTTTGTCAGCATATAGTTCTAACATTGCTGGTAGATTTCACCCACCCTAAACATCTGTTTTTATAAGCCACTAATCCAATAGAAACACAAGGTCTTTACTATGCTAAACAATTTATGACCCCCAGAACATGAAAGCACAGCTGGAAGCCATGTTTGTAAAATTGATACTATTGGGCAAATTTTAAAAATAAAATTTAAGATTGCTTTCCAGTTTTTATTCATTATTCTACTAAATTATAACTAGGGCTTAATATCACTGAAACATATTATTTTAGATATAAGGAACCATTTGTACACAAAATAGCAATGTTAGTGAGTATATTAAAAAAAAAACATAATTAACAAAATCAGCATTGTTTTTCAAATCTTAAAATTCAACAAAATAAAATTTGTAAAATCAT
Source organism: Amaurobius ferox (assembly GCA_951213105.1). Lineage (NCBI taxonomy): Eukaryota > Metazoa > Arthropoda > Arachnida > Araneae > Amaurobiidae > Amaurobius > Amaurobius ferox. Next base: position 9,474,053 of record OX578133.1, read on the forward strand.
ATGCACATTACAAAATGTTTATAACTTTTTAGTTAAGAATAACAATGCTTATTTCTTAGTAATTATTCAATCAACTAGGGTGCTCTACCCCCTGCTTGCTACGCTTGCTAACCAATGTAACTTGCTTTGCTTCCTATTCGTTTCATGATAACTTTCGTGCCGCCTGTGTACTCGGCCCCATTTGCTGCCACTCATTAATTGGAGCTCGCTGCAGGCACATTACATCTGTTGTGGCTTTGACTTCTTATTAGCTAACTCTCACCAACTCCCTTAACCTGCTTCACAAATAATTTCACATAGCTCAGCTTCCAGGCCCCCAGCTTGCTACACTCTCCAACCTAGTAACTCACATCATGAGTTGGGAGGCTTCGTCTCCTACTTCCTGGTGCTGGCTGAGTCTGCACTGCAAACTTTTTTATGCTGCCTGCTATTATGAAAGATTGCTTATTGAATTATAAACAAACTGCAAAATTTCATAATTGTGCATTTTGCCGTTTATCTGCCAGTGGCAAAATATAATGTTATGTTTTCAGTATAGAGAAATTTACAACAATAAAACACATAATTGTTGAGCAATATAACAAATAAATCATAATGTTCATAACAACAATAGTTTTGAAAAACTCTGTTTACAAGAATAAATAATAAGGCATATGACTAACAACATCCATATTGTCTCAAGTGCACAAACTAATGTTGCAGTCATGTTTAGAATTAAATATCTATACTTTTAATGTTTATAATGCTTCAATAAATCAGTTTTCCTCCATTATGTAATGTTTCTGTCAGAAACAAGTCAAAGAGAAACAGACAATCAGCTAGACCAATTAAATCTTCGCCAGTAGAGAAAAAAAAAATTCACTTCAGAAGTGCATTGAATAACTAATTGTTAACTAAATTGAAATTTAAAAAAAGAGCTCGGTCTTGCAAAAATTTAACTATGTAGGTAAATGTCTACAAAAATTAGAGGGACAAGTCTGTCCAGGATACAAACTCATAGCTCAAATACTTTGACTTTGACATTAAATATATCCTAAACTAAATTTTAAATTGAAAAACTGTTTATATCAGTATGGTCCTCATATTTCTCTACAAATGTACCAAATTCAATATTTTTATATGCTATAGATTTTGCGGTACATCATAGAAAATCTCAAGGGATGCAAAATATGTCAAACAGCGATGATAGCATCTACTATATTTTTTAATATAGAGAGATTATGTTTTTGTATGGGTTTCCAGCATTTTTCGAATAACTGCTCATATAACATATATTTATTTATATTTTCGTTTCACTATAAGCCCCTGGTTTCCCAACTTGAAATTTTGGTATAATAGAAGCAAATAGTGTATCGACAAAATATATTTTTTTGAAAAAATTAAAGTACACTATTTTTTGCATTTCAATGCCAAAAGACAAATCTAGTGACCTTGAAATGAAAAATATAATTTATAGGATTATGTGACATATAAGAAAGGAAAAGCCATACCTTAAACTACAAAGGAAGCTTTATTTTAGCACAATCGGTAGATTAAAACAAATTATACAGACATTCAAAAATGTCAAGAATCAGGAAAAATTACCTAATTTTCCAAACTTAATTTAAATTTTTATAAATGAAAAGCTAATAAAAATTGGGAACTAAAATTTTACATAGAGTTTTATATATGAGTGGACAACAAAATAGCAAAATTAAAAAAAAAAAGTGTCGGTCATTTTGGGGGCTGTGGCTTTGACATGAAATGATCAGAAAATACATTCAAACTTACTTTTACATCTGTAGTTTCACCAAACTTTACAATATTGAAGTTGCCATTGCTCAAATAAACTTTAAGTGTTGCTTTTCCCAATTTGTCATTATTTGAATTTGTATCGGATATTTCAAACTTTGCATCTTGTGAATAAGAAAGTGCATCTCTTACATGTGAGTCTTCTATCATCCTACATTAAAAAAAGACAATTTAGAAACACATTAAACAGCATTGTATTTACAATACATAATAAAGGAAAATGTGCGTGGGTGTGTATACGGTTGGTCTGTAACAGGAAATCTAAGCATCGTACAGCCATGGAATTTGGTACACAAGTATTTCAGGCCCCAGAAAAACAAACCTCAGCATTACATTTTTCAATTTTGAATTAGTGTTTTGTTATTTTATGTTTTAGTCTGATTTACAATGATTTTGGGCAATATTTGCACAAATCAATTTCTTAGGTACCAAAAGCATTATCAAGAGAGTTTCCATCTTGACACCATCAGAAAAATCGAAATATTCAAATAATTTCAAATAAATATTGAACAGAATCCATATGATTAATAGACAAATTTTCACGAATTTTTAAAAAATACCTTTCATGCACTTAAAACTATAGTGACTGGAATACCTAGTGTCGCGTTCAATGAAAAAAATCGGGAGAATTATTCAGAAAATGCAACAGATGGCGCTGCAGTTCAAATGGACCTGCTTATAGCAGACAACTCTATGCTTTTCTATGCAAAAAATACGTCATTTGAAATTAAAAATTTAAATAAACTAACTGTTTAAAATATGTTTTGACTTCAAAATAGGGTTTCAGGAGAATTATTTTTCTACAGAAACAATTTCTATTATAATTAACACAGAGATATTAATGCAAAATATATATTTTTTAAATTCGTTTCTTGCACTAAAACAGACTGTTTCATCGGTCTGTGATGCTTTGAATTTTTTTTTATTTACAGTATTATTTTGTAAGGCATTTCATTATTATTTAGTCAGCAAACGTTATTTTTATAATAATATAAAATATATATAGAATCATACAATTTCATCTTACAACTTAGGGAGGGATACAAAACGAATGTAAATTTACAATAAGTTTGTTTTAAACAATGCATTTGTAGACAGAAATGCATATAAACTTTTTTTTATACAAAAAATTAAATAAAATGCTCAGATAAAACTCAAATAAAATTTTTGTAAATAAGTCATTTTGTGAGTTATGTTTGGGGAAAGATTTGGTCAAATTTATCTTTATAACTAAATAAATAATAAAACTTACCTGTCAACTCATCTTTATAGCATATTACTGTAAATCCTTGAAGATTACTTTATATCTATACACAGCACTATTAAGATAAGAATATTCTATCTTGATTATCTTTTCATTACATCTACCTTGATTATCTTTTCATTACATCTATCTTGATTATCTTATAACTATATGCATATATTAAATCAATTTTGCATTGATTAATTTGACATTGCATTGAGAACTTTTAAATAATTTTTTTCTACATGCTAGAATTCAAACTTCATTGATTCAACAATAAATTGAAAAAAAATGCCATATATAATGAAAAAAATGACATATATAAATTGAACAAAATATTTACAGATAAGGTATTATTTCTTACCTTATATTACATAAGTTTAATATGATACAATGTCTAATAAAAATCATCAGTATAATATAGATATATACATCCTTACAGAAAAATAAATGTTTAAAGAATATTATCTACTTTAGAGGAGAAAAAAACTAAATTTAAAAATAAAAATATTTTATTAACAAAAAAGTATCATTATTTTAATATTTTACATGCATTTCATTTATTCACATGCTCTATTTACATTTACTCATCTTTGAAAATTTTACTTTGTTTCTTTGTGTACATTTTTCTCTGTTGATACCTTTAATATAAAAATGAAGTCTGGTTATTAAGTAAAATTTCAATAATGTTTTTGTCAGTTCGACCTTGTGGCTTTCATATCCTATAACGTTTAAATATGGAGTTTGACAAAGTGTCAAATAAGTCACTTATACTATCTCTGTGAATTAAATTTATAGAGAAACATGTAAATTTGTATTCTAAATTTTTAATAAAATTAAATAGATTTATTGAGGGGTACATAAGGCCTCCATCATCAAATGCTTTTGTGAATGATGAACATTCATTTGTCAGAGAGTTTCCCTGATCTTCTATCTGCATTTCACATTCAGCACATCTGATTTTGCTTTTGAATTTTCTGACAACATAACCAGCTACATAATAAATTAATCTGTCATCACTGTATTGCCCATCAAGTACATAATTAGATAAAGTTTGTAAAATATCTGAAATATTTCCATTCTCAACAAGTAAATCAACTTTAGATAAAATTGAATTTTTAGTGGAATTATCAGGGCATATTGTAATTAATGACTCAATCACCACAGATGGATCAGCATTTCCACCTCTTGGAGGATGCGCCAAATTGTAAAATGACAAGCATTCTACAATTGTAAGGAATTCTGCAGTAGTAGAATGATCATTACACCCTCCACACTGTCGTATTATGCTAAATAAATTTTCCAGTTTATCTTGTGATAAACGTGATGTCAGCAAATAATTAAAATTGTCTACTGATGTCAGGTACTGGGTAAGAGATAAAGCACAGCTTATTGTGACTCTCAATAAAACGATTAATAAAAAATCAAATTACGATCTAGAAAAATTTAACTAATAGATCCAGCTAATAGGTAACTTCAATTGACCATAACAGATGGCGCTCTACTCTCTTGTACAGCATTTTACCCAATGTGTCCTGAATTCTTGGACAAGTTTTTCAGCACCTTTCTCCTACGAATGCGACACTAGGTATTCTAGGCACTGTACTTAAAACCATCCTGATTTTTAAATTGCAATATAGAAAAATTGACAGCAAATCCACTGTTTATAATTTAACATCAGCTACTTTAACTCGCATTGCTTCAAAGCAAAAGTTAAGTTCTTAAAGCCATCTGTTCATTAATGATAAATTTTTTAAGCGAGCGAATTATTACAATTTTAAAATCAGCGGATCATTTCCCCATTGAAGTCTGGAAAATGCAATTGAAGTTCTTCGACCTACTGAAGCCACGCCCATTTGCGTATGCTCATTAATGGGAGGGTCAGAGCCATTTACTTACTTTCATATTTTCATTAGCAGTGTACTTCAATTGTCAATTGTAATTCTCATTTTGTGATTTGGAGATTTTATTTGTATCGGCAGAATGATTTTAGTTCAAAATAGGTGATTTAAATATTGAATATGGTGTTATTTGTATCTGTATTATTTAAGTAGTGGGCATTTATTTAGGACCCAGACAACTTGTTTTAATAGTTTATTTTAGAAAAGTAGATTCAACAAACATTGATTTGCCACAGGCAACACAAATTAAAACCTTTTACTTCATGTACCTTTGAGTATATACTATGGCGGGAAGGTTACTTCACATAATCATCCAGCAATGTTATCACAATATTTTGTTTACAGTCAGACAAAAATAGAAACAACAGATACAGTTAAAAACGGTTCATAGAAGTTTCAATTTCAAGCGTATCAAAATTTCACTTTGCATGCCCATTCCTTCGCAAATGCTATCAACAATTCAATCAGACAAAGTGTTGATTTCCATGCATGTTTAGTTGATACAGTTACTAAGCCAACTAGTCTGTTTTCCAATATTGTAGAGCATATGTAAGTTTCTATAAGTTGGCGCTTTGTGAAAATACTTTCACCACTTGCCACTGATACTGGAAGTGTAAGGAGATACTTAGAGCAACGAAAACATTAGGCATATTATCTAGGATTTTTGTTTTAGTATGAAGAGAAGTACTTCTTTTGGTGGTATAGACGTTGGAAGTCTATAAGCTATTGCTATAAGTTCGCAACACAGATCTTCAGCATCAATATATGTGTTTCCATAATGCAATCAATATTTTTCAAAATTTTTGCAACCCTGAAGTACATCTTTAGTTGCTTTCAACATCAGATTCAGACACGTCATTATCTAAAGGCTTGATTACACAAACAAAAAATACAATCATTGTCATTTGTTCAATATGACTAACATCAGATGTTTAGTCCAGAATAATTGAATAGTATTTAGCTGGATTTATTTGTAAATGTTCAAAATTGCTTATAGCATCAGCTAGAAGCTGTATAAGCTCATTATGGATATATTTTCTTGAGTAGCGACCATTGTTTCTTGATCTTTAACTTTATGATAGTATTTAAAATGGCTAGTTATTTTACAAACTTTAAAAAATGTCCATTGCTATAGTATTTTTCAAGTGTTACTTTTACAGAGGAATATTAAGTTTTGCATGCCAAGAACTTAGAGCAAAACAATCAAGCGTTGTAAAATTTGTCACCAATATTGTGCTTCTTGCATTATTTTCTGTTGGTTAATCGCATCCAGTGCTTTTCCTTGAGAAAAGCTCAATCCAAGTTCACGCCAGACTTGATAGTCTTTTAAATGGTGAGTATTTTGCTCAAGTGAATAAAGAATTGCTGCAGTATGCTTCATGTTAAGAGGTCTAAGGCAAGCATTTCTTAGTGTTATCTTGATGGCCCTGGCCATAGGTTCGAATCCCACTGGCGGACAAGGGTATTGCAGCACCATAAATGATATAATGTGTTACACTCCCCTACAGTACGACAGAGCAACATTATACTCGTATGATGGCAAAACAGTTTAAGACCAAGGCAATGTATGGGCACATGATTAGTTGATCAAGTGGCCATTTAAAGAAAATGCTCTTCTAATCTTTTGAACCTGTTTCTTATAGAGATGATGCAACATTTTTTGGTAAACAACTTGCAAAAAAAAATTAAAACATCCTTTGAGGATGAATATATTCAGTCCAAAGACGCTTATTTAGGGCATGTGCATACTTTTTGTTCATTTGCTTAAAAAAAGTTAGTGATAAAAAAATGGCTTAGGCACAATTTCTATACCTTATGAAACATTGAATGAATAAATTTAATTAATCCCTGCTTTCATAGCTCCCAGACAATGCCTATTGTATAACGCAACAAGAAAGATCAATCATGCATAAAGCATTGATTATGAAACACTTTCCAATTGAAATGCAATTTTATTTAAACATCTCTAAAATGCGATACATTCAGCGGTGATATTTTTTAAATTATTACAATACTACAATAATTTATTATATTTGAAAACTTAAAACTTCATCGAAAAAAAAATGAACTTTATTCAAATGACATCATCGAAATATAAATTACCTGGCACTCTATGTAAAGTAGCTAATATTTCATTCATACACTTTTATTCCATTCCTTTCATTCAGCAGTGATATTTTTTAAATTATCACAATACTACAATAATTTATTTTACTTAAAACCTTAAAACCATGAAGGTAAAAGTACCTTCTAACTCCATACTTAAAACTTCATCGAAAAAGGCAATGCTGTAAAATCAATGAATATTTCATTCATATCACCTATATTCCAGACTCCAGAGCTAAATAATTTTGCTTTTAAAAAATTCAGTAATTCTTATACAACTAATCTTAAAGCTTGATGCGCTTACATTCTGCATACGTTAAAATTAGGCTTCGTTGTAGAAATAATCAAAATTTGATGATCATTTAAACTAAAAAGTATTGTAATTGTGTTGGTGCAGAATATAGATACACAGAAATTATGCAAAAAAAAAAAAAGCGATTTTAGGACAGATGCAACACTAAATATAAATTTAAAAGAACTTTAAAAATCATAATTTTTACTACTATTTATTTTAAAAAGATGGATGCCATATTTTACTTTGAAGTGGGTCATGTGATCTCTTCATATTATATAGGTGCTTATTATTTTAATTTTTATTTCAAAAACTATCAAACATATTTTACTGCAATTTTTTTATATATTTTGGGATAATTTAAATATTTTCTAAAACTCTCGAAGCAATTTGTGAATTTTAAATTGACTTAAAAAATGTTTGAAAAATTAAGTCCCATAGGGTTCAATGTATTTTATTTATCCAACCCACGTTCAATCCAAAACTAATTGGATGATATTATTCATTTGCATTTCCATATGTCCCACAGACCGTCTCGACAACATATTAAGATTTTATTTTGTTGAGAAGTCATTTTTACGGCAGTTATTGCGAAAACGGAAAGACGGACAGACAGAATAAACAAAGTCAAACACTTTTCAACTATGTTGTAAAGTGTTAAAAAGGTTTTGAATGCTACATTACGTGGGCTAATATTTAAGATTTTAGAAAATAATACACAAAATATTTTTGTATGGAAATAAATCATTTTATTGTTTTTCAAAATATTTGCCTTTAGCATCAATTTCATTCAAATAAACCAATTTTCACAACAGTTATGCCATTTAGAAGTTGGTACAGCAGAAACATGTGATTAATAAGCTTCAAATGCTCCTTTTGCATTGTTAAATCATTGACCATGAATTTTATTTTTGATTGTTGGGAACAAGAAAATATCATTGGATGCTAAACCAGGTGAATCAAATAAATTTTTTCATGCTTCAAATAATTGATAGTTTGAAATGAAGAGTGTGAACTTGCATTGTTATGATGAAGAATGATGCAACGTTTCATATTTTTTTTTAATTTGAGCAACAATTTTTGGCAAGCAAATTGTCATATGACAATTTGCTTGAAAAATCAGGCGAAATGACAATCACTCATAAAATCAATTTTTACATGCTTCAAATAATTGATAGTTTGAAATGCAGTGTGTGAGCTTGCATTGTCATGATGAAGAATAATGTGGAGTTTCGCATTATTTTTTCTGATTTGAGCAACTATTTCTGGCAAACAAATTGTGGTATACCAATCAGCATTTACTGTTCCACAATTCTCAAAAGCAATGGTTGCAACATGGCCAGATTAACCAAAAAATGAAACAATTTTCTTTGAAGCACTTTGTGCATAAACAACTTTTGTAGGATTAGGTTCATTTCAAAGCACCCAAACAATAGATTGTTGTTTTGTTTTGGGTTCATAGGAATTTTTCGTCACTTATCACAGATGTAGAGATATGTGTTGAGCCACCAGAGTTGAATCCTTTGAGATTTTCCTTGCACAATTTGACCTGAGCATCCTTTTGAGCTTGAGTTAAATTGTGTGGAAACCAAAGTGCATATACCTTTTAGATTTTTAAATGATCATGTCAAATTGAATAGATTTAGGTCCTTGAAATGTTCAAAGATGCCTCAATTTCATCACATGTAACATTGATGATCTAACGTGATCATTTGTTGCACATCATCAATGCTTTCTGGCATCACAGCAGTTTTTGGTCGACCTTCACGAAATTCATAAGAGACTACTACATCCAATATGGAATTATTTAAACCAGTTGCAAATTGCTGTTTTGAATGGTGCTTCATCACTAAAAGTCGAATTAATTCGATCGACACACAGTTCTTATATCAACCCTTTTTGAAAGTCATTATAAATCATAGCTCGAAAATCCCTTCAACTTAAATTCATGTCCTGTCACTACCTTATTAACTTCAAAACGACACCGTAAAAAGAATTTTATTGCACTTCTCGTTCTTTAACAACCAATGTTCATGTGAAAGTTCAAATTTTAAAAAATTGTGTACATTGAAAGCTGTCATTTTTGGTATTGCCACATTTTAAACATGTAAGTACTGGCCCTTGTAATACAATGCGGATCTCAATTAGAAATTTGAACAAACATGTCGGCCTTTTAAATACCGCCAATTGTAAAAAAACATGGTGTATTGTTTTGACTATAACTTTTGTTCTAATAGGAATTTTTGCTTGGGGTTTAATTTAAAATTCTGATAAAAAAGACTTTTTATTTCAATTTATCTTTCAAAAAATCACTTTTTTGAACATTTAAAAGGTATATGACCCCTGCAATGTCAATATTGTGTCCTAGAGAACATAACTGCACTTTAGGCAGCTACCTAGTTGGCCTAATGACAGTTTTGTCCCTGCCTGTCACAACACTGAAATCCATTATTGAACAGATATGTTCTTATAGTATGGACTATTCTGATCTTTGTTTATTTTACATACCACTAGATGTCAGCACATCAGATATGTTGCTTAACAAATATTTACAAATGGCATCACTTATGGAAACATGGTCAAACATTGAGATTCATAGTATGATAAAACTTCTGCCAGTTCAGGGCATAACACCAGCCGAAATTCATCGCTAATTTGTTAAGTAAGTGTATGGACCTAATTTCATGTCACATAAGCTGGAATAGACTTGCTACAGCAATTTTACTGAGACCTAGAAACTGCTTGAATATATTTTAAAGCCCTGACCTGACACCCAGCAATTTTTATCTCTTCAATACCTTTAAAAAAATACCTGACTGAAAAACAATATGAAGCTGGGCAAAGGGGGAGGGTAGCAGCTACCCCCTTTTAAGATTCTAAGTTGGAGCAATGCTGCCTCTAAAATTTAATGTGTGTGTATATATATATATATATATATATACCACACAACTTCTCCTCCACACAGAAAATAGTAAAAGTGCTAAGAAAAATTGAGATATCACACAACTTTTCTTGAGTAAACTGTATGAACAATTAAGAAGAAAAACAAAACATTTATTTCTCTTGTTGTTCTTCAGTATCTCTTTTTAAGCACACATATTCATGTGGTAAAGCTTCAGATAAGATGATGCGATCGTCAGTAAGCTGGGGGTATAAGGTCGGGCGAGTTGAAACAGCTCGTGAAGTGAGTTTCACGGTTTGGTAAGCGGTAGCAAACAAGAGGCTAAGTCCTAACAGGTGTATTATGCCTATGTATCAGGTGTTACAAGTGTTCACGAAGCGAGCTCTAATGATTAGTGAGCATCAGTGGACATACGGCGGTCTTTGTGCTCCAGGGGTTAGCCAGCATCAGCGATCCAGGGCATGAGGGCAGTTGTGTGTGCATCAACAAAGCATAGTACATATCCAGGAGTAGCATCCCGCATTACAGTGTGGGAGCCTAAAGCTATTTATGCATATTGTGCAGCCCATAATCTTCAACTAACTTTACAGGATGCTTCAAAAAATTCTAAGGTAATCAAAAAAACTTTTGATATAAACTAGGAAATAACCACCCTGCTGCACCGCTCTCCAAAAGATATTGCACTTCTTAAACACAGTAAGCAATTTTTTAACTGATTCTCATGAGTCTGGTAGCACAGCTTAAAATACGTCTACCTCTTTAAAACCTTTGTGTTCTACCAGAAGGACAGTTTGAAAAGATTATATTCAAAGCATCCTTTCTAATTATGAAGTACTTCTCAAAGAACTAGAGAAACTTTCGAAAGAAAATTCTGATGTAGGCTGGCAAATCACAGGACTGAAGGATTCACTTGAGCTATTTTCTGTCTATTTTGGGTTAAATGTTTGTATGAAACTGCTATATCAAAATATTTCGACTTGCTGGATATCCTAATATCTTTTCTTACATGACCGGTTTTTAGAGAAGCGGATTAAAGTTATGGAGAACTTGGAAAATTTTATTATTACCTGCAGCAAATACTACTAATGAAATGGGTTCAGAACCAGAAGAGTTTGATGATATTCTTGAAATGTATACAGACATTAAAGCAAGATTGATTAAAAATGCAAATTAGTATGTTACCAGATTTCATAAAATCTTTGGGTGGTTAAGTATAAGAATGATTTGAACTTCAAGAAAATAAGCAACATTTCTACAATATGCGAAATTTTGAAAAGAGACTACGAACTATCATCAAATATGTTCAGCGAGCTACAGAGACTCTTGCAAATATATCTAACTATACCTGTGACTGTTGCAACAGCAATGAGGTCTTTTCCTGCTTTTAAAAGGTTGAAAACTTATTTAAAGGCAAATATGATGAAAATCAGACTGAACTCATTGTTTATACTCCATGTTCACAAAGAAGTCATTTATGATAAGCTAGATCTTATTAAAGTTGCTGGAATATTTTTTCCAGGAATGACAGTTGTTAAAATTATTTTGGATATTTTTAATAATTTAATTTTTTAAGTTTTTTTAATATACTCATTTTCATATTTTAACATTAAAATGAAATACAATCAGAGTAAATGTTAAATAGTGATTCTATATGTATGAGATTTTTCAATTTTATCTTTTTAGGAAGTTTTATTTTTTTTTCCCTCATAAAAGAACCCATATTGCTATCATTTTGCCTGTCCATAGACAAAATAACTCTGAACTTAATATACAGGGTGATTATAATTAAAGTTGTGATTTTAAAATGCTGTAAAATAAGACCCACTGGTCAGAATGACCTGATATTTCACATGAGTATACGCGAAGCAATAGAATTTTGTTTGGTGAAGGAAAAGAAATACTTCAAAAATGTACCGATAGATGGTACTGCATTTGCCAAACACGAGGTGTCGTTAGCTGAAAGAAACCAATAGTCAACCAAAGAAAACATCAATTTAATCAACATCACTTAATTTAATAATTGATTGAAACATCACGAAAACATGAAACAAACACCTACGATATACGCAGGAAATGTTCAATAAGCTGTCCACTGTGCTCGGCTATGAGTTGGAACTGCAAAACAGCATGTTCCACAACAGATTGGAGTGTATCAGAGGTGATGCTGTGGATATGGTGCATAATGCGTGCTTTTAAGTCAGCCGATTTCGCAATCTGACCACTGTACGCAACATTCTTGAGGTGCCCCCAAAGCCATAAGTCACAAGGATAATCCTGTCATTTCCGAAATGGATATTCAGCAGCTGCTTCACTGGTGTTGCAATGTGCGGAGGAGCGCCATCTTGCATAAAAGTTGTGCCATCCAGATATTCACACTGTTGAAGTGCGGGAATGATATGGTTCTGCAAAAGAGCTTCATATCGCTGATCAGTGACGGTACAAGTAACGGGGCCCACAGAACCTATCTCCTCGAAAAAGAATGGGCCAATGATAAACAATGCCGTAAACCCGCACCACACAGTGATTTTTGCAAAATGAAGAAGCAATGGTTGCAGTGGGAATGGATTCTGGTTTGCCCATATTCTGCAATTTTGCGTATTGACAGCACCTTGCTGATGGAAATGAGCTTCTTCTGTCCACAAAATGTTCCATGGCCATCCATTGTCCACTTCGATCCGAGCAAGAAATTGTAGCGCAAAAACTTCTCATTGTAACAGATCAGCAGGAAGCAACTCCTGAACATGCGTAATTTTGTACGGATAGCATTGCAGGATGTTTCGTAAAATTCTATGGACCGTGCTGACAGGCATGTCTAACAATCGGACAAATCCCCGTGCACTGCAGCTTCCCACACCACTGGTCGTCTCTTCCTGTAAAGCTGCAGCCACGTATTCTGTTGATGTCTCAACAATTGCTTTCCTCCATCTGCCACATTTCACGTCCAATAAACCAATCTCTTCAAATTTAAGAATAGGCCAAATGCAGACACTGGACCAGATTTTAAGCCCTTTAATGTCTGGAACCTCCTGAGAGCAGTTAACATATATACAGTCACCTTTCTGGTAGAAAAGCTTTACGAGCAAAGCACGATCATTCAGTGACAGTCATGACAAGGCACTCAATGAGAACTGCATGTGCACCTCGTTTTATCACAACTGTAATGTGCGGCGTGCATGCCCAGTCTTAATTAGCATACATCCAGAATAGAGGTGTGCTTCCATGCGCGACCTAGCAGCTAATTTTTTCGTTCTTCGTCAAGCAAATATGTTGGATTCGTACATTGCCATCCATTGGTACATTTTTTAAGTAATTTCTTTTTTCGCCAAACAAAATTCCATTGCTTCACATATACTCAGGTCAAATATCAGGTCATTCTGACTAGTAGTTCTTACTTTACAGCATTTTAGAATCACAACTTTAATTATAATCACCCTGTAGATAAATAGATGAAATTCTCAGAAAATGTTGATCTATGTACCAGAATATGGCTGAAAAATTCTGGTACTGTTCTGTTCTAAAGATCTTTCACCCATTTATTCCATAAAACCAGTTTAATTTCAACAATTAAAATTATTTTAAATTTATTTTGAAAAAAAAACTTGAAATATTATATTTAATGATATTTTTTTATTGTAGTGCAGTTAGCAAAAAAGCATTCAACTTGCACATTTCATAATACTCATTATTTGAGTTTTCAACACAGAAAAAGAAAAAGTCTGATGTGTGCAGCACATGACTTTCACTTCAAATTCAAATTAATTTTCTTATTTTTTTATTTCATGGATAATTAATAATAAAAAACCATGGAAACTTTTTTGATATTATATCCAATTTGCAGTTTTAGTTTTAATGCATGTTCATTTCATTTGGCAACTTAAAACACTTTAAAGTCTTCAGCTCTTCAAAATTAAAAAAAAAAACTAAAATATCTTGATAATGATTCATCCTGGAGTTATGGGGGTCAGTCTTATTCGATGTGCTGTTTACATGAGGAACAGGTACTTAATTAATATATTTTATCAATTTTAATCATTTATTTCACATTTTTATGCTCACTGATGGTGATTTAGCAAAAAAAGGTTTGTTATATTTCTGAATTATGTCAAAATTTAATCAGTATCAGAATAACCCTCGTAGGGATGTAACTACTAAATTTTAAGAAATTTCCTTAATAGATTTTTCACTACAGTGCAAAACATCTTCAATTCCTCAAAATTAAAAAAACCTAAATATCTCAAAAATGGTCTATCTTACAGTAATGAAGTTGGTATTCTTTTCGTCATCAAAAAATATGTATAAAACATGCATGTAATTAATACATTTGTATTATTTTATTTTAGATCTTGATGATTTTTGTGGGCCATTTCACAAAAACAGGCATATTCTTTTTATTTTCGAATCGTACCGAAACCTAACCAGTACCACGGTAACCCACAAGCAACTATCTACCAAAGTTTGTGAATTGTAGTTAATTAGTTTCTCAGCTAGAGTGGATACATACAATTTTTGTGGGCCATTTGCAAAAAAGACAGGTTCTTTTATCCCGAATAGTGCCAAAATCTAATCAGCACCAGGTTAACCCACACGTGACTACCTATAAAATTTTATGAAATTTGGCCAATTAGTTATTGAGTTAGAATGGATATATACATTGCACAGACAGATACACACACACACAGACATCATGCTAAAAATATTTTCTCGTCTTCTAAGGTGCTCAAAAGTTGTAGATCTGTCAAAACTCGAGTTGCGATTTTCGACACTATTCCAATACACCTTATAAATTACTATGTAGGAAAAGTAAAAACAGTGCTCTGAATATATTTATAAACATTTTCTATTTTCTGTTTTACCTTTTATAAGTGCTCTGCTAATAAAATGTAGTGAGTAATGCATGCTGGTGAGGATTTCTAAAATTTATGTTAGTATGCTTAACAAAAAAATTCTGTCTTGCCCCCTCTGAGATTTATTTGTTCCGCTGTCTTTGTCTAGGATCCATGTCTTGGTGTACCGATGGGATAAATGCATGGATAAGTATGGTAATTATATGGAAAAACAATGAGTATCCATCTAACTTATTGGCTATCTTTACATTGATATAAGAATAAATGTATTCATACCACAGGCCTTATTACTTTATTTATTGAAACATTCTCAAATAGTAGTTTCTAACCTAATACATATTCGTAATTATCGATGTGTTCCTATTTATCAGAATTAATAGCAAGAGGACAGTGGTATGTTTAGCTTTACATCAATTATATATTACTACTGAATATTTGGCTAGCAGGTATACTGAATATTAGACTAGCAAATACAGATTCGGCAGCCAAATGTTTTATTTTCATTATGTGCTACATTCTAGAACTAAATCCGATTTTTGAATGGATTCCAGCAAACAATTTGTAAATTAATTCCATTTAGTTTAATTTTGTTTCCAAGTTTTAACTCAGTACTGACAGAATAAACACAAGCTCAAAAAGTATAATTTTTGGTATTTGGTTTTTTTTATGAATTTAATACAGTTGTAAATGAAACACAATGTATACGAAACATATGTGAAGCAATTCAATATCCTTTGGAGTCAGTAAATTTCATACCTGTGATGTGATTATAAACTGCACAATAAACCTTATTCTCACAGATCATCTGATACAAATCTTTCAAAAACAAATTATTGATAAAAAAAATCCTTGTCAAAGATCATGACTTACAGATATACTGAGTGTTAAAATGCAAATTGAAAGGAAAATAACTTTTTACATCAGTTATAGCTTGATTTATCATATGCACAATGAACTACCAAGTACCAACCAATGTATATGGAAAAGCTTTCAGATGTCCATCAAAAAAATTGTTCTGCTGACCACATAAAAATAATAATAATATTCTAAAACAAGTGTTCTAATATAATGTTGAAGGAATGAGATTATTTCATTAGCCAATTAATATGATAGAGAATAGCAACCAGACAACTCCAGTCTATATTTGATTATCGCATTTAACAGATTGGAACATGTGATTCAGGTAACTTGCAATGCCTCCTATTGGGAATATAAATCAGATGAGCATAGTTCTCATACTAAACAATTGAGCACAACACAAAGAACCATAGACAAAACACCAACTTTTAACACTTGATTTTTGGTTACTTTCAACAACTTGATAAGAATATATCAAGAAGGCAAATCCATCCTCCAGTTGCAAGTAAACTCTTGCATATAAAGTTTCTATCAAAAAATGCCTCATGATAATCCCTAAACAATGATATACATTTATTTATGGTTAAAAGTACTTACAAAGAATACGCTCATTTGATATATAATGAGTATATTTAATTTACAATTTTTCATTATGATATAAAAAAAAAAAAATATCTTGACAATGACACATGTTTGCACACTATAAATGATGCCATTTGCTTTCAAATGAAAAATATATAAAATATCTATTTTTGTAACATTTTTAACCATAATCAATGCTTTTATGTTGTTTTTTAGTTTTAAAAATACAAAAGTTTGAAAAAAATGAGGGCCTTACTCTGTTTTATTAGCCTGTGGCGATTGTGCGTCGCCGGGCCCCGAACCAGGGACCTGATTCATGGTAGACCGGCATTATAATCACTGAGCAAAAGCTAGCTCCTCCTCTGTTCTTATAATTCGGGTACTGGCTCGTGTGGCATCTTTGATAGATGTCTTTGCTGCCGCACACTCCCTCCGCTGATGAGGAAATGTCGGGAGGCGTGACGGACAGTCGTGGTCAACCAGGAAGGGAGTGTCAAGGCTTCTGACTCCGTGTGGTGCTGCCATCTCGTGTTGAGAGGCGAAATCGTTGGAGAGGAAGGTTGCGTGTTTCAAACGTCCAGTCATCATTGTGGCGATTGTGCGTCGCCGGGCCCCGAACCAGGGACCTGATGCATTGTAGACCGACATTATAATCACCGAGCAAAAGCTAGCTCCTCCTCTGTTCTTATAATTCGGGTACTGGCTCGTGTGGCATCTTTGATAGATGTCTTTGCTGCCGCAAGCCCAAAATCAATAGGTCTTTAATAGATTAAAATAACTGTCGTTAATAGATTAAAATAACTGTACAAAATTTTGTTCAATTTGCTCAATTTGTTCAAAAGATATTCTCACAAACATTGGAAAAATCATTGATTCATATTCAGAAATGCTTAAAATATGTAATAAATCAGGCAATAGCTACCTGTCTTTGTTATTACCAAAATTCTGATTGTTTGAAACAAAAGGAAGTTATGAATTTTTTGTATAATTTTGTGAATTTTTCATTTTGAAAATTTCAGACAAAGCTTATTTCATTACCATAAGAAAAGGGTTAAAAAATTCAGGCAATTATCTCAAACATATTGTGAATTATCCCAACTAATGTTTTAATTATTGTGAAAACATCTGGTCAAAACTATAATTGAAGCAGAGCTACATTTCATCATAGGCCCACTCCATCCTATTCCTCTACAATCTACATAGTGTGGAACGAACCACAACACAACTATGCAGAAAGCAGAACACAAATAGTTCAGAACAGAGTGGAACAACCAGAATGGATCAAAACAGAACAATAAATTAAACAGAATCGACCAAATAAGATCAAATAGAATGGTATAACTAGGGGAAATGGGACTTTAAACTGATGATACCAAGAATGAACAACTAGAACTCACAGAGGAATAGCTAATAGAATGAAACAACCAGAAGTATAATCTCAAATACTAGTCTGAACTAGAGTTTCAGGGAGGATATATCATAGAGACAGACAAAATTCAATTAGTTTAAAATTTTTGAAAGATTGAGCTCAGGCTGCAATGGCCAAGTCCATACTCATAGATCTTGCCTATAAGGAGACATTCCCAAAACAAGAACTGGTCTTCCATAGTAAATAACAGTCTCCATGGGCTGATTCCATACTTATTCTGCACTTCTCAGCAAGAAATACACAATGCCAGAGGGCTGTCGTGCATAGGTGCACAGGTTGTGCACTGCACAAGGATGCCAAAGCAGGGGGCACCATTTAGATATATGGAATCATTTAGATATTTTTTAAGAATCAAAGTTCAGTTTTTTTTCTAAAAGAATTCAATTTTCAATTCAGATGAAAATGTAAGGTTTCATGCAATAAGATTTTCTTTTTCAGATTTAAAAGCATCCAATAATACTGACAGGGGCAGATCACATATTAGTCCATCCTCTTTACCATGCATTCTTTTATGAAATATGTCCCCTACCCTAAATGTAAGAATTGAATAAGTTGTGGGAAAATCTTTTATTTTGCTTCATTCACATAGGAGATAAAGGACAAATGACAAACAAGATTCGTTTAGAAAAGTGTTTTTCAATTTTTTTTGTTGTTGTTGCAGAACCCTTTTTTAAATTCAATTTGATAGCAGAACCCCAAAATTTGGAGATTGATTTAGTTTGTTATGATTATATCGTAGAGAATAACTGCTATTGGCATCAGTGGGAATGCTGATCTAAAACAATTATTAATGAATGAAAGTTACATTTATTTCCTCAGTTTTCATGAAAGAAAATGTCTTTTAAAAATAATACAGAAATTTAAAACATAGTAGTCTTAATTAATAAAAAAACAATGGGGTGCAAATTCATAAATGAAAAATTCATAACTTGGGATTTGGAGGGGGGTGGGTGCATTTTGGGTTTGGGGCTTGGAGCTTTAATTTTATTAGCGTCATACTAAACCTCTGTACACGAATCATAACTTGCAAGATGAAAATGAAAGATCTCAGTGGGCAAAATTCTTTCTCGCATTTATCATTTTAATCGCAATAAATCATTTTACCCTAATTACTTGAAATCTTAAAATCACATCACATTTAAAATTTCGCCACAAAAGGTGATAAATGACTGTTTTACAAAGAAGTCGCTGGCAATCGTTGTTCAGAAATTACAAAATGTAGACAAAACTTAATAAGTAATCTGACCCCAAGGACATAGAAATAAGGTCGCTAAAAAAAGTAGTGCTTTTGGGATCAGGAATAAAAAGAGAGCCTATGGCAGTTTTTCTCTTTCGAGAACTATCAAAGTTGTTTTAACCATTTGAAAAGTTGGTACTTAATAAATTTCAAAAGCTTAATTTCAGCTCTCATTAAAACATAGAGCATAAATATTTGTTGCATGAAAAATGTCATTTTTGAGGCATCTCTTCGTCACGGCCCAGTCGTTGAGACAGCAAAATTTTCAATATTGACATGTTTTCATCATTCTGTAAATTGGCCTATTCCACTCCCTGTAATGTTTTTACCCAACCAAGTGGATTTTTAATAAATTTGTCAGAAAATTCTAAATGTTTTGAAGGTGTTTGGTACCTATGGCACAATCTGTGGGACCAAAAGTTCTTCCGAGAGGTTGGTGGTAAGGGAAGGAAGGTGCGGTCTCTGTGGATGTCACCCCCCACCGAGTTCTAGTCTAAATTGGATGGCACTGTCCTGGTTATCCAAGCAGATACTTTACACTTTTGTTGAACAGTCTGGGTCAAAAGAAAGAAGAAAAACGTTTGGTACCCATAACTGCTTATGAGATTCCTATAAGCATAAATTGACTTAATTAAGTTATTAATGTCTTATTTCTTTAGATTACGATGACTTAAAGAAATATGAAACTTTAGACGACCATTTTGATAGGCCCGTTCTAAGTAGATGACCACAACATATACAATTTTGATAGGCTGTGGACATTATAAAGCCCACTATAAAATTCAAATATTCTGTATTCACGTTCCAAATATCTTGTGATACATTTGATTATGACAGTTTATTATTTTGGTTGGCCCATGGTTCAACATTTTGCCTTTTTAGAGCCCCTTTCAATGTTAGCATAAATATACATTTTTATGCAGTAATGTGTTACTGATAAAACAGATACTTTGGAGCCAGCCTATACTCAGAGTTCTATAGTTATAGGGAGTTTCACATCAAATGGAAAATATAGTATATGAGCCCATATATCAAATGGGAAAATATTGTGGTCAACTAAAGATCTAACTCTACTGGGGCCAACTAAAGATGTTACTTCTGGGCCCGAAAATTCTTGCTACACCACTGTTTGACCATGGTAATAGCCATGATTTTTCTTTATTAGTCTTCTCTTATCTCTCTCTATAATCTTCTCTTATCTCTCTCTATAATCCTCTCTTATCTCTCTCTATAATCTTCTCTTATCTCTCTCTATAATCTTTTCTTATCTCTCTCTATAATCTTCTCTTATCTATGATTATAGCTCAGGCAGGAAAAGGAAGAAATAAAGATTAGCAAAAGCTTTTAAACCAAAACCCATTAGGATCTATAGTATTCCTGTAATCGCAAAATAAAGAAAAGCTTAGAAAGGAAAACTAATAAAAAATGCTACCTTAACAGCTTCAAACCATATTCAGATCACAAGTACTGAAACCCGAATGACTTAAGGTAAACTTCAAAATATACTAAATAATAAAGGAAAGCGTAGTACCGACTAAATAGTGGTAAGATGGTAGTTTGAAATAATTAGCTTGAAAGGAAAATTTAAGAAAGGCTTAGGATAATTTTTTGTCTTTTCTAATTTTGAGGCCCTCTCCAAACATGAGCCCCCAAGCAGTCGTCTGGCCCTCCATATGCTCCTGATATATGCTCCTTCGAATAAAATTAACAGCATATTTTTTAAATGAAAATGTTTGCAAACTGATAATATTTTCAATTCTAGTACCAACTGGCAATCCAAATAAATCCTTAAGCAGATGATGTCAGTTTCACTGATAACATTGCATCAAAATATCAACACTTGATGCCATTCCAAAGTGTGATCAAAGATGGGGTGGGGGTGACCTATTTATTCAATCGTCCCATCGGCTGTTAGAATTCTTTTGAAAATTCATGAGGTTTTACATAAAAATTCATAACTAATGAATGGAATACAGCAGAAACATAACTTTTTCGATTGGAGCAGAGTGTGATATTAAAAAAACATCTGTAAATTATGAAAATGGGATTGTCAGTCAATTATTTTATATCATAATATAAAAATCGGTGACGTTTTAAATTTATGAAAAGTATTTCTAAAAATTCACGAAAATTCGTCTATTAATCATATTGATTCTGTTCAAAGTTCGTTTGGTAGAGAATTTGACGACCTCTCGGATGGTGTTAAGACGGAAACTTCGCGATAGAAATTTTGGACATTAAAGACAAATTTGTTTCAAAATCACTCAAAATCATGCTATAAAATAACTGAAAAAATAATTCGAATTTTAAAAAAATCTCACCGAGGCGTATCGTCCTAGATCCTGAAGTACCTGTGTGTGTATACCAAATTTTATGTCTGTACGATGTTTAGATTTTCCGCTACAGACGAAACTTTATTATTATAGATGAAAAAAAAGTGCGCGCACACAAACAAGTACGCGCACGAACACACAGCCTCAAACCAAGGCCAACTAGATTCTAGTTGGCCGTGCTCAAACACTTTGAATTCGAGTTCGGGAATACTTGAAACATGCTCTTTCGACGAAAACTCGACCCAGCCACATTACTATCCCATTATACATTTACTATTTATATAACTATGCAAATTTATATACCTCATATAAATTTCCTATTAATAAATTCATTATACTATGTAGGAAAAGCAAAAATGATGACATAAAAATTATATAATGAATCAACGCTCTATTAAATGATATCAATTCTTTAAATATTTTGACAACTTTTTGAAGTATGTTTACAAACGAAAAAATTTTCATTTGCTTTATGCAAAAGGGTATGAAATATTTATTTAATACCAGAAAATATACCTAGCGTTGAGCGGGATTTAAGGAGCAAACCTTTCATTAAAATTACACCAAAACATATAGCGAACTCTCGAAAACCAAACAACGCTTAAACAAAAAATGCGCATATAATCTTGGAAGACGGTTTGCGTCAGCTCAAGCTAAATAAGTATAGTCTTTAAGTTCTAGCACAATTAATTAGAAGCTGAGTTTCAAAATTATCAACCTAGTAATATATTTTATGTTGCTTTCAGAATATTCCCAGTGAGAAAACAAAACAGCGCTAGAATTAATTCAAAGGATGGGGCGAGGGGGGGGGGGGGGGATTTCTTGACAAGAAAAGTAAAATTCAAAATATTAAATGCTGTCTCATCGAGTTTTGATGAGATTTATATCATTTTATAGCACAATATTTATAATAATATAATACCAAATTAATACAATTAGAACATCTTTTAATTTTGCTATGTTAAAATTTCGCATTTTAAACCTTAGTTACTGTGGCGATAGCTCTTCGGAAAAAGCACGGAAGATCACATGCAGCTGTGGTGTATGAATACACTACTTTCTTCCTTCCGAACAGGATCATCCGACCTACCCGAAAGTGTCGTGTATCTTTCTGTATCTGGCCGGCCGGGACAGTGCCACCCAATTTAGGGGGAACCGTACCTTCCTTCAACTGCCATCAAACTTTCGGAAGGACTTTCGTACCCACAGATTTAACGTGTCACAGGCACAGGTACGAAGGCCGTAACCAAAAAAAATTTTAAGTGGAGAGGGGGGGGGGGGGGGTCAATTTTTCTTATTTCAGTTGGCTTTCGTAAAATGCAAGATTTAAATTTTTCTAGATTTTCTTACTTAGGGGAGGATAGGTTATAGTGAGGGATGAAATCGTGAAAAATTCGAATTTTTAAAAAAATCAGACGGAGACTCGAAATTCCTCTGTACCGAATTTCCCGGCTCTCCGAAGTAGCTATTTTTCGCTACAGACGACACACATTATGTGTATCATGTAAAACAATCATCAAAAGAGCATAGGAGCCCGAACCGCATAAACAGTTTACGTGAAAGTCAATAACTTGTAAAAATAGGGTATAGTGGCGGGGGGGGGGGGGGGGCATTCATTTGCTGAATAGGGGCCCAAAAATTCTATCGGCAGCACTGGATACAATTAATTAAACATTTGTTATTAAATATTTTACATGTTCTTTAGATCAGTTAAAAATTCTCAGTTCCATTGATTCTTTAAATCGCTCCTCAATCTAATAAGGGCCTTGAAAATAAATTAGAGACCAAAATACCTAATTTATGAAAGTTCTCTGAATAGCTTTTGAACCAGATCGACAAAAGCTAATTGGTATTCTAGTATGTGCAATATTTCAATTTGCAAATCAAACCTACAAACCTCATGATTTGCATCACATTGTACTGAACAATGATAATTTAAATGCTTGCTTTCACTGTAAATTTTAGAACTTTTAATGTGTTTTATCTTTTATAAATATAAAGCAGATAGCCTCACCTGCGCGGAAAAGCAAGACAGAAAAAAAAAACGCAATTGGGTACAAAAATATTACGAAAAAAAATACTCAATGAATGATTTGCTTTATTTAAAAGTGAATGCCATCATTTATAAGACGCTAACATGCGTTATTGAGATATTTCATGTTTTTGAACTAAAATGAAAACATCATAAAAAAATAAAATAAACTCGCCATTACCAAAGGAGTGAATGCTTCGTAAATACTTTTATCCCGAAACGAATGGACAGCATTATTTAAAAGTCATCACAAGCCATTTTAATATTAGAAACTAATTTATTCTCCCCCCCCCCCCCCCCCCTCCTCCACACACACACACATGAAGTGTTATATCTCTCGATGAAAAATTAAACAGATGACATGAAATTTGATAAACCTATTCCATTCGGCCAACAATAATCCTATCGATTTTTAACATGATCTAAAAATTAGAATGTTTTAATTTGTATTATTTTTTCCAAAGCCACGTATTAGACACATCCTATTTTTATCCTTTCATACAGTTTTCGTTTTTTAAAAAAATTAGAAGTCTGACACTATAGATTAGGCTACAGCCACTCATTCTGCTACTCATACCATAGGGTGGGTCGGGTGACCTGGGTCTTCCACTACAGATTAGGCTAAATTTAAGTTCGGGTACAGATTCCTAACATGGTCGATCGATGTTTTTGGCAGGAACAGAGTCGGCTGCCATTTCAATTACATTGGTCGATAAAACAATTATTTTCGCCCCCTTCTCCCCGATAAACTTTTTGGTTATTATATTATACATTACTAAATATAAATATGACACTGCAATTTGCTCTATGACTTATTGTTTGGATTAAGTTCCAAACACTCCGTTCTCAAGGTAGAAAGGGTTATTTTAATAGAAACCGTCAGAAACACATAATTACTTTCCTCACATATACTGTATAATATATAAGGAAAGTAAGGAGTCGAAGATTCGAATTCAAGTTTTCGGCGGAAGAGCACGTTAAGCATCCCTGAACTCAAATAGAATGTATTTGAGGTGATGTCTGTCTGTGTGTGTGTATGCAGGGGCGTCCCAAGGGCCAAGCAGCTCAAGCGACCGCTTAGGGCCTCATATTTGCAGAAGACGGCACATTATTTTTATCTGGCTGTTCTAGAATAGCATTTTTCTTATTTAGTTCTTCCCAATCTAACGTTTACATAAATAAATAATTGGATAACCAATTTCTGGATTAGTGACATTTTACTGCATTTATTGTTCGGATGCGAGGTCTTTTGATAAAGCTCGCTTGGGACCTCCGAAAACCTCGGGATGCTATTGTGTGTGTATATGAATGTTAGTGTGTAGTTGTACCTATGTCAGTGTGTTTATGGATTATAGTATGTATATATATGCATTTTAGTATTAGTGTGTGTATCATACTGTTAGTGTGTGTGTGTATCACACTGTTAGTGTGTATCACAGTGTTGGTGTGTGCACATGTAGTGTTGGTGTGTGCATGTATCTTAGTATGTATGTACATGTATCTCATTGTTAGTGTGTGTGAGTCTATGGACGCGATATCTCCCGAAAGAATGAAGCATTTCGAAAATAATTTGATGCGATTATTACAATCATCAATGAATACTATAACCCTTATTGATGTTAAAAGCAATTGAATGTTCGGGGAAAAAAACCTCCCTTAAGTTCAAATATTGTTTCGAAGAAATCGTTACAAAATCAGGACTTTTAATAATGAGAAATAACCATTTCATATGTAATTTTTCATTAGAAAACGAATGATATACACTTTAAAATAAATGACATCGACCTATATAATTAATTAACAAGTTAAATACCTTAAATCATTTTTGATTGCTGAATTGTCGCAATACCAAAAGCTGGCATTAGCGGTTCCGTCTCCATAAGCTTCATTTAAAACGGGAATCGTTGCCACTTGCAAAGTACAGCATATGGAGGAGTTACAAAGTCGCATGCTCCGCTGCGAGGCCCGCAGCTAGCAGAGGCGCAACTGTCAATACAACCTTGAGCGCCGATTAGGAATAAACTAACATTCATTGCTTAGAACGAAATGGAGCTTACTTGCAGTTACCACATTTGGCGAACTCGCGCCAGTTTAATTTCTCTAAAATTTTGCACAACCACTCCCACTATTTTCCAGAGCTATCTAAAAGATGATTAGCCTGCCGCCGGTCAGTGTGGGATTTCAAATGTTTGGAGACCTAAGCCAGTCTCGTAGATCTTACATATACAAGGGAACAGTTATGTGGCTAGCCTTAGTTGAAGTCCTTGTTGCTTCGATGAATCTACACGTTTTAAACATCCCTAAATACGAATCAACCGTTTTTAATTATGTCTGTGCGCACTGTATCTCTCGAAGAAGTTCAGGAAATATGATAAAATCTAGTGAACAATCGGTATTCGGGTCTATTTTTTTTTTCAGGATACAAGGTTTTGATACGAAAATACAAGTATTTTGGTATTACCGATAGTTCAGAATTATCACATTGTTAAATTTAAAACGTATCTATTATTACCAATTACTCTGCATTTTAATTATTTTTACAACTCTTTATTTCACTTCAAATGTGTGTATGTGTATATATATATATATACCCCTCCATCTCTCGACATATATGAACAAAAATATTTTTTTCAAAAACATAATTGCATTCTAGAAAAAGGTATAAAAACTGAAGCGTTTACATATTTTAATGGAATTTAAATTATTGACAACTTTCTATCATAGCCAAAAAGCCAACATACTCTAGATCTAAATTAGTGCGACCTTGTGTATCCCCAAAATGAATCTTTTCGCTGGGCAAACCTATTCCGAAGGAATAATTTTTTTTTTTAAGAAAGCAGTCGTTAACTTTTTAATGATTCAACTGTTTAAATTGGGAAGCCCCCCTCTAATGCGGGGGGGGGGGGGGAGGGCTCGGGAAGGGGGCCATGCTCTTCTCCCCTGGATTTTAAAATTAAGTGACAATGAAAAAAGTGGCGAAGTTCAAAGTTCCTGCCTGAAAGGCATTATAATCCAGCAGCAAACCATGTGCAGATAAAATATACGATGTATATGGGGAAAAAAACCGAGAAATTTATGAAGGAGCTTTCATATGGTGGCAAATGGTGTATTGTACACTTCATGTTTCACATAACATTTTCATTTTTTATTGCATACTTATTTCATTCTGTCATATGAATTAACGGAAAAACTAGACATGACATATTCAACACCGTGTAAATCCTTTGAACTCCCAATTCTCTCTGGAATTCAATGCATATCAGTCATCATCTAAGCTCTATCTATAACCAATCTTGAGAAATAGACGTTTCAAGAAAATTATTTAGATCGAAAGTTGAAATCTTTTGCAATCCTTCTACTCCCTCCAGAGTTTGTACTGAATCCATATCAGTCATAATCTAAGCTATATCTGTAGCAGATTCTGTATAGTGATATCTGTAGCAGTAATAGATGTTTCAAGGAAAATGTAACGTTTTGCGTGCTCTTCTTTCTGGTCCTTCGGTGCCCCCGTGGGAGCGCCCCAGATATTCAACCCTCCAGGCAGGAGTTTCCTAACCTTGTCCGCAGGGCGGACACCTGTTCCACCCTGGCTATCGCCCCGGCAACTCCAGGGTGAAATGGAGAAACCTGATTCGTTCTCCCCGGTGACCTCATAATCCTCGAGAACAATGACTATGTTTTACTCGCGATATTAATGCCAGTCCGGTCTCACCATAAATACTTGTTAATCAGCACACCTGCAGACTAATTGTGATAATAATTGTGTTAAATAATTGTGACGTGAAACTTCTTTAATTATTTTTAAATCTTAAATAAATTTACTAAAAATCTTAATAAAACTTAACTCTGACTTCTCTCATCTGTTAAAACTTTAATCAGGAAAAGATTTAAATTCTTAACTTATCTTATATCTATCTCACTTACCGAAATTTCATTTTTATACATTTTAATGTTAAACTGCTATAAAGTAAACCTTGTAATTTATATCAGTCATTATCATATATAAATCCATATCGGTCATTATCCAAACTATCTATAATCAATTCTGAAAAATAGATGTTTCAGGGAAAATTTTTGAACGAGAAATGCAAGTCTTTAGTAAATCCTCCTATCCCCTCCAGAATTTAATGCTGAATCCATATCTATCTATATGGTGATTCAAAAATGCCGATGGATTGCACATGGATTGGTGGATATGGTGGATTGTGCATGGATATGGTGGCCGATGGATTGTGCAAGGTGGTGGTCTCATAGCTTGGCTCCCACGATTGCCCGATCTGTCGTGTATTCACTTATTTTAGTGGGTATATCTCAAGAGTCTCGTCTATGACACTCCCCTTGAATCTGAAGAGGAATTCGTTGCCAAAATTTCGGCCGCTGCTGCCGAAGGACGCGACATGCCTGGTCTGTTAGAGAGAGCTCGCCAATCCCTCCATTCTGTGAGACGTGCACTCAGGTTGGTAGTCACTCTTTTGAGCCATTACTGTAATTATTGTTTATTAAATGTTATTTTATAACTCATTCTTGTTATTTTATAACTCATTAATGTTATTTTATAACTCATTAATGTTATTTTATAACTCTTCTCTCTCTCTCTTTTATAAGTCATTCTTGTGTTTTCGCCTCACCTCATCGGTTTCACCATTAAGCGCCCACTGGCGCCTTTACGTTTCATTTCCGACCCTATGACGAAAAATGCTTGGTTTGGTGTGTACTACCACTTCGTCAAGTTTGGACCATCTTTTTTTAATCACTCTGTATAGTAAGTATATCCCGAGAACGACATGTTTCAGGACCAATTTTCCAAAAAATCCATAATATGGCAAAACTTTTGCCCCCAATTACTCAAAAATACTGGTATTCTTGTTTTGAAAATTTTGTCCCGGTAATGCTCTAAATGTCCGTGCGTTTTTAAACATTAATCAATGCATAGCTTAAATTTGCAAAAACATTTCAAAGGTTTTAAAATTTATTTATAGAAAATTTTAAAACAAAAATTAAATCTGACCAGGTCGGAACAGGTTTTTAAAACAAAGAGTCCAGTACGGCCGAAACCTTTCACGAGAAATGAAGCCCGATATGGTCCAAGGAACAGGTCCGTGTCCGTGGGGTGGGATAGCCCAGTGGTTAGCACACGGGGATTACACTCGGACGACCCGAGTTCGATTCCCAGCTCTGTCAAAACTGTCTCCCTGTTAACGCGGAGTTAAATATGTGGGTCCGTAAAGCCTTCCGAGAGCTTGATGGTAGGGAAAGAAGGGTAAGGTTCCTGTGGATACCACCCTTTACTGGGTTCCGGTCTAAATTGGGTAGCATTTCCCGGCCATTCAAACAGGTACCTCACACATTAGTGTAGGTCGGATGGTCTGGGTCGAAGAAGCAGGGGAGGAGGTCCGTGACCCTGTAGACCTCTGATCGTGATAGATTCAGATATGTTTTTGTTAAAAGACCATCTAAAGATAACAGAAGAAATAGCTAATTTTGACGATTTGGGCAATTTAGCACATGAATGTGTAATATCTTAAGAAAGGTTTAAGTCACCCGATACACTAAATAGTTTATGAATAATTAGAAAATGCCTTTGTCGTCGATCGGGTCTTAAATAAGCGGCAGCTACATTAATAATGCAGATACAAATAACAATTTTCTTCCCAAATCGCCTGTTTTGAACTAAAATCATATCCATTTCAACTCATGTGTAGTCGCGCCCAACTATTATGCCACGCATGCGCATAAACATTCACTTTTACCCATGGCAACGCAAAGCAAAATTAAAAATGTGTTAAATAATAATTTTTTATTGTTAAATGTGAATATATACTACATCCATATTTTTGCCCAACTATAGAATTGTGCTAATATATATATTTTTTTTTCAGATGCGACGAAATAAGTATCAGATAAACTAAAACATACATATTTCGATGTATTTAAAAATAAATACATATGAAAGAAATATCTTAAGAATTCGGTTCAAAGATCTTTAGAAAGAACGCTCTCCGATCTTTCAGATGATGTCAGATGAAAACTAATATTTTTGATCGATATGAAACTGATTTGTGTGAAATTCGCTCAAAAACGTGCTTCAACATAAAGTAATTCAAAAAGTAATTAGAATTTTTAAAAATCTTGCAGAGTTGCACATTACGAGGGCGTGAAGCAAATTTGACCTCTGAGCAAATTTCACTACTGTCTGGCGCTACGATTTTCAGCTACAGACGGCAAGGATACACAGACAGACAAACTTCTTTTGTTATGCAAGATTTATGTTAGCTCGAGTCAGTATAAACATTTTGCGCTAGCAGTTGAGGTTAGCTCGAGTTTAATTTTTAAAGACGTGCAACATGTTTTTAAACTCAGATAAAATAAGATACAAAATTCTCATATGTCCACGATTTAAATTACTTATAAAAGTCGTTTTAAGTGAGCTAATGAAATGAATATTTGTCCGAAACTTTCAAAAATCCGAAAAATTTAATAGATTTTTACTTATGTATATATTTACGTATACCCTTCTGTGCCCTCAATAAAAAAAACTAGCTATGCTACGAAAATTGAATTTTTTTAATTTATTTTTTACACATTTTTTTAATTTAAAAATATTTAATGTGTAAAAATTAAATTAAAAAATTAAAATAATATAATTTTAAAATATTTATATATTTTTTAATCTTTTTTTAACAAGGACTTTCTATGAACGGTGCCGGTTTTCCGGGAGTGTTTGCCGCGGCACTCAAAGCATGTTTTTAACCGGGGAGTGGGGGTCACCCCCCCCCCCACCACACACACACACAACCACTTTTTGGTACTGTTCATTCTTTCATTGTATTTTATATATATATATATATATATATATTTATATAAAATATATATATATATATATATATAAAATATATATATGTGTGTGTGTGTGTGTGTGTGTTTAATTTTGTCAATCGAGTACTATGCGTATTTTTTTTCAATAAATAAGTAAATGAAACCATTTTTATGCTGTTTAAAGCAGTTATCAAAACGATTCCAAAAACTTTGAAAACAAAAATAAGGAATGTGGCGTCATTTAAAACGGCACATATCTAAAGTCCCGGA
Organism: Amaurobius ferox; assembly: GCA_951213105.1. Taxonomy (NCBI): domain Eukaryota; kingdom Metazoa; phylum Arthropoda; class Arachnida; order Araneae; family Amaurobiidae; genus Amaurobius; species Amaurobius ferox. The sequence goes on from OX578133.1 coordinate 9,504,689, forward strand.
AGTTCAGGCAGTAAAATACACTCTTTGGAAGGGGGGGGGGGGGGGGGGGGAGCGAAGCTCCTCTAAAAAAATAATCCGATCTTTTCGAAATTTCGCATGCAAATTCCTTTATACCAAGTATGCAAATGATTAAATTTGCAAAGCCAATGAGTGTTAACTTCGGTCGGAAGTTCAGGCAGTAAAATACACTCTTCTGCAGGAAAAAAAAAAAAAAAAAAAAAAAAAAAAAAAAAAAAAAAAAAAAAAAAAAACGAACCTCCCCTTAAAAATAATCCGATCGTTTCGAAATTTCGCATGCAAATTCCTTTATACCAAGTATGCAAATGATTAAATTTGCAAGGCCAATGAGTGTTAACTTCGGTCATAGCGCGCGTTTCTACTGCGCAACTAGCATCCTATAAAACAGGTTAAAAATGTGGTCGGGTTATCTTCATTCAGAGACTGGTCGAGCTGGTGTTCGGACGTGTTCGTGCTAGCTCCTGAGACTATTCCACGTGGTGACTTTTAGTGTTAGCCTGGGTATAATTGTACCAAGTTTTAGTAGAATATATCGGGCTAAGCTAATCAAGATGTTTTCGCCGGAGAAAAAAGAGAAATTAATGCTTATTAGAGATTTATTTGTAAAGAACTTTGGAGCAACAGAGGAGCAGGTACAGTCGAAATTTGAGGAATTCAATTGGACTTCAAAGGAGTGAACCTGGGGGACAAGAGGAACCAGCAGAGATACCTAAGCCTAAAGACAAGAAAGCCAACGATAGAAAGGAGATACCCCAAGGCAAAGAGGAGGACTTGAAAGACAGACAGATTAAGAGTAAAGATAAAAATCGATTTGAAAGACACAAGAAGGATAAGGAAAAAGAGACACTTAGCTGGGCAGAAGCCATGGAGATTGACGATGAGGAAAAGAAAAAGAGAAAGGACGTGGACTGAGAAGCCGGTGCAACAGGTTGCCAAGTCTTCCGAGTTCTTCACATCCTTCGCTGCCAGATGCGAAACAAGCATGTGGGATATACCCCTGAGATACCCAAAGGGGAAGCCTTCGACATCCACATACATTGTGAGATCTATGACTGGGCCAAGAGACATCTAGACGCCGAAATCGCCATCGAGGAAGCCGAAGACATCGACAAAGCGGCACTCATCAAAGAGATATTGGTAAGCATAACTTCTGATGCTATCTTGCCAGCGGATACCCCTACCCCGGAGAACCTCTTGGTTAGGAAATCTTATCAGATCAGGCTACGGATTATATCATCCAAAAATGGAATAGTTCAACTGAGAAAATTTTGTATAGTCAATACAAAACTAAAATCGCGAAATCTTTCAATCTAAATTTTGAGCGCCCGCGCAGGAAGCCTAATGAGGAAATTAACGCTGCTGAGTTAGCTGAGACCATGCCACGTGAGGCTGTTCCTAGAGATAGAGAGGACTTCCCTCTACTTAAAAATAAATTTAAGCCACTTGATAATCAGGAAGAAGAAAATGAAAATTGTGATCCCAAACCTAATCCCAAAATTCCTTCCTTCCATCTTGACTCCTCGAGTAATTGGGGAGCCCTCATAGAAGAACTAAACAAAACTTTAGGCACTAAAATTGAAGGACTGTTAATGGGGTGGGTGATTAGGTTCACTGCTGGATCCGTTGAGGATTACAGGAGTGTACAGACTCATCGGACTCAAAATAAAATCCCTTTCAGCTCCATCTGCTTAAAAAACGAAAGACAAAAAAAGTAGTGATAAAAGGACTGCCAACCAACACTAGCATAGACTCTATTGAAGATGCTATATCCCGTGAAGGATTCAGGATTGTTAAGATTTCACAACTTAGAAATCGTCGGGATAGGTCACCCCTCCCTATCTTCTTGGTCTGCCTAGAGCCTGCTGAGGGGTGGAAGAAAATTTACAACCTCACCTCCATTCTCTGTATGAGAATTGCCTTCAAATCAAAAGGAATAAAAATGTGTTACAATTGTCAAAATTTTAACCATTCTTCAGATAATTGCTCGCTTCCCGCCAGGTGTTTAAAATGCGGAGAAAACCATCAAATCCGCGAATGCCTTAAACCTAGGGACCTCCCGGCCAAGTGTGCTAATTGCGGTGGGGCTCACCCCGCCAACTTTAGGCTCTGCCCTAAAAACCCCTGGAACCGTAAAAAGTTCCAGGAACCTAAAACTAAACCCAAAAACCTTCGTATCAACAGATTAGACGGACCAAACCTGAGCATGGAGAATTTTCCACAGCTCCCTAAACCACAAAACTTAGAAATTGTAATAAACAACGTAGCGATGGCGCGTGCTGAGACAGAAATTCCAAGTTCTGGAGAGCATGTGGCTCACACGCAATCTGAAGCCCAAATATCATCAAATCAAACCCCTAACCTCTTTCTAGAATTCATAAAATTCTTTAAAGAAATACAGAATTATTTCAATATCAATGATGTCAGGACTTTCTTAAACCAAATCACCAAAATAATCAAAGACGTAGACCCGATGCAAAAGCTCTTTAACATTATCACGCTAATTGAAGACCAAAACACCCCAAAACTTAAACTAACTTTGCCTTTCAAGATAGTTTATCGGAATTGTGGTCCAGTATTCTCGTTCTCAAGTGCTTCATCTGAAGCACGGCAGACCAACAGAAAAACATATCCCGTTTCTCCACCCACTGTGGGTGGTCCCTATGGACTCTAACTACACACCTGCAATCTAGTCAACTGATGTCAAACCTTCAAGATAATCAACGCTCACATCGAAGATACGGCACAACATGCCAGGGGCTTCATAAATAACGAAACAACGTACCGTCGGGTTATCTTTGCTCGTTATCGGCGTCGCAGTTCCGTGGAGACAAAACCAATAATGCAGTTACGACATTGCCGAAGACCTTATAAGCAATTAGACGAGTTCGAACGTGGTCGTATAGTAGGGATGCGTGAAGCTGGCTGGTCATACCGAGCAATAATAGGTCGCCACCTGCACCGAACGGACACTGCTGTACAAAGGCATCGGCGGAATGGAAGCTCTGGAGGGCCAAGGTGCAAGAATGCGAGACAAGATCGGATAATTTGTGCGACAGGCCCGAACTGGCCCAACGGCATCATTGTCAGCCATCCAACGTGCTACAGCCTCTTCCATACCACCCGTGGTACCTTCCACTATATCACGGCGCTTGGCTGAGGTGGGGCTTCGCTCACGGCAGCCTTTAAGACGTCTTCCCATAACCCCACAACATCGACAGAGTCGTTTGAAGTGGTGTCGTAGCCAAGCATAATGGCTGCCAGCAGACTGGCATCGCATATAGTGTTCAGCGATAAATCACGCTTCAGTCTTTCAGCAGATGACCATCAGGTACGTGTGTGGAGGCGTCAAGGCCAGCGGTCCCAAACAGCTTTTATTTTACACAGGCACACAGCCTGTTACTCAAGTCCTCTGGACGAGTCGGACGGCCTGGGGTTTCCACAGGCACACAGCCATTACCCCTGGTGTGATGGTGTGGGGTGCTAGCTCTTACGACAGCAGGCCGCACCTAGTCATCCTGCGTACAACTTTAACAACTCAACGATATGTTGATGAAATGTCATTCTGCGGCCATTTTCCAACAAGATAATGCCACGCCACATACCGCTCGTATATCTGTGGACTGTCTCCGTGCTATTGATACTGTTCCTTGGATAGCAAGGTCACCAGGCCTTTTGCCAATCGAGCATGTATGGAACATGCTAGACCACCAGATTAGGGCACCCCGAAATGTAGCAGATCTGAAGCAACAATTGAGGACTGACTGGCACAGTGTATAGCAGGATGACATTAGGAAACTTTATCACTTATTACTGATTTGAAAATACAATGTGCAATTGCTAACCATTGATGTGGTCTGCGGCCTTGATTTTGTAATCATTTCATTACCTATGTATGAGCTGTAAGCAAATTTCATTTAAATAAAAACAATCACTTTCTTCATGGTGCTTAGTGTTTTTTCTCTGTAAAAGAGTGTATATGAAAATAGGTAGATAAATAAGTAAAATAAAACGTCAACATTGGCAGTAAAGATAGGCATTCATTAAGTGCACAGTGTTTGAAAAATCCAAATTGCGTATTTAGCTAATTTGACAAAATTATTTATCAGATAACTTACTTATTTTACCGGTTGCACATAATTACTACATGCTTTTTTACTTTTGCTATAATACATGGCAATGTATAGGGAAAGTATTGGAATAGTGTTGAAAATCGTAACTCCAGTTTTGGCAGATCTACACGGTTCGAGCACTCCAGAACTCGAAAAAGCTATTTTTAGCGTGATATCTGTGTGTGTGCCTATCTGTGCAATGCATGCACCCTCTCTAGTTAAAAAGCTAATCAACCAAGTTTCACAAAATTTTGTAGATAAGTCACCTGTGCTTAGATTTTAATACGATTCAGAAAAAAAGAACCTGCCCTTTTTTAGCGAAATGGCTTGCCATAGCTGAAAAACTAATTGGCATAACTCACTCAATTGGCATAACTAACATAAGTCACCTGTATGACAATCTGGTGTTGATTACATTTTGATACGATTCAAAAAGAAATAATCTGTTTGTTTTTTCTTCAAAATGGCCGCAAAAACTGCCGAAAATCTAAAATAAAAGACTATATCCTCAAATGTATGAATTAAATGCTTGTTTAATACGTAATTTTTGACGACGTAAAAAATAAGACCAACTTCACAACCCTAGGACTAATCGTTCTCGAGATATTTTAGTTTTTTTGTATTTTTGCCACATCGCCTTTAGAATACACCCAGTCGCCAAATGGAAACGAAAATTGAAATAAAACTACAAATTCAGTGCAATTTTAAATAATCACCCATGTTTTTAATGCAATTAAACGAATTTAATGAATTCTAAAAGAAAAAAAAAAGAGAGAGAATGAATTTGAGTCTGTAGAAAAAAGCATGTTCTGCTCAAATCAGAAATTTTCAATTGTCGAAAGTTAAACTTTACATTTTGACACTTACAGTGTGTTTTAGGATATAAAATGATGGTACAACCGCGAAATGATGTAAATAGCTAGAGGGCGGGCAGGTATGCAAATGATCCCCGTTTGGTGTGATTGTGCATGACAGTACACCCGTAAGTGGCGCTGCAAGCATGAGTCAGCGGCCTTATAAACCGGGGTGTAGTCGACGCTCCATCAATGCGAGAAGCTCCGGCCGAAGCAAGCACGAGTACGGAGTGAAAAGAATGGTGGGTAGACGCCAGAAACGTCAATATACGCAACTGACGGACTATGAGAGAGGCCTGATCATCGGGCTGAAAACCGCAGGGTGGTCAGCGGGCCGGATAGCCCGTCACGTGGATCGTTCGAACTATACCGTTCGACGGTGTTGGGAGCACTGGTCACGGGATGCCACCCAGACACGGAGGACCGGCTCTAGACGGACCAGGCTTACCACGAGTAGAGAGGATCGAATGATCGTGCGGCAGGCACGTATAGAGCCCGCGGCGGCCCGATCTGCGATACAGGCACACGTAGCGGCTCTTGTGTGCCCACGAACCATATCTAGACGCCTGAAGGAAACGAATCGGCAATCCCAGCGTCCCTTATGTGTGCTGCCGTTAACACAGGAACATCGGCGGCTCCGGTTGCAGTGGTGCCGGGCCAGAGCAACGTGAAACGCCACAGATTGGCGATGTGTGGTGTTTAGCGATGAGTGCCGCTTCGTTTTGGGGACCAATGATCAGCGTGTCCGGGTGTGGAGGTTCCCTGCACAACGCCAGAATCCCAACCTCGTTATCGAGCGCCACACCAGCCCCACTGGCATCATGGGCTGGGGAGTCATAACCTACGACAGCCGATCCGCTCTAGTAGTGGTACCTGGAACATTGACGGGCCAGCGGTACGTGGATGAGATTCTATGACTCCATGTGCTCCCATTCGCTGGGATTTCAGGTGCGCAATTCCAGCAGGATAATGCCCGGTCGCACACGGCTCGGGTCTCCCAGGCCTGCCTGAGTCATGTCCAGACACTTCCATGGCCTGCCTGCTCCACATACCTGCCCCGTATCGAGCATGTGTGGGACCAGTTGAAAAGTCAGCTACCTCGTTGTGACAATTTTGGGGATTTGGAAAGTAACGTGTAACAGGTGTGGACTCGTCTGCTGCAGGACAACATCAGGCGTTTGTTCGACACCATGCCGGACTGTACTGCTGCTTGTATCGCAGCACGAGGCGGTGCGACGCGCTATTGAGGATGACCGGACTGTGTACCACAGCTCCCTCTGTACGTGTTCTGCTGAGCTATTTTTGTGATCATGTATATCATTCATCTGTATTCTTCCATCAATAAAATTCCAGGTCCATTCTATGCTTCCTTCTTGGTGCGCAAATTTCATTATCCGTGAGTGTATTCCAGACTCCAGAGCTAAATAATTTTGCGTTAAAAAATTCAGCAATTCTTATACAACTCATCTTACAATTGCTTGTTTTGTTTATATTTTGCATACGTTAAATTTAGGCTTCGTTGTAGCAATAATCGAAGTTTAGTGATCATATAAAATAAAAAATATTGTAATTGCCTCAGCACAGAATAGAGAAACACAGATAATATGCAACAATAAAGCGGTTTTAGGACGGATGCAACACTAAATATAAATACAGGGAAAACCAATCATGCATAAAACATTGATTATAAAACACTATCCAACTCTTATTTTATTTAAACATCTCTAAAATACGGTATATTCAGAGGCGATATTATTTTAATTATCACAGAACTACAATAATTTATTTTACTTGGAAAATTAAAACAATGGAGGTAGAAGTGCGTTCTAACTTCATGCTTAAAACTTCATTCAAATTTTATTCAAATGACGTCATCGAAATATAAGTCAACCGTCTGGCTCTATATGTAAAAAGCAGCGAGTATTTCATTCATACACTTTTATTCCGGACTCTAGAGTTAAATAATTTTGCGTGAAAAAAAATTCAGCAATTCTTATACAACTCATCTTACAATCACAAATGTAAACATTTTATATTCATTAAAGTTAGGTTTCGTTGTAGAAATAATCAAAGTAAGTTACAATCACAAATGTAAACATTTTATATTCATTAAAGTTAGGTTTCGTTGTAGAAATAATCAAAGTAAGTTTGATGATCATTTAAACTCAAAAATATTGTAACTGTGTTGGCGCAGAATATGGATGCACAGAGAAAACGCAAAAATAAAGCGGTTCTAGGACGGATGCAACACTTTAAAAAAAAAAAGGGGTGGGGGGTGGGGGGAGAGAGAGAGAGAGAATTGGGTCACGTGACCTCTTCATAGTATATGGGTGTCATTATTATTTTAATTTTTATTTAAAAAACTACCGAACATATTTTGCTGAATTTTTTTTTTATATATTTTATGGTATAATTTAAATATTTCCTAAAATTTTCGAAGCAATTTGTTAATTTTAACTTCGCTTAAAATGTTTGAAATAGTAGGTCCCATAGGGTTCAATGTATTTCATTTTTTCAACCCGGGTTAAATCCAAAACTAATTGGGTGATATTATCCATTTACATTTACATATGTCCCATAGACCGTCTCAACAACATACTAAAATTTCATTATGATAAAGGCATTTTTACAGAAGTTATTGTGCGAAAGGACAGACAGAATGAACAAAGTCATAAACACTTTTCAACTATGTTGTAAAGTGTTAAAAAGAAAATTCCATTTTTCTTGCGAATGTTTGTGTCACACAGTACAAATACACTTAAAAAAAAGAAAACAAAAAAAATAATAATGTCCATACAAAACATAAATTAAAGCCAAAAATGGCATTAAAAACACAAAAAGGCATTTTCTTCAAATATGAGAATAAAGCAAAAAAAGCCTTTTCAAGGTATTTTACTTCAACTTCCGGGCTGCTTGTCTACATATATCACGTATTTTATTGCGATTTTGTAATAGTGTACAAATCAACAGACTTCCAGGATATTAGAAATAGCAGGAAACGCATAATTTATATACATTACAGTGCTGATAACTTTCAGGATGTCGCCAGAAGGAAAAAAAAACTAGGTATGTTAGAACAATAATGCCTGACATTTTGCCTGGTCCACCCCAGAATTAAGTCTCATGTGGACAGCGAATGGCCACATGAGACTTATACAGACTTAATTTTCCATACAGCGTTAGTTCTTTTTATACATTAATTCAATTTTTATCGCACAAAGTATCTATTACATCAAATTTGCAGTTTAAAAAAAAATTCTATTTCATTTGGAGACTTTGCGTAAAAAATAAATAAATAAATGTTACATGAAAGTTTAATCCAACTTCCTATAGTAATAGGGTTGGTTTTATTCGCAAATTTTGCATAATAAAAGATGTCCGTGTGTTTGTCGTCTGTAGCTGGAAATCTAAGCCTAGGACAGCGATGAAATTTGATACAGAGGTACTTCAGGACCCGGGAAAATACGAGTCGGCGAGATTTTTTTTTTTTAAATTCGAATTAGTATTTTAGTTAGATTATGTTTTAGCACGATTCTGAGCGATCTTCCCACAAATTGTTGCTTGGCAACCGAATCATATTATCACATAGGTTTCATCTTGACACCTTCCGAAAAATCGAAGAACGTTCTTTCCAACAATCTTTGAACTGAATACGTTGGGCAATTCCTTCATATTTATTTATTTTTAAATATATTGAAATTTGCATTTTTAGTTTATCTAATACTTATTTCGCCGCATCCAAAAAATAAAGATTGGCGAAACTGTATAGTTTGGCAAAACATATGTTGTTGTTGAGACCCAGACCGTCCGACCTACCAGAAAGGTGTAAGGTAACCGTTTGGACGGCCGGGAAGTGCCACCCAATTTAGACCGGCACCCAGTGGAAGAGGCATCCACAGGGACCGTACCCTCCTTCCCCTACCACCAACCTCTCGGAAGGACTTACGGACCCACATGTTTAACGTGATCGTACTTCATGAACACGGCGGCAGTTGTGGCAGCGTGCAAATCCAGCGCGTAAATCACCGGGCTACCGCGCCAGAAATGTGCCAACAGCACGCGGTGTTCCCAGGTGGTCACCCACCCAAGTACTAACCGCGCCCGATGCTGCTTGACTTCGGTGATCTAACGAAGACCGGTGTTTTCAGCAAGGTAGGGCCGTTGGCATGTGCAAAACATATGTTGAAGTGTTGAAAACCCAGACCACACGACAGACCCGAAGGTTTACTGTAGCTAAGTGTGTGGCCGGGAACTTTATTTTAGATCCAAAACATTACAAAACCGGTTAAAATTGAATCACAACACAGTTACAACAAGACAAATAAAAGAATGGCAACGACAAAACAAAACATAAAAACAATACAATACAATACAATACAAGAGAGACATAAGAAGGAAAAAAAGAAAAGAGGGGAAAACCCCGAAGGGAAAAAAACCCAAGCACAAAAGTAGTATAACCAACTAAAACAAAACGAAAAGAAGAACATGAAATACATAAAATACACAGAAATACAAAAAAATACACAAAAATTACATATAAAATTATATATACAAAAACACATGACAGTTGGGGGATGAAAAACCAAAGTATAAGTTGAGAAACTGAGGATGTAAGGGAATAAAGTCAGGGTGAGAAAATATAATTATAAAAATCCGGGTTAGGGTGTATGCAAAGTATATATACATAATGGGTGTTTTTGATACATACCGAAAAGATTAGGTATATATTCTTTATGGATGATACATAAAAGACGATACATATTGGGTATGGATGATACATATTAGATATGGATGATATATAATGGATGATACATATTAGGTATATATACATAATGGAGCGTGATCAAAGTATATATACACAATGGATGTTTTTGATACATACCGAAAAGATTAGGATTGATATACAGTTAATGTACAAATATAAAAACTAAACCATATGAGTTACAGGAGGTGGTGAATATAAAATCTTATAGTGCCCAAGGCACAGGGAGCAGGTTTTATAAAACAGATTTAGAAAGTGTGGGGAGCAGTGAAGGATTCACAGACCAGGGGGGACCCCCAGGCTGATCAAGCAATTTTGTTAGAAATCTCCCTAGCAGCGAGAATAGTTTTTAATTTTTGAAATAGAAGATTAGTTTTTAAGAACCCTGGAAAACCAGGCCGCAGAGCCTTAAACTACGTATTTTTAATTCTCTAACATATACAGTTTCAAAATGCGTGGATTAAGATTCTGGAACACTTTCTTTTTCAAATTGTCATTGCAAATTATTTTTAATTAATATTTCAGTATTTTTTTTTATCCTTAAGCATAAATTATATCTATAGATAACATTTTGTTACCGAGATATAGGTAATATTTGAGCTAATCGTTACAGTAAACAGACTTATATTAATTGTTAAACGTTTTCTATTTTAAAAGTACAGAACTTCGTTTCCAAATGGTTTTTTCTTTGTTTCTAAAATTCAACTTTGTAAACTCTCACCTTAAATCATTATATATATATATAATAAAAAAGATATAAATAAATATATATATATATGTATATATATATATATAAATATTCCTAATATTTAGCATTTACATTTATTTATTTACATTACATTTATTTACATTAAATTCATTTATATTAATACACTTATACAAACAGTTGATCAGTAGAGTGACTATTACAGAATCTTACGTGATTGTAAACATATATATTAAAATAAAATAAAAATAAATCGAATGTTCAAATGAAAAAAAATAAATCGAATTACCTCAAAAAAAAAAAAAAAAGCAGCAATATTTTTATTAATGCTTCGACATTTGATTTATTCTTCTGAAGTTCTTTATAAACCTTAGCGATGGCATAATTTTATTTTAAAATATTCAAATAATATGTATATAAGTTAAAGCAGATACGCATATTGCACAATTTAAGGTTTTAGTCAATTTTTTAACTACAAATCCAGCGATATAACTGACTATATCAGCCAGAAAGAAGTTTAAGCTGTCATGGATGCTAATATCAGGTATATTGTCTATTTCTTGTAGATTTTGTGGCATACTTTCTGCCGAGAAAAATTTGTCTTTGTTTAGTGTTTTTACATAATTGTTATGTGACAATGTTACATTTAAAATATTTGTTTTATCCAAAGGCAAACAATTTGAGTTTAGTGATGACGTTATTTGATGATGGCATAACAGTCGAACGTATGCTGCTTTAAACTGCATTGCAGTGGGATTATTATTATGACCGCCTTTATTTCGTATCGCACTAAAACACATGTCTAAGTGATTTTGAGAAAGTTTGCATGTCATTAAAAAGTGTAAATATTTTGTTTCCATGAGTGTTTTGTATATAAGTCTTGTGCTGTGTTAAAAATCCAGTTTTTTTTATTGCTATGCAATATGAGGGGATCATCAAATGAGGTTTTTAAACCTTTTACATAAATTTCTACTTCCGAAAAAAAATTTAAAATTGTGTTCTTGTTAGACTGCTTTAATGGAGATTTAAAGTCAGTGGCTTTTAAATTTTGACTATTTAAAATATCAACTAGATTGTTAAATTTGCGAACAAAATTGGCTGTTGCTTCACAGCCTTTGAAATCAGGATAATTTTCATTATTTGATAAATATAATAAAGCATTTGCAACGCTGTTGCTTAAAACTTGCGCAGCAAGTTTCACTTTCATTTTATGCCAAATGCAATGCAGTTATTAACTTAGGATGCTTTTATTTATAAATTTTATATGCAATTTGTTCGATATCAATCAGTTACTTTTTCCAGTACATATGTCAAAGTACACATGTACATTTTTTGTACTAGATTTTTTTAATATTGTATTGCCGAATTAAAAGTGTGTTATTTCAGACGGTTAACTATTATCTAATGCTCTTTATAAGTAGTGTTTATTTTAAATGAGAAAAAGTACTATTGTTTTATTATAAAAATGTTCTCATTATATTCAAAATTCCGTTATACCAAAAGTTTGTCATAAGAAAATCTCTACATGCTATTATCGATCACGTACACGTAATATTTAGAGACAAATAAATCAGAACGTAAGATAATTAAAATATATCTTCTTTATCTATAAAATGAAGTAAAAGGATATTTTTAACCCCGCGGGATACCGAAATTAAAAAAATTTAATTTCTGATATCCCAGAATGTAAAAAATACCACGGATTGCAATCTTAAAATTATATCTTAGGAAGCTCAATTTGTTGCAAGCATCCAAAGCGTTCGGTTTCGCGCGCGGTCTCACAGTTTCGTTTTCCAAAACCGTCAAATATTGCCAAAATGTAGTAAAACGCAGTTTAAGATGTTTTAATGAATATTTTTTTATAAATACATTGATGGAATAATTTTTTCACGAAGCTCAGCAATATCTCCTACAATTTTTTTTATCCTCCAAAGCTTATAGGTTGCAGAAATAATTAAAAACATGTATTTTTTCTTTCAAGGACGCTTTGCCGATCACCTTTTCCCATTGAACTACCGGGGAAATGGAACGCTCTTGGCGGGAAGAGTCTCTAAAGTCACATGACTTATCTGTCACATGACTTATCTTTTCGGTCTTGAATTAGGGTTGCCGAGGCTTTCTCTACTTGATTGCTTCTCGAAGGCTGGGACATAGTAATAAAGATAATTTACAGAAAAAGAAGTTTCAATAAAGAAATGGGCGATGCTCTTCGATCCCTATTGTGACGAATCACAATCGAGATCTGTCGAGTCGCAGTATTTGGAATAAGAGGTACAAATTTTCCTCGAGAAGTAAAAGGGAATGGGAGGGGGGGGGGGGGGGGGGATCTAGCTGTGCTCCGTGAGGGTAAACATTGAATAGTGGCAAAATGAAAATATCCAATCTCTGAATGATTGCGCAATCTCAAAGTCTGACATGGATGGATCAGTAACGAGTTGTCCCATAATTTAGCTCCGTCTCCGATGGAGACTGGTTTTGTGTCATCTCCAAAGACCATAGGGGGTGTTGAAAACCCAGACCGTCCGACTCATCCAGTGGACATGAGCAACTAATCGGACGGCCGGGAAGAGACCACAGGGGGTGAGGTTATTGGTCCCAACTCATTGGAATAATTTCTAAGTTTTTATTTTGAAAACTGTTAAAACTCCCAGTGAAAAATCTGAATGTTGCCGAAATTAATTGTCAACCATTTTTAATCCCCCTACAATGCGTAATATATATATAAAGGTAAAGTATTACGATGGGTTAAAAATCCGGTTCTTGAATTTTGATGGATCTGAACATTTTGAGCATTCTTGAATACGGATCAACTGTTTTTAACACTTTACAACAAAGTTGAAAAGTGTTTATGACTTTGTTCATTCTGTCTGTCTGTCTGTCTGTCTGTCCGTTAGCACGATAACTGCCGTAAAAATGACTTAATCAAAATGAAATTTTAGTATGTTGTTCAGACGGTCTATAGGACCTATGGGAATATAAATGAATAATATCACCCAATTAGTTTTGGATTGAACCCGGGTTGAAAAAATGGAATACATTGAGCCCTATGGGACCTAATTTTTCAAGCATTTTTTAAGCGGATTTAAAATTCACAAATTGCTTCGAAAATTTTAGGCAATATTCAAATTGTTCGATAAAATATATAAAAAAAATTCAGCGAAATATATTCAGTTGTTTTTTAAATAAAAATTAAAATAATAATAACACCTCTTATATTAAGCGATCACGTGTCCATGATATGAAACGATCACATGACCCACTTCAAAATGATATATGGCATCCATCTTGTGTCAAAATCGTGATTTTTAAAGTTCTTTTTAATTCATATTGAGTGTTGTATCCGTCCTAAAATTACTTTATTTTTGCCTAAATTCTGTGCATCTACATACTGAAACAACGCAATGACAATATATTTCAGTTTAAATGCTCTTCCAAATTTGATTATTTCTACTATTAAGCCTATTTTTCACCTATGTAAAATGTAAACAGCAAAATATGTAGAATGAGTTGTATTAGAATCGCTGTAATTCTTTAACACAAAATCATTTAGTCCATGGAGTCTGCTTAGCTGATATGAATTCATTGATTTTAGAAAGAGAAGGACGATATTTTTCGATGAAGTTTTAAGCATAAAGTTTATGAATTGCAGCTCCATGGTCTTAATTTTTAAATAAAATAAATTGTTATAGTATTGTGATGAATGACATGAATGGGGGAATTATTTATGAATGAAATGTTGCTTTTATAGAGAGAGCCAGGCGTGTTATTTTTTTATGACGTCATTTGAATGGATTTCAGTTGTTTTCGATGAAGTTTTCAAATATATAAATTATCGTAGTATTATGATAATTCTAAAATTATTACCGAGGAATGTATAACATTTAAGAGATGTTTAAACCAGGCAATTTATACTTTAATGCCGTCATTTGAATGAAATTAATTTTTTTCGATGAAGGTTTAAGGTTTCAAATATAATAAATTAATGTAGTATTGTGATAAGTTTTAAAATATTACCGAGGAATGTATTGCATTTTAGACATGTTTAAATAAAATTGCATTGAAGTTGGAAAGTGTTTCATAATCAATGCTTTAAGCATGATTGATCTTTCTTGTTCAATAATGTCTGTGGGTACGATAACTCTCAAACAAGTTATGAAAGTCAAATGAAATTTTCTATGATTATTTTAATCGATGAATGTAACAAGCCTATTTATTTTCGCTGATGACGGACATTGATGACTGCAAATTTTCTAATATTTTTCTCTCAAATAAATAAATAAAAAAAATCTAAAACAATATAAGCATGTATTAAGTGTTACAAAAATAGCTATTTAATGTGTAATTTTTATTTAAAAGCGAATGCATCATTTAAAGACGCAGTTCTCGATATATTTCATGTCTGATCTAAAATTGGAAAAAAAAAATTATGAAGTCTCCATATGGTGTGTACACTTTATTTTTGACGGAACTATTAAGCATTTTAATTCTTCTTTACATATTTCGAAAGCATATATTGAAAATAGATGAAAAAAGCATTAGTATGAAGAAATGGAAAAACAACTTAAAGAATGAAATAAGCCATGGGATAAAAGGGCAATAAATTGGGACCTTAAAGCTGAGGATAAAGAAAGCTACTGTATATATACTGAAGGCTCTAAAATGAATGGTAGAGTTGGTTGTGCTTATATAATCTACAACAACAATGTAATAACCAAGGAAGAAACTTTTCGACTTAATAATACAACAGTTTACAATGCAGAACTTTATGCACTGTATAAGCGATTGAACATGTAACTAATAGTAAGATAAAAGAAGTCGATATATATACAGATTCGAAATCGGTTCTGCAGAGCCTAGAAAATAGGAAGAATCAACACGAGTTGATTAAGAAAACGAGACAGATGTTACTAAAACCCAAAGGAAAGCTTTCGCTACATTGGGTAAAGGCTGATATTGGGTTACATAGGGATGAGCTAACTAAAACAGCAACTTCTAAAACAGAAACAGATTTTAATTCTGGATATAGTCGCAGCCAAGTAAAGAATATAATACAGATGAAGTCCATTTGGCAAGATAGATGGAGTAACAGTACAAAGGGAAGATCTCTTTATGATCATATACCCTTGGTGAATGTAAATCATAAATATGGTAATTTTTTCTTGAACCAATGTTTAACACAGCATGGAGATTTTAAAACCTACTAAGCTGATTTTCATGGTAAAGGTATTATTTGTGATTGTGGTGAAGCTATTGGTACTATGTATCATACTGTTTATAATTGCAGGATATGAATTGATGTTAGAAGAAAGCATTTTCCTAACGACTACATGAATGTTAACCTTATGAATCTGTTAAAAATCTGTAAAGCCCGAGAAGGGGTTATTCTGACTGTTAGCCAATTATTGGCAAAAGAAATATAATTTGAATTGTTGTTTAATATTTGATATTTTCAGATATTGTAAACTTGTGCACAAGTGTGTAGTGTAACTATGTTTAACTTGTTTTGTTATACTTTATATTGCAGAAAGGTTGGTTAACCTCTGCATTCCTACCAAAGTTTGGTATAGTTTGTATTATTTTAATAAAGTTTATCTTTCAAGTGAAGGTGGAGCGGACTTGGTGGCGCCGGTGGTGGCTCTCGGGGATGACTTTGTGCGGCTGTCTGGGAGCGGGCGCATGTACTAAGGCGAGCGGGCTCGCTGTCGCAACGACTTGTTCTCTGCCGTATGCTTTCGGGTGGGCTGGTGTATTAATTTTGATTTACATATTTCGTACAGTCATGCAAATTTTCGGAGAAACCGGAAGTGACATTTCTAAAAGCGGAGATGGAAATCCTTCTTGAATCCCGATATCCCTGCCAGAATTTTATACTGAATCCATATCAGTCATCATCTAAGCTCTATCTATAGCTAATCTTGAGAAATAAATGTTTCAAAAAAAAAAATTTAAATCTGAAGTGGGAAAAAAAAGGAAAGGGTAATACTTAGTGCCCCTCCAGAACTTGATACTGAATCCATATCAGTCATCATCTGTTACCAACATCTATAGAAAACTACCTACATCTATAGAAAAAGAAACTGGAAGTAAAAATCCCTATTGACCCACCCTACCTTTTCTAGAATTTGATTCTGAATCCATATCATCTGAACTAGGGGTTTCCAAGCTTTTCATAAATGTGCACCACCAAAACTAAAATTTAGAAATTTCAATGCCACTAATAAAAACATGTCTTGCACATAAATAGGAAGTTATTGTCATTTAATTAAGTAACAATTACTTCATTAAGTTATTATCACATATTTTTATTTAGTTTCTAATAAAAACTGAACAAAAATAATAAATATTAGAAATTACGATTAACAATATGATTATTGATTAACAATATGATTAATAAAATTATTGTGCTTGTTTGACAAAAAATAGTTTATTTATATCTAGCTCTATTTTACTTCATTTTAAAAGTAAATTTGACTCAAGTCGAGTATCGATGTTTATGTTTATATTTGTTTTTTACATGAAGTATTGCAGAAAATCTTGCATCACATAAGTACATACAACAAAATGACTAAAAATATAATTTTTCTTTTCGCAGTCTTTATTAATATTATTATTTTTTTTTTTAATACAGGAGTTGACTAAAGAGTTGTTTTTAAAATCCTCCTTTCTGTCACACGAAATATCAACGAGTTAATATCAACTCAATTTCCAAATTACATGTTTTGAACTAAATGCATACCCCAATCCGTCTTTTTCATGCGCAACCATGCCAATTATACAACGCGGGAGTAATACGTCTTAAATAAGCTCCTTTGATACGCCCTAAATAAGAGCTTGATATCCGATCGTTGGCAGAGCGACACAATAAAAATATTTCACAAAAAGAAAAAAAAGTTCTTTTACCTTGAAAAAAAGTTCTTTACGTAAAATTAAAAAAAAATATTACTATTTCAGCGAATTTTCATGCAATTTAAGTCTAATTTTAGCACAATATTCATAATGATAATATAATATCAAATTAAAATATTATAACGACATCTTTTAAACTCGCAAACTCATAAATTATACACACTAGTGTGCAATCACATATTTCTTTCGTCGAGACGAAATGTCTGCTATTTAATCAAAACACCTGCTTTCGAATTATCGTCTGCGGTGACAAAGAAAGAATAGATTTAATTAGATAAAATTATGAGAAATGCAATTGTTGACTTAAAAAATTTGTAACTTTTAAACTAATTCAAATTTTTGTTTAAATCTCGCCGAGCCGTATGGTTTCTAGGGAACTGGAGTACCTCAGTATCAAATTTCGCCGATGTCCGAAATTTAGATTTCCTGCTACAAACACACACACGCACAAAAGCATATTTTATTATGTAAGATTTTCTAGACGGCGAGTTTTACTGGCAGTTTTAAAAAAAGAGCAAGTTTTATTTCTCCATTGTACCAAAGTATGATCACCAGTAAGTCATACTTTATAAGTAGGAACTTGCTAACACTTTTTGCGAAATTTCGTCGAGTAGTAGTTGAGCTGGAGTGAATGCGCGCGCGCATACACACACACACACATGCAGACGCCAAGCTAAAAATAGTCGATTCATATTCTAATGTGCCCTAAACGTTATCCATCGAAAACTCAAATTCCAATTTTCGACCCCGTTATACAATACGTTTTACTTTTCCTATATTCATAGCATATAATGTATTGGGAAAGTATTGTAGCGAGGTCGAAAATTCGAATTCGAGTTTTAGAAAGAAAGATCACGTTACAATCTCAAAACGAACGTTTTGAGGTGATGTCTGTGTGTGTGTGTCCGGAGTCTGTAGAAGCGATATCTAACAAACGAACAACGTTTCGAACGAAATTTTGAACAAATATTACAATCTGCGAATACTGGAAGCCTATTGACTTTTAATGCAATCAAATGTTCAGAAGATCCCCAAATTTTCGAATGAAATTTTGAAAAAATCATTAAAAATTCAGAACCTTTAATAATAATGTTACCCAAATGATCATTTTTTATGTAATTTTTCATTATAAAACGAATGCCACATCTAAACTATGTGGCATCACGGCTTTCTAAACTTTAAAAAGCCGTGATATGGCCTATGTGCGAGCGAAAATTACCAGTTAATTGGAGCAACAACTTCTAAGATAGAATAAAAAGCAGATGATAAAATGGGGAGTAACCTCCACGACTCCCTCCCCTCCAATCAGAAATTAACTCTTTCATCCCACGGACGGCATGATACGCCCTTAAAGTCTTTGTCCGGCCGTTTAGCAGGCGTATTGGCCTCTCAATCTACTTATGCAATTCGTGTACACTCACGCAGCGGACATGATGTTATATAAATTGATATGATTATTAGAAATTGTGGGAAAACGGCATGAAAATTTTTTAAAGAAATACTAAATGGGAAAATAAATAAAATGTACTATGTTAAACCTTTAAAATAAGCATGTGTAGGCACTAATCCTTAAAAAAGGCACTTATCGGCGCTAACCCTTAAAATAGGCATTTATAGGCACCAAAATATTTGGGTAGTGGACCCCTTAGATCTTAAAATGGATATATGTCTTACAATCTTCCGATTCTGTAGTCATGAAAAAAATAGGCAAAATCCGGGCTCTAGTCATCATAGCTTTTCGTAACTGAGCAATCGGAATGCTATGGATTTCCGATGTGGGAGAAAATAATTCAAATAGAACCCCAGGGGGGGGGGGGGGCTTCTGGCGGGTCTAAGACGATTTTTTGAGCCTTTACGAAAAGCTGGTAAGACCGAGTATTCGTACTAGTAGAATCAAATAAATAAGAATTTCGGAACACAATTGTAAATTTTGAAAATTGAAAACGAACAGCACAAGAGCTAATTTTAACTTATTGTAGATGTTCTTAAAAAGTCATCCATATAGAATTTGAAAATATACTAATCATTCTGAAAAAACGATAAAAATCGGAACTGAATCATGATAGAGCAATGTGAAAATAATGTTATCACTTATTTCCCAATATAACAAAAAATCTGATGTGAGTAGTATATGGCTTTCCCTACATAATGCAAGTACTTTACTTCTTCCAATACGAAATAATGATGGACAAGATCCACGGCACAATAGAGCTAATGTTAAAAAGTACACTGACATTTGGAGCTTTTCTTGATGACAACGTGTAAAATTATTTTGAAGTACCCAATTAACTTATATTTCGTGTAAATATAACTTGACAATTGGAAATACTGCTAACATCTGCTCAGCAATATATTCGATTATATTAAAATATGTTAATTATAATTTCATCAATTTGGAACCATAACGTTAAAATATTTTATTTTTTTTTCAATTTAGCGACATTTTTGTCAATTTGGACCCACATTAAAAAAGCTGCAAAGTTGGTGATATTTCGCCAAATATTGCGCTAAGAGTAACATATTTGATGATACTTACTACTGTTCATTTTTATATGTTTTTAGATACGTTTATTTGGAAAACGTGCAATATGTCAAGAACGGTTCGAGCTAGCGTTAAGTTTGTGTCATTCATTTAAAAATAAAAAAATACGTACAAAATGATTATTTATTTACCATTATTGTATGCCCTGATTTTTTTCGAAACTGCATTCGAAAATCTGGGAATTTTCCGAAAGTTCGATCGCGTTTAAAATCAATAGGGTTCCAGTATTCACGGATCGTAATAATCGTACTAAATTACGTTCAAAACGCTCCACTCGTTCGTTATATAATGCAACCACAGACTCACGAACACGCACCTCAAAAACGTTCGATTCGAGTTCTGGGATGCTTGAAATGCTCTCGAAATAGAATTTTCGACCCCGTTACAATACTTTCCCTATATATTATACTACGGAGGGAAAGTAATACTCATAATTCGAATTTGAATGTGCTTTAGTTTCGGACAACGATGTTGGACAATTCAAAACCATTCTTTGGGGGCCAGGCGGATTCAATAAAAGGTTATAAAACAAATATGAATATGTTTCTAATTTGGAGGGGGGGGGGGGGGGGTATTGAAATGGTTTGTAACTTACTTTCGTTTAATAATAAATCATAAAAATCGGTCGAGAGAATTCCAAGAACTCGTTGGGGACAGGAACGCCGTCAGAACTGAGCTTAAGAGGATATTCTCCCTCCAACCGCTTGTTTTATTTTCCCATGTTAACCTATAAAAAATTGTCCTAACCTCTACAGCTTGTTTAGTTTTTAGCATTTTTTCCCGCTGTTGTTTGCCAAGCATAGATGCGGAATTGAGAATACTGTTCAGGCTTTTTTTAAAAAGTTGATAAAATAGTTAGAAGTATTTTTAATATGTATAAAAAAGTAATGAATCAATTTTGGAAAAATATTAGAAATACTCGAACTTCTATTTTTTAACACTTTACAACTTAGTTGAAAAGTGTTTATGACTTTGTTCATTCATTCTGTGTGTCAGTCTGTCCGTTCGCACGATAACTGCCATAAAAATGACTTTATCAAAATGAAATTTTAGTATGCTGTTGAAACAGTCTGTGTGACGTATGGGAATGTAAATGAATAATATCACCCAATTAGTTTTGGATTGAACCCGGATTGAAAAAATGAAATACATTGAACCCTATAGGACCTAATTTTTCAAACATTTTTTAAACGAATTTAAAATTCACAAATTTGCTTCGAAAATTTTAGGAAATATTGAAATTATCCCATAAGATATATATGAAAAAATGTCAGCAAAATGTGTTTGGTAGCTTTTTAAATAAAAATTAAAATAATAATTGCACCCATATTATATGAAAAGATAACGCGACCCACTTCAAAATAAAATATGGCATCCATCTTGTGTCAAAATTGTGATTTTTATTCTTTTTAATTTATACCAGTAGCATACCCGTTCTTCGTACGGAGTATATAGTATATAGAAACTTATAATTCACAATCATGTGCAAATTCTTATAGTATAGTCTAAATAACATTGTTATTCAAAATATTCTGTTAAAATATTAAATTTATTGCTCCTAAAAAGAAGTTTAAGAATATCTGTTCTCACTATGCAAAATTATCTTCACGAGCAGATATGAAAAATAAAGCATCCTGGCCCCTTTTGTAAGCAATTATACAAAAAATATGAAATTGAATCAAAATATGCAAAATGAAAGCTCTAAAATTGTATGGGACCCGTACTACTTATATGCACGAATATTAGAAGATATAACTTGTATTAGTAAATTACATGCATAAATTGAAAATACCAAAAAACTCGTAATTGATTCCAATATATGCCAGAATGAAAGTACTAAAATTATATATATATATATATATATCCCCGTACTACTTATATTGTCACAGATTAGAAAATATGCCTGTGTGTTAGTAGAAGATTACCCGTATCACAATGCAAGTCTCCAAAATAAAAAAGATGACATAATAAATTGAAAATATCAATAATCCCCATAATATTTATACCAGAAGGTCGTAATTGATTCCAATATATGCCAATATACGTAGTAGGATTCAAAAGTTCCCGGACTGAGTCTATAACTTAAAAATAGTTGTAGTAGAGCGACTACGATAACGTTTCTGTGTTACTACGTTCTCTCCCTCTTCTAAAAGTGGTTTGACCCAAATCATGTGGTCGGTGGCTCGCCACGACGTTGTATTTTGGAGACGGGTGCACTTAGCGACCGGCGATGGAAAGAAATGGCGTTTGTTGAGCAGAGAATTAATATCAAATTTTGTGTTCGCTTGGGAAAGAGTGCTACGGAGGTTTACGAAATCTTGAAGCATGTGTACGGCAGTGATACATTATCGCGAACGCAAGCTTTTGAGTGGCATTGACGTTTCAGAGAAGGCAGGGAAAGTGCCGATGACGACGAACGCTTTGGCCGTCCGCAGACTTCCCGCACCACTGAAAACAGGTTTCTGCGACGGTACGTGGGAACAGTCAGTAAACAATAGCGGAAATAGCAGAATCAGTTGGGATATCCGAGGTCACATGTCAACGGATACTGACTAAGGATCTTAACATGCATAGGGTGTGTCAACACATCGTTCCTCGCATGTTAACAGAAGACCGAAAGGGATCAGATCATGAGCGTTTTTGCAGGACAACGCTCCTGCACACCGATCCTTCCTCGTCGCTCACTTTCTTGCGAAAACGCAAACAACTGTTTTGCCACATCCTCTTTACTCCCCTGATCTCGCCCCCTGTAGGATAGATGGACTGACCGACAAATGCTACCGAAACATCATTTCAGTACTCTCTTCTAAAAAAACAGATTTAATTTCATTGATTTGAGTCGTTTTTATCAATTTGGGACATTTCCGTTAATTTGGCAACGTTTAAGAAAAGTTGCCAAGTTGGCGATATTCCGCCAAATTCGTAGCTCTGAATTTGCAGATCTAAAGAGTAAAACATCCTAATCCCGTTTGTATATACTAAATGAAAACACTAAAATTGTATTAGAAGAGATACCCGTTCTACTCTTCTGTTTCAACAATCGGCTAAATGAATTTATTGGGTAAACACAATATATGAGTTTATTAGCCAAACCCAATATATAAGCTAGAAAACTCTTTGCCAAAATAAATGAAAGTGATGTACGCAGTCCGCAATTAATATAATTAAAAGAAAAATTAAATCGTTCATTTATAAAATATGTTTTTATATCCATTTATTTATTATTCAAATCGAAAAAATAATAACAAACATTAATAAACACATTTAATTTAATTGCGTTGCTGAGCAACATGATATAAGGTAGAATCTTCCTCATAAAATGCGAAATTAAATAACTATTTTGATTTCCTTATACTTTTGTTGAGTAAAAGCTTGTGAAAAATAAACCAAGGAGATATATTTCCCATTTAAATTCATGTTTCAAACAATTCATGCTTTCAGATAGTGACTTCAAAAAATCTTCCACCAAACTCAGAGATAAAGTTTTAATTCACTTTCACGTTTTAAACAAACGATTTTCAACCTTTTCGTTTGGATAAACCACGGAGTTAGATAGTAGAATTCCTAGGAAAAAGTTTCTTTTTCATTAATATCTCGACAACCCGATCTTAGAAACCCGAAACTTGGGCTAAATTTATGGGGGGAGGGGGGCTATTTCAAGGCTATCCACAAAATTTCATTAAATTCGGTTCAGCTGTTCTCCCGTGATGATGACACAAACGAAAGTTTCGTTTTTTACTAATATCTCGAGAACCACTGGTTGTAGAAACTAAAACATGGACTAAATTTTAAGTGGGGGCTATTTCCAGGCTACCCACAAAATTACATCAAATTCGGTTCAGCCATTCTCCCGTGATGATGGGACAACAGACACAGACAGACAGGTTTTCAATTTTATTTCTATAGATTTACTGTTGCATCCGTTCTAAAACCGCTTTATTTTTTTATTTTTTTTCTGTGCATCTATATACAGCGCCAACGCAATTACAATATTTTAGAGTTTAAATGATCATCAAACTTTGATTATTTCTAAAACGAAGCCTAACTGTCAAGTATGGAGAATGTAAACACATCAAGCTGTAAGATGAGTTGTATAAGAATTGCTGAATTTCTTTAACGCAAAATTATTTAGCTCTGGAGTCTGCAATATAGCTGATATGAATGAAACATTTATTGATTTTACATAGAGAAGCAGACGATTCCATATTATTGCTTTATTGATGAAGTTTTAAACATGGAGTTAGAAAGTAATTTTACCTCCATGGTTTTACGTTTTTAAGTAAAATAAATTATTGTAGTATTGTGATAATTTTAAAAATATCGCCGCTGAATGAAAGGAATGAAATATTCACTGCTTTTATAGAGAAAGTCAGGCGATTTATATTTCGATGACGTTATTTGAATAAAGTTCATTTGTTTTCGATGAAGTTTTCATATATAATAAATTACTGTAGTATTGTAACAATTTTAAAAATATCACCGCTGAATGTATCGCACTTTAGAGATGATTAAATAAAATTGAATTTCAGGTGTTTCATAATCAATGCTTTATGCATGATTGATATTTCTTGTTTTTTATTGCATAAACCTTCCTATTCTTAGCCTCTATACTCAGTTAAAACAGCGAGGGAAAAATTCTAGGGGGAAGGGGGTAACAGAGACTATTTTCCATAGGTTAGCATGTTAGATATGAAACAAGCGGCTGGAGAGGGCCCGGTTGATTAATAGAAAGGCACACACCTCAATATCTTCGATAATTGGACCAGTCTTAAAATTAAATGGTTTAAAAATGAGTTTTTTAACATTTTTTTTTTAATTCTTAAAGTTTTATTTTGTAAATGTGAAGAAAGAAATTTATTTTTAAAGGTGACTCTCTCCCCCACCCTCTTTAAAAAAAAAGAGAGAAAATAATGTCGTCGCCACCGGATAGTATATCCAGTTCCAATGCCTCGTTTTCATTCTAAATCCCATTGCTCTCGGATCTACTTCATTCGCCCATCATAAAAAGTTTTGAAAAGTACAAATGATAAATTATTGAATAATTCGGCGATGTTTAAAACCGTAGTAACCCTGCAAGTCGTTAGTTGCTCGACCAGTTAAGAGAGTGAGGCATTTCCATTCATAACGTCGCGTGATTGAGACACCTTAATGACCTTCATAAGAACAAAAACGGAAAGTTTTCCTTCACACAAAAAAGGAAATTACTAAAAAGTAAACAATTGGATTCCCAAATAGAAAAACGTCTATCGAGAAGCCGTATCAGAGATTCTTGAAATTAATTAGTAATACATTTAATGTTATTCATATGTCGATGTTGGGTAAATTTGTAAATTTGTTAGAAAATTTCCGCCCTGCTAAGCGGAGGTGTCTAGCATAGTTTTATAACTACTCTCCCTTTCATTCGTTATTCCTCAGTTGACTTCTAGTGATGGTTACTTTTCCCCATCAGTATTTGAGACGTCACGTTTCTCTCGGCTTCCCTTCATACCACCTAGGATAGGTCCTTAGCCATTAAAAAAAAAAATTATAGTTTTACAACTTTTATATTTCTTGAATTATACATACAAGATATAAATATACATTGATTAAAAACACGTTACATTAACATATGTTTTAATAAATTACTATTCTTGCTCATTTTCTTCATAATTGCTCCATTATCTAGATTTATATATATAAAATTGAAAATCTCTCTATTGTCTGTCTGTCTGTTTGTCTCATCATCACGGGAGAACAACAGTTGAACCGAATTTGATAAAATTTTGTGGGTAGTCTTAAAATAGCCCCATTTAAAATTTAGTTCATGTTTCGAGTTTAAGACCAGGGGTTGTGGACATATTAATGGAAAACGAAACTTATTCCTAAGAGTTCTACGCTCTAACTCCCAGGTTCCTCCAAACAAAAAAGGTTGGAAATCGCTAGTTTAAAATGTAAAAATGAATTAAAAGTCTATCTCTGAGTTTGGTAGGAGTTTATTGAGCTAATCAGTCACTTTTGAAAATCGCAGGTTTGAAACAAAAATTTAAATGGAAACTCTATCACCATGATTTATATTTCACAGGCTCTTACTCAACAATGAAAAGTATTAAGAAATCAAAATGGTTATTTAATTATCAGCAGTTCATGAGGAAAATTTTTTCTTATATCATGTTGCTCTGCAACGCAATTAAATCAAATGTGTTTGTTAATTTTTATTAATATTTTTCGATTTGAATAATAAATAAATGGATATAAAAGTATATCTTATACATAAATGAACGGTTTGAATTTTCTTTTAACTATATTAATTGCGGACTGCGTACATAACTTTCATTTCGCAAAGAGTTTTCAAACTTATATATTGTGTTTAGCCAATAAATTCATATATTGTGTTTAGCCAATAAATTCATATATTGTGTTTAGCCAATAATCTTATTTAGCCGATTGTTGAAACATAATAAGAGTAAAACAGGTATATCTTCTAATACAATTTTAGTGTTTTCATTTAATATATACAAGAGGGATCAGAATGTTTTATTCTTCAGATCTGCAATTCAGATTATCGAATTTGACGGGATATCGCTAACTTGCTTTTCTTAAATATTGCCAAATTGATAAAAAAAAAAGGTTAAATTAATGAAATTAATTTTGTTTTGTTAGAAGAGAGTACTCAAATGATGTTTCAGTAGCATTTGTCTGTCTGTTCAACCGTCCTACTTAGTAACACATTTAGCGAATTTTTAAAATGTCGCCAAATTGATAAAAATGTTCGTAAATCCATAAAAAATATCTTGAAATTGATAAAATTGCGCTAAATAAATGAAATCAATTGTGTTTTGTTAGGGGATAGTATTAATTGTGATGATGTTTCGTCAATTTGTCGCCAAGTGGGACTATCAGTTCTACAGTCCCACTTGGCGATAAATTTTTGCGGCTTTTTAAAATTTCGCTAAATTGACTAAAATGTTACCAAATTGATAAAATGACGCTAAATTTATTAAAATGACACCGAATCGATGAAAATTCAATATTTTACATAATTAAATACGATTTTCTAGATAATCTCTGTCGTTTTGTGAGAATTGAAAAATATTTTTTACTAAATTTGTTTACAAACTGGACCAGGATGCTTTATTCTTCAGATCTGCCTGTGAAGATAATTTTGTACACAGAGCGAAGAGACTCATATATTTTTTAGAAGAATTAAATTAAATATTTTAATAGAATATTTTGAATAACAAAGTCATTTAGAATACTACTAGCCGAATACCCGTTAAAAATCAACGGTCTCGCAATAAGCAACCCACGAATAATGTAAATTTTTGAATAATTTACGTTTCACATTTATACGGCAAATCGAATATTTTGGTGTACAGAACCCATTAAAGAAAATATTGAAACATTTAAATTCCACACTTCTTCCTTTCGAACTATTCACCGTACACCAAATTAAAGTTTCTATCACATCCAGAAGCATTCTATTTTATCACTTCCCTTTTCGAACGTATTTTTTTTACCCATAAATGAACATTTTTGAAAAATTCTATTCGTCTTAGTTTTTTATCAGATGATTGGCTCATATGCCAAATATCAAGCCTCTATCACATTTAAAAGGAAGCGTGTCTCATTTATTCGGAAAATCGAACATATTGGTGTGCGGAACCCACTAAAGTAGCAAATTTTGGAAATCTGATATTGCACACTTTCTTCCTTTTAACTATCTATCACTACATCAAATTTTAAGTCTCTATCCTATCGCGAAGCATACTTTTTCTATCACTTCACCTTTCGAACGTCTTTCTGGTTTTCATCTTAGGTTTTTTTTTATCAAATGATTAGCCGATATACCAAATTTCAAGCCTCTATGACATTGTAAAGGAGACGTTTTTTCATTTGTTCGTCAAATCGAATATTTTAGTGTGCGGCACCGACTACAATAGCAAATGTTGGAGAACTGAAATTGCACACTTCCTTCTTTTCCAACTATTTAACCGTACCCCAAATTTGAAGTCTCTATCTCATCGCGAAGCATGCTTTTTCTATCATTTCACCTTTACGAATGTTATTGTGGGGAGTACCCCCCCCCCCCCCCACCCCTTTAATTGAACATTTTTGAAAACTTCCATTCTTCTTGGGTTTTCTAACAGATGATCGCCCATATACCAAATTTCAGGACTCTATTACGTTTCAATAGGAGGGTTTCTCCTTTATTCCGAAAATCGAGCATTTTGGAGTGCGAAACCCACCCCCTAAAGTGGAAAATATTGGAAAACTGAAATTGTACACTTTCTTCCTTTCAACCTATCTACCCTTACATTAAATTTGAAATTTCTATCTCATCCCGAAGCATGTTATTTTTATCAATTCACCTTTCGAACGTTTTTCTCTGGAGCACCCCCTTTTTGAAAAAATATTTTCGTCTTGGGTGTTCATCAAATGATTAGCCCATATACCAAATTTCGAGCCTCCATCAAATTTTAATGCAGGCGTTTCTCATTTGTTCGGCAAATCGAACATTTGAGTGCGCGGCACCCCCTAGACTAGCAAATATTGAAAATCTGAAATTGCACACTTTCGTCCTTCCAAATTACATACCCGTACACCAAATTTGAAATTTCTATCTCATCCCGAAGAATGTTTTTCATCATTTCACTTTTCGAACATTTTCTCTGGAGCACCCTTTAATAGAACATGTCTG
This sequence comes from Amaurobius ferox, assembly GCA_951213105.1. NCBI lineage: Eukaryota > Metazoa > Arthropoda > Arachnida > Araneae > Amaurobiidae > Amaurobius > Amaurobius ferox. The sequence goes on from OX578133.1 coordinate 9,533,263, forward strand.
AGAAACTCTATTCGTCTTGGGTATTTTCATTAAATGATTAGGGCATATACCAAATTCCAAGCCTCTATCAAAATTTAAAGGAGATGTTCATTTATTCGACAAATCGAACATTTCGGTGTGCGGCACCCCCTATAGTAGAAAATATTGGAAATCTGAAATTACACACTTTCTTCCTTTCGAACGATTTACCAGTACACTAATTTTGAAGTCTTTATCTCATTGCAAAATATGATTCCCTACCATTTCACGTTTCGAACGTTTTGGTGTGGAGCTCTCCTCTACAGAACATTTTTGAAAAATTATATTATTCCAGGGGGTTTTATCGAACGATCGACCCATGTACCAAATTCCAAGTCTCTAACTATTCGGGAAGTGCCTAAAAAAAGCGTGACACACTGACAGACACTTAACAATTAGTATATACTAGCCGAATACCCGTTGAAATTCAACGGTCTTGCAATAAGCAACCCCTCAATATTGTAATATTTTTAATAATTCGCGTTTCACATTTATTCGGCAAATCAAATATTTTAGTGCGCAGAACACCCAAAGAAGAAAATATTGGAAAACTTAAATTGCGCAGTTCTTCCTTTCGAACTATCTGCCAGTACACTAAATTAAAGTCTATATCTCATCCCGAAGCATACTATTTTATCATCTCCCCTTTCGAAAGTTTTTCTGTGGAGCACACCCATAAATGAACAATTCAGAAAAACTCTGTTCGGCTTGGGTTTTTTAACAATGATTGGCCCATATACCAATATATCAAGCCTCTATCACATTTAAAAGGAAGCGTGTCTCATTTATTCCGATAATCGTACATATTGGTGTTCGGCACCCCTAAAGTAGCAAATATTGGAAATCTGAAATTGCACACTTTTTTCCTATCAATCTATCTACCCGTACACCAAATTTGATGTCTCTATCCTATTGTGAAGCATGTTTATCTATCATTTCACCTCTCGAAAGTTTTTCTGTGTCGCACCCCCTTAAATGATCATTTTTTAAAACCCGTAATAATCTTAGGCTTTTTTTATCAAATGATTAGCTCATATACTAAATTTCAAGCCTCTATCGCATTGTAAAGCAGAAGCAGGTGTTTTTCATTTGTTCGTCAAATCGAACATTTTAGTGTGCGGCACCCCCTACAATAGAAAATGTTGAAAACCTGAAATTGGCCACTTTTTTCCTTTCCAACTATCTACCGTATACCAAATTTGAAGTCCCTAACTCATCGCGTAGCATGCTTTTTCTATCATTTCACCTTTCGAATGTTTTTCTGTGAAGTACGCACGCCCCCCCCCCCCCTTAAATATGCATTTTTGAAAAACTTCATTCTTCTTGGGTTTTTTATCAAATGATTCGACCATATACCAAATATCAAGCCTCCATCACGTTCTAAAAGGGGTGTTTCTACTTCATTCCGAAAATCGAACATTTTTGTGTGTGGCACCCCCTAAAGTAGAAAATATTGGAAAATGAAATTGTACACTTTCTTCTTTCCAAACTATCTACCCGTACACCAAATTTCTCAAATCTCTATTTTATCCCGAAGCATGTTTTATTGTCAATTCACCTTTCGAACGGTTTTCTCTGGAGCACCCCCTTAAAAGAACGTTTTTGAAAAACTATATTCGTCTTAGGTGTTCATCAAATGATTAGTCCATATACCTAATTTCAAGCCTCTATCAAATTTTAAAGGAGTCTTTTCTCATTTATTCGGTAAATCGAACATTTTGGTGTGTGGCATAGCCTTAAGTAGAAAATATTGAAAATCTGAATTTGCACACTTTCTTCCTTCCTTTCGAACGATTTACCCATACACCAAATTCGAAGTCTCTATCTTATGGTAAAGCATGCTTTCCTGTCATTTCACTTTTCGAACGTTTTGGTGTGGAGCATCCCCTCTAAAGAACGTTTTCGAAAAATTCGATTTTTCCAGGGGGTTTTATCGAACGATCGAGTCGTGTACCAAATTGCAAGTCTCTATCTATTCGAGAAGCGCCTAAAAAAAGCGCGACAGATAGACAGACGGACACCTGACAATTAGTATATATAGACTTGCAGAATACCCGTTGAAAATCAACGATCTCGCAATAAGCAACCCCCCCCCCCCCCCGAATAATGTAAATTTTTTAATAATTCGCGTTTCACATTTATTCAGCAAATTGAATATTTTGGTGTGCAGAACTCCTTAAAGAAGAAAATATTGGAAAACTTAAATTGAGCACTTTTTCCTTTCGAGCTATCTACCAGTACACAAAATTAAAGTCTCTATCTCATTCCTAAGCATGCTATTTTATCATTTCCCCTTTCGAACATTTTACTGCGGAGCACAGCCATAAATGGACATTTAGGAAAAACTCTATTCGTCTTGGGTTTTTTATCAGATGATTGGTCCATATACCACATATCAAGCCTCTATCATATTTAAAAGGAAGCGTGTATAACTTATTCGAAGACTCGGACATTTTGGTGTGCGGCACCCCAAAATAAATATTGGAAATCTGAACTTGCACACTTTCTTCCTTTCTAACTATCTACCCTTACAACAAATTCAAAGTCTTTATCCTATCGCGAAGCATGCTTTTACCATCTTTTCACCTTTCGAACGTCTTTCTGTGTAGCATCCCGTTTAAATGAACATTTTCAAAAATTGTTTTCATCTTGGGATTTTTATCAAGTGATTAGTCCATATACCAAATTTCAAGCAGCTATCACATTGTAAAGGAGGCGTTTTTCATTTGTTCGTCAAATCGAATATTTTAGTGTGCGACACTCCCTACAATAGCAAATGTTGGAACACTGAAATTGCGCACTTTTTCCTTTCCAGCAATCTACCCGTACACCAAATTTGAAATCTCTATCTCATCATGAAGCATGCTTTTTCTATCATTTCACCTTTCGAATGTTTTTGTGTGGAGTACCCACCCCCTTAAATGAGCATTTTTGAAAATCTCCATTATGCTTGGGATTTCTATCAGATAATTCGGCCATATATAAATATCAAGCCTCTATCCTGTTTTAAAAGGGGCGTTTCTCCTTTATTCCTAAAATCGAACATTTTGGTATGAGGCATCCAGTAAAGTAGAAAAATATTGGGAAACTGCAATTGTACACTTTCTTCCTTCCAAATTATCTACCAGTACACAAAATTTGAAATCTCTATCTCATCCCGGAGCATGTTTTTATCATTTGACATTTCGAACGTTTTTCTCTGGAGCACCCCTTTAATCGAACATTTCTGAGAATCTCTATTCGTTTTGGGTGTTTTCATTAAATGATTAGCCCATATACCAAATTTCAAGCCTCTATCAAAATTTAAAGGATGTGGTTATTATTTATTTGGAAAATAGAACATTTGGGTTTGCGGCACCCCTTAAATTAGAAAATATTGGAAAACTAAAATTGCACATACTCTTCCTTTCGACACCCGTTCACCAAATTTGAAGCCTCTATTCCATCCCGAAGCATAGTTTTTCGTCATTTCAACTTTCGAACGTTTTTCTCTGGAGCACACTTTTAAACGAACATTTTTGAAAAACATTTTGTTTTGGGTGATTTTATCAAATAATTAGCCCATATACCAAATTTCAAGCCTCTATCAAAATTTAATGCAGTTGTTTCTCATTTGTTTGGAAAATCGAACATTTTGGTATGCGGCACCCCCTTAAGTAGCAAATACTGAAAATCTGAAATTGAACGCTTTTTCCTTTCGAACGGTTTACCTATACACCAAATTTGAAATCTCTATCGCATTGCATAGCATGCTTTTCTGTCATTTCACTTTTCGAACGTTTTGGTGTGGGGCAACCTGTCTATAGAACATTTTAGAAAAATTCGATTTTTCCAAGGGGTTTTATCGACCGACCGATCCGTGTACCAAATTACAAGTCTCTATCTATTCCGGAAGTGCATAAAAAACCGTGACAGACAGATAGACGGGCACCTGGCAATTAGTATATACTAACCGAATATCCGTTGAAACTCAACGTTCTCACAATAAGCAGCCCCCTGAATATTATAATTTTTTTTAATAATTCGCGTTTCACATTTATTCTGCAAATCGAAAATTTTAGTGTGCAGAAATGAAGAAAATATTGGAAAACTTAAATTGCGCACTTCTTCCTCTCAAACTATCTACCAGTACACCAAATTAAAGTCTCTATCTCACCCTGAAGCATACTATTTTATCATTTCCCCTTTTGAACGTTTTTCTGTAGAGCATACCCATAAATGAACATTTTTGAAAAACTCTGTTCGTCTTAGGTTTTTATCAGATGATTGACCTATATGCCAAATATCAAGCCTTTATCACATTTAAAAGGAAGTGTCTCATTTAATCCGAATTTTGAAGATATTGGTGTGACGCACCTCCTAAAGTAGCAAATACTGGAAATCTGAACTTGCACACTTTCTTCCTTTCAAACTATCTACCCGTACACCAAATTTCAAATCTCTATCTCATCCCAAGCATGTTCTTTTATCAATTCACCTTTCGAACGTTTTCCTCTGGATCACCCCCTTAAACGAACATTTTTGAAAAGCTATATTTGTCTTGGTTGTTTTCATCAAATGGTTAGCCCATATACTAAATTTCTAGCCTCTATCACATTGTAAAGGAGGCATTTTTCATTTGTTAGGCAAATCGAATATTTTAGTGAGTGGCACCCCTTACAATAGCAAATGTTGGAAAACTGAAATTGCACACTTTCTTCCTTTCAACTTTTTACCCGTACACCAAATTTCGAGTCTATCGCATTGCGAAGCATGCTTTTTCTATTATTTCACCTTTCGAATGTTTTTGTGTGGAATGCCCTTATATATACATTTTTGAAAAACTCTATTCTTCTTGTGTTATTTATCATATGTTTCGCCCATATACCAAGCCTCTACCTACCAAATATCAAGCCTCCAGGGGTTTTTATCGAACGATCGAGCCGTGTACCAAATTACAAGTCTCTATTTATTCGGGAAGTGCCTAAATAAAGCGTGACAGACAGACAAGACAGACGGACACTTGGAATTAGTATGTAAAACTAGCGGAATACCCGTTGAAAATCAACGATCTCGCAATAAGCAACCCCTGAATGATGTAAATTCTTGAATAATTCGCGTTTCACCTTTATTCGGCAAATCGAATATTTTGGTGTGAAAAACCCCCTAATGAGAAAATATTGGAAAACTTAAGTTGCGCACTTCTTCCATTCGAACTATCTACCCATACACTAAATTAATGTGTATCTCATCCCGAAGCATGCTATTTTATCATTTCCCCATTCGAACATTTTTCTGTGATGCACACCTATAAATGAGCATTTTTTAAAAAATTTGTTTGTCTTGGGTTTTTTATGAGATGGTTGGCCCATATACCAAATATCTAAGCCTCTATCACATTTAAGAGAAAACGTGCCTCATTTATTTGGAAAATCGAACATATTAGTGTGCGGCACCCCTTAAAGTAGAAAAATATTGGAAATCTGAAATTTGACACTTTCTTCATTTCAAACTATCTACCCGTACACAAAATTTGAAGTCTCTATCCTATCGTGAAGAATGTTTTTTCTATCACTTCACCTTTCGAACGTTTCTCTGTGTAGCACCCCCTTAAAGAACATTTTTGTAAAACCGTATACATCTTGGATTTTTTAGCAAATGGTTAGCCCATATACTAAATTTCAAGCCTTTATCACATTGTAAAGAAGGCATTTTTCATTTGTCAGGCAAATCGAATATTTTAGTGAGTGGCACCCCCTACAATAGCAAATGTTGGAAAACTTAAATTGCACACTTTCTTTTTTCCTTTCAACTTTTTACCCGTACACCAAATTTGGAGTCTATCTCATCGAGAAGCATGCTTTTTCTATTATTTCACCTTTCGAATGTTTTTGTGTGGAGTGCCTACCACCTTACATATACATTTTTGAAAAACTCTATTCTTCTTGTGTTATTTATCATATGTTTCGCCTATGAACCAAATATCAAGCCTCTATCACGTTTTAAAAAGGGGCGTTTCTCCTTTATTCCGGAAATCGAACATTTTGGTGTGCGGCACCCCCCCCCCCCCTAAATTAGAAAATATTAGTAAACTGAAAATGCACACTTTCTTCATTCCAAACTATCTACCAGTACACCAAATTTACATTTTTATCTCATTTCGAAGCATGTTTTTTTTATCAATTCACATTTCGATCGTTTTTCTCTGGAGCACCCCCTTAAAGGAACATTTTTGAAAAGCTATATTCGTCTTGGGTGTTTCAATTAAATGATTAGCCCATGTACCAAATTTCAAGCCTCTATCAAATTTCAAAGGAGCCGTTTCTCATTTATTTGGTAAATCGAACATTTTGGTGTGCGGCACCCTCTTAAGTTGAAAATATTGGAAATCTGAAATCGCACACTTTCTTCCTTTCGAACGGTTTACTCATACATAGAACGGTTTACTCATACTTCGAACGGTTTACTCATACTTCGAACGGTTTACTCATACTTCGAACGGTTTACTCATACTCATTAAAAGACACCTAAGCATTATGGGTGTCACTAAGGACCCAATCTGTAGAGGCTTTAAGTACAGCGAAGAAACTGCCACACACATACTCTGCGAGTGTGAAGCGTTTTCTGCCCATAGGTTCGAGCATTTGGATCGACATGTGATCGAGCCCTGGGAGTTGCAAGATATTCCTCTCAAGTGCCTGCTGATTTTTGCATAGGCTACTGGTCTCTTCTCTTAGGGACTGCTTCAACTTTTGGGGACAATACAATAGACCTCTGGTAGATGTGCTTGGCTCTCTTTGAGCCACCCACCTCTAAGTCATAAGTCATACAGCTGAATTACCTCCAATCAGTCTGCACCAAACACTTATCAACCATTTCTGGAAGAACAAAAGGCGGTGGGGACAGCGTCATGGTCTGGAGAATGTTTTTGTGGCATTCTCTGCGTCCACTCATACCTGTGGAAGGCACTATGAACCAAATTTGTTATGAATCCTTCCATCCTTGCAGGTTATGTACACACATACATGCTCATTGTCTTCCCTGGGGTGGATGGGATCAACCAGCATGACAATGCAACGTGTCACATAGCGAGAACTGTCCGAGAGTGGTTGGAGGAGTACAACGAAGACTTCAAAGTATTCCCCTGGCCTCCTAATTCCCCAGACTTAAACCCAATTGAGCACCTGTGAGATCACCTCGATCAGGTTGTTTGCTCTATGGATTCTCCATCATGCACCCTCCAGCAGCTGTCAGATGCACTGCAGTCAGCATGGCTCCACATACCTGTGAACTGAACAGTTTCCAGTACCTCATTGAGTCACTCCCAGCCCATCTAGCTGCTATCCGTACTGCACACAGTGGTTACTCCAGATATTAGTTGGTGGTCACAATAATGTGATTCGACTGTGTATTATGAAAGATGAACTATTATATTTTCCTAATATTATGTTTTTCTTAAACACAATTAAATAAAAATTTTCTGCTAATTCTAAGAATTTCTGCACCCTAGACGTCAGTACTATGACCTAGGTGATTGCCTAGTTAACCTAATAATCACCATCAGGCTAAAAAAAATTCCAACTTCAACACAGATTTATCCATGCCAGGTCAATAGTTTTTGAGAATTTTCCTTGTGCACATTGCGAATCGCTGTCGACTTGTCATGGTAGTAGAAATGATCCAGGGAAAAGGCTCTTTAATAATATAAAAATCTCATTTATTAAATTTACAATCTTGGAATGCAATTTTTTACATTGGTCAAGCTTTCCATCGACCTCCATCTCGAGTGAAATCTCAGTACAGTCTGCAGTGGTTACACACAAGTTACATTTAGTTTTAGAGTGGAATATGATTGCATGGAAGAAATTCTGTCCCCACAGTTTCTATACTTAGTGATGGGGATGCAGTTACAGATGAGAAAGTTTATCTTAGGAATATCTTTTACTTTTAAGTGTCTAGTTATGACTGTATGCTATTCAAGGTTGAGAGATAAGAAGAATTTGAATGAGAAAGTTTACGTGGTGGTTAGGATTAGTGGTCAAATATGCTGTTGTAGAGGAAATGAAGTATGTGCATTCTCTGATAATATTAGGAGCGTGGGATAGAATTTGATGTGGTTACAATAAGCGCATGACGTGAAATAGGAATTTGGAATAACAATTATGAAAGAAAAGGGTACGTTAATAGGGGAAACTTAAAATTTCTGTATCATATATACAGGGTTTCCAGAACGGTGCAATATCTCGAGAAATACACTTTGCATCAAAAAATAAAAATACATGTATTCAATACTTTTTAGAAAAGCTATCCAATGATACCAAAATTGACCCCCCTGTGGGGCAACTTTGAAATTTTCAATGGGAACCCCCATTTTTTATTGCAGATTTGGACTCTCCAGAAAAAATTACATACATTTGACCTAAGATTTTTGCTCCCACAAACGGCACTATAATAAAGAAAAACGGAAGTGGGGCACAAACATTTAAAAGTTACAGAAAAAAGCACCCTGATCATGAGAAGCAAGGGGACTCATGTTAATCAAGCACCCCGAAGGGAACAGAAAACTACTACGTCCACATTATTGTTCCTGGGTAGTGCTAAAAGTAGTTTTGAACCGTTTTCTAAACTGAAGCCAACAGTTGTCGCTGAAGTGAATGGTTAGCGGGAGCAGGGGGTCAATTTTAGCATCATTGGATAGTTTTTTTTTTAAATATTGGACACATAATTTTTTATTTTTCTATCCGAAGTGTATTTCCCGAGACATTCCCATTTTTAAACGTTTGTGCCCCACTTCCGTTTTTCTCGATTATAGCGCCGTTTGTGGGAGCAAAAATCAAAAATCATAGATCAAATGTATGTAATTTTTTCTGGAGAATCCAAATCTGCAATAAAAAATGGGGGTTCCCATTGAAAATTTCAAAGTTGCCCCTCCTGGGGGGAGGGGGGTCAATTTTTGTATCATTGGATAGCTTTTCTAAAAATATTGAATATGTGTTGTTTTTAATTTTTGATCCGAAGTGTATTTCTCAAGATATTGCACAGTTCCGAAACTTTCTGGCCACTCTGTATAATATCCTTAACTCAGTGTATCAAATACCACTTGATATCATCTAAGACTATATTCCTAACTATGGCGGCTACTAACTTAAATAATTTTTTAAAACACACTAATTATTATTGATTATGATATTATATATAAAAATGAAAACTAATAAAATAACAAAAATTGAAAATTAAAAAATAGAAAATACAGTTCATAAATATTCCATATTTTTTTTTAATTATTTTCGTTAAAAATATGTAACTTTGGCCAGTTTGTAACAATGATTGAAGCCCCTTTATAATAGTGTTAGTGCATACTCTTTTATTCATTTCTCCCGTGCCTTATAGTAAGAATTTTCATCTATGATTCCAGTTCTCTCGATTTACTCTATCTTAATAATGGCGGTTCTGTCTCCAGTTTTTGCTTGCTAGAACGAGCTTCTTCAGTGGAAGTCCCTGCAACTCTTTGTACCTCTTTTAATCCATGGTTTTATTTCTCTTATCCTGGATTTTTTTTTCTTGTCTGAGACACAACTCAACTCGATCATTCAGTCTCAACTACTCACCAGCATTATACATAATATCAGGAGTCCTGCCTCACTGTTCATGGTAATACTTGATTTCTTACTAATTTTTCAATTTCTATCCTCTGTTTAAGCTTGTAGTCTGGGATATGGTATTTATAGTAACAAACTATTGCCAAATCTGAAACAAGCTTTTGTTTAGGTTAATTTAGGTTGAATGCTCAAACCTAACGAGGTATTGAATTTGGATTAACTTCCAAAATTAAGCCCAGTGCTGTTGTTCCTTTCCTTTTTCGGTATGGTAGCTGTATTATAACTGTTTTAGTTATTTTATTATTTTAATGTTTTGTCATTAATTACTTGGTATTAGTTATTAATCAATTTTTCTAATATATATATATATATAATATTGGTGGAAATAGTCCAGAGAAGAAACGTATTACGTGATCAAAAATCTACTTTATTAGATGACACTAGAAATAGATATAGTTACATATCCTGGACGACTCCTGATCGTCGACCAGCTCTCCCCAAATCTCAGTGCAATCTGCCGATTCACACAATGTACAGTTGCAGCAGAGGGGGGAGGAATACGGCAGTATGGGAATGATACTGCCTTTGCATTCTTTAGGCTTTAAAAATGTGATTGGGAAAGCAGTTTCATATGAGAAAGTTTACGTAGGGTTAAGATTAGTGACCATATATGGTATGGTGGAGGAAAAGAGGAAGTGCTGGCAGACTTTTTAATATTAGTAGCATGGGATAGAATTTAATGTAGTTGCAATATGTGCTGGACATGAAATTGAAATAATAATTATGAAAGAAAAGGGCGCGTTATTGGGAAAGACTTAAAATTTCTGTATTATATATATATAAATTCTGGGACAGGCAGACTGCTGTTTTGAATAGGGAATGATGGAGATACATTACTGGGGCAATCGAAGCCTGAAGCAGGTTGTAGCACTGAAGAAGAAATAAATAAATATAAATAAAAAAAATTTTGTAAAATTAAGTGTGCTTTTTACATGAAACCCAATTTCATATTTCTGAGCTCTGGGACTTTTTCTGTACCTAACATGAGCCCTGAATCGACTTACCACTTTTTTGAATCACTACTACTCTACTACTAAAAGAATAATAATAATAAAAAGAAAAATAAATTATTTCGTTTAATATTGGTGTAAGAAATATTTTATTAAATATATTAAGGTTGGTCATTTTGCCGGCAAAATGGTATTTTTGCCAGGACAGTTGCAAAACTGGCAAAAACTGGATATAATGGCTGGATTTAAAAAAATGTACAAAAAACAATATAATTTTGTACATAATATAATTGAGACTTATATCAGAATATTAATTAGTTACTTTATTAATATTAATTTGATGAATTAAAATGATAAAACATAATTAAACATTAATTGATTAATAAGAAGTTGTGAAATCAATCTTTATTTTATCCTTATTTGAACCTCTGGGTATAACTTTTATGAATAATTTATAGAAGTAATCTTAAAATTCCCAGAATTTTTTTTTTTTTTGTATAAAAAAAAACATATGGACCAGATAAAATTGATATACATAACATTGGGGAGGATGGAATAATTTTAATTGATTATTTAATGTTGCAAATATAGACAAATTAATCTTTTAGGTGATTTTCTCACCATTTTTCTCATTCTTATCATGCAGAACTGCAGAGGGGGAAATCTCAATTATGAACAGAAAGAAAAGGCCAGAGCATGTCTACAAAAAATAAACCCTTTATTTATATCATATGCCATAAACTTTGAACTGAAAGAAAAACCGTATCCAGATACATTTTTTGAAGATCAAGTGATTAAGACTGCTGATGCTAATAAATGATAGAGAAGTATAGCAAGAGCATGTGATATTTCTAAAGACTTTTGCAAGTTAGTTGTATATCTCTAAACATGCCCTTCAAGCAGTGCTGCAATAGAGAGAATATTTTCTAATTTTTCATTTGTGCATTCAAAGACTCGAAACAGGTTGGGAATAGATAGTGTTTCAAAACTTGTTTATTGCTATGCAATGTTGAAAAAACAAAATATGTGGTCTGATGTAGAAAATTCAATTGAATTTGATGAAATTTAGTTATTTTATGTTGAAGACCCAGACCGTCCGACTCGTCCAGAGGACTTAGAGTAACTAGTTGGACGGCCGGTAGTTATTTTATGTGTAATTCTTTTCATAATTAAAGTTATAATTTAATATAAGCTATACTTTTTTTAATATTTATATTATATAGTAATTAATATACTTTGTATCTTCAAATTACTATTGTTCTGATTCTGATAGATATCAAAATTCGTATTATTACTCAGACTTTGTTAAAAATTAACTGAAGCATAAGAATTAGTTGTTTAATAGTTATAACTGTTTAAACCAAAGCCAGTGAGTTATTTCATTGTTATTTACTCTCCTTTCTCATGTTCTGCATTCACAGCATTAACCAAAAAAGTATTTTACTAAAACAATGCAAACTTAATTTAATAGCTCATTTAGATTACTGTTTCAATGATGCATTGAACATTCTAAGTTATAACAAAAACATTAAAGTTATATATTATTAGAGTTAACATTAGTAAAAATTAAAATAACTTATTTACATTCCCATAAATAAAACATATCTATTTTTGCCACTGCAGCAAAAAGTGGCAAAATTGTATTTTTGCCAAGACGGTTTTTACTAGTTTTTTCCATGGTTTTCTCCACCTTTGGCAAAAATGTGCCAAGCCTAAAATATATAAATACAGCGTTCTCCCCAGGAGAATTTACCCAACCGCCCGGTAACCAAACGGTGTTACTGCAATTGCCCTAGTACACGTCAAAAGGAACTTTTCAGGCTCAGTAGAACTGGCATCAGGAGAGCTGTTGGGCTCCTTACTGGGCACTGCACCCTCAAGAGACATCTTAATATCATGGGTGTCTCCAAGGATTCGCTTTGCAGAGGCTGCAATTACAGCGAAGAAACTGCAGCTCACATTCTATGTGAATATGAGGCCTACTCTGCTCACAGATTCGAACACATTGGTCGTCATGTGATTGAACCCTGGGAGCTGAACGACATTCCTGTCAAGTGCCTGCTTATTTTCGCATCGGCTACTGGTCTCTTTTCTTAGGGATCTTCGTTTTCTTTTTGGGGTAGTACAATAGACCTCTGGTCGATGTGCTGGGCTCTTTTTGAGCCACCCACCTTTATTTCATTCATTCAACCAAACGGTGTTTATTTCTACCAACAAAAAAAAAAGAGTTGGAAAAGAAAAAAAGGTGCGCTGAATGGCGACTAGGCTTGGGCTATGTAACGAAACATCGTGAAAAACCGATATGAAGTCGGCATTGCCATACTGGTTTCGTAATGTTCAAGAGTCTGCGATATATCACAATTGACGAAACGTCACAATTTTCCGATGTTCATAGCCAGTCCTAAGCGCCGATCTTAGGAGCGATGATTTCGGTTTTAGGATTTTCTTAGCGCTTGCGCGATTTCTCGGTGTCATCATTGGCAGTATATCCACGATTGTCAGACATCGACATATCGCCAGTGCCGATCTTGAGACCAATAATTCTGTTTGGGGGATTTTCTTAGTGCATGCGCAATTTCCTGGTGAAAACACCACCTCTGCCGATTATAACGATTCTGATGTTTCTGCGCAATTTTTCATCACACACATGCATAAATTTCAGGTCTTGTCACCACCAGTATATCTTGATCTCCCGGTACTGATTTACACAGCACTGACTTTGATTTTCGATGCCGTGGAACCAAAGAATCTTATACTAATTAATAATCATTAAATCTTTTCCGATAATCATTAAATCTTTCCATCATCCGAGAAAATCAAAAAGCGATGATTCTCACATCGCTTTTTGATTTTCTCGGGATGCGGATAATACATTTAATCTGTGGAAAATCTCTTCTTGAAATTTTGCAATTAACGAAGTGAGAATCATCACCCAATTTTTATCACATTCACTATGTTTTAATGTAAAAATAACTTAATGTTCTGTTTTCACAATTTATTCTAAAATCGGCAAAAGCTGCAACAATCAAGTTCGTCTTGATCACCCAAGAAACTTTCTTTAGCACCTTTAAACTTTAGTAGTCTGCATTCCAAGCTCTTTCATGTTTTACTTTTATTTTGATTGTGATAGATAGGGTGTAAATTATTGACTAGAATTCTTTTAATAGATGCGGCAAGAAGATTGCTCTTCCGTGCGGTAATGACATTAGTTAACTTTAATGGCTGTTTATAGGAAAAGGAGTGAGGGAGTGGGGCAGGGAATGGGTCATAGTTTATGAATGCGTAAATGAACGGGTGGGGCAGGGAATGGGACATAGTTTATGAATGCATAAATGAATGGGAAACATAAGATTTGGTGGGCTTCATAGGAAATAGCTTGTCATATTAGATTTTTTTTTCATAAGGTAAGCTTTATATAATTACTTTTCTTTTAGAGTTTATATTGATTTTTTAGTTAATAATAAGGGTTTTTTTATTTCAGTTTCTATTTCTCTTTTGTTTGGTTAAGAAACAAGAGTTCTTAAGGCCCTTAAAAATATTCAGAACTTATTTCCATAAAATCTGTGAATTAACGGGAACTGCCATATTTCGCTGTGGGGGTTACCCTACAAATTCATATATTATTGGATTTCAAATGGTCAAATTTCGCAATTGAGTTCCGTGCATTACTGAGAGTCCAAAAGTATCAGTTTGCATCTATTCTCATCTTCTAGCTGTCCAATATCAGAGCAATATATCTTTATTATTATTGTTATAGTGCGACTAAAAAACAAATATTTTACTAAACCAAATTATTTCTTGCATAAATTACACACATTTGGGCAATTCAGTTTTTTATTCACCTGTGTCATCGCGCTGTTCAGTTTTTAGTCTGGTACATTGTTCACGTGATTAACATCACGATATATCACGATTTTAGACTGCCGATATATCACGATGTTGAAATTGCCACATCGCCCAAGCCTAATGGCGACAATGACCAAAATTCGGCAAAAATAGACTACAAGGAAATTTGCTGAAAATTTTCAAATAAAACTTTAGAAAGAAACTAGGGAAGATTGCGTAGAATGTGCAGTGGGGTAATCGGGACCTCATCTGGGCCGGACAAATACTGTCACCACCTGCGACCAGCTTCCCCCCCCCCCCAAGTGACCCTCCTTCCAACATTCCAATGGCCCTACCATGCTGAAAACACCGGCTCTCATTAGATCACCGAAGTCAAGCAGCATCGGGCGCGGTTAGTACTTGGGTGGGTGACCACCTGGGAACACCGCGTGCTGTTGGCACATTTCAGGTATGGTAGCCCGGTGGTTTGCACGCTGTCACAACTGCCGCCATGTTCATGCGGAGTACGATCACGTTAAACATGTGGGTCCGTATGTCCTTCCGAGGTTGGTGGTAGGGGAAGGAGGGTACGGTCTCTGTGGATGCCTCCCCCACTGGGTTCCGGTCTAAATGGGGTAGCACTTCCCGGCCGTCCAAACGGTAACCTTACACCTTTCTGGTAGGTCGGACGGTCTGGGTTTCAACAACAACCCTCCTTCCAACAACACTGAGTTGAAAGCAAACATCTATACAAAATGTATTTACACATTTTACTAAGACACCTTGATGAAAGATTTCCGGATATGCCCTGTCATGCCTGCATTTCAGACAGTATTTAATCCTTCCCATTTTGACAGTGATGTTGAACATTCTTGCAATGTTCTATTTGAACACTATTCAAAGTTTGGAAATTCCTCCTTAATAGACCATGATGCAACTGTCTTAGAGTGGCAAGTATTTTCCGAAATTTTGAATCGTCTAAAATACAAAAATATGACAAACAGACAATGTTTGCTTAAAGTGGCTACCTCCAATGATCTGCAAGAATCATTCCCCAATTTAGTGAAACTTTGCACAATTGGACTTATACTATCTGTTTCGGTAAATTCTGAAAATAGACCCCCACTCTTTTTTCTAAGTACAAAATTGTACCAAGTTGGCGCTTTTCTCCATGTTTTGAAATTGATTCCTCCCAACTGAAGTGACGTATATTCCCTTGTTTTAAAATAGGCTCCTCCTACTATTGCGCCAAGTTGCCGCGTTTCTCCGTGTTTTGAAATTGACTCCTCCCAACTGAAGTGACGTATATTCCCATGTCTTAAAATAAGCTCCTCCTACTAAAGTGACGTTGTATTCCACAATTTTATGAACTGGAATTTTGTTAAATGATATTGCAATTGAATATAAATAAAATAATACTCATAAAAAGATTACAAAATACGATTTTTGTGCATTTTAAAAATATTGCGTAATGGCAGAATAATAAAATTTTAGAAACCATATTAAAACACTATACTTAAAATATATTTTGATTTAAATCAATATCAAAAACTTATAAATCGAAAATTAAAAAAAAAGACAATACTTTAACTAAACTAAAGAAAAAACGATACTTAAAAAAAAGATTGTACTTTAACTAAATTAAAGAAAAAGCAATACTTAGAAAAAAGATCGTACTCTAACTAAAATTAAGAAAAAACAGAACTTAGAAAAAAGATTGTACTTTAACAAAATTTAAGAAAAATCAATACTTAAACCATTTTCAAAACACGGGAAAATACAAAAGGTAATTTCAAAACACGGGATGAATAAATAAAAGAACTAACCTTTATGTAACGGAACACGTTTCACACTGCAATCCAAAAATATTTACTGATAATATCCATATTTTTAATTACATCCACACCGGAACACGTTTTCTTGAACCTACACATACATTCAACACCGGAACACGTTTCACACTCCAATCCAATTAAATCTACAAAATTCTACATATCTACTGAAAATTTGTATAAAATGTTAATGTACATGAATTACGAGGAATTGTTTTAAATATTTATTCTAAAAAGTGTACGTGTCCAAATCTTTGTAAAATCGATCGAAAAAGATCTTTAACAACAAGAATCAACAAATTCGATCGAAAAAAGTCTGATGAAATACACAGAAGACTATTAAAATACTTCCTGCATATTAAAATGCAGATTCCCAAACAGTCGTACGCTGATTGGATGTCCGTTGGTCACCAGAAGTCGTGGGCTACCAGATTGGTGAAGTATACGGAATAAAATTGCAACACAAAGAATCGTGCCAACTTGGTGCGGGATCATACTTTGTAAAATGAGTGGGGGGGGGGGTCTATTTTCAGTATCAACCTCTGCTTCTACTGCAGAGTGCGAAAGAGGATTTTTGGCTTTAAAGCATATCAAAACAACCCTGCGAAATAGATTTAAAGAATAAACGCTGAACAATCTTTTGCTTATTTCAATTGAGGGGCTGGATATGTAACACCCTACCCCTACACGGACCACTGGAGCATTCGTTCCACAGATTTCGACCTTTAGGTCGAACCTCTGCGGACTTTTATTTATTCAACTTCTATTTATTCAATTTACATAAAGTTGCACTCTTCATTAAGTAAAAGGTGACAGCCATATAAACATATTGCAGTGACAACTATATAAACATATAAAGTTATAACTAGATAAACATATAAAGTTATAACTACATAAACATATAAAGTTATAACTACATAAACAAACAAAGTAACAAATCAATAAACATATAAAATGACAACCATATAAACAGAAAGCGACAACCATATAAACACAAAGTGACAACCATATAAACACATACCATTTTTTCCATTAAAAAATATCAAAACATAAAATGATAAAAAAAAAAAAAAAAAGAGGTCAAATTGAAAAAAAAATGGAATACATTTTTGGATATGAAATGAATTCAAATAACATTTTATTTATTTTTTGATACTTATTTCTTCCGTAGAATACCATAACTGGATTTTAATAAACATTTATTTTGCATCTTTTCGCCAACATAGCTCCGTTAATATTACATCCAACTTCGGTCGCGGATTTATATGACACCTGATTCCATGTAAAATCAAAGAGAACGCTTAAATCTCGAACATTATATATCATTATCCGAGCATGACACATGACAGTTTATTTATAAGGATAAACATACGGATCAAGTTAACAGTGAGTTCACTTGATAAGAAGATTTATCATGTGCCTAACCATGGTTTAATCGAACGATGACATTTATAGCACATAAAATCAGTCCAAAATACAATTGCTATTAAAAAAAAATAAGTACTTACCTGCCGCATTCCTTCAAATTTTCAGCATAAATCGAAATAGCGGATTCTCCGTTACCTGAAGATGAAATGACACTCAACCTCTTGACATGAACCCAGTACAGATCACTGGCAACAGCAAATAGTGGTAAAATCTCGTAAAAGCCCATTAATCTCGACACCCAATGTTCTCTACTGTTCTATAGTGCCTAATAACATAAATAAGACAAATTTGATATCTACAAAAGCAACAAATACTTTACAACTTACGATAAAAATAAATAAAAAGCTTCTGAATGCCTCAAAATTGTTTGATTGGTTTTGCCTCTATAGCTAGCTTTCATGTGACGTCATATCTAGAGAATCGTCTGCTCAGCCATAGATATTGAAATAGGATTCTAGCAGACCACATAGGCGTGGCCATTAAGAAGGAATCCATTAGTTCCATGTGACATCACAATTGGCGATTCGCCTGCTCAGCATCTATGTTTATTTGTAAAATCTTAATTTACATATTACAGATGATTTTAGAAATTTACAATCATTTAGTACCTAATTTAAATAGGATATATCTAAATTTATCTTCTCTTAAGATTATTTAGCGCAAATGTTGATAAAAAAGATGTGTTTGAATGACTGTAAGTTGATATTGCCGCTATAAGCATATATGCACTATGTGTGCTTTTGGAAGTTTGCTAAAGGAAATGGGTAAGTTGAATTTAAAATTACTTTGTTGATATTTTGCCCTTACATTTTTAATCATATCTGTGTCATCAAAGTTCGTTTATTTGGTTGTACTATGTTTATTCTATGCACTTAAATCACCCATATTGCAAGTATTTTATTAGTAATTTATTGAATTGTAAACTTGTGCAGTAATATAGCAGCTGGCTTATTTATATATAAAGCAAGTCGGTTGTTCTGTTGTTGTATTAGTTACTAATGACGTATAATTAATATAATATAATTATGTATGATATAAGTTAACTCTGTGGAAATGATCTATTTGTTTTAATCTTAGGTACATATTTTTATTGAATATCTCTATTCTTGCACAATTATTGATATGCCACATAAAGGCTGAAAATTGTTTAATTTTGCACTTAAAATGCTTCTCCAAACTGCAATAAACCAAACCACACAATAACCTGTGAAAGTCTGCATATTAAGCTTTATTTAAGACAATTTTGTCTTCGATAAGAAAGGACAAACAGATTATGCAATATTATTTATATTAAACTGGTGAGTGAAAAGCTTTTTTGGCGAGTAAACTCTGAAGAAAAAACTTGCTTGTAGTGATCATTTATACTGCAAAGTGCAGTAGGTCAAGTTCATTTATGACCCTGGTGCTTTATTTTTCCTATATTTTTTAAATATATATGTTACAATAGAAAAGTACATGTCTCTTCTGATGAATACATATTTAGAATTTAAAAAAGGAAAGTAGGTAATATAGAATTTTTTTTTTAAATTGTTGTGTAAAATTGTTTATAAAAGCATTTTTTTTAACTGAATAAATGTCGTACAAAGGATGCAAAAGTTTGAGCTTTGAATTTAATACATAAGGAAAGTATTGTGACTGGAATCAAATATTTGAATACTTTTCTTCTAATGTACACACTTTTAGCATCACTGAACTATACATAACATCTGGAAGATACTCTCATTACAGATATCAGCATCCATGAATCAGTTTTGCGGCTCTTATTATGTGCTTCATTGTTAGTTACCATGGAAATTTAAAAAAATTGTGACTTATAACAAATTTCTTCCCTGCCATTGCAGGTATTGGCTATTCCATGCCGACGAGCGCATAATAAGTGAAAAACTGATTCATGAATGCTAGAATCTGCAATACGAGTGTTTTCCAAATTTTGGGGGTGCTCCTACAAGTGGGTTTTGTAATTATATACATAACACATTCCAAATTATGTCAGTATGTGTAACAGGGCTGTCCCCTTAAGGGTTTCCAAGTTATTGTGCTTCTTATACAATTTTTCATGCTGATTCATATTTCCATCATTGGAACATTACAACTTTTGCTCCCTTCTCCAATAAAGTCGCCTCTCATGTGCAAACAATGTATATGTTTGTGTGTGGACGCAATATCTCAAGAACAAATTGAACAATTCGAATAAATTTTAGTAACGAACATTATAATGAAATTGAAGGTACTTTAAAACTGTATAAAGTATTTTCGTAACTCTATACCAAAATTTATATGGTATTGTTTATGTGTTTTTCATAAGATTTCTATAAAATATTTTATTTTTATAATATCGAATACCTGAGATAAAAAGTCATCATCTGTTTCCTTATCGACAAAAAGAAAAACAAGAAGATATACGAAACATTATTTACTGGTGGTTTTATTTGCATGTAGACATATTTATGGACTATAATTTGGATTTTAAATACGTAATTTGAGCACAGCACATTCACACCAAACTGAATCTGACTGTCTTTTTAAATTATTCATTAATTATCCCAGTATACTTAATTTGGAGTAAATTGGATAAATTCAAAACTGCTGTAATGCATTGAATTATGAAATGTACCGAGACATTACAACATAGTACAAAATGTGCTTACATGTACAACATGTTGAAGACCCAGACCGTCCGACTCATCCTAGGACTTGAGCAGCAGTTTGGACGGCCGGTCATGTACAACATGTGTAAATTTCCAAAAACATTACAAAGTTGCTTTTACATTCATGTAACATGCTATGTTGTAAATGTACCAAATTTATGTTGAGTAGACAAACCAATAGAAAAGAAATGCCAAAGAGTTTTCTGTTATTGTAATTGGTACCCATCAAATTGTATATATTTTAATTTAAACTAAAAAGTACTGAAAGTAAAAAAATTCGTAATTTTTTGTATATCCTCTCCATCTTTACACAAGAAAATTCTATCATTAATATATGAAATAATTCTATCATTAATATATGAATATATAACATTTGAAATTTATACTTTATAACACATAACTATATTGCAAAATATGTCATATCATATTTCATTAAAATATGTTTTAAAATTTCTCCGCCAAACTTAAGTTAGGAGTTTTAAACTTTCTAATTAAAAGTTGCACGCACACAGATCTTTACATTTTAAAATCCCAATCACAAAATAATCCAATATCCTTAAATCACAATTAGACTTGTTGATGAAAGCTAATAATATATGTATATAGCTAAGCAAAAGCTACGAGACAATTATCAGAAAGGTGAGGAAAAATGACCAACTGGGAATACATATAAGGCCTAGGGGGATGATGACCCCTAGTTCCCGGTTAATAGTTGACTTTTACACCAATGGTAACACTCCCGGAGCCATATATTACCTGTGGTCAAATTTCAGTACAACGTCAAAACAGAAGACGAACTCACAACTAGAATATGGAACTGACAGAGATATATCCAATAATATAAAATATTCGAAATCGAAAAGATGACCTTTTTGAAAAAACACACCGATTCCTCTTTCGTCTCACCTCTTACAACAGCGCTCAATAAATGATTCGCGTGAAATGAAAATTCAGTTATCAGTAACGTTGCCAATTATAACTTGAATCTAAGATGTTGCCAAAATCCCTTTTAAAAGCATTGTCAAATTTATTATACAGAGTATTGTAACAATGACGTAGGAATTCAAGAGGATAGAGCTGTACTATAGCCTCCTTGATAAAAACAGTATCACTTTTGATACGATCCGCAGTATAGGTATGCATACGTGCATTGCGTATGAAATGATCCAGTTCAATATTACGAAAAATCATGTGACTCAAATTAGAATTCCAATTTATTATATAATGTATATTGATCTTGAATTGGCGTCTTTTATCGTATATCTTCGTATACGTAGTATTTCCATTTGAAAAATGAATACTTATATCCAGATAATTTATTTTTTTTGTCGTATTATTAGGAGTTTCCAACAAAGTTAAATTCGTAGGATAGAAAGTGAAATCAAAGTTGATATTTGTTTGTTGCTGTGCAATAAGGATGTCATCGACAAATCTAAAGTATGGTAACTCATTTAATATATGAGTACCTTTTTCGTAATGATGAAGGTAAAGATTTGCTAATAATGATGAGCATCCACCTCCCATAGGTACACCTTTAATTTGTCTGAAGAAATTTATACCATTAAATAAGATATTTTCATACAATACTATATCCAATACATTTTTAAACTTTTGTAATGGCACAATTTTTTTTTTGTTTATATGTTGTACCAGTAGGACGTAAAGTTTTTAATTATAACATAATCAGTAAAAATCTGCATCTATATGGAAATACGATATGTAATTGTACATCTAGCCAATATGTCGATGGTGATCTGGGACATATTGTAACGGGTGACTTGGATGTAATTACTAATAAGCACCTACGTGACGCATTTATATTAGGAACGAAATACCGTATACAGGAATTTAGCAAGATTGAAATTAGATTTGGTAAAGTGTTGAAGAATTTTATCTATAGAATGGCTGTCAGATACAGTATGCCATTAATTTCCTTTGACGAATGGCGTGATCACATCATGTCAAACTTTCAACGTTTTTATAATCCATCATATGATTATCAGGAAAAGGCACGATAAACAGACACACTCTGGAGGAGTTATGGAAAAAATATGCTATTACATACACTGATAAAGTAGCTTCAAATTTTACATTTACACGTCTCTCATACTATATAGAACTCCTTGAAAAAAGTTATAAAGATGAAGACATATATCAAAAGCTGAATGTGCAACAAAAAATGGAAAATCGTATCAGGGCTCTGCATAAACGTATAGGAATCAATCTACAACATGCACGTTACCCTTATTTAGTCATGGTTCCAAAATTTAAAAAAATCCTGTGATATTTCGCCCAGTCACGGTTGCATTTAAGGCTTATACAACTACAGCCAATACGCAGCTTATTTCTTATCTACAACCTATTATGACTCACATAATGAAAAATGGTTCAGTCATGATAAAAAATAGTGGAGATGTCATAAGGAACTTAAACAAACAACCGACAAACTTGATATATAAAAGTTATGATTTCCAAGATCTATTTAATACTATCAATTTGGCGGATCTTTACGATATTATTACCGGCTTGCATAGTCTATATCAA
Source organism: Amaurobius ferox (assembly GCA_951213105.1). NCBI lineage: Eukaryota > Metazoa > Arthropoda > Arachnida > Araneae > Amaurobiidae > Amaurobius > Amaurobius ferox. The sequence goes on from OX578133.1 coordinate 9,556,146, forward strand.
ATGCAAAAAATTGTGCCATTACAAAAGTTTAAAAATGTATTGGATATAGTATTGTATGAAAATATCTTATTTAATGGTATAAATTTCTTCAGACAAATTAAAGGTGTACCTATGGGAGGTGGATGCTCATCATTATTAGCAAATCTTTACCTTCATCGTTACGAAAAAGGTACTCATAAATCAAATGAGTTACCATAATTTAGATTTGTCGATGACATCCTTCTTGCACAGCAACAAAAAAATATCAACTTTGATTTCACTTTCTATCCTACGAATTTAACTTTGTTGGAAACTCCTAATAATACGACAGAAGAAATAAATTATCTGGATATAAGTATTAATTTTTCAAATGGAAATACTACGTATACGAAGATATACGATAAAAGACGCCAATTCAAGATCAATATACATTATATAATAAATTGGAATTCTAATTTGAGTCACATGATTTTTCGTAATATTGTACTGAATCATTTCATACGTAATGCACGTATGCATACCTATACTGCGGATCGTATCAAAAGTGATACTGTTTTTAGCAAGGAGGCTATAGTACAGCTCTATCCTCTTGAATTCCTACGTCATTGTTACAATACTCTGTATAATAAATTTGACAATGCTTTTAAAAGGGATTTTGGCAACATCTTCGATTCAAGTTATAATTGGCAACGTTACAGATAACTGAATTTTCATTTCACGCGAATCATTTATTGAGCGATGTTGTAAGAGGTGTGACGAAAGAGGAATCGGTGTGTTTTTTCAAAAAGGTCATCTTTTCGATTTCGAATATTTTATATTATTGGATATATCTCTGTCAGTTCCATATTCTAGTTGTGAGTTCGTCTTCTGTTTTGACGTTGTACTGAAATTTGACCACAGGTAATGTATGGCTCCGGGAGTTTTACCATTGGTGTAAAAGTCGACTATTAATCGGGAACTAGGGGTTACCAACCCCCTAGGCCTTTTATGTATTCCCAGTTGGTCCTTTTTCCTCACCTTTCTGATCTGTCTCGTAGCTTTTGATTAGCTGTATTTCTCGACATTTACAAGCTGCATCGCGCTTTTATGTCTAGTTACTTTTTTGGTACACTTGTATATTCTCGTTCTTTGACATACATACACACACACATATATATATATATATATATATACATTTTGTGCTAATTTCATGAATGTTCCAGAATTAGTAATTGTGCGAATTCTAATAAAATAAATTAGGTATATTAATAAAGAAGTTTCATATTTTAATAAGTGTTATTTCTGTAAAAATAGCTAAAAAGTAACATCGTTAAAATCCCAGAATTAAACAATAAATGCTACCATTCCTAATTCGTTTTAATATATATTTATGTCATTTGTGATACTTTTGCTTTGTTGTTGGACCACTGCATCTGCATGCCAAATTTGAGAGCTACTGGATGTACGGTTCAGATTTATAAAGAAGAGCGGTCGAAGGCAAACAGAATTTTTCATGCCCCTTACTACATAGGCACCGACTCCGGGGGGCACAGGGGCACGAGCCCCCTCTGAACTTTTCCAGAGGGGCAAAGCCCCCTCTGGGAAATTTCAAGATTTTTTTCTAACTTTATATTTTACTAAACACCAGAAAATGAAACTTTTTAAACACAAAAATAATTGAAAGAAAATCCTATCAACGTAAATGCCATATTTCAGTTCAGTCTTGTTCACATCTTCCTTATAATAGAGTCGTAAACTGTCTCGCACACAAACCAAGCTCCTCTTTACTCCCAGGAAACATGTTTTCGCTAATGAAAAAAACATCTGGTTACCAGAACTTTTTCGACTGACCACCTAATTCAAAGAGAAACAGAATATTTACAGTCATGGGATTGGCATTTCTAAAAAATAGCTGTCTCCCTCCAGTAATAACTATAAATGATAACCACGAAGTATAGATGACTTATTTGGTCTGCCTACAGCGATCTTATCTGTAATTACTCCTCGATTCTATATACCAGTGCAGTGCCGTCTTTACAGGTGGCATCCATTCCGTTTGAAGAACAGCCCCAAGTCATTTGAGACCAGAAAGATAGAATTATAAATTATGAGAAAATGGAAAATATCGGATTCGTAGGAACCTTGTGGAAAAATGGTTGCCTTTTGTAGCAGGACTTGGCATATGTTCAACTGGTGTGGTTGGTCTCAGATGAGTGATGTTTGTGGTTGTGGTGCTGAAAGCAGTGTGATGTTTGTGGTGTTGACGGCAGTGTGGTGTTGATGGCAGTGTGATATTTTGGTTCTTTTAATAAAGGTTTCATTTTGGTTTGTGATGAAAAAAGAACGCAATGTATCTGTGCTACTCGTAAAGGTTATATTTCGATTTGTAATTAAATATAAACATACTTATTTCTTATGGATAAATTTAAATTAAAACAGCAAAAATTTCTTTTTGCGTGAGAAATCTCCAAACTGCTGAAAGACCTGCATATTATATTAAACATGCAGATTTTGATTTAAGCGCAACACTGGTAAGTATATACATGTTTTAATGGATCTGCGCATTGTATTCTATGAAATTGTACTGATAGGTGTGTTTCTTAATTAAATAATATAATTGTATTAGATATTTCATTTAAAGGGATTGGTGAAATATGACAATGCTATAATTTTAGCAAAAATAGGATTTTTTCAGAAACTGCTATATACAGTTAAGTGTTATTTGATGGAAAAATCCCAGTTTGGCAAAAAGTGTCGCTAATCATGTTGGTGCTCTAAGCCTTTCATTTACACGTTTATGTTTTCTTAACGAAACTTGTTTTTACATATTTTGCTCACATGATGGGATGGACATCCAAATTTATATAAGTTTATATGTGACGAAATCTTAAGGTTTCGTTACATATCATAACAACTGTTTTTGATTTTATTGTTTTGCAACTTTATCATATTTTATCCTCAGTGGCTGTTGGGCAGGCCTGGATACTAGCTCCGAGATTGACCCAGAAAAAACGGGGCATGATCGCCTCTTTAGGCCCATCATAAACATTAAGGAAAATATTAAATGCAATGGTCCCGACCCATCGGGAAATCTTTATAGAGATCCCACCGACCATATCTGGGTCTGGTGTGGGTAATCAACAATATGCTGAAGAGTATAATGTGACGGATTCTTGCTAGGGGGACTACAAGCGTTACCTCTATCGGTGGCAACGCTACAAGGCGCTAATAGCCCCCCTTCATTTTTAATCCCTAATTGCTCCTCGAAGGGAGAAAATGCAATGCGTAGACGATGTCATCTGTACGTTAAAAAGAGAGTGAGTTCAGGAGTCAAAGAGATCAAGTTTTATAAGTGGTAAACTAGAGTGGGGCATGCCTAAAAAGTTTAAAAAATATTTATCATACAATAAATAAAACTGCTGATTTCGTTCTTTGACCCAGCCCGTCCGACCTACCCGAAGGTGCAAAATATATGTTTAGTTAGACCGACGGGACAGTGTCATCTAATTTTAACTGGAGCACAGTGGGGGCGATATCCACATGGACCGACCCTCTTTCCCTTACTACCAACTGCTCGGAAGGACTTTCAAATCTACAAATTTAACGTGCTCGTATACGGGGACAGTTTAGACAAAGCCGGAAATCGAACTCGAGTCCTCCAAGTACAATCTCCGTGACTTAGCCACTCGGTTATCCCACTCCAAAACTGATGCTTGTAAGACAATAACTTTCAAAACTTCCTTGAGGAAGGCATATATATGTCAGTTAGGTGACTACAGTTGCTTCGATGGCATTATTAGCCCCCTTTTTTAGGCCAAAATAACAGTATGCGCGCTTAACAACTACTACTGACGTTCGTTGGGCAGTTCGATTTTTTAGGGGCGCATACTGTTCTTTTGCCCTCAAGTAGGACTTATAATGCCCTCGAAACAATTGTAGTCATCTAACTGAGATATGCTTGCTTTTTTCAAGGAAGTCTTGTAAATTGTTATATCTTTATCGACTTTGTGAATCTTTAGTATAACTTTATCGGATTGTGCCCCCCCCCCCTGAGATTTTGAAAACTCGGCGCCTATGCCTTACTATACCTATTTTATAACATATTGAACTTTTTATAGATAGTTTATGTGGCCCAGGCACCTATACAGTTCATCCTTGTTCCTCTCCCCCCTATTATTGGCCCTAGGGGTTTCAGACAAATAAAAGTTGTCTTTAATAGGGATCCTGTTTTTTTTACTATAGGGAGGATTCATGTGACATCATGAGATTGTTTTATTTGTACAAGCAGTCACTGGACGTACATCCGGTTTGTAACAGTAGATACTATTTCTTCAAGTATTTTAGTGAGTTTTAAAAAAATAAACGCAGAAGCTGCTAGTTAGTGTATATTTGAATAAGAAAAAGCATATCTCTGCATTTTAACGAGTGATTTTCGCCACGTCTACAAAGTAAAGCCTTTGAGATATTTTAAACCGGAACCTTGTTCGTTTTATATACCACAATTAATTTATTAAAATCGAAGGAACAAGCGTTAATTTAACAATTTCAAAGCTGCACAATACTTTCTTTAGAAATTCTCGCAAGTTGATCTGCCATTACAGCTGATTTTTGATTGTTGCAAAGTGATTCGAGATTTTTTTAAATTAAACTCTACACGTTTTATATACCACAATTGATATATTTACTATTAACGAAGAAGAAATAATTTAATGCATTCAGATCTATAAATATGAGCATATATTTATTAATAAGTAGAATATTTTCATTACAGCACGCAATAATTGTTTACTAATTTGTACTAGTTTAAGTTTTTCCTTTTAAGTGTAATAACTTATGCATAGTATTTTTTGTTTAGGATAGAAAAATATAAAATTAATTTACTTATCTACAAAAATGTACTATATTATTTAAAAATACTGTTGCCTATTTATTGAATATGTAGTTATTGATATGGTATTAAATGTACAACTGCATAAAAATTGCACATATTTATCTTACAATATTGGCCTTTCATGAGTATTCTTGTGTTTTGCTTTCAACTCTCATTAATTTTTAAGAGATGAAATTCGTTGCATTAAGTTCTTATGAACTCTGCATTGATGTGCAATAAAAGAAAATGCAAGCTTGATTTTGGGAAAACACTCATTGAATTGCGGATAGCAGCATCCTTGGATCAGTTTTGCACTTTTTGTGCAAGCATGGAATAAATAATATCTGCAATAGCAGCAAGAAAACTTGCTATATGCCATAATTTTATAAATCTCTATGAAAGTGACAAATTCAGTTCTACCATCTAGCCAGCGTTTTTAGCTCAGGCTGCAATGACCAAGTTCATATTCACAGAACACACCTGTAGGGGCACTTCCAAAAATCAGGAAAATACTCCTATTCAAATAACAGTATGAATATTGAAAACAGATCATATATAATTTCATTGCATCCACGTTTGCAAAAATATAGCTTTTTATGAATAGACATAATAAAATATACTATTAAACCTCGGGGATGTTCTTTCTGCAGGAATGATTTAAGGCATAGGTAGCAAAAAAAATCAGTTCTACACTGAAAATTTAATATAGTTATAAGTAGTTTTAAGAGTGCTACTCTCCATCTCAAAAAAGAAAAAAAGTTACAATAAACTAACTCCATAATATAAATTCACATGAAATTATCTTCATGAAGTATTTCTCATAAATACGAAATTAACTTTTAATTATGTTGACTACTCTCGTTGTCCGTTGATAAAATATGAAAAGAGTCATTGTTGAAGTAAAAATGATGTTTGAGATCTTGCAATTCATTAAATTTTTTTTTCTAAATACTGAATAAATCTGCTATTAATAACACTAACTATATTTACTAAAGAGATGCATTTGTAACTTTTTTCTTATTTTTAGCTTATAGTTACATAACATAACGAAAAATTATAGAAGTAGGAAGTGAGATAGGGGGGGGGGGGGGGGGGAGGGGGTAATTTCATAGTCTTTTGACTAAAAATAAATAATTTCTGAAAACAATCCTGCCTTATATTTCCAGGTCTGCTAATTTAATAATCTATAAATCGAGGTAGTTCTTTTCTTTACGCGTTAATTCATTCCTAGCGTGCGATCATAAAACTAGAATTTATTTTTCACTAGCCGCCTTTGGCGACCAGCCTGTTCGCTACCCTTGAAAATTCTGACCGTGGCAAATTCTGATCGTTGCAAACTCGTTGGTGCGAACTACCAGAAAGGTGTAAGGTAACTGTTTGGACGGCCAGGAAGTGCCACCCAATTTAGACCGGAACTCAGTGGGGGAGGCATCCACAGGAACCGTACCCTCCTTCCCCTACCACCAACCTCTCGGAATTACTTACGGTCCCACATGTTTAACGTGATCGTACTCCGCGTGAACACGGCGGCAGTTTCGGCAGTGGCGGGAATCGAACCCGGGCCTACCAAGTGCAGTTCCTGCGCGTAACCACTTGGCTACCGTGCCCTCCGCAACAAACTCCATAACCTTCTTTTTATTTACCCAATTTAGACCGGAACCCAGTGTGGAAGGCATCCATAGGGACCGTACCCTCCTTCCCCTACCACAAACCTCTCGGAAGGACTTACGAACGCACATGTTTAACATGATCGTACTCCGCGTGAACACGGCAGCAGTTTTGACAGTGGGGGGAATGGAACCCGGGCCTACCGAGTGCAATTCCCGCGCGCTAACCACTGGGCTACTGCGTCCTCCGCGACAATCTCCATAACTTTCTTTTTATTCACCCAATTTAGACCGGAACCACAGGGACCGTACCCTCCTTCCCCTACCACCAACCTCTCGGAAGGACTTACGGACCCACATGTTTAACGTGATCGTATTCCGCCTGAACACGGCGGCTGTTTAGGTAGTGGCGGGAATCGAACCCGGGCCTACTGCTAACTTCCCGCGCTCTAATTTACAATTTAAAATGACCATAAGCTAAGCTCTTAATTCCATCAACCTCATTCCATCGTTCCATCATTTAAAATACCCATAAAATTAAAATATCCATCGTTCCATCATTTAAAATATCCATAAAATTAAAATAACGTGATCGTATTCCGCCTGAACACGGCGGCTGTTTAGGTAGTGGCGAGAATCGAACCCGGGCCTACTGCTAACTTCCCGCGCTCTAATTTACAATTTAAAATGACCATAAGCTAAGCTCTTAATTCCATCAACCTCATTCCATCGTTCCATCATTTAAAATACCCATAAAATTAAAATATCCATCGTTCCATCATTTAAAATATCCATAAAATTAAAATATCCATTTACAATATCCACAAATTAAAATATCTATTTAAAATATCCATTTAAAAATCCATATCGTTCCATCATTTAAAATATAGATATAATAATTTCTACAATACATATGCTAAGCTCTTAACTCATTTAAAACCGGAAGCACGGGAAACGGAAAACAAACTCTAATTCGGTGTTTTATTGTCCCATCCATCGCTATGCATATTCAGAACCGTGACGTCACCTCCACCTAGACACAAACCGGCGCCATTGAAACGCCTGCTTGGGGGGAAACCGGTGATGGGAAATGGGAACTTCTTTCGCCCGCCGATAAATTTTAAAATCATGACTTCTTTAAAATTCCGATCCAGGGGCCAATTTTAGTTATTTCTTGACCAGATTGGACTTGTAAGAATGCCAGATGTTTGGCCTTTCTAAAAATGTAAATTATTAGTCGAAATTATGAGTACTTTTCACGATGCGAGAATTTAAAAACCAAAAATCGTTTTCTTGAGCAAAAAGTGACTTTTGTTTTAAAATCTTTAAAAAATATTAGAAATCAAAATTCAGATTTGAAATTTATATATTTTTACTCGAAATTCTCTGCTCTTTCCGATGGTGTAATTTGTTTTTTTCTACGACGTCTGGATCGTGGAGAAAAAAGGGCAAAAAACGGTCGAAATCGCATAAAACATTAAATAAATAAAAAAATAATTAAAATTTTAAAAATCGGTTTTCACGTGTCCCCTTCCCTCCCCCCCGGGTCTCCGATTGCCAAATTTCGTAGCTCTCCGACGCGCGGTCGCGAAACGTATAGTGTATAAGACAGACAGACATTGCCTTTTATTATATAGATAAACGTAATATTAACAAGAAAGATCAATCATGCATAAAGCACTGATTATTATGAAACACTTTCCAACTGCAATGCATTTTATTTAAACATCTCTAAATTACGATACATTCACAAGTAATATTTTTAAAATTATCACAATACTACATTAATATATTATATTTGAAAACTTAAAACTTCATCGAAAAAAAATGAAATTCATTCAAATGACGTCATTGAAATATAATTCGCCTGGTTTAAAAATCTCTAAAATGCGATACATTCTCCAGTAATATTTTTAAAATTATCACAATGCTACATTAATTTATTATATTTGAAAACTTATAACTTCATCGAAAAAAATGAACTTCATTCCAATGATGGCATTGAAATATAAATCGCCTGGCTCTCTATGTAAAAGCTGTAAATATTTCATTCATACACTTTTATTCCATTCCTTTTATTCATCACAATACTGCAATAATTTATTTTAGTTAAAAACTAAAAATCATGGAGGTAAACGTAATTTAACTCTATGCTTAAAACCTCATCAAAAAAGTCAGCTATAAAATCGTCTGTTCTCTATGTAAAATCAATGAATGTTTCATTCATATCAGCTATATTTCAGACTCAAAGAGCTAAATAATTTTGTGTTAAAGAAATTCAGCAATTAATATACAACTCATCCTACAACTTTATGTGTTTACATTCTCCATAAGTGAAAATTAGGCTTCGTTGTAGAAATAATAATAGTTTGATGATCATTTAAACTCAAATATATCGTAATTGCGTTGTTTCAGAACATTGATGGACAGAAATTAAGCAAAAGCAAAGCGGTTTTTGGACGGATACAACACTAAATATAAACAAGAAAGATCAATCACGCATAAAGCATTGTTTTAAGAAACACTTTCTAACATCAATGCAATTTTATTTAAACATCTTTAAAATGCGATGCATTCCTCGGTAATATTATTAAAGTTATCACAATACTTCATTAAATTATTATATTTGAAAATTTAAAACTTCATCGAAAAAAATGAACTTTATTCAAATGGCGGCATTGAAATATAAATTGCTTGATTTAAACATCTCTAAAATGCGATATATTCCTCGGTAATATTTTTTCAATTATCATAATACTACAATGATTTATTATATTTGAAAACTTCATCGAAAACAAATGAACTTTATTTAAATGACGTCATCGAAATATAAATCGCCTGGCTCTCTATATAAAAGCAGCATTTCATTCATAAACTTTTTTCCATTCCTCTCATTCATCATAATACTACAATAATTTATTTTATTTAAAAACTTAAAACCATGGAGCTACAAGTAATTAAACTCTATGCTTAAAACTTCATCGAGAAAATCGTCCTTCTCTCTGTAAAATCAATGAATGTTTCATTCATATCAGCTATATTGCAGACTCCATGAGCTAAATAATAACTTTGCGTTAAAGAAATGCAGCAATTATTACACAACTCATTCTTCATCTTTTGGTGTTTACATTCTCCAAAAGTGAATATTAGGCTTCGTCGTAGAAATAATCAAATTTGGATGATCATTTAAACTCATATATTATAATTGCGTTCTTTCAGTATGTAGATACACAGAATTTAAGCGAAAATAAAGCTGTTTTAAGACAGATCCAACACAAAATAGGAATTAAAAAGAACTTTAAAAATCAAGATTTTGACACAAAATGGATGTCATATTTCATTTTGAAGTGGGTCGGGTGAGCTCTTCATATAATGGTCACGTGATCTCTTCATATAAAGGGATACGTGATCTCTTCATATATGGGAATATAAATGAATAATATCACTCAATTAGTCTTGGATTGAACCCAGGTTGAAGAAATGAAATACATTGAACCCTATGAGACCTAATTTTTCAAACATTTTTTAAGCGGATTTGAAATTTACAAATTGCTTCGAAAGTTTTAGGAAATATTCAAATTATCCCATAAAATATATGAAAAAAAATTTCAGCGAAATATATTCAGTAGTTTTTTAAATAAAAATAAAAATAATAATTACACCTTTTATATGAAGAGATCACGTTACCATTTTATGAAGAGATCACGTGACCCACTTCAAAATAAAATATGGGATCCATCTTATGTCAAATTCGTGATTTTTAACGTTCTTTTTAATTCTTATTTAGTGTTGTATCCGTCTTAAAAGCGCTTTATTTTTGCTTAAATTCTGTGCATCTACATACTGAAACAACGCAATTACAATATGTTTGAGTTCAAATGATCATCCAACTTTGATTATTTCTACAACGAAGCCTAATTTTCACTTATGGCGAATGTAAATACCAAAAGATGTAGAATGAGTTGTATAAGAATTGCTGCATTTCTTTAACGCAAAATTATTTAGCTCATGGAGTCTGCAATATTGCTGATATGAATGAAATATTCACTGATTTTACACAGAGAAGCAGACGGTTTTTTCGATGAAGTTTTAAGCATAGAGTTTAATTACTTGTACCTCCATGGTCGTAAGTTTTTAAATAAAATAAATTATTATAGTATTGTAATGAATGAAATGCTGCTTTTATAGAAAGAGCCAGGCGTGTTATATTTCGATGACGTCATTTGAATAAATTTCATTTGTTTTCCATGAAGTTTTCAAATATAATAAATTATTGTAGTATTATGATAATTTTAAAAATATTACCGAGGAATGTATCGCATTTTAGAGATGTTTAAGCATGGCAATTTATATTTCAATGCCGTCATTTGAATGAAGTTCATTTTTTTCGATGAAGTTTTAAGTTTTCAAATATAATAAATTAATGTAGTCTTGTGATAATTTAAAAAATATTACCGAGGAATGTATCGCATTTTAGAGATGTTTAAATGAAATTGCATTGAAGTTGGAAAGTGTTTCATAATCAATGCTTTATGCATGATTGATTTTTCTTGTCTAATTCCTTCTCGATGGGCGCGGCCAACGTAAGGCTCCTCTATATACTACGCGAGCATGGAGACACTACTCGCATTCTGGCAATATTACCCGAATAGTATATGGGGCCTACTCTGGGACAAAATGACATTGTCATTTTGTCCCAGAGTAGGCCCCATATACTACTATGCCACTAAACCCATAAAATTTTGAAATACACCGCCATTTATCAACACTTTACAATATAATTAACAAGAAAGATCAATCATGCTTAAAGCATTGATTATGAAACACTTTCCAACTTCAATGCAATTTTATTTAAACAAGTCTAAAATGCAATACATTCCTCAGTAATATTTTGAAACTTATCACAATACTGCATTAATTTATTATATTTGAAAACTTAAACCTTCAACGAAAAAAATGAACTTCATTCAAGTGACGGCATTGAAATATAAATTGCCTGGTTTAAACATCTCTAAAATGTTATACATTCCTCGGTAATAGTTTTAGAATTATCATAATACTACGATAATTTATTATATTTGAAAACGTCATCGAAAACAACTGAAATTAATTCAAATAACGTCATAGAAAAAATAACACGCCTGGATATCTCTATAAAAACAGGATTTCATTCATAACTTTCTCCCATTCATTTCATTCATCACAATACTATAATAATTTATTTTATTTAAACATTTTGTTTAAGACCATGGAGCTACAAAAAAATTAAACTCTATGCTTGAAACTTCATCGAAAAAAATCGTCCTTCTCTTTATGAAATCAATTAATATTTCATTCATATCAGTCATGCAGACTCCATGGACTAAATTATTTTGTGTTAAAAAAATACAGGAATTCTAATACAACTCATTCTATATGTTTTGCTGTTTACATTTTACATAGGTGAAAAATAGGCTTAGTTGTAGAAATAATCAAATTTAGATGAGCATTTAAACTCAAATATATTGTCATTGCGTTGTTTCAGTATGTAGATGCACAGAATTTAAGCAAAAATAAAGTAGTTTTAGGACGGATATAACACTCAATATGAATTAAAAAGAACTTCAAAAAATCACGATTTTGAAACAAGATGGATGCCATATATCATTTTGAAGTGGGTCATGTGATCGTTTCATATCATGGTTAACTACTAAATATATTTCGCTGAATTTTTTTTTATATATTTTATGGAATAATTTGAATATTACCTAAAATTTTCGAAGCAATTTGTGAATTTTGAATCCGCTTAAAAAATGTTTGAAAAATTAGGTCCCATAGGGCTCAATGTATTTCATTTTTTCGACCCGGGTTCAATCCAAAACTAATTGGGTAATATTATTCATTTATATTCCCGTAGGTTCTACAGACCGTCTGAACAACATACTAAAATTTCATTTTGATTAAGTCATTTTTACGGCAGTTATCGTGCTAACGGACAGACTGACAGACAGACAGACAGAATGAACAAAGTCATAAACACTTTTCAACTTTGTTGTAAAGTGTTAAAAAGTGTTTACGGCTTTGTTCATTCTATCTGTCTGCCCGTTAGCACGATAACTGCAGTAAGAATAACTTTATCAAAATGAAATTTTAGTATGTTATTCAGACGGTTTGTGGGACTTATGGGAATATAAATGAATAATAACACCTAATTAGTTTTAGACTGAACCGGGGTTGAAAAAATGAAATGCATTGAACCCTATGGGACCTAATTTTTCAAACATTTTTTAAGCGAATTTAAAATTCATAAATTACTTCGAAAATTTTAGGAAATATTCAAATTATCCCATAAAAAATACGAAAAAAATTTCATCAAAATATATTCGGCAGTTTTTTAAATAAAAATTAAAATAATAATTACACACCATATTATATGAACGGTGACCTTGCACCTTTCTGGTAGGTCGGACGGTCTGGGTCTCAACACACAACAACAACAACAACACTATATTATATGACGAGATCATGTGACCCACTTCAAAATAAAATATGGCATCCATCTTGTGTCAAAATCGTGATTTTTAAAGTTTTTTTTAATTTATATTTAGGGTTGTATCCGTTCTAAAACCGCTTTATTTTTGCTTAATTTTTGTGCATCTATATTTTAAAACAACGTAATTACAATAAATTTGAGTATAAATGATCAATGCCATACAACTTGTGTCAAAATCGTGATTTTTAATGTTCTTTTTACTTTATATTTAATGTTGTGTCCGTCCTAAAACCGCTTTTTTTCTGCGTAAATTTTGTGCATCTGCATTCTGAAACAACGCAATTACAATATATTTAAGGTTAAATGATCATCCTAACGCAATTACAATATATTTAAGGTTAAATGATCATCCTTGATTATTTCTACAACGAAGCATAATTTTTACTTATGGAGAATGTAAACAAATAAAGATGTAGGATGAGTTGTATAAGAATTGTTGAATTTCTTTAAAGCAAAATTATTTAGCTCTGGAGTCTACAAAATAGGTGATATGAATGAAACATTCACTGATTTCACATAAAGAAGCAGACGATTTTTTCGAAGAAGTTTTAAGCATAGAGTTAAATTACTTGTACCTCAATGGTTTTAAGTTTTTAAATAAAATAAATTATTGTAGTATTGGGATGTATGAATGGAATGGAATAAAAGTGCATGAATGAAATATTTACAGCTTTTGCATAGAGAGCCAGGCGATTTATATTTCAATGACGTCCTTTGAATAAAGTTCAGTTTTTTCGATAAAGTTTTAAGTTTTCAAATATAATAAATTTTTATAGTATTGTGATAATTTTTTAAATATTACCGCTGAATGTATTGCATTTTAGAGATGCTTAAACCAGGCAATTTATATATCAATGACGTCATTTGAATAAAGTTCATTTTTTTCGATGAAGTTTTAAGTTTCTAAATCAATGTAGTATTGTGATAATTTTAAAAATACTGCATTTTAGAGAAGTTTAAATAAAATTGCATTGCAGTTGGAAAGTGTTTCATAATCAATGCTTTATGCATGATTGGTCTTTCTTGTATTACTTCTATTTTGAATAAATATGTAACTTTGGGTATTTTCCCTTAAAATATGAAGATTGCGAATGTGATTCCGCTTTATAAAAAAGGGGAACATTAGTGATCTTAATAATTATAAACCAATTTCTATTCTTCCGATTTTTTCTAAAATTTTGGAAAAATTAGTGAATGTTAGATTTTTTCTTCTAACCAATATGGCTTTAGAAAAGGACTTAACACTGAATCCGCGTTACTTAATTTTAATAAATTTATTGTGTATAGCATTGGTAAAAATTTTTAAAATGCTGCTATATTTTTGGATATCTCGAAGGCTTTATGAATCATGAGATTTTATTTAAAAAAAACTTTAAGCATAGAGGTTTCGAAGGAAGTTTATGGGTTTCGTGGTAATGCTCGTGACTGGTTAAAATCTTACATAAATAATACAAAGTAATCGGTATACAGCAATAACATAAGTTCTAGTATCATGACTAGACTATAAACTCTGGTGTCCCTCAATTTTCATTTCTTGGCCCCCTCTTATTTCTATTGTATATTAATGATCTGTGTAATTTGATCAGTTAAACTCCTTTACTGATGACACTGTGTTAATGTATTCTGAAAATGATTATAATACTTTACTTCGCAATATGAATGATGACATGAAGCGTTTAAATATGTGGTTTTCAGCTAATAAATAAAATATTAATAAAATTTAATAATTTTTTAAAAATTATCCAACTCATTTGCATTTCTCTACTTCTTGCATGGTACCCTTATTTGGGGTAGTAATTATTTTTCGAATCTGATACCTTTAATTAAAGTTGGGTCGAAGCTACATAAATTGATTTTGAATAATAATAATAATGACGCTCTTACTGAGCTAAGTAAACGCTTCAATATGTTAACTATTCGTCAACTTTATATTTTCAAATGTATTTTCTTTTTATGTAAGAATCCCAACTACTTAGAAATCAATCACAACATCCGATCCACTCGTTCTTACAAGTATAGCTATGTCATTCCTAAAGCTAATAATTAAATTTTGCTTACGAACTTCTTGTGGTTAGCCCCTAAAATTTTAATGTTTTACCTAATGAACTGAAGTCTATAAAATCGCCTAAAAGTTTTAAGTAAAACTGAAAGTTTGCATATATTCATGTACGGATACTGAAGTATTTTTTCATTATTATAAGTAATGATTTGAAATATAGTTTTTGTTAATTATTGTATTGCACCTGTTGTCAATCTCTCCCTATTAGCGACGCATTGTAACAAAATTTTGTGTTCTGTGTCTATGTTCTGTTTCTCTGTCTATTGTTGTGCTCACCTGCATTGTCTTTTTTGTTGCACTAATAAATTTGATTTGATTTGAATTACAATTGATTGACGTTAAAATAATAAACATTAAAAATGTATACTTTTAAAATTTCTCAGCTGAATTAATTTTTTTTTTAAGAGGACGTGATCAGATTTCAGAAAATCATAAAATTGTAGATAATTCATCTCATAGTTTTATTTTGTGTAAATATATGCAAGACTTCCAAAGTGTTATCTTTAAGTTGCGTTTTTTTCACTTGTCCAAAAATTATTTATGGTTGAAAATATTCTCTCATTTGAAGTATTTGATCAATCCTTTATGAAAATAAAGGACAAATTTAGGTTTTGAAAAAATAAATAAATCTGAAGGATAGCTATGCATGAATAAAAAGAAATTACAGCCCTTTAAAATAAAGGACTTAAGGTCATCTTAATAATAGTATCTGTTTTTGAAATATATCATCGAGAACGTGTAGCATTTTTATAGGCTTAAAGAAATGAATGAAAACATGAAATTTGAAATATCTACATTTTACGCTTTGTAGTATAATTTTGGCCAGGTCCTTACGAAAAGTAATTATGTCAAAAATCAGCTGAGATCACACGCTGTTACTCTGTTCAAATACACGAGACACAAAATTACAAATCTCCACAAAATTTCAAGATAGAATATAGTAATTCTGGCCATGAAAAAAAGGTAAAAAAAAAATTCAATTGGCATGTGAAAGTTCTGTTTCAGATCAGTTGTTTTTTTATTATTATTAAACCGAATAATGTAAAATATATAAATTTCTATGGCAGGATACTTGGGTTCGTTGGCTATCACAAAATAATAGTCGGTACGAAAATATATTATTGTCAAGTTTCAGGGTTCTTTTCTCCTCCGCACTACTTTACGCTAACCCTGGCACTTGAGAGTCTGGCTCTGAAGCAAAAATATCGCTACATCTCCCTTCGTTTTTACTTTTCCTACATACATATAGTGTATTGCTTACTACTGCTTAGGGAAAGTATTGTGATAGGGTCAAATCGAAAATTCGAATTGAACGTGTTTGAAGTGGTATGTGTGCGTATGAGAGAAAGAGAGAGAGAGAGACTGTGGATGCGATTTCTCACGGACGAATGGAGCGTCTCAAATGAAATTTGGTACGCTTATTACAATCATTGAATGCTGGAATTTATTGAGTTTAGACGTGATCGAATGTTCCTACTCCCCCCCCCCCAATTTTCGAATAAATTTTTGAAAAAATCATTAAATAGTCAAACCTTTCAACAATGACAAATTAATAATTATTTCAGACGTGATTTTTCATTATAAAACTAATTAAATTATTATTAGAGCACTAGCATGAACTGCTTTCGAGGTATTGCACTTTTTCAAAAACATTTTTCACTAAATTTACATAAAATTAAAAAAGTAGTAGGTATATCATCCAATATGTTAACTTTCCGTATGCAATATTATGTATCAAATCTGTTAATATCATTCTCGTGTTAACTCGTTCCATTCACGAGAGTAGTTACCTTGTGTAATAGTTTTGTGTTTTCAGTACCGAAAACAAAGTCCTGTGGATTTTGTACACCCCTATTTCATTATGAAAGTCATTGCATTATGTAGGGAAAGTCATGTACTGTCCCCATCGGATGTATTACAAAGAAAATATTTTATATATTTATTTCGAATAATATATTATTTGAATAAAATTATGTTATTTGGGTAGACATCGTCTACCGTGTCTTCCCTGACGCTTTTCCACTGTTTATAATAGAATGTTGAATATGAGGAGAACATTTCATTTCCGTATTACTTGAAAGGAACATTACTAAAACACTCACCTTGATGAAGACGATCACACCTTGTCATTCACAAATTGTTTTCCGATTCGAACACTTAGAATGAAGTTTATATTTTGTCATCCCGAATATCAATTCGTAGGACTGCACTAGACTTGTTCCAAAACTGTTCGTTCTCTTGGCAACCTCCCGCAAATCGTATTAAAAATAGACTACCGCGATTATCTCGTTTATTTCTTCTCTTAAATGTGTGGAACCCATCTCAAGCTCCATTCTTATATTTACTAACAAAGTGGAAGAGTGGAAGAAACGTGTCAATAAAGAACATTCGTTTTGTCAAATTTTCTTGCCAGGGCGGACTGGTAGCCATCAGCAAATCGGACCGTTTATTTTGATCTTTAACCGGGCTTATACTTCTATTATCTATATAATAATTATCTAATGTCTTAGTGTATTTTCAGTCCCTCCAGAAATCCCTGGTGAAGTCCCTGGTGGTCCCCAGAAGACTGAATTTTGTACACATTCAGTATTGAACACGTGACCTGGATTTTTAATCCCTCCCCCCCGGGGGAGCGGAGAAATTGGGTTTTTTCGAACATTCTTTCCTGATCCTTAGAAACCCCTCCCCTGTGACCAAGAAATCTGAATCTTTTAACTTATATTATCGATCACGACAACTGCCGCCGTGTTCACGCGGAGTACGATCACGTTAAACATGTGGGTCCGTAAGTCCTTCCGAGAGGTTGGTGGTAGGGGAAGGAGGGTACGGTCCCTGTGGATGCCTCCCCCACTGGGTTCCGGTCTAAATTGGGTGGCACTTCCCGGCCGTCCAAACAGTTACCTTACACCTTTCTGGTAGGTCGGACGGTCTGGGTCTCAACAACAACATAACCTAATGAAGCTAGATTTTCTATTCCTCACGGAGGATGGAGAAAATGTGTTTTTAAGTATTTCCAAATCCTCTAGAAGCCCCTCGGTAACGTAGAAAGTTCAATCTTTATCGACCACAGGACAAAGCCTAACGGAGCCGAGTTTTCGATTCTCTCCCGGGAGCAGAGGAATTTTTTAAGCTTTTTCAGACCCTCCAGAATTCCTTCCTCTGTGACTTAAATCATTGAGTCTTTACACTTTTATAGTATCGACCACGGGACAGAACCGGATTTCAGTATCTTCCACAGGGAAGGACAAAATAGGTGGTTCAAAAAATTGTCCACATCCTAAGACCACTCTCGGTAATCTATTAGGTTGAAACTTTGAATATAGGACCCGCAGCGGCGCCAGAAAAAAATGAAAGAAAGGTAACCAAATATTGTATTTCTACTCCTCCAAATATCAATCATATCTTCCAATTTCAATAGGTTTCGATGGATCCTGGGGGGGGGGGGGGGGTTATGACACTCCCTTGGCAACGCTACTGTATTTGTTGATTATCTTTAGCTTGATGACTCTAAATTTGCATTTTTTTTCCATTTGCTTGATGATTCGCTAATTAATACTTATTTTTATTATGTAGGGTTTATTTAAAGTTAGGATTTTTAAGTTGCAACTTCTCTCTCTTCTATCATTGGAATTTCAAACTATTATTATTATTATTATTATTATTATTATATATACAGGCTTAAATACATAGCTGAGCGCCCCCTCTACATGTCGCTATGAGCCGTCACTGGCAAAAATAAAGCGGTTTTAGGACGGATACAACACTCAATATAAACAAGAAAGATCAATCATGCATAAAGCATTGATTATGAAACACTTTCCAACTTCAATGCAATTTTATTTAAACATCTCTAAAATGCGATACATTTCTCGGTAATATTTTTAAAATTATCACAATACTGCATTCATTTATTATATTTCAAAACTTAACATTTCAAAAAAAAAAATGAACTTCATTCAAATGACGGCATTGAAATATAAATTGCCTGGTTTAAACATCTCTAAAATGCGATGCATTCCTCGGTAATATTTTTAAAATTATCATGATTCTACAATAATTTATTATATTTGAAAACGTCATCGAAAACAACTGAAATTTATTCAAATGACGTAATCGAAATATAACACGCCTAGCTCTCTCTATAAAAGCAGCATTTCATTCATAAACATTTTTCAATTCATTTCATTCATCACAATACTATAATAATTTATTTTCTTTAAAAACTTAAGACCATGGAGCTACAAGTAATTACATGCTCTATGCTTAAAACTTCATCGAGAAAATCGTCCTTTTCTCTGTAAAATCAATGAATGTTTCATTCATATCAGCTATATTGCAGACTCCATGAGCTAAATAATTTTGCGTTAAAGAAATGTAGCAATTCTTATACAACTCATTCTACATATTTTGCTGTTTACATTTTCCATAGGTGAAAACTAGGCTTCGTTGTAGAAATAATCAAATTTGGATGATCATTTAAACACAAATATATTGTAATTGTGTTGTTTCAGTACGTAGATGCACAGAATTTAAGCAAAAATAAAGCGGTTTTTGGGACGGATACAACACTAAATATGAATTAAAATGGACTTTAAAAATCACGATTTTGACACAAGATGGATGCCGTGTTTTATTTTGAAGTGGGTCACGTGATCTCTTCATATAATGGTCACGTAATCACTTCATATAAAAGGTGTAATTAATATTTTAATTTTTATTTAAAAAACTACTGATTATATTTTGCTGAAATTTTTTTTATATATTTTATGGGATAATTTGAATATTTCATAAATCTTTCGAAGCAATTTGTGAATTTTAAATCCGCCTAAAAAATTGTTTGAAAAATTATGCCCCAAAGGGCACAATGTATTTCATTTTTTCAACCCGGGTTCAATCCAAAACTAATTGGGTGATATTATTCATTTATATTCCAATAGGTCCCAGAGAGCGTCTGAACAACATACTAAAATTTCATTTTGAGACATTTTTACGACAGTTATCGTGCTAACGAACAGACAGACAGACAGAATGAACAAAGTCATAAACACTTTTCAATTATGTTGTTAAGTGTTAAAAACTCACTTTATAGTAATGCTCATTCTTGATTAGTACACATTTTTCAAATGTGGGTTCCTTTTGATTCCTACTACATGTAATATAACTTGTATTTAATTCCTTAAACGGCAAATTTGGATCATCATATTAGGCAACAGGCTTCAATATATTGCAAATATTTCGGGCAGGACAAGGCTGGGTCGGATAAGGCTTTGAGTGTTTTCAGGATGGGTGAGGCTCGGGTGAATTATTAAAAAAATCTTGGGCATTGGCCGAGTCAAACTGTAATATTTTCGGGCCGGGTAAACTTATAAATTAGACACATGCCGACCTCTACTCTCTAAATAACTAGCTTTAGATCTTAGTTTCTTCTGCCGGCTTCAGGATCCGGGATTTTTCCAAATTTGGAGGCTTTAAATTTTACTGCATATGAAGAATTTTTCCCCTATTGCAGTGGTGCAGCAGCCGGAGCATTTTTTTAAATTCTTAGTTAGTTTCTAAATTCTCCTTACTTATTCCTTTGTAATTATTATTATTATATTTATTTATTTATTGGATGTCAAAACGGGATGTTTTTCCACTTCAAACACTCTAGAACAACGAACTGAATGGGAATTCAGTATAGTTTTTTTTTTATCACATGTGTGCTTAGGAAGTATTTTGAGACTTTTCAATTTCGGGGGGGGGGGGTGAACCCCCCTCTTAAATACACCCCATGGTCCACGTGAAGATTTTGATAAGTAAGTGTAAGACCGTATAATGAACGAAGTGTCTGGGTAGGGTGTATTTCTTTCATCAATATTTTAAACATAGAGTGTTTTAAGTTCTGTTATAATTTTTCAAACTTTATTTGATAAGTGTCCTGTCTTTAAATTTTAATCACGTAAAAGTTCAACGTCCTAAGCTTTATGTGCAAATGTCACCACAAAAAATAGTTTAGTGTTAGCATCAACAAAAAAGTTAAAATTTCTGGCATTTCTTTGTTCTTATCAGTATTACCATCTATCTCATGAATCATCGTATTCTAGACGCACTTTGTTGCATCGACAAAAATGTTCATTTTTACCACCTCAAAAAAATAAAATGCTTATCACAACTCTTTTGCCTCAAAGAGATACAGAAGAATCTATTTATGCAATTGTACACACAGAGACTACAGAGATAAATTCTCGCCATAACTTAAACTATTTCATTTTTCTCTCTGTTCGTAAATGGAACGCAACTCATCCATTTAGAATAAATTTCAATTCATAGACCAATTTTACTCTGTAACTTAAAATTCATGAAAAAATTTTCAAATTCATGAAATCTTTCTTACATTCATGAAATCTTTCAAATTCATGAAATCCTTTTTATATTCATGAAAAATTTCATTACGAAAGATATGATGTATACATTTAGACCCATTTTATAGGTAAATTTCCACTTTTATGATATTTGAATCTGAAAATATAACGCAAAATTTCGCAAGTATGGATAAAAATCATACTTTACATTGTTGAAACTTGTAAAATTCAAGGATTGATTACAGAATTTGACCAGTCCTTATCTGATCTGGCGTCACCAGTTTGCATATTGCATACGATTTTGTCCACGTGAAGATTTTGAGATATAAGATCATATAATGTATCGAAATGTCAGGGTAGGGTTATATGTCTTCATTAATGTTTTAAACATAGAGTGTTTTAAGTTCTATTACAGTTTTTCCAAATTTTATTTGATAAAAGTATCCTGCCTTTAAATTTCAATCACATGAAAACTCAAAGTCCTGGTCACAATAAGATTTATGTGCAATATCACCGCAAAAATAGTTTAGCGTTAGTATCAACAAAAAGTTAAAATTTCTGGCATTTCTAAGTTCTTATCAATGTTAACTTCTCATGAATCATTGTATTCTAGACACACTTCGTTGCCATCGACAAAAATAATTATTGTTACCACTACAAAAATGTTTATCACCACCTAAAGTTTTTATGTTCTTATCAGTAAAACTTCAGGAATCATCAGTGTGACTAGATTTTTTGAGACTGAATTTGGAATTCAAATCCACCAAAAGTCTTTTAACGAAAATACAACAAATTTCTATTAAAATATTCTATTAAGCTCTACTAATATTTATTTATTTTTTAATTTGTTGGGAGCTAGTAACAATGCAAGTAATTCACAAAGAAAAAGGGCTTTTCAATACGCCGGATTTTATTTGTCAATGCAGTTTTATTCTTGCTGGGAAAAAAGCCACCTGATTGGCTTAAAATGTAATGCTTCTCCCTCTTATTTACGTTTCCGACGTTCAGTTTCCATTTTTCATATTTTAAACGTTAATAAAATAAAATAAGCGAATTATTATCACATTTAAACAAGGGATCCGTTATGTATTACTAATATTCAATATCGAATCTGGCAACCGTAAAAATGTTAATGGTGATCATGTAAAGAGTTATATACTAGAACGAATTAGAACGAAACTAGAACGTTGCCCGGTCCCTAAATAAACGTTGGCTACTTAAATAATACATTTATAGAATCACCTCGTCAAGCGCAATCAAATTTATTAATTCCGTAAAGGACCGCATCCAAACAATGTTAATGTGCGCTAAACATTCACTCCAATTTTATATTACATATTAATATTAGATCCAAAGCAAATCTTCACGCATGCACACCGTAAACGAGGAAGGCAAAAATAAGAAATAAATTAAACTATCTTTTCTCTAAGCGAGAGCTCAGGCATAAGCAATTTATCGGGGAGAAACCACAGTTCTCCGCCCTTTTTATGCATTTGTTAAAAAAATCATAAAAAAAGAAATAACGTAGTAGTTAAAAAAATTATTTTGTTAGAACACAAAGATGTACACACTTTTTTTTGCCAAACTATAGAATTCTTCTAATCTTCTTTTTCTCAATGAGGTGAAATAAGTATAAGATAACCTAAAAAATGTAAATTTCGATATATTTAAAAAATAACTAAATATGAAGGAATTGTCTTACGGATTCGGGTCAAACGTCGTTGGAAAGAAAGTTCTTCGATCTTTCCAGATGGAAACACTGCGGTAATATTTTCGGTTGCTAAGGAACTGATTTGTTTGGAAATCGTTCAAAATCGTGTTAAAACATAAAATAACTAATAAACTATTTTATTCGAATTTCGAGAAAATCTAGCCAAGGCATATTTTTTCAGGTTCTGAAATACCTCTGTATCAAATGTCGTTGCTGTCCGACTGTTAGATTTCCCGCTACAGAGGACACACACGCTCAGACACACATTTTCCTTATCATAATAAAATATGTTCGTATGTGTTATTGTTGAGACCCAGACCGTCCAACCTACCAGAAAGATGTACTGTATCTGTTTGGACGGCCGGGAAGTGCCACCCAATTTAGACCGGAACCCAGTGGGGAGGCATTCACGAGGACCGTACCCTCCTTCCCCTACCACCAACCTCTCGGAAGGACTTACGGACCAACATGTTTAACGTGATCGTACTCCGCGTGAACATGGCGGCAGTTTTGGCAGTGGCGGGAATCGAACCCGGGCCTATCGAGTGCAACTCCCGAGAGCTAACCACTGGGCTACCGCGCCCTATGTTCATGTGTGTGTCGTCTGTGGCGGGAAATGTAAGCGTCGCACGGCCATGAAATGTGGTACACAGGTGGCCAGGTTAAAGTATGAAAAAGGTAAAAGTACTGTTATAGGGGATGGGGGTCAATGGCGTATTTTGAAATTCAAATTAGGGGTGTTTCAGTTTTTAATATCAATCGCAAGGGGTCCAAATTAGAGGTCTGCACGGGCTTGGGCTCGACCTGGTCCATGGGCCAGGTCTTGTTTTATTAAATTTGGGCCGGGCCAAAATAAATAAAAATGCCAATAGATACTGTTTATTTAAAATGTAACACTGATATGTTATTTTTTTCTGAAATTTTAATTTCACTTATTAGATTCCGAATGTTTCTAAATGCTCAAAATTAAATAAATTATATTCTTAAAGTAAAATATTACCGTCGATTTCTTTTCGATAACAAATATTGAATGAAAATTTATTTGAGCAAACTGTTGTAATTTAAAAAATTAATGTATGGATAAGACGAATGACTGTCTTCGAATTTATTTATATTTGTATTCTAAACATCTATCACTTTTAATATAATATTATTAAATGTTAAAATATTCATAACTATGACTAGACCTTGGATAGGGGACGATCATCCGTATCCTCGAAATGTAACAACCAATGAAAATAGCCGTTACCTCACTGTAGCAGCCAATGGATTAGCAATTTTTACATGATGAAACTCAAAGCAGTACCCTGTAGTATTTCGGGATCGTCTGCTAGCAATCGCAAAATATAGGGATTATTTCTAAAATTTCTATACATTTTAATGCGAATTATATTTTTATCGAAGTAAAATTATTACATTTCATGAACATTGAAATATGTCCATAAATGGGGCGGTTATTTCTTATATTGATAGACCTCAAGCAAATTTTAATTTGGACTGAACTTTAGCTCAGTTTATGGATTCTGGGTAATTTATAACAAATATTTACCTATTTTTCTTAGTTTATATACTGTAAATTCAATTATAGTGTTTTATGCGATAATCTACGTACGAACTTTAGTGTCAATAATACAACAATAATTTCAGATTTCTCGTTTTTCAATTATTAACAACTTATACTGCAATATTACACCCCTAGCCTGTTTAAATAACTTGAAGGTCAGATGCTGTTATTGTTATATCAGTCAATTTAAAGACACATTTTCCTAGGTAAGAAAAATGTATATAGAAGTCGCCAACATATTTTGCTTATATGTTGTATCATAATATATATTTTTGTTCATCTGTGTATTTCCTACTATTCCGCTACAGAGTGTTTATTTTTGAATAATATTTTTATAGTGTCAAATTTATGTATAAGTCGTCGGCAACATATTTCGCATATATGGTGT
This sequence comes from Amaurobius ferox, assembly GCA_951213105.1. Lineage (NCBI taxonomy): Eukaryota > Metazoa > Arthropoda > Arachnida > Araneae > Amaurobiidae > Amaurobius > Amaurobius ferox. The sequence continues at coordinate 9,581,176 of OX578133.1, forward strand.
ATTATAGCATATATATATATATATATATATATATTAACCGCATGTTTAATTCCATGAGAATATCAATAAATATCATAGATATTATTAATAAATGTATATAAGTTGTTACTTCTTGATATAAATTTTCATCCTGTTTTATATTTTTTCCATGTATCTGAAAGATAAATTAGAACCGAAACAATACATTTAGAAAAAGATAGAAGGGAATTGAGATATTCACTGAGCAGATGTCACTATGAATTTCAGCAAGGTTCTTTAATTTTCATCATGTATGTTACATATAACTTATGAATTTATCATCAAAATATCCAGATGGTGTATATAAACTGTTTTGACAAAATAAGAGGGGTGATAGTACCTATCAAGACGAACAATATTTACAATGGAACCTAGGGTCGCATTCCCCTCTAAGTGTCAGAAAAGCGTAAAGTTAAAGTTGAACTTTTAACAGTGAAAATAAGAATTAACGTAATCATAGCTTCCACAATCCCATTTATTTACACCAAAGAAAGACGCATATATTGATACGGGGTGCCCAAATTCCAACTTACTACGGCTCCGCCTCCTTCCCGCCCATACTGGGGGCGGGTATTGTGACGTAGAACACATTATTGGGGTTTAATTTTATCGTGACACTGTCAAGATTTCAGTGTGAAATTATACCTCACACCACAACGTTGCTTCTAAGAAGTCAGTAAAATTACCGAGAAAAATTACTTTATACGGATTTGTCTGATGAACCGTATAATATTCGTCACTTCTGAATCGCGGGTACTGATACAACAAAACCAATGGATACTATCGGCATGTATTGCTTCTAGTCCAAGTGCAGATACAATACAAGAAGGCAAGGTACTTTTCAAGTCTATTTATTTACTTTATTTTAATGCAATAATTTGTTTAAAAATTTTTTTGGAAATATAAGTACCTCTACAAGAGAGTATCAGTACAAGAGAAATTATGTGATTTCACTCGAGCTATTAAATTGATTTAAACTTCATTTCATTTGCCAGATCTAGATGGTATCTTACTTAGACAGACATGATTTTTAATATGCTGCCTATGTTTCGATATTATTTAGAGTTGCACGAACAAAAAATAGACTTATTTTTTAAGCTTTTGCTTGTTTTCTTTGCAATATATAGAATACTATATATATATGTTACATATATACGGTGCATGTTTGATACTGTTTTCCTTTGAAATGTCGAAATAAATCATTTGTGACTAACACTTTGCTGCAGGTTGTGAGTATACTCATGTTTGCATGGCCGCATGTTGCTGATCAGTCACCTTGTTCTCATGTCACTATATTTAAAATATATTGTTACTTGAGGGGGTGGGGGATCATAGAGTATGTGGAGTATACTTTTCCAAAGGAAAGTGCAGCAAAACTCGATATGCTTTAAAACTTGTGTATGATTGCACGTAGGTAAATGCTTTACTGCATACCATACCCAAAAACATTATTAAATATATGTAGTAAGTTTCATTTCAATGCATGCTATATAAATAAAGTTCATTAAAGCTTATTTAGATGTTTTGATTTCACTTGTGGGGGGGGGATCCCAGAGTATGCGTAAATAAAGTTTTTTGAAGCTTATTTAGATGTTTTGATGTTACTTGGGGGGGGGGGGGGGGGGGGAGATCCCAAATATGCTCGTCCAAAGGAAAATGCAGTGAAACTCGATATGTTTGTAAAACTTGAGTACCACTGCAGTTGCACATAGGTAAATGCTTTACAGTATACCGTTCCGGGAAAAGTTATTAAATATATGCAGTCAGTTTCATTCCAACGCATGCTATGTAAATAAAGTTTATTCAAACTTATTTAGATGTTTTGATTTTACTTGAGGGGGGGGGGGTAATCCTAGAGTATGCGTAAATAAAGTTTATTGAAGCTTATTTAGATGTTTTGATGTTACTTGGGAAGGGGAAATCCCAGATATGCTCGTCCAAAGGAAAATGCATTTGAAACTCGATATGTTTGTAAAACTTGAGTACCATTGCACATAGGTAAATGCTTTACAGTATACCGTTCCCCAAAAAATTATTAAATATATGCAGTAAGTTTCATTTCAACGCATGCTGTGTAAATAAAGTTTATTCAAGCTTATTTAGATGTTTTGATATTACTTGGGGGGGGTAAGGTAATCCCAGTTTATGTGGAAATAAAGTTTATTGAAGCTTATTTAGATGTTTTGATGTTACTTGGAGGGGCGGGGATCCCAGAGTATGTGAAGTATGCCCTTCCAAAGGAAAGTGCAGTGAAACTTGATATGTTTGTAAAACTTGTATACCATTGCACATAGGTAAATGCTTTACAGTATACCGTACCCGAAAAAAATATTAAATATATGTAGTAAGTTTCATTTCAACGCATGCTGTGTAAATAAAAATTATTGAAGCTTATTTAAATGTTTTGATTTTATTTTCAACTGCTGAAACATAGCCCACTACCCGGAATAGTTTTGGCTTGAAATAGTCAGTCAGCAATATGTTAAATAGATGTGCTGAATGCATTTTCATTTCATTCAATCGTGAATTGCTTATGTATAAAGTTTTTGCAATATTTCGCCTCAAATTAGAATCATTTGTCGAGATTTTTAAAACAGAACAATAGTGTTATGAAATATAGTGTTATGAATATCAATATTCCTTGATATGATCTTATTACTTCTTGAAAACGTAAGAACATACCAACTTGCTTTTTACTTTTATACCATTGCATGTTACCGATAACTTTCTAGAAAAAACTCCTGCATATACTAATGCTGTCATGATTTTTTTAATGAAGCGTTATTGAATAGATCATTTCCAGGCATGTGTATATAAAGTAACAATCCCATTTATTTATTTTTTTACCAGCACATTGCTATATTTAATGAAAAACTAAGTTGTATTCACAATGCCTCCTCAAGAAATATAAGGAAATTTTAAAATAAAACAGGAATGCTTACGCTACACAAGAGTTTAGAAAAACTTAAAAAGCAACTTTTTAAAATTTACTTCTTTTCAGAGAATTTTTTTGTATTTAAATTATAATTAGTAAACATCAACATTATTATAGCATATAAGACTAAGAGTTCACACTTTCATAGTTTTGAATAATAAATTTTAGCATGATTTTGATGTACAATTATTTCAGATATTCAAACAATACATTGTAAAGACACTTTCTTAATGTAAACAATATGAAGATTAAAATAGATAAAAAAGAAATGAAAATTTATCGATAACTTTCTGGATGATGTATAATGAACATAAAAGTAAATATATTTAAAATTGTATTAATAAAATTTATTTGAATTATTATAAGATGATAGTCTATTATAACGCTACTGTTTTTAATTTTCTGATTCATGATGAAAGCGAGACAACCACACGTCTTTATGCTTTCTAATTAGTTCTAGCTAGGCATACATCAATATATATTGATGTACACCTAGGTTCTAAACAAAACAGCTTTTTATTAAAATAAAATCCCACCAAAATACTTGAAGAAATAGTATCTTCTGTTATAAACCTAATGTACGTCCAGTGATTGCTTGTACAAATAAAACAATCTCATAATGTCACATGAATCCTCTCTACAGTTAAAATCAGGATCCCTATTAACGACAACTTTTATTTGTCTGAAACCCCCAGGGATAATAATGAGGGGGGGGGGGTGAAGGGGCACAAGGTTGAATTGTACATAGGTGCCTGGCAATATAATAAGGGCAAAACTGGTCCATGGATGCTGATATCTGTAATGGGAGTGTCTTCCAGATGTTATGTATAGTTCAATGATGCTAAAAGTGTTGTTGTTGTTGAAACCCAGACCGTCCGACCTACCAGAAAGGTGTAAGTGATGCTAAAAGTGTGTAAATCAGAAGAAAAGTATTCAAATATTTGATGCCAGTCACAATACTTTCCTTATATGTTAAACTCAAACTTTTACATCCTTTGTATGACATCACATATATTCAGATATGAAAAGATGCTTGTATAAACAATTTTAAAAAATTTCCATATTACCTAATTTTTTTTTAAATACTAAATGTGTATTCATCAGAAAATACATATGCTTTTCTATTTTAATATATCGATTTAAAAATATAGAAAATAGTCCGAGGATTATAAATGAACTTGACCGACTGCACTTTGAGATACAAAATGCTCACTTTCACTACAAGTAAGTTTTTTCACTTTCCCTAGTTTCATAATCTATATGCAGGGCAAGAAATTTCACTTCAAAGTTTACTTGCTAAAAGAGCCTTTCACTCACCAGTTTAATATAAATAACATTGCGTAATCTGTTTGTCATTTCTAATCGAAGACAAAATTGCATTAAATAAAGCTGAATATGCAGACTTTCTATAAGTTATTGTGTGATTTGGTTTATTGCAGTTTGGAGAAGCATTATAAGAACAAATTTAAACAATTTTCAACCTACGATTGCCAGATTTATGTAGTATATCAATAACTATAAGAATTTAATAGAGATATTCAATGGAAATATGTACCCAAGAAAAAAACAAATAGATCACTTCTACAGAGTTAACTTATGTTATACATAATTATGCCTGCTTTCTCTTGCATATCTTCAATAATAACTAATACAGCAACAGAACAACCGACCTTTTTATATATATAAATGAGTCAGCTGCTATATTACTGTACAAGTTTACAACTCAATATATATTACTAATAAGACTTGTAATATGGGTAAAATAGCTCAATTAAAAGTAAAAATAGCTCAAAAGTAAAGATAAAAGTAAAAATAGCTCAATTAAATAAACAAACTCTGATGGCATAGATATGATTACATAATGCAAGGGTAGATGTAAACAAAGTAATTTTAAATGCAAGTTACCCAATTCCTTTAGTAAACTTCCAAAATCAAATATTGTGCATATATGCTTGTAGCGGCAATATGAAATTTATGTCATCAAAACATATCTTTTTATGAATATTTGTGCTAAATAATCCTAAGGGAAGATAAATCTTGATATATCCTAGTGAAATTATGTACTAAATGATTGTAAATTTCTAAGAATCATCTGTAATATACGGATAGACCAATGTTACAAAGAACATGGCCGCTGTACCGTGGAATCGCGAACGGACGTCACATGAAACTCATCTATATATTACTAATAAAAGCCTTGCAATATGGGTTGTTGAAGACCCAGACCACACGACCAACCCAAGGGTTTACGGTAGCAATATGTGTGGCCGGGCTTGCAATATGGGTGTTTTAAGTGCATGAAATAAACGTAGGACAATTAATTAAACAAACTTTGATGACACATATATGATTACATAATGCAAGGGCAGATGTCAACAAGGTAATTTTAAATTCAACTTACCCAATTCCTTTAGCAAACATCCAAATGCGCATCCATTTATCAATATTTGTACTAAATAATCTTAATCGAAGATGAATTTAGATGCTCCTCTGCCACTCCTCCGCCACGAAAACTATCTGTGACGTCGGTTGGAGTTGGAGTTTACTTGCAGCGCGCGGCACAAGATGGCGCGGCAGGCGCGCGGTTTTTTTTATTTTTTGTTTGAAGTGTATTTTTAAAGTGTTTATTGGTTTGGAAGACTTCTTACAAGTTCAACTACAATTTTAATCAAAGATTTGCATCTTAAATTCCAGGCAATGCTAGCTTTTTTTATGTGAATAAGTAAGTGTTATTTTCGTAATATAATGTATATTTTAGAGTCGTGTTTCCCAACCTCAGATACATTCAAAAATTTCAGTATTGAAGAATGGGACTCATTTAAATTCGTTTATTAAACCAAAGATATTTTTATTAAAAAATTAATGACTAAAAGTACATTTATATTTTCAAAATTTATTTATATTCCTTTTTTTAAGGTTGAATAATGCAAATTTTAATCAAAAATTTTCTTTTAAAGTAGTCAACATTATAAAATTTATATTAATTTGGGAAAATGCACTTCTTTCTTGAAACAATAGTTTAGTTCATGAAGTTCCATTATGTAGGATTTTTAAATCTTAAAAGACGAAAGTACAGTATACTTTGTATTCATTTCATTTTACAGCAAGTTATTTGTATCTTTATATATTTTCTAATGATGGTCTTGTAATTTTTGAAAAATCTAACAGGATTTAATCTCGCGCATTTTATATTAATTAAATTTTTTTACATTCAAAAAATGGAGGGGGGGGGGGGGGTACGATTTAAGAAAATAAACAGGCGCGAGTTTTCAAGGGGATAAAGGTTGGGAACCGCTGTTTTAAATCACATTGCAAGTTGTGTACATGTATGTGCATGCAAATTGTGAACAAAATTCATATAAATTATAGAAGCATCATTTAAATCGTTTACTAGTTAGGCATAAGTACATCCCTCCCCCCCCCTAAAAAGACATAAAAGTCTTAGTGTTAGCGTTTTAATTGTTGTTTTGATTTAATCTCGCACATTTTATATTAATTAAATTTTATTACATTACATTTTATTAATTAAATTTTATTACATTCAAAAAATGGAGGGGGGGGGGGCGGTACGATTTAAGAAAATAAACAGCTTGCCCATATATTTTTCATCATGAATCAATATACTATAATACATTTAATTTATTATTCTGAAAGTATATCATAGTGTGTGTGTTAAACGATTAGTTTCTATATTTTTATATGTTTACATTGAATTTCGATTTGATATAAATTCTGTTTTTGATCTAAAAAAACTAATAAAATCAAGTGTTTAGCAATAATATAAGTTCTTCACTATAAAAGCATCACTTAAATAGTTTACTAGTTAGGCATAAGTACATCTCTCCTCCCCCCCCTGCCCTAAAAAGACATAAAAGTCTTAGTGTTAGCGTTTTAATTGTTGTTTTGATTTAATCTCGCACATTTTATATTAATTAAATTTTATTACATTACATTTTATTAATTAAATTTTATTACATTCAAAAAATGGAGGGGGGGGGGGTACGATTTAAGAAAATAAACAGCTTGCCCGTATATTTTTCATCATGAATCAATATACTATAATACATTTAATTTATTATTCTGAAAGTATATCATAGTGTGTGTGCTAAACGATTAGTTTCTATATTTTTATATGTTTACATTGAATTTCGATTTGATATAAATTATCTTTTTGATCTAAAAAAAACTAATAAAATCAAGTGTTTAGCAATATGTTCTTCACTATAAAAGCATCGTTTACTAGTTAGGCATAAGTACATCCCCCCCCCCCCTAAAAAGACATAAAAGTCTTAGTGTTAGCGTTTTAATTATTGTTTTGATTTTTAATTATTAGAGATAACATAATCGAAAATAACTTTATTTATATGCATTTAGAAAGAAATTACGCGATGTTTATTTGTGTATAATGAAAATTTTAGAATGATTGCTTGTTTAGAAAACTTTCCGAACATATTTCTGTAAATTCGTGTATTTAAAACAAAATTCATTAAAAATAACACCGCCTCCTGTAATAGCATTGACTGGTTTCAAAAAGCGAAACGAAACTTTCAAATGATTTATATTTTTCAGAAATGGAAATACAGTTTTATTATATATGTACCCTTCCCAAAAAGACCCTGTACTGCATATTTAAGTTGTGTTCAAGTAAAATTAATGTTATTTGAGTATTTATTTCATATTTTAAATTTAAGAAAATGATTAAATTAATTTTGTTAGCATCCTTTAACATTGGAATCTACCGGGCCATTCCTGACATTTAACTCCAAGTGACGTTGCGTCTTTACGCGCTCTCATTGGCTAGAGCTGAAGTGCGCAACCTTATAGATATAGTAACCTTGCGTCTCCTTTATGGGCAGGATGGAGGTGGCGCCTTAGTAAGTAGTAATTTGGATACACCAAATCAATATATATCTCTCAGTCTCGTTAGAGTGGCGCTGCAAAGCCTTGGAAAGTAGCATGTTAAAAATGTTGTGTTTGGTTTTTATAGTGCATCTGTATCAGAATTTGATGGGAATGGGACGTTCGTTTTTGAACGTTCCCTACACAGTGGTTCCTTAATTGGTATCTCAGGGTTTGGGTGTATTAATGTGTTAATGTCAGCTGTTAAACAGCTGATATTGCTGTTTTAAAATTTGTGTTTTTAAGTTTTAGTTTAATTTGAAGGTTAAATTACAAGAAATGTCTTGGAATCCTCAGTATGATCAAATCGGTAAAACTTTTGTGCAGCAATATTATACTTGTTTTGATGATCCTACTCAACGTGCAAGTGTAGCCGCATTTTATGATGTAAGAATTATAATTTTATAAGAAAGAACCTTGTAAAAAAAATGTAAAACATATTTTATTAGAATCTAGTATTTTATGATGTTTTAAAAAAGAAAATTCTTAAACGAGTTTACTTCTGGTCTGACACTCCTGGTGCGAGTATTATGTGTAAAAAATTTTTTTTACCAACAAATGACAAAATTATCAAATTGCAAACATCAATAAGTAAATATTAGACTTTTTGTTTTTGTTATAGTTCAACTACACATATTTGAGATAAAATAGTCTGATATACTTACAAAAGATACAACTTCGATATAAAGAATTAATTTTTAGCGAGATTTTTGGAGCTATAAATCGCAAAATGTGACAATCCCGTTTTTCTGACAAGCCCTTCAAGCTTTCTGTGTTCTAGTGTTGTGAAGAGCTTCTAAAAGTTTTGTGATAACGTGTGTTGCAGATATGCCTCGGATTTCAGTAAACCGTGTTGTACATTTTTATAATTTGATTTAAGCATGGCTTTTTCTATGATTTCTGTTAGCAGTGATGTAGCTAAGTTTTAGGGTCTTTTAGTGAGTAATTTAGTTTAATTTATTGAGTGGAAGGCCAATTACCTGGTGTGAAAGACCCAGGCCACCCGACTCACTCTAGGGTATGAGAAGCTGATTGAGTGGCCGGCAATTATCTGGTGTCGAAAGCCCAGACCACCCGACTCGTCCGAGGACTTGGAGCAGCTTATTGGATGGCCGGACAATTATCTGGTGTTGTTGTTGAAACCCAGACCGTCCGACCTACCAGAAAGGTGTAAGGTAACTGTTTGGACGGTCGGGAAATGCCACCCAATTTAGACCGGAACCCAGTGGGGGAGGCATCCACAGGGACCGTACCCTCCTTCCCCTACCACCAACCTCTCGGAAGGACTTGACAATTATCTGGTGTGAGGGAGTTGCTTAAATTTTATGATTTTCATGTTACATCTGTGCAGCAGACAAAAGCATATGCTCTGTAAGCTACAGAACACTTGTTGCACAAACTGCTGTTGCTACGTGTGACCTTCGCAAGCCAGCGGTACCTGTATCTGTAATGTTCTTTTTAGCGGGCGGGCGTAGGTTCATGCTCAAATTGTTACAGATCAACTGTTTCTACATTGCGGCCTTCGACAGAGAACGACCATTCCTATGTAAATTTTCTGCTTCTATGTTATTTTATCCATTTTGACAGCTATCTTTCATTTTCGTATGATATTTGTTTTTCATGCATTTTTGAATTTTACTTATATATATTTTTAAATTTGTTACGTAGTAAGCCTAACATAGCATTCATTGACTTTTCAAACACCATTTTCCTTGGCACCATTTTTGATTGCCAAGAAAGGGTGGGTTATGCCAAGATTCTTTATATCGATGCTGTTCCGACTCTTTATTTGTTTAGTTTAATATTTACAAGGTTTCGCTGACTTCTCATAATGCAATGTAATTACTTATAAAGGTCTTAAATAAAGCTTCTGAGCACCATTTTCATTGTATAGCCACTGCTCACTGTACGCTTTTAAATAACAAATATTGATGGGATAGGTATATGTATGGATGAGCGGAGTTTCCGTAAATGTACCTGAGAAATTTTTTTTGCCACAATGCAGGTGATTCCTTATCAAGTTTGGTAGTCTGAATGATGGCATGATATGTTATAATGTTTATTTTTTGCCAATTCGCGGCAATGCAATGATTTCTGGACAAGTATGATACTTACAATGTAATGTTACGGTACTGTTGGTTTTAGTCAGATGATGCAAAATATTTATTTTATTCATTTATGATATATGTAAAATTATGTACTGATTTAATGATTTCATTTAAGGTTGAAAAATATAAATATAACATGCCGTTTTAATGAACTTTAGTAAAATAAATAGTTTTGTTTATATTATAAAATATTTAGGAGCTTATAAAAGATGTAAAAACCACGGATTGACAGGAAAAGATGATGATATAGAATATTTAAATATCTGTTTTAACATATTTGTGCCGCATCGTAGCCAAGATTTCATAGAAGGTGGGGAAGACATTTAGTGTTGGATAGACCTGCAAATTCAAATTTTCACTTAGTAGCAGGCTTCCAGAAATCGCCTGTCCTTGCCGGGTTAAATTTTGGTGAAGACTGCCAATTTTCAGAAGTTGCCATTCTCTCAGACGGCCTTGAGATTAGAGACTCCGTAAAAGAAAAATTAAAAAATAACAAATTGTTGTCATCGTAAAATTATGGCAAAAGCCACTCTTTCCTGCGCCATGAATGAAAACTAGGGTTGGCACATTTTTTCCAAAGGTGGAAAAAACCGTCCTAATAAAAATACATTTTTGCCACTTTTTGCTGCAGTGGCAAAAATAGATATGTTTTATTTACGGGAATGTAATTTTTTTTTTTTTTTTACTAATTTTAACTCTAATAATATATAACTTTAATGTTTTTTTATAACTTAAATGTTCAATGCATCATTGAAACAGTAATCTAAATGCTATTAAGTTTATATTGTTTTAGTAAAATACTTTTTTAGTTAATTCTATGAATGCAGAACATGAGAAAGGAGACAGTAAATAACACTAAAATAACTCACTGGCTTTGGTTTAAACAGTCATAACTATTAAACAAGTAATTCTTATGCTTCAGTTAATTTTTAACGAAGTCTGAGTAATAATACGAATTTTGCTATCTATCATAATCAGAATAATAGTAATTTGAAGATATAAAGTATATTAATTACTATATAATATAAATATTAAAAAAAGTATAGCTCATATTAAATTATAACTTTAATTATGAAAATAATTACACATAAAATAATTTTCATCAAATTCAATTGAATTTTTTACATCAGAGCACATATTTTGTTTTTTCAACATTGCATAGCAATAAACAAGTTTTGAAACACTATCTATTCCCAACCTGTTTTGAGTCTTTGAATGCACAAATGAAGAATTAGAGAATATTCTCTCTATTGCAGCACTGCTTGAAGGACATGTTTGGAGATGTGCAACTAACTTGCAAAAGTCTTTAGAAATATCACATGCTCTTGCTATACTTCTCCACCATTTATTAGCATCAACAGTCTTAATCACATGATCTTCAAAATATGTATCTGGATACGGCTTTTCTTTCAGTTCAAAGTGTATGGCATATGATATAAATAAAGGGTTTATTTTTTGTAGACATGCTCTGACCTTTTCTTTCTGTTCATAATTGAGATTTTCCCCTCTGTATTTAGAATGCAATAAATAAGAAAGAAGATGCCAATGCAAAATTACTTTATTAAACCTTTTTTCACTACAGCAGAATGGGGTTTCAACTCGTCATTTTTTAACAAATTGCACCATAAATGGCAAGCATCAGCAATTGTTGCTGAATCACTCTCCAGAAGAGCTAAAGCACATGCTACTGGCTTTAATTGTCTGACAAGGTCCTTCACTTATTGATAAAGGTTAAAATCCCATATACAAGCTGCAATGTTTGGATCCATCTCCTCAAAATGCTCATTTGTTATTTTTACATATGATGTATGATTTCAAATAGCATTTTCAGCATGGCCACCACATCCTAGGACGGGCCCCCTGACCAACATTCTTTAAGGACCCCTATGGGCTGCGGGCGTTTGGTCATTAGTTCCACTTATCCCCTCTCTATGGTGGACCTTGAAAAAAAAAATAACATCCAAAATTTTATGGACAATTTGAGCATTAATAATATATGCGGGAGGCGTTAGTTAGGAACCGCTACTGTGAGTTGCATAGGGGCCCGGAAGTTTTGCCTGCGTTCCTGAGTACAAGTAGTGTTTCTTCCTGGAAACTATGCGATGGTACAGCGATCGTGATTGATCTTTTTTGTCACACTGTATTTTTAAGGACATAGCCAATAATTGGGGCCCTCTTTAATTAAAAAAAAAAATCATATTACAGTTATTTTTCAAACTTCTCAAAGTCACAAAAAACAGTGCCTCCTTATTTTTTTTTTTTTTTTAAGCAGCTATCAATTAGTCAATCAGAAAAAACCCTGAAAGGCGCCCGGCTTTGCCGGGCCCCCTGGTTGTAGCCGTGCTAGCCACCCCCTTGTGGGGGCCATGATTATCAGTAACAATGCTTTTAACTTCACAGTCATATGTTTCTTTAGTAATCTGAATAATGCCACTACATTTTTTAGATAAAAATTCTGCTGACTTTTTTGTGGTTCCAGTGTTTTCAACATCTATAATATAATATAAATTTCCATTAACTTGAATGCAAGATGCTATTATGGGTTCATTAGGGATATTACTCCATCCATCAATAGCAAGAGTACCTTCCTTCCCTTTAAAGTTTTCAGCAACTAATCCTTCCATTTCACTGTGAACAACATCTAAAAGGGAGCCTGTTAGTTCTTTACGCGAAGGGCTTTGTAACTTGGTCTCAAGATATGGATCAAGTTTTTAAACGATTCTGTTTTCACAACAGCAAAAAGAATGTTACAGGCATAAAACAGCTTTGCAATAGCCAAATCAATCTTCATTTTCTCTTTATCTAAATTTTTTGAAAAAAAATTGTTAATATTACCTTCTAAACATTGTATTTTAACTGGAGGCTGATCTACTTCATCATTGAATCCGGGCATCTTTCGCTCTGGTTATCTTCTGAATTGCTGCATGAAGGAATTTCTTCCACACATTGAAGGTTTTTTTCACTTGAAGGTTTTTTTTACACTTAGATGATTCCTTAGATGACATGGCCATGCAGAGCTAAGCTCTAATCCAGAACTGTCCAAATAGTGGCACACAAACAAGGATAATGTTTAGATAACATATTTAAAATTAATTAAATTACAAAAATTTATTTCAAAATGAACAAATATTAATACTTTATGAAATATGTAACTGTATAAAATGTGATGCATAGATATTACTGAAATGATTTTCAACGGCAGCAAAAGTATTTGGATTGAAAAATTTTCTCTGTGTTTGATAGAAGTTAAACGCTTTATATAAAGAGTAAAATATATAATGATAAAAATATAGAGATGTGAGTATGTCACGTTGTGCATTCCTCACTAAATAAAAGAGAAGTTACAAGAAAAGTATTACAACACGAACTCTTCAATTTTAATAAAACATTTACAACCATTATTGTAATAAATTTTAATCATTGTGAAGAAAACAATTCCGCCATATCCCAACACTTACACTGAATGTACTTATACATATAAAGCTCTTTATCGTACTGCACAAATTATAAATTAATTCGCACTAAAGGCGCCAATTCTGGAAACCCGTTCTTCTTAAGACGTTTCTACCTGTCATTGAATTTAACTAATGGACTTGTCCAAAATCACGTGACCCAAATGCCTTCTCGGTGGAGTCGTACTATACAATGCACCTGTACAGAATCAAAACTTGTTTTGAGTTGGGAACAAAATCAGTTTGGGGTAGCAGGTGATTGGTGGTAAAAGATAGTGAAGAACATGGAGAAAAACATTTAGCAAGACAGTTCATTCTCATTTCCTGTGATCAAATTATATTTAGGTCTGCCGTTCTGCATGGTGAGAATGGAAAAAATGGTGAGAAAATCACCTAAAAGATTAATTTGCCTATATTTGCAACATTAAATAATCAATTAAAATTATTCCACCCTCCCCAATCTTATTTATATTAATTTTGTCTGGTCCAAATGTTTTTTTTTTTTTTTTTTTAAATAAAAAAAAAAATAGGAATTTTAAAAGATTACTCCTATAAATTATTCATAAAAGTTATACCCAGAGGTTCAAATAATAAAGATAAAATGAAGATTGATTTCACAACTAACTTCTTATTAATCATTTACTGTTTAATTATGTTTTATCATTTTAATTAGATTAATATTAATGAAATAACTAATTAATATTCTGATTTAAGTCTCAATTATATTATGTAGAAAATTATATTGTTTTTGTACATTTTTTTAAATTCAGCCATGTTTTCCAGTTATTGCCAGTTTTTACCAGTTTTTTTCCGGTTTCTGCCACTGTCCTGGCAAAAATATGATTTTGCCGGCAAAATGACCAACCCTAATGAAAACTAAAATGTCATCACCTGCAAATCGCCCCCCCCCCCCCTTCATCATAAACTTAGGTAGTGTGCATTATCAACGCCTTCTTTCTAAACGAGCTGTCAAATCTGCATTGTAATCACAGATGCTAGTTATTTTCTCTCCCCTCATCCTCTCCTCCACCCAGTGAATCCAATGACCGAATGAACATGCTATAGCGTGCTCTCGATCCAAGTGATATGTTCTTATCTCCTTTTCAAGGTCTACATGTGCCTAAATTTTGGGATTTTCACCCGACCAACAATACTAATACTTAAACCCGGGAGAAGTCTGAAGAAATTTATAAATGTAAAATGAAGATAACTGCATTTCGGCAGGCCCGAAATGATTTATATTCAAATATGTGAAAATATTGTATGGAGAATTGAGTTTGTTTTCTTAAACATTTATCTTTACATAGCTGAAATAAACGCAATAAGTTCATGTATTCAATTTAAATCCATTGAAGAAGAATTTCAAAATGAATATGTTTGGCCCGACTCAAAACTCATGCTCAGCTCGGGCCTAAGCCCAAATTCTCTTTTAACTCTTTAAAACCCAAACTATAAAATTTTCATTTGATGTAACAGACGAGAGTAAGTAACAAGTTTGAATTTTTGAATGGATTCTTCTAGTTTTAGCCAGAAGTATTTCCCTTTCTTCCTCACTTTGGTTTCAACTTTAAAACTAAAATGTTTAAAATTCATTCTTGGCATTTGTTCCAGTTGTCTGACAACTGAAGTTAAGGTATGAAACATCTATTCAGTCCATGAAGATTTTAATCTTGATTGACTACATTCCTTAGAGTGCCAATGAGGTTTAAACTGCTTAGACACAAGAGGATTTATATGATTATTTATCATTCAAGTTTCCAAGCATTGGAAAAAGGAGAGATTCCTTCTCTTACCCCTCTGCCCCCACCCATAGATCGGAATTCCCCCAGGTCCAGTTCTTTATCAAAGACTCCTTGTCGGCGAGTTTGATCACGGCGATTAAGCTCTGTGGGTGTGGTGTATGAATATGTAGTTCATCGTGAGGCAGTTTGTTCTAATTTATTATTGTTGTGTAATGTATTTAAGCACATATGTTAATGAATATAATGTGAAAAGAAAATATTTAAGAGGACAGGTAAAAAATTTCAATAGCCGTCCTTGCGGACGGGCTAGATTTTGCCGATTTTCTGAAGCCTGCTTTAGTAGCCAGTGGCTGTTAGATAGTTTGTTTAGTGGTCACTCTATTACGGATTTTATATGTGTGTGTATATTAAAGATTCAGCTTCAGATTTTTTAATAGTGACCACTAAGAATAACATTTTCAATGACGACAGGTGTCTGAAATCAAGTTTATATTGATATGTTATACACCTAGCTGTTGAGGTATATTCACATATTGAAAATACTTAAAATTATGTAGTTATATACTTTTATATTATGTTTTGGACAATATGCTAGAGACACCCTATTTAGAGAAAAGGTAATAACATAAAAGAAAGATGAATTTAAGTTACAAAATTTGATTTAAATTCATTCAATTAATTTAATTTTATTCCCTAGCCATAAAACAGCAGCTATAGAAACTAGTGTGTTTTTAAAATAAAGGCAAAAACCAGAAAATGGCTTCCATTTTTGAAATATGAAAATAAAATACAGTCTCACAGACAATACGAAAATATTAATAAACAAATAAAGATTCGATAGGGTTGCCATGGGTGATAAACACCTATTACATAAATAAAATGCCTAAGTTATGAATGGATAAATAGGATTTAAAAAAAAAAATTGTTTGACACAATAACCTTAAAAATATTAGAAAAAAAAATTTTTTTTTAAAGAAATAAACACAGATACTAATAGATTAGTTTTTTTTACAGCTGAAATTACCCTTGGCTTAAATTCAATTTCATTCTTTAATATAAATGCCTTTAAATTCAAAATATATGAAGCTTGAAATGTTATCTCTTCTAAACAAAATATTTCACATGCATATTAAAAACAAAAATATGATAATTCAGTCAGATGTTATAAGGTACAATAAGTAGAAGATGAAGATGGATGGGGAAGGATTATTTTTGCAGGGCACCTCAGCAGCCTTATAGAGCTTTCCAACACAACGTCACACGTTCTTTATCGTCTGTTTCAAAAGTATTTGTAGGACACTACGTGATCATTCTTTGACTTGATCCATTTGATTTGTAAGAAAAGCATAAGATTTGAAGGACAAGTTTATAAATATGCCGAACTTTTGTGCTGTTTGGGATGTGGTAGTTGAGGTGATAGAGATTCTGTTTCTTTTTTTTAGAATCCCATGTATTCCCAAAACAGGAAAACCAGATAATATTAAATTAAAATTGGAAAGACATGAAAAAGGGATTTCAGCTCTTAAGACGAAGGATATGATAATTATTGACAACTTCAAAATTGAAGTTCTCATATCCTTGAAAATTCAATTTGTGATAAACATCTTGTAACAGGTAAGTTTATTATTTTCTATTAATGTAAAATAACTTATTCATAAAGTATTAAGTTTAAAATGTTTCTAAACCATATTGAGCGTAAGTACGGTTGCAATCGGCAATAATGTAGTTTGAGAAGAAGTTAATCAATTTTTGAAATCTAAAATATATAGATCAATACCATTTATGATGGAAATTTATTTTGATAATGCTTTGCCACTGCAAAATCCAGGTTAACACAAAGATTAAGTTTCTGTTTATCCTACATTCCCGGTTGCTAAGCAGTTGGCAGAGCTGAGGCCACGTGATACGGAATACGCTATAAGAATAGTTGAAGTAGTGACATTTTTTTTGCTAAAAAAATCAAAAGGGAAACAAATTTTCTTACAATGGAATGAGTTTTATAAACAGACTGGTTTATTTAAATTTCAGCTGAATTTTTTAAATTTAAAACAAAATTATTTCATAATGATGTAAGATGCAAATTAATAATAGCATAAAAAAACATTGATGCAAATTAATAATAGCACAAAAATGAACATTAGTTAATATAAACAATTGCGGAGGAAAATAATAATTAAACAAAATATACAGAGGATCACAAACAAATGTTGTTTTTCCTGATTCTGCTGCGAAATTGTTCTTTATTTTATTAATAATACATTTTAAAAATAGTTTTTATATAGTATGAAACACGAAATAATTACAAAAATTGTAATCAATGCAAATAGATCAAAAGTGGAAAATATTTCCCAAATTAAACTAAATATACCATCGATTCCGTACAAATGCTGTTTTTCACAATGCTGCTGCAAATTAGCCCTTTATTTCATAAAAAAATACATTTGAAAAATAGTTTTTCTCAATAAAACGCGAAAAAATTAAAAATATTATAGTCGATGCCAACAGATTGCAAAAGTGGAAAATATTTTCAAATTAAACTATATATGCCGAGGATTACATACAAATGCAGATTTTCACGATGCTGCTGCAAAATAGTTCTTCATTTTATTAATAATATGGTAAAAAGTAGTTTTTTTTTATCTTTTATATATAAAACGAAATAATTATAAAATTTTCAGTCCATGCAAATAAATTCTAAAAATGGCAGAAATATAATCATTGGTCATCTCTCTTTAGACGCAGTGGGAATCGCCGTATGCAAGCGTCAATTTCGTAATCGTGGAAATACATATTTTTAGATTTAAGAAAGGGAAAACTTTGATTAAAAATCATGGCTTTGTTCAAATTTTGTGAAGTTTTTGGGACATACATAACCGATTTCATGACTTTTTTGGGATTTTTGCCCATGGAAAGAAGAAAATTCCTTGGACAAAAAAATTAAAATGTGAGAAAGTGCTCGGAAAAAACATAATTGCGAATTCTAGGATGAATCCTGTAAGACAAATAGCAAAATTTTATTTGATGAAATTTGAGATCCGCGCATGCGGGGAAGATACGTTTATGGTTTCGAAGGACGTACGAGGGAGGAATAGGAACATGCTGAATAGGAACCAACCAAATTATGAATATGCTGAAAGTTCAGAACCTTAGCTACGTAACTACTATTTTATTATTTTTCAAATCAATACCCAATTTAAGTTCTCTGAAATCAAAACCAAAATAACTATCAGGGGAGGCTATGATATATATGTGAGGCTTGATCCATTGTGAAAACCTTCATCCTATATTTATAATGAATACATACAAGTATTAAATATAAGTTTAGTTATTTTTAAGAAACATTTATATAATTTAACTTCATGAACATCTAATTTATGGACATATTCTTTGACAAAGAAATGTACAGATATTGCTATAAAAATATTCTTTGGTAGCTATGATTTCAAAATTATATTTAGAAAAATACATACTTACTTTAATTTAAATGCATCCACAGACAAATATTTATTTTAAAAGGGTCTGTGTTCTATTATGCTCAGAATGAAAAGAAGATTATGAAGAAAAACATGATGGGTTGAATTTCTGTATTTGTGACTATTTAATAATTTTTTTCTATAAGATTTCTTGGTTAGGAAACCTTTGTATTTTGAAGTAGAAAATTTGGTAAAGCAAATGTTTTCCTTTCGGAAAAGAAATCCAAATAAAAATTTTACGTTTTACCCAGTGATGAAAATGTCTAATATTGATCTACGACTTGCGATCTATGACTCACACCGGTGGATTTTCTTTTTTCTATTAAATTCCATGGTCAGCTTTTTTTAATACTATTTAGAATTTTTACATATATTTGGCTTTGTGCACTTATTATTTTACCTACCCAGAGACTGAAGTTGTATTTGTCGCATCAGCGAAGGGTATTATTATAAAAGTTACCGAATCCAACATCAATAAAAGGAACTACAGAAGTTGCACCAAGAATTAATTTTCATTTTTCTGAATATAACTGCTGTTAACTGTTCAATTCTTAAAACTAGTCCTATTCTATTTTAGTTTTTACTTAGATTAAAACAAGTGGGTCAACCCTCCCTTAATGTGTTGAAAACCCAGACCACTCGACTGACCTTTAAGGTATACAGCAGTTGTTTGAGTGGCCAGCCTGTGTCAAACCTCCCATATGTGCCTTGACCCACAAATTACTCTTTTTTAAAATCAATGCAATTTTAAATTCAGGGCAACTTTTATTGCGGAAGTTCGGCAATTCCGCACGTCAATCATGCATTAGGCTCCTCCTCTTTAACAGATCCCTTCTTTCTAATGTCGCCGATTTTATTTCAGAAAGCATTCTTTGGTGTATTTTTCGTATAATTTGAATCTTTTATATCCTAAAGGTGTCTGTTATTTGTTAAAAGTTCTATTACTTTTTTTCCCATCTCCAGACTTTAGAAATTCCTCCCGGCAATGATACTTTAGGTCCCGCCTTTCTCAAATGCCCCTCCTCTCTAATACTGCCGAGTTCATTCCAAGAAGCATTATTTAGTGGGTTTTTTTTTTCATATAATTTGGATCTTTTATATGCCACAGGTGTCTGTAATTTGGTAAAAGTTCTATGATTATTTTTACATCTCCAGACTTAGCAATTCCGCCCGGCAATGATACTGTAAGCTCCTCCTCTCCTTTCTAACAGACCCCTCCTGTTTAGTGCTGCCGATTTCAGGAAGCATTCTTTAGTGTGTTTTTTCGTATAATTTGGATATTTTATACCCTACAGGTATCTGTAATTTGGTAGAAGTTCTATTAATTTTTCCATCTCCAGATTCTAACGTAATTGAGCTGCTTCGACGTGTTTGCATTACAGTCGCCATCGCCATCTTGAATGCAAATGAGGAGAGGAAAGGCGGAGCGTAGTGACGTCCAATTTTATCTTCCTTTGATTGGTTCGCCGCTCAGAAATTGAGCAATTTTTATTGCAGAGTACGAACGAATTGCAGCAATATTGCGGCAAGATTTCTTCCCATTGAAATGTATGGTGTTGCTGAAAAATTGCTGGAAGGAATTGCTCCGTGTAATAACACCATAAATCAGCTGCAATGAATTCTAACACTTAATAAAAATAATTAGATCAAATTATTCAATTTCATTGTTGAGTATGTGCTAAATAAGCTCAATATATGGAGTATCAGTTGCTGTACAATTTAAGGTTTAATTACATTAATTAGCCCTGTTAGTGCTGCCAAAAATTTTATTTTTTTTCCCTTTCAAAATGTATCCTTATTTTTCTTTCTGGTAGGTTGGTAGCTATGTTATTTTGAAATTAGCTAAAGGTAGTAAATTTGAATACTGAATTTGCATATGCTTTATGCTCAATCTATGCAATGGACTTCAAAATTTCACTGTGAAAGAGGGGATATTATTGCCCAAACCAAAAGGCATATGGATTAAAAAATGTCAGTTGAAAAAATGCAGACATTGAATATAGTTTCTTTGCTATTGAAATTGAAAGTGTGATACGTGCTAATTATTATAATCACACACTACATATTTCAGTTTTATTTGTTGCACAGTTGTCCTTTTAATGTTTAGATTAAGTATAACAGTAAGAAGTATAGATTGCGTTGACATGCAAAATCTCCTGTTTTTTTTTTCATATTTTCACACACATCTCCTGGTTTTTCATATTTGGAAGTTGGCAGCTATACGTATTGCAATGAGAACACATGAAGTTGCAGTTTTTACTCAGTTTCCTTAAATCTGTAACGAAATTCGAAATCGACTCGCCTTCCTGCTGTATGTCTTTCGAAAATTTATTTTGTTCTGCGATCTCATTGGGTTTTGATGCAAGATGTTCTTGAATTAATTTCACAAGTTCACTGTAAGTTTTCTGTTGATGTTCATCTGTGGGCTTGTAAGATTACCCAATTATTGTAAAGTTTTAGTTGCCATAGTATGTAAGAGCAGTTCACGTTTCTTTTGTAGCACATCATTTGCATTGTCAGTAAAGCGTCATAACGAAAAATAGTTCTCTAATATCTGAATAAATGTACTCCCAAGATTCTACATTTTCTTTATAATTATCAAATTGAAGACCTATTTCACTAGGTGATTAACTTTGTCGTAAAACAGTATTTAGTAATGTTACGAAATGCTTGAAAGTTACATTTTGATTATCAGAAGCCATGGTGAAAAAAGTTCTATTTGTTACCTTTCTATTTTCGTCGCCAACCATTGTAGACGTTGTAACCAAGTTTATTTCATTAGTAAGAAAGTAATGTACAAATTACTATAACACTTTTTATTACACATCGGTGCAGTATATGGACGAACACAGCGCACAGCACGCAACAAAACAGAAACCAGGGGCATAGAAAACGTAGCTTAGTTACTAGCACTAGTGGTTATTCTTGCAGTTAACCTTTTAAATACACAAGAGCTATGCCTATGAACTGTGCTGATATTTAAAAGTATTTCAATATCATATACACCTGTCCCCCGATTTACATGGAAGATAGGTTCTGCACAAAACCGCGTAAATTGAAATCTTGGATTTTGCTAAGTAAAATCGTGTAAAACGAAAATAACCCCAAAATGTGCATGATTCAGTCATTTATTTAAGTAAAACAAAAGTAAGACATCTTAGACAACTTAAAATTAAAATTATACTTAGTTTATGAAACAACAAACATATGAATGTAGTAGTATAACATATTTAATTTATTTTACATTAGGAACAAAGAAACAAAAAGACCCTTAAAAATTAATTATAAGTTTAATCACTGTCATCACTTTCATGTACTATCAGTCTTTTTTTTCTGATAGGTATGATGTCACTTTCATCCAGTAGCGGCTCGTGAGTTGAGTTTGTGGTAGGGCTGCAAATAAATTGTATCTTACACTGAACTAGCTTATACTGAACTAGCTATAATAGTATCTTATACTGAACTAGCTATAATATAATTTACATAACAACATACTGATAAATATTTTATTTATTTATATACAAAGAACATTCTCCTGTCTTTTCGACGAACGAACTCTTCAATAACTTTTTCATTGAAGTTTATAATTTTGTACATTAAGCTCTTCCCTGCACTGAGGATGGCTAGCGCTGATAGTCGATCTTCAGACATGGTGTTTCTTAAAAAGGTCTTTATTCTCTCTTCAGCGTAGAGAAACATCGTTCTGGTTCCGATGTTGTCATTGGTGTTGTCAGGACAATTTTTAGTAAACAGCTCACTTCACCAAGTGAATTCTGAAGCCCGCTGCTTACAATCAATTTGTGAATGTTTAAAGTTACAGAACTTGAAAATTCTTTTCGTTCATAAAGAACAGAAAGCTCCGTTCTCAGTTTCTCTTTTTTCAGCATAGGATATGTTAATACTGTTTCATCTAATTCCTTTGAAGGAAATTCTTCAGAAAAATGAGAAAATTTTCCGGACGCCAACAATTTTGCAGCTGAAAGATGCCCAGTGAATTTAAATCGTTCTTTTGCCTGGACACAAACTGTCCAGGCAAAAGAACGACTTCTTTAGCCATAATGGTGAGATCTTCATTTCGTTTTCGCTTTTTAACTTCAGTTGATTCTCTTAATATTTCTGATGGGAATAAAGTGATTTGATCCCTTATTAATAAAATTGCACGATAGAAATACTCTAACGCAGAATGAACAGTGGAAGAGTTCGCATTGCGATTTTGAAGTTGATCATACAGCAGGTCAACATGTGGCATGATACGGTGGAAGAATGAAAGCCAAAAGAGGAAAGTTTGATCATTCAGCATACGTAGAAGTCCCGAAGCTGCCTGGACTGTAGTAGCATTCTTTGATTTCTGTAGTTCTTCAAAGCATTCTTTTAACTCGTTAATATTTTCGTAAACAGTACTGACTACCCTAGAATTAAAATTCCATCTAGTGTTGGAACCTCGTGGGATTCTTTTGCAAACCAAGTCTAGTACAGAAAGGCGTTGTGGTGATTGAGAGAAAAAAGTTGGTATTGCGTTTAAACTACTGAAAAATATATGCACTTGTGAATTTTGAGATGTTGCTTTTTCCATAATTAAATTCAGCTGATGTGCATAACTGTGAATAAAGTGGGCATTACTGTAAATTTCTTTAATTATGGTTTGTAATCCACTCTTTTTCCCACTCATTACAGCAGCACCATCATAAGTTTGAGCTATAAGCTTCTCAAAGTCATCTTTCAATACCACATCCAGTTGTTCCAAAATATACTGTGACAAACCCTTTGCATCTTGTGATTGGGGGTTGTAAAATCCCCAAAATCTTTCATACACTTCGCCTTCGTTTTCGTAGCGAAACACAATTACTTCCTGAGTTTTCTCAGAAACATCTGTCGTGTCATCTGCCAT
Source organism: Amaurobius ferox (assembly GCA_951213105.1). NCBI lineage: Eukaryota > Metazoa > Arthropoda > Arachnida > Araneae > Amaurobiidae > Amaurobius > Amaurobius ferox. Next base: position 9,604,691 of record OX578133.1, read on the forward strand.
GACAGCTAGAAATTTTGCACGACTGATTTCATCAATTATTTCAGTTCGGCAAACTTTAAAAATACAATTCAATAACTCATTTTGAATTGTCTTTGAGTTTCCTTTGAACACAAAGGCTGTTTCAAAATGTGAAGTTTCCATCAAGCTTGACAGCAAATTCTGGTAATCCTCGAAAAACTCCAGGGTTAGCAGATTCAGAATTTTCGTCGTGGCCACGTAATGGTAGTTCAAACTTTCCACAAAACTTAATGCAGTCTATTATTTTTGAGAGTATCTCTCTGTTTTTTTTTCACTTCCTCGTTGTACTTAACTATGCTTAACCTATATCCTTCGCTTAATTGGGTAGCGATATTTATTTTCCCAAGCATAGCCAAATCAATGACATTTCTTATGTGTTTCACAGAGCTTTCATGCTTTTTCAGTTTTTCAGGTAGGTGACATAAGTCCTTTACCCCCTGTTTTGTCCAAGCAGAAACCCCACCGTAAAGCAAGCATGGGAAACAAAACAGTGTATTTCTTGAGTCACAACCGCATAAGTCGTATTTAGCATAAATGATCCGATTAAATTTACTTTGGTACGCATTCTGCTTGACGATGTCTGAATAATTTTTAAGTCCGGCAGAGGACGACCATTACTTTTAATTCAAATTTTCTCAGTCAAAGATAATCGTGAAAAAACAATTTTCTGCAAAGACAACACACTCATCGTTGAATTATCTTTTAAACACACAGACATTAATTAAACCGCCATTTATTCCAAAAGACACAAACAAACAACATAAACGAACAGTTTCTGACTCGTAAACAGGAATTCAAACACGTGCCTTACAAATAAAGCTCTAGATTGAGCTGCATCGGATGCAGCACGCCGCGATCATGACGACGGATAATCCCTGCCCCCGTACGCACCACTCTGAACATGCGCACCAACCCTTTTAGCGGAGAAAATGAGCTGCGAGTTTTGCAGCTCGAAAGACACTTTTCCCACACGCTTTGAGAACATTCATACGGAAATTGATCTTCCCACTTACGTTGCGGTCGCAAAAATTTGTTTATGAACTTCGATCTGCATTCGTTCGGTGCCAAGTGCCAACTCGATGCGGTAAAATTATACAAGTGCGTTGAATAAATAAACATATATATTTTGAAATAAATTACAGGGGGTGCTGCAGCTCTGCAGCACTTATTGACGAGCCGCTACTGCTTTCATCACTTGAGCTTTCTTGATGCGATTCTGGCTTAATGGTTGACGAATTAGGCAAGATTTTGGGTTGACAAGACTTTGTCATGAAATCGGTAATTAACAATTGTGTAGGTTTTTTTGCTAAATCTTTATAGACCTCTTCATATTGATTTAAGCATTTACGAAGGTCTTGCTGGAATCGGAGAGCTCGATCAACATTTGTGTCATATTCTAAGAAATGGATGCCCAATTTTCTTCCCAAATCAAGTCCTACGCTTATGATTCTTGCTGTGAACGCAACTGGTTCAGATTGCTCTTCATCAGAATCATTGTCTTCATCATGTTTGTTTGTTTCACGAATCATGCTAATTAAATCATCATTCAATTCTTCATCAGCCATTATTTCTTCAATATCTGCCTGAGCTAAATCTTCAAAACCTTCTCCTCCTATAGTATGGGCCAACTCAGTGATCTGAGAATATTCATGCTCTATTGGTGATTTATCATTTCCACTTTCAACAACATCCGGCGATATTGCTTTCCAGCAGGCGTTGATCGTTGATTGTTTGATCTGAGTCTATGACAGTCCAACATGCTTAACACAATCTAAAATTGTAAATTTCTTCCAAGCATCCATCAGAGTAAGAGATTCATCATTCTCCATTTATTCTAAGATATACCTGAAAGTTTGCTTGATGTACAGTGCTTTAAAAGTCGAAATTATCCCTTGATCTAACGGTTGTAATAAGGACAGTGTATTCTTTGGTAAAAAAAAACAACTTTTACATTTTCGTGTTGTAAATCTGGAGGATGACCTGGTGCATTATCAATTAATAGAAGAGCCTTAAAAGGCAATCCCTTTTTAGTTACATAAGTTTTGACATCTGGAACAAAGAAATTATGGAACCATTCATTGAAAGCTATGGCAGTGACCCATGCTTTTCTATTAGCCATCCAATGGACTGGAAGGTTTTTGATATTTATTCCTTTGAATGATGTGGTGATTTTGATTTGTTAATCACCAATGGTTTCATCATATAATCGCCAGAAGCATTGTAATGGAAAAAAACTGTTATAAGACTTTTCGCTACTTTATGACCACTAGCTGATTTGTGAGCTTAGGCTATAAAGGTTCTTTTCGGCATTTTTTTCCAGAATTATCCAGACTCTCCAGCATTGAAAACCTGATCAGAAGTGTAGGAGTTAGCGGCAATGATTTCAGCAAGTTTTGTCGGATATTGTTGTGCCGCATCCGAATCAGCAGATGCACTTTCACCTTTCATTCTCAGATTATGTAAAGAATGCCTTTGTTTGAATCTTTCGAACCACCCATGGCTTGCGAAAAAAGATACCTTCTTTTCATCGGACGAAGTCGACGGCGACTGACTCTTAAGTGATTGATAAATCTTCAAAGCTTTATTTGTAACAGCATTGGTATCGATCGGGATTCGCTTTTGAGTTTGGTCTTCTATCCATATCACTAAGGCTTTTTCAATATTTTTCATTGTAACATCTCTAACATATGAAGTCGTACTCATACTGCTGCAGGTTCCAGCTGCTACACTTTTTCTAATGGAGTCTTCATTTTTTCTTATTGTCCTTATTGTGGCTTCATTCATGGAGTAAAATTTAGCAACATCCATTACTCTTTCTCTATTACGTAGATGGTCTAATATTGGAATTTTAGTTTCTAAAGAAATAACTTTTCTTTTCATTTGATTTTTCCTCAAATCCTTTGACATTATAGAACTTTAACAAATTTATGCAAACTATAAAGATGCAAGAAAAACTATAAATGTTGAAAACTTACCAGTTCAAAAGATAAACGCACAATAATATAAGCTTTGCTGCTAAAATTTTTCGCACTATGTACTTGCATGAACCAGATAGCTTTACTGTTGTGAAATACATACGGGGATTCCCCTATTATGGGGATTTCCCTATACGTGGATTCCCCATTACAGGGATTCCTCTAAATGTACATATTTTACAACACCGGGAATCTCCTGTTGTTTTCAGTGTTACCAAAGGAATAAAATTCAAAAATATCATCAAATCTTTGTATAGGCGTATATGGAGCGGAATATACATTTTTATCAATTTTTTGAAATCTGTTAATTTATAAACTGTATAAAAGCGAAATCGTGTAAAACAAGTGCCGTGTAAATCGGGGGATAAGTGTACATCATTATGTATTTATATACAAGTTTTCCTTTCAAATCATGGTTCTTTTATTCCTTTCCAAAGTATTCAGTGTAACCGCTTATCTTCAAACGGTACCAGTGGTGAAAGCAGGGGCTCGCGGAAGTCTTGATCCTCCAGTTACCATCCATTAACATTAGTTATCATTAGAATTCCTATTACAAAATAAAATCCAACACTCTAAATATCCTTCATTCGATCATCACATCCCACCCTCTGTGAAATTCTGTCTACAATATGGCACGAATATATTAAAACAAATATTTAAATATTCTATGATATCATTCAAGTTTTTCAGTCAACCTGTGGTTTTTATACCTTTTAGAAGTGTCATTAGCTCCTTAATATTTTATAATATAAGCAAAAATGTTTACTTTACTAAAGTTCATTAAAACGGCATTATATTTGTATTTTTCCAACCTTAAATAAAATCATTAAATCAGTACGTAGTTTTATCATAATGAATAGTGTTTGCAAAATACTGCTTTGCGAAAAAAGAAAAAAAAATTGCCAAGTGTAACGATCATTTCTAAAAATAAATGTAACCCCAGAATAATACCAAGCGTTGTCGACTAATGGCAGTCAGATGTCGTCATGATGCATTTGCGGAGGGTCGACCTATGGATGATGTGATATTGTGGTAATTATTTACAACGAATAGATTGTAAAAAACATCTTTTTGTCATCCAAAAATAAAAAACAGATGTAGTCAACCAAAAATTAAAGACTTGAACAGTTTACATTTAAGAACTCTTAAAACAATTTATAAAATTAAAGAGAGTTTAATAGTTATGGGGATCATTTTACAATTATTCATATATATTAGCCTGAGCTTCCACTAGAAAGTCTAAAGGTGTCACATTCTTCTCCGGATAACCATATCTGCTTCTTGTTTAATAAAAATAAATTTCTCTGAAACAGGTAAGGATTATCCCCAAAAGCAAACTGCTTAAAAATGTTAGACTGAAAGGCCTTAGTGCAAAAGTATGGTTAATTAATACATCAGAATAAGACTAAATTTAATTCCACAAATTCCTCAAAACGAGGATCAAAACATATCGTAACAAAAAGTTATCTTGTTAAACAACAGTATCGATTACTAAAATATCAATTTTATAAAGGGTATCCACTACTGAAATTTCTAAAATTGAGTTCCAATAGTGAGATTATTGAAATCCATTGTAAGATTACAGAGTTCCAGCAAGCCCCATGTCAAATTTTTAATCTACAAAATATAGTTTTTATAAAGTTGTAAATTATATTTATTAACTTCTTAATAGTATTGAGAAATATAAATTAGTATAAATTTAGTCTAATAAGTAACATTTTCTTTGTTAGTTAAGAGGTTTTCCTAAATTTGAAGTGAGGTGACACAGAATTAAAAATTTTAGCTCCAATTATTTCCTGGGGATATCTTTTCTTAGAAATAAAACTATGATGTTTTATTAAAATGTTACATTATTTAAATTGAGATGCTAGTAATTTATTAGTAAATGAGTATCCACTACCGGAACTATGCCCACTACTCGCTTGGCACTCTATGTAAAAACACTGCACATGTCTTGGCACTCTATGTTCTGTTTATATTAACCAGCTCACACCAATTACATTTGCATTATTTAATCAATTGTTACCAAATATACAGGGTGTCCCATCAAGACGGCATAAACTCTGCCGAGCATGAATCCTCGCCCGGAGTATATTAAAAATGACCCAAGAACCATACCTCTATGACCCATAGTTTTTGAGAAAAATGCAAAAGATTCATCCGACAGAAACTCTCAGTGATGTTGATGGAAGAACCCATGGCGGGCTGGCGCTATAACAGAAAAATGTGTTACTTCGATGGGTTGAAGCAAATCTGGAGTTGAGCACATGTACACTAGCCAGGCAGTTTAATGCGAGTAGCAGTACTGTGCATAGGATATTATGAGCAGAGAGGGTATTTCGCTACAGAACTGTACACCCAGATGTGCATCAGTTCATCACCTTTTGTGAATGGCTATTGTAACATGAATCCCACAATGCTTTCATTACACATATCTTATGGATGGATCAAGCATGTTTCACATATGACAGGGTGGGTCTTCAGCCGTCACAAGAGCCATGTGTGGTCAGAATCCAATCCTTATGCAATCTGCCACAGAGACATCGGGTCTACTGGTCTGTAAATGTGTAGGCTGGCATACTCAGCAATCACATTATTGGACCTTCTGCCTAAATGGCTCACAGGACATTCATGCTTTGTATTTCTTCGTGATGTACTAACTGATTTCCTCGATGATATACCCTTATCGGCAATATGTGGCCTATGGTTTCAGCATGCTGGAGCACCGGCACATTTCAGCTCTCCTGTACTTGATTGGTTGGATATGGAGTACCCAGATTGCTGGATTGGACGTGGCCACCACGATCTCCAGATCTGACATCTTTGGATTTCTACCTATGGAGCCATCTGAAAGAATTGGTATATTGAACCCCAGTTATTGCAGAAAGTGACTTCATGCTGCATTCACTTTTGTGGACAAGAATATAATAGATTGAGTGCGGTCAGCCATTCTGCGACATGCACATGCATGCCTTGATATGCACAGTAGTCATTTTGAGCATCTTCCTATGTAAATGTAATGTCATATACAAGTACGGATGGATGTTCATGTTTCCAATAAAGCTTATTTTCTGTGCACCAGATATGATGTCATACTTTTCCTTTCACATTTTTCTCGAAAACTATGGGTCACAGAGGTATGGTTATTGGGTCACTTTTTATGTACTCCGAGTGAGGATTCTCACTCCTTAAAGTTTATGTGGTCTTGACGGGACACCCTGTATATATGAAGTTGCTAAATTTTTAATGTTTAATTTTATTATGTGTTATATAAAGGAATTTTTTTTTTCACTGCACAGTTTTAAAACTTATATATTGTTCCATTCTTTAATATTCATATTAAATTAATAATTAGATAATTTGTTCATAGAAATTATTTTATTTTGTGCTATGATGATATTTCTTAAACATTATAATTATTTTTTGTTTGTTTCATTATTGATTTCAATAGGCTACATTTTATAGAGATCAGTATAAACATTGATTTTAGATATTAAAATAAAACTGGAGCTTTTGTTAATGAAAGTAAAATGAAATCTCAAAATAATTGGAATGGAAATTTTTTTTAACAGGAAGAAAAATCACTTATGACATTTGAAGATCAACAACTTTTTGGTAGAACAAAAATTATGGAAAAAATTCAGGTATTAAATTTAAATTATGCTATGTATATCATCTATCAATTATGCTATGTATATCATCTATCAATTATGCTATGTATATCATCTATCAATTATGCTATGTATATCATCTATCAATTATGCTATGTATATCATCTATCAATTATGCTATGTATATCATAACTAGTGATATCATCCCAAAGCTAAAGCTTAAAAGTATTATAATGTATTTTATTTAAAAAACATATTTATAAAATAAGTCAAATTCAGTTTTATAAATGTTTTGAGATTGATATAAGCAGTGTTTGCCTTATTCAGTTATACGAGGGTCACACTAAAATTTTTGAGACAGTGGCAGACGGTATGCGCTAGAAAAAAGTTATTGGTCGGATATTTATATTTGAACTCATATGTCTGCAGATGATAATTTGTGTCAACAATTGCAATTTAGCTATCATAAAATGAATTTTGAAAGAAAAGAAAATGAAGTTGACGCAAAAGCATTATCGAGCTATGATTTTCTATAATTTTAAAGTGGGGCTAAATCAAGAAGAATGTCTTTAACGTCTACAATTAGCGTATGGAAATGATGCTCCATCTCGTGACTCTGTATTCAGGTGGTTTACAGAGTTGAGAAGAGGTCGAAATTCTCTCCTGGATGAAGAACACATAGGAAGACCTTTGTCAGCTGTAGTCCCAGAAAATGTGTTGGCCATTTGAAAAATGTTAATTGATGATAATCTCTGTACCTACCAATTGATACAGAAGGAATTAAACATTGGATCCACAGCTATACATAGAATTATACATGAAGAACTGCATTTGAAAAAATTAGTTTGTTGTTGGATCCCCCATAATTTTACAGAACACCAAAAAGCTGAGCGTATCAGAATCAGTAAAGAAACCCTAAAATTACTTTATGATGGTAGCATTATTTCTAAAATCATAACTAGTGATGAAACGTACATACCGTTTTTTGACTTTCCAACACGTCAAGAAAGTAAAGTAGGGGTCTTTGAAGATGACCCCAAACCAACAATGGTGAAAAGACAACAAGCAATGAAAAAAGTAATGTATGTTGTGTTCTTCAGAAGTACAGGTTTGGTTAAAGCCATAAAGCTAGAGGGACAGAAGACAGCTACAGCTAACTGGTACACCACTAAGTGTCTTTCAAAAATTTTCCAGGAAATGAATGTTACGGGACTCATGCTTCACCATTACAATGCATCTTCTCATTCAGCAAGAATGACAGTCGAATTTCTTGAATAAAATATATCAAAGTGATAGAACATCCACCCTATTCTCCTTATCTTGCTATGTATGACTTTTGGTTATTTTTTAATCTAAAAAAAAAATTACATGGGCGTTGTTTTCATTCCGAAGATGAGATTGATGACACTGTAAAAACATATTTTTCATCAATTCCAAGAAATAGATGGCTTGAAGCATTTAATCTTTGGAAAATTTGCCTACGAAAGTGCATTCATGTTGGAGGGCAGTACTTTGAACACTCTTAAGAGTTGGTAAGTTTAACTTGTACCACTTAGCCATATCTCAAAATTTTCAGTGTGACCCTCGTATATAGTTTAAGTTTATTATAAAATCCATGGGTCTCATGTAATATCAGAAATATATTTATTTTAATAAATGAATGACATATTTTCATGCTAAACTAAAACCCATGTTGGGCAGTGCTGTAGTATAGTATATAGTTGTATCCATATGGATCACCTTTTGACTGGTAAATGGCTGAAACCTGTATGAATTATGTAACAATTTTAATGTCAACTAAAAATGAAACGTACTAAACATAATGTGCTGTATCTTTTGTACTGATAAAATAATATTGAAAAGATTCACATGCTGTTCTAAATCTTCAGTGATATTGTTCCATTCTACTCTTCTACAGAAAGCCTGTAAAATTCTGAATACGAAATATTCTCATGACTTTTATTTTTGTTGACATTATAGTTATGTTGAAGAATTTTCAAAGTTCTGAAGTTTTAAGTTCTATACAGAGTTATATGGGATTATTAACCCCCAGATTCACTTGAAACACTTAAGTTTTGTTTCTATCCTATCTCAGCCGCGTTGGTATTCACTTTAAACTTTATGACTCATTTCTTTGCTGCAAAACATTGTCATGTCACGAAGTTATGATACGGCTGCCCAGAGCACCCATAAAGTCAATTCTCATCGTAAATATGGCCGCTTTTGGTCACCGATGTTGCACTTTCTGCTATATTTGTTTATAGTTTCATGAAAAAGGGATATACCAACAGTCAGAGAACAAAATATCGACAACAGGTATGTAATTATTGTTATGCTTCTGTTAACAACTGATTTATTTTCAAGTGTTAACCATTTTAAATTCGTTACTTTGGTTTAAATAAAAATTACATCGATACATTCGAGTAAAAAATCATTGTAGAATGTTTTATAACGCTAATATTTTACTATAATGCGATATTTAAAATTATACATTCTTTGAAGATTTATAATCCGTAAAATTGATCATTTCATATTTCTTTATTTTATCGTGTTCAGAAGATGACGATTTGTTGTGAAATTACAATTCACTTTTCAACAGCTTAAAAGAATATGCAAATCTTTCAAATTGTTAAGGCTTACGTTTTGGTATACATACAGAAAAATATTAAATAATATAATATGTTAGATAAGAGATACTTTTACAAGTCATTGAGCTGTATTTTTCTGTTTATGTACCTACATCAGTGATATGGATGTTTCATTTGAAACTTTTCAGGCATAGTAATTTCTGTTGTAATATTTTGTTTAACATAAAATAACTTTAATACAGTTTCATCAGAAAGAGCAGGGGTCTCCAAACTACGGCCCGCGGTAGCGGGCCGGACATGCCCGGTATCCGGCCTGCCATAGTTTATTTTGATTACATTGTAAAATTTACAATGTAAGTAAATCATACAAAATAATAATCAGATGTTTTTATTTAACGACCAATTAAGAAACACAATAACAGACATACATAATGAAATTGAACATTTTAACTGTAATATTAGATTTTTTCTAAAAACTTACAATAAGTGACATACATAGGTAATTCCCATAATGAAATTAAACATTATAATTATGATTAATGAGATTTATGTAGCTGTAACTTTCCACTGACAATTGTTTGCAGTTGTGGATCAAGTTTTCTAGTGGAAAATATCAGCAGTGACTTCAAATACTCATCAGTTAATTTGGATCTGTAAATATTTTTTGTATATTTCATTTTGGAAAATGTTTTTTCACACAGATAAGTAGTGCCGAAAGTGGGAAAAAAGTCATGAGCAAATTTATGCAACTGATTAAACTGTGTGAGTGGAAGACTCTTATAAAATTCCAGCAATGATGACTTTAAATATTTTTTTTTAAAGATATCGCTACACTGCAAATCAATCATTTCTATTTGAAGTTCTGGGGCAAAGATTTCTATATCGGCGTTAAAAGGATTTTGAAAAATCTTGATTTCATTTGCAATTGCATCAAAATCTGAAAAACAAGACTCAAAATTTATTTTTAAAGCACCCAAAGCTTCAATTGCGAAATCTCCTGGAAATGGAGTCTCAGTTTGCTGGCTGAATGTTTGGCATGTATTAAAATGCGTGAAACATTTTTTGCTCAATTGAGATTGAAACAAAACAATTTTTTGTCGAAAGGACTTAATATGAGTGTATAAATTAGGCAGAAGCTGGTTTTCTCCTTGTAATTTTAAATTAAGGTTATTCATATATTTAGTTAAATCTCTATAAAATGATAACTTCCATAACCACTCATTGTTTTGTAACTCAGCTAGAGGACGATTCCTTTCATTTAAGAAAATTTCGATTATTGCTCAGAGCTCAAAAAATCGCTTTAGAACTTTTCCGCAGCTAAGCCAGCTTACTGCAGTATAATATGGTAAGTCATTTTCTCCAATATCTTCAATAAACTCGCGGAATTGACGATGATTGAGCACATGTGATCTGATATAATTAACAGCTGCTGACATGACTGGATTTAAAACTTCTGACATATCCAAGCATCTTCCACACAAAGACTATTGATGAATGATGCAATGTACGATTAATGGTTTTGAACTACCGTCATTTTCTACGGCCCTTGATGTGAGAGTAATGACACCTTTATTTTTCAACACATGTTTTTGCCACCATCAGCAGTGATACACTTCAAGTTTTTCCATTGAAGATTGTTTTACTGAACAGCATTAAAAACTCCTTTAACAACTCCTTTAAAAATATCTTATCCAGTGATCGTGCCTTGAATGCTAGGAACGTCAAGAAGCTCTTCATACACTTCATAATTTTTACTTTCCCTGGAATACATGGTAATGTATAGGGAAAGTATTGGAATCACGTCGAAAATCGCAACTCAAGTTTTCGACGGATCTATGCGTTTCGAGACCTCTAGAATACAAAAAAACTAATTTTAGCGTGATGTCTGTGTGTGTGTCTGTCTGTCTGTCTATGCAGATTTTGTATCCACTCTAACTAAAAAACTAATTGACCGAATTTCATAAAATGTGGTAGGTAAGTCACTTGTGGGCGAATCTGGTGCTGATTAGTTTGGGGTACGATTCAGGATAAAAGAACCCGCCTTTTTTTGCGAAATGGCCCACAAAAGCTTGTATCCACTCTAGCTGAAAATCTAATGGACCAAATTTCACAAAATTATGTAGATAAGTTGCTTGTAGGCCACTCTGGTGCTGATTAGAATTTGGTACGATTCAGAAAAAAATAACCTGCCTTTTTTGCAAAATGGCCTGCAAAAATTGACAAAATCTAAAATAAAAAACTATGTATGCTGAAATATATCCATTAAATGCTTGTTTTATACGTAATTTTTAATGGGGAAAAGAATAAGACCAACCCCATTACACTAAGATTAGCCATTCTCGAGATATTTTCATTTTTTCGTTTTTTCTTTATGCCACATTTGAAAATGAGTCCAGTTACCAAATGAGAACGAAAATTGAATTAATAGTGAATTAAATTTAATTAAAATAAAAAGAATGTGTATATAAGTCTGCAGGGAAAGTCATGTGCTGCCCACATCAGATTTTTATCTATCCCTCGAATAAAAAGTAACACCTGATCAGTATCTGAAACATCTGTTGACTCATCCAGGGCCAAAGAGAACCACACTTAAGTGTCGATTTTTGTCAGACAATTGAGTTAATATATTTTCTGCAATATCATCTGCTCTTCGAGCCACAGTGTTTGCTGACAAACTGATGTTTTTAAATAAATTAGCTTTTTCTGGACACATTTTTTCTGCTGCTGCAATCATGCAATCCTTAATTAATTCTCCATCAGTAAATGGTTTCCCGTATTTCGCTATTGAATGAGCCACGTGAAAACTAGCACGAGTTGCTGCTTCTTGTTCAGCATTTACTTTCTTAAACAACAATTGCTGAGATTTCAACCCGCGTTTTAATGATTCACATTTTTGATTCACTTACCTTGTTCTCAGGAGTGACTCACAGCATTTTTTCAGTGGTAGTCTTCATGCAAGTTTAATATCCAATGTGTACACAAACTCATTTGCATATTTAGGGGCTGACCCTGGGCATCGTTCCAGTAGGTACCGATCCCCCTGTATTTGAGAAGTTCACTTTGGAAATATCTTTGTGGATAGGAGGATGATTAAGAAAGTCTTTAGATAGATCATGTGATAGATTGATCTTATGTTGAGATCTAGTTACAGTATAACTGTTTTCAAATTGAAAGCCTTAGTTAAAAAGGCATGTTCGGTATTTAAGGATATGCAGTTATGTTAGTCAGTGTATGCGATAGTTTTTGTCACATAAGTATTTTACCGGTGATTTTTGCTTTTAGTATTTGATCATAAGTATGACCGTTCGTAAGTATTAAAATATCTAGTCATTTTTGTAACAGAATATAATTTCTGAAAGTTCCAGTATGTGACATATGTAATGTGAATATCAAACTACATATAATGGAAAAACTTGATCAACTCTATTGATGTTTCCATTTGGACTTCTTAAATGTATACAACTCTACCTTCAAACCTTGTATGTTTAAGCTGTATATTGCTAAAGCAGCTAGTTATTGTAACATGGCAAGATTCTTACTTTCTAAATAAACATGGAGTTAGTTATTCAACCTGACTCTTGTACTTCCTTATTTTGACACTGCCCTACTCTGCTCACAACGAATCAGTATCTTATTTCTACTACATATTCATACAAGATGGTCATGGGGCCCAGTTAATAATCCCAAAATGACGAAGGATAATCAAGTCGGATTGATGGGGGCCGCTTAAGTCTGCCCATCAGAAGTAAACGCAAGTAAGAGTTGAGTGATTTCATCGCTGCTGGAAGGTGGTTAATACAAAACTTAAACCATGGATACAAGAAAGATAATGCTGCTATTGAAAGAAAATTATGTGACGTGGTGCAAGAATATTTCCTTTGCACTAAAGGCAGAGGAATGCTAAATGTACATAAGTGGAAAGTTACAGCCCGTTAATGAGGAGGCATCAAAATGTGACATAGATGATGAGATCCGGCTCTGTGGCAGAGCATCGGAGATTCTTTGGAACAGACTTGCAAAACAATTTCAAGAATTTTTTGTGCCAACTGATGATCCTGCTTTTATGTGGAGAATGATTGGTAATCTTTTCCAAACTCCTGCCGATGACTCAAATCTCTGTTCCCAGCCAGTGAAACTTGATGTTATGTTTGACGAGATGAAACCGGAACTTTCGCTCATTGCAGCTCAGAATGTAAATAGCATTTCTGAAATACCTGTTACTCCAGCTAATGTAAATTGTTATTTTGTGAAAAGTAAATGTATTCCTAAAAATAATAATCAGTCTAAAAATTTCAATGTAAAACTTAAGTTTAAAGTGATACAAATTGGACCCTGTCATTTTTGTAAGAAAATTAGTCATTTGAAAAAAGATTGTTTCAAATTTAAATCCAGAAATGTAACCAGCATTGTAGAATTAAATATCAAATCAAATACACAAAAATCAGTTTTACCATAGATCTTGTCGATAAGTTCAACTGGGTAATAGACGCTGTTGCCATATATCATTTCTGCAACAAAACGTTGTTTTTAAATTGTAAGGAATTGGGAGGTACTTCTATGTCGCTGACAGTAGGTAATGTGGTAAGCCCAATTGAATCTATTGGGATGGTCAAAATACACGTAGTTATAAATGACCAAAGAAACAGGATGGTGACAGAACCGGGAAATCGGAATTCTCAGGGAAAAATGATTTTCTGGAAATATCAGGGAAAACTCAGAGAATTTTGCTTCAAATCAGGGAAAATTTTGGAATTTTGTTTCGCGAGTCACTGATCTTCAAATCCCTATGAAAACATCTGAACGGGAATTTTCCTTTCTCTTTGTCATTCCACGAAACTGCCTCATTATGTGGAAGTGTTAAACTTTATTCTGATTGGCTGTTGATCAGATGACATCATAAAGCTTAAAATACCCACTCACCACATGGCGATTAAACTTGAAAACCTGGCGATTAACGAAATCCTGATTACCGGCCAAACTGTGTAATAGCGTAGGATGGCTATTCTCCCTAAACAAATCCACCTGTGGAGTGAGAAAAATCTGTCAACAACCGCTACCATAATGCTACGGCTCTCCCATAGTTTTTCCCCTATGAGGCTATGATCGTAATTTATTGCATTTCCTGCCAAGAATGAGTGCAATCCACATTCCTATCCTACCCCTCCCTGTAGTCACTGATGTGATTTACGGCATTCTGGGATGTAGCATCTTTGCCGTGCTCTCTACAATGAGCATGGCAAAGATGCTGCAAATAATAATTACGGTTTAAATGGGTTCCCCAATTTTTACATCTGACTCAAATTTATAAGGGTTCTCGAAATCGGATGCAAGAACGGAATTAAAATCACTCACTAAAATAAAAATGGTGCGTGAAACTTGTTCCCGCTATTTCGTGCTTGTGAATTTATTTATTGGTTAAATATTCATTTTAGCATATTTTTCATAATGAAAAATTAAACGAATTAATCTATATGAATGAGTTTCGGGAATACGCTGCCGCTCGGGGCCGGCACAAGTGAATTAAATCTGGGCGCCCAGCACGAATAAAGGATATCAACCTTGGGGATGGGGGAATGCTTTTCTGAGCTGAATTGCAGATATTGCAATGTTATGTATTATTGTTCTACTTTAACCTACATATGAATGGTCCATAAACGACTATATGGAAATTATGAGTGTGCGTAGCATTGGCTAAAATAGCGCGTTTAAAGGATACTATCCCAGACATACTTTGTATTAATTTGAAAGCTTGATCGCGAGAATTTCTTAATTTTTAAAATCTCGATATACGACAGTTTTTCGCTAGGAGAAATTTCAGATTTCCTTTTACAGATTATACCTTGTTTTAAGTTATTAATCTCTAATCGATGATGTATAAAACAACGATGTATGGATTCCTAACATGTTTGTTTAGTTATATTTTCAGAAGTGCTAACTGTTAACAATTATTATAAATTCATAGTTAAATCAGTTCCATTTTCAACTTACCCTCTGGGCCAGGGGTAGTTCACGCCCCTTTTCCCGTTATTCGAAAAATTCGGGTATTGCAATAAAACTGCATGTTTCTAGCGATATAAAATGCCATTTTTTTAAATTCCAAATGTCAAAATATTAAAAAGAATCAAATTTCTTCAAAAGGATAAAGAATGTATTTGTTATGAAATAAACCTATTGGGGAAATTTTAAAATAAGTGTTCATAATGTCCGTTAATATAACGGGAAAAAAGGCCGAAATATCACAATTGCGATGATTGAAAAATTAGAGTAAATGATCAAAATATAAAACAACAATATTAATTTATTAAAATTCACCGAAAATCATTTGTAAAACCCTCAAAATTAAAGAAAAATTAGTGGACGGGATTCTTAGAAATAAAAGGGGAATAAATAATAGTGAATGATGATGCTTCATAAGCTTGGAAAAGTAAAAAATAAAAAGATCAAAATGAGAAAACTTAAATGAATTTAAAATTGCTATTTTAAATCAAATTTTAAATCAAAATGTATTTGAATGCTTCATGATAAATGAATTTTTTTTTATGATGTATTGGAAAACAAATATTATAAAACACCTGAAAAGGTCTATAATGAAAATCTTTGGCAAGATTAAAAAAAATTACAAGGTTAAAAAAAATTAGTGAATATAAATGTTTAAAATATTTAAACAATGGATAAATGAAAAATTTAAATTTGACAAACCTTTAAGAAATGGAAAAAATTGTAATAGTGACAATAACTTATAGAAAAGAATTAGTTTAAAAAAAAACACACTTAAAATAAGTTTTGAAAATTTATTAAATGTTAAAATGAGAAGTTAGCAATAGTAAATGCATTTTAACAATATTACTCATTAATAAATTAAAATATTTCTGTGAATTTGCCTTTGTTACTGTCAAATAATAATAATAAAATTTGTATAAAATCCTCCGCTGCCTCAACAATTGATTATAGAATATGAATATTGAAAGAATATTGAATATTAAAATAATTGATTCTAGAAAAGTAGATCCGCTAAGGAGTTTTCTTGCCAACAGACATATAGTGATACCTTAATAAAGTATTCATCAGTTCAAGACATGGGGAGAAGGATCGGTTGTTTGACTATGTCTACTGTACAATAAATCTATTATAAATAAGTACTAAGTAATAAGAGCAAATTTCTAAATTATTTTAAAACATACTTAAACACAATTTTGCATAACATTAAGCAACTTGAAAAAACCATCACATGATGTAATGTAAAAGTACTTTGAAATTACTAAATTATTTTTACTCGCTTTGCCTCTTTACGTGAAAAACTCATCCAATGTTTTCTGCTTCAAAGTTGATACTCGTTTTTTTTATGCTGCTTATCTTATATATATATAAATGTTTTATATTTATCTTTTATATTCATTTATCCTTCTATCAGTTTTTAGTTAGTTAAGTTTATGAGTATGGTTGGGAAATTCTTATGCGAACAGATGATTGAAGAAAATCAGGGAATTTCAGGTAAAATACTCTGGAAATTAGGGAAAACTCGGGGAATTTTGTTTTTAAGTTTCTGTAGCCACCTTGAGAAAGGATATCATTTTACATGTTGTAATGTTTTCTCCCAAATTACACGGTAATCTTCTAGCAGCTTCAGTGCTAGAAGAAAGTAATTGCAATTATCTTAGGGAAAAGGGAGTACTATGATTCTATACACCAAATGGGGAAAAGTACTTTTATGCCAAAAGTAAAGAAGGGTTATACATCTTAAAACCCCAGTATGAACGGAATAGTTTAAATGTTATTAAGTATTGTGAAAGTAAAGATAGCAAACCAGGAAATGGTGATAAACATAATAACAAAAAGTTCAAAAATTTAAAGAATCAAAATATTAGATTAAGCATTAAAGAAACTTCAAAAAGCAAAAGTTTAAAATCTGATTACAATACTTCTAAGAAAGTTAAGAAACAAATCAATGAGATGTTTTTCATTTACAAAAGTAAACCTAGTAGCTCATTTACCGAGTCAAACGGCTTAAACTTTGCATAAGAGATATTGCCATCTCAACCAGGGTTTCCCCCAGGATTAAAAAAGGCCAGGCTGCTGTTACTAGAAAAAGAGAGCAGTTAGAAAAAAAGGACGCATATTTTTTATGTGAATAACATTTATGTTTGGGATTTTTATGATGAACATCAGAGCGTTGCAAAAAAATGTAAACACTTTGGTCACTTATGCCTCCAAGTCTAATAGACAAAAATGTAAATATATTTTCTTGTTTTGTAGGAAATAGGGTCCAGATTGTGAATATATAAAATTAATTTCAATTTTTTAATATTTTGAACTTATTTTTTGAAAAACTTAAAAGTATTTGTCAGAGCAAGTTTTTTTTTTTCATTTTGCTTATTTTCACTCAAAATATCTTCGAAACCATAAAAGACAAATATAAATAGTAAGGGATAAAAATATGTATTAGAAAATTTAGTTGCTAAATCTATATTTATATTTTAAAAATGCACTTATAGTTTTCGAGTAATCGTTTTGTTGAGTTGAAGAAGAGTGAATTTCCCTTTTCAAGTTTGTAATACGTAAGTGCGTTTTGTTACGTAAGAACGTTTGTAATACGTTTGTAATAATAAGTTTGTAAGAATATAGCTCTTTGAAATCCCTACAAGTATATATAATTGGATTTTGGATGAGCTCTTTGCTTGCGAAGTATAGTGGTTATAATTTCGATATTTTAGTATTTTAACATGGGTTTTCCAATGTGTGGGAAAGCTGTAATTTACTTAAAATGTTACTATTGCTTCAGCTGAATCTGTTATTTACTCCTTGGTGAAATATTTGTGCATAAGTATGAGATAATCTTATTTTGTTTAAAAAATTAGGACATTAAATAAACTTGGAGATTCTAAAAATGTGTAATGATTGGTTAGGTTTGAACAAAAGAAATGAAAATATACATATTCAAGTACATATTTATGTGCCGCCAGGCAAGTTTATAGATTATAGATCAGGTTGATTTCAGGTCAGATAAGTTTAATTTATATACCGAAAAACAAGTTTGTAAAATAATTTTATATTTTAACCTGAAGTCTATGATCGAAGCATCCAGATAAAATTGTTGTGAAAACTAAAGTACTAACTAGCTATAAACAGTTAGAGAGTCATTTGTATCACTTTGAAATCCTGTAAACAATATAAATGAATCTAAAAGAATCTAATAGCTTTAAATTGAAATTCTTTTGTTGAGAACAAATTTATCATTGAATAAATGCTATTTTTACATCAAATGCAATTAAAGTCTTGAGCAATTGGGTTTATTAACAATTACAGTTATTGAATTTATATAAATTTAGAGTTTATTAAATTTAAAAAGGAGAATATTAAATTTTGATTTTTAGTATTTTCTATTAGTCAATGAGGATTGATGATCTTAGGGATAAAATATATTTAAACGTGGAAAATATTTGTTAATTGTTGTTATATATTGATTACAAAAAAAACCCCTGATTTAAATAACTAAATAAAATTCCAGAAAGCACCATTAAATCACCATATAAAGTTTTAAACTATGGATTAGCAAATGTTTAGCTGCTAAGTTAATCATTATTCCATGGAGCAGAGTTATGAATAATGCAAGCAACGTACATTCATGTGTCTGCACAGCATTTGTATCTTTAGCCGTAAACTCGCATAGTGTTCGAGTACGCGATAAACAACTACTGCATGCATCCCTAAAGTATGCGTATCATTATTAAATGAGCTTGATTATTATTATTATTGCATGCGTCCACGGAGGGGGTCAAAGGCAAGTCTGCTAATATAAGGGGGTTTATTTTGTGTTTCAAATCAGCTATGCAGATGTCGTACAACGGGCTAATCTATTAATCCATAAGCCTGCATAGTTCATGTGTTCATAACACAATGTCACACGATTTGCATGCGTCTGCACAGGGTATATATCACTATTGCATGCATTGCATGCAAATTGCATACACTCATTAAAAGAAGGCTCTTAATTTTGTAAATCCGCTACACGAATGTTGAATCGTTATTGCATGGAGTGGAGTTATCATTATATTATATATAATGCATACTGCATCCGTCTGCGCAGTAGTCGGGACAGGACCGCTCATACAAATTTCTGAGTTACCCTTCATATTTTGTTTTCCTCTTTTGTGCATTCTTCATGTCTTCTCCTTCCTCAAAAAATGATTGAGGGCTCTACCACTTCAGTAGTGTCCGACCCTTCTTATGGGCGGCCATGGTCAGATACACAGCCAATAGCTATTACATGACCTGCATTGAGCGTAAATCTGCTACGCGAATTAAATATGTCCGCGCAGCCTGTGTATCATTATTGCATGGAGCAGAGTTTTCATTATATTGTATATAATTTATAGTGGTCAGATCAGGGCTGTTGGCCCATAACAAATTGTTTGCATCGTACTAGGGCCATTGACCAATTTGATGGCCTAATACACAAAAATATAAAAATTTAAAATCACTTTAAAAGAAATATTGCACTTGAGCCATTTGTATGAAGCAGAGCGTGGTTGTGGATTCTTATGTCGTGACTTCTTTGAATAGACTTTCCGTAAAATAACTTATTTTATTCTCACGAAAGTAACATAGAAGATAACACAAATAATACATATATTTGTGTATTATTTGTGTTATCTATGTTACTTTCTTCGATATGGTATTTGCAAAGGGTTAGAAACATCATTGCCTTGAAATATTTACAGTCACACAACAAGTTAGGCCTAACAGCACTGGCCACGTATTTTGCCACTTACCAGCAAATGCAGAAACATAACGCATAGCATAAGAACATTCCAGAAACAGGAAAAATTTAAACAGTAACATTACAAGATCATCATGAATGAATCAGAGTACCAAGACTCAGAATGACTACATCATAAATGAAGACAAGAGACATAGACAAGAGACCATAGACACACTTCTACTGACACATCCACCAGCTTAAATAGTGCTGTGTGATCGAAGTAGAAGTTAATGTTTTTGAAGTAGAAGTTAATGTTTTTCCGGAGTATGCTAATCTCTAATCGGTTGAAGTAGAGATTAGCATAATCCGGATGTTGACGTCTCAATTTGCAGGAATACGTAACATGAGGTTAAAACTTAGTGACAAGCTGTCCTAATGTGATTAGCACACAGTAACTTTTGGATTTTGACAGTACTATAACCGATGTACGTGTTGCTTGTTTACACTGAAGTTTTCTATTCAATCGGTCCCCTCCTGCAGATTGAGTCGCTTAACCTCAAAAACACAAGTTATAATCCAATTTCAAATTTATGTTGAATACATACTGCTATATAGAGTTTCAAAAATATCATGTATATAATGTAGTGTATAATTACCTTTCAAGACAATGTTTTAAAAAGTATAAACACATCATGATACAATTTACATGAAAACACAAAGTTAAAAATATCTCTGTGTTAAAAACAGGAGATAACATTTTTAAATTCAAAAACTCTTAACCTATCGCCACGCAGTATAAACTCAACAGTATCTAAACTACATGTTGAGGGAATGTCAAAAAGTCTGTATATCGCATTGCAAAAATTTTTAAACTTTTAAACCTTCACCACAAAGTTTAAACTCATTAGTATCTAAACTACTAAATGAGGGATTGAAAAAATGTATGTTATTTTTAGTATATATTAAAAACCTTAAAATTCTTCGCTACACAGTATAAACACATTGGTAGCTAAACTACACAATGTGGGTTTTGAAAAAAGTGTTGAAGTTAATTTGAAAAATACAACTATACAATTTAAACAAGTTAAATTTTGATTTCAAATTACAATTTGAACATTTCTAAGAAGTTTTAAAGATTTCACAGAATTTAAAGATTGCTTCTTTGGTAATGGGTTTTGTAAAACCATCAGCTTTATTATTTTTACTGTTTATAAATATAATTTCAAAGAGTTTCTTTTCAACTGTATTTCTCAAAAAATGATATTTAACATCAATGTGTTTTGTTCTATGATTCTCAATGGGTGAATTGGAAAAGTTTATGGCTGCTTGGTTGTCACAGAATATAATACTGTTTCCTAACTGAATGCCAAGCTTATTACATTCCAGTAATATGTTTTGTACCCACACCATTTCTTTTGCAGATTCAGTCAATGAGATATATTCAGCTTCCATTGTAGATAAACTCACACATTTATGCTTAAATGTCCTCCATGAAATAGGTACCCTATCTACAAAAAATATCATGCCTCCCATTGATACTCTATCATCCCTATTAGCTGCAAAGTCAGAATCAGTAAAACAATTTAAATTTACAGATTGAATGTTTGATAAGTTTAATTTAAAATCCCTTGTTTTATCTACACACCCTAGAAGTTTAAGTAGAACATCCCAGTGAATCTGAAACAAAATACAATCTGAATACAAAATACTCGTTAGTTGCTCCCATTCTTTTATCCGAAATAAACGAATAATTTCACTGCCTCTAAAACCCAAACAAAAAAAAAATACTCTCTTATATTCCTATGATTCACCAACGAAATCATAACGCTGAAATAAAAATAAAAACCGAAACTCAATTATAAAATTGTTGATGCTACGAGAATTGCTCTGTTTGTTTATGTTACAAAATGATTTTCACCGCTCCAAATGGAGAAATAATTCATTCGATCCTCTTCTGCCAAGGTCATGCCTCTGCAAAATACATTGAAGTTAGTTCCATGGACAAGTAACGCCATCTAGTACACAAATTAAAACGTTCCGCGTGGTGGCACTTATAGGTGCCACTATCCGCTTGCGGTAAAATTTCCTCTGGCCCGAGTAAGTGCCGTTCGTCCTTGAATGCAAGTTCGCATCTGGCACGTGGGCGTGCCGATCGTCGCGAAAGGGTTAATTACTTGTATTTCATGACTCCAATTAATGATTATACATCAAACTCAACAGAAATTTGAATATGTTAAGACTTAATACTAAAGCATGTTATATTATTGTTATTGAAGTCTTATAGAGCTAAGACTATTTATTAAAATACCTATCTTTATAATTTGATGAAGTACTGGGAACTTGACATTGATTAACATGTCGAGGTTCTTGGATTAAAAAATTTTTTTGAGTACTACTGTGTATGCATCGAATTTAACAAGTTGCATAAGGGGGCCCATTGCTGGAAGAATGTAAACAAATGATCATGATTCACTATTCCCCTGAACGATGTTCAGAAACACAACTTAATTTTTGATTCACTTACCTCGTTCTCGGGAGTGACTCACGGCGTTCATTCAGTGGTAGTCTTCATGAAGTTGAATATTTAACACGTACACAAACTCATTTGCATATTTAGAGGCAGTCCCCGGTTATCGTTCCAAAAGTTCACTTTGGAAATAGCTGACGTGGTTGTCAAGTGGTCAAGGCAAGCGTTTCCGTAGCAATCGCTCGACCACCGCATTGTGGGTTCGAACCCCACGTAAGGCATAGATGTTTGTGTTATGGGCGTAGTGTGATCCGCCCCCCTCTGGTGCGCCTGGGGCAACATCCAAGGACAGCTAAATGGTTCACAATCTGGCCAATGTAATAAAGGCGAATGACGAAGGTCAAAGTGCCTGGCCATCTAAAAAAAAAACTTTGGAAATATTGTTGTGGATAGGAGGATGATTAAGAAAGTCTTTAACTAGATCATGTGATAAATTGATCTTATGTTGAGATCTGGTTATGGTATGACAGTTTTCAAATTGAAAGCCTTAGTTAAAATGGTGAGTTCGGTATTTAAGGATACGCAGTTATGTTAGTCTGTATATGTGGTGGTTTTTGTCACATAAGTATTTTACCGGTGATTTTTGCTTTTAATATTTGAGCATAAGTATGACTGTTTGTAAGCATTAATATCTAGTCATTTTTGTATCAGAATATAGTTTCTGAAAGTTCCAGTATGTGACCTATGTAAGGTGAATGTCGAACGACATATAATGGAAAAACTCGTCTCTATTCATGTTTCTATTTAGACATTTTAAATTCATATAACTCTACCTTTAAACCCTGTATATATATTTAGGCTGCATTTGCCAAAGCAACTAATCATTGTAACATGACAAGATTCTTACGTTCTAAATAAATGTGGACTTATACTAGTGCAAATCAGTATCTCATTTCTACTGCATAGTCGCACAACATCAAGTCGTAATCAGCTGATTCACATCATAAGTTTTGCATATATGCATACTGAAAGTGTTCACTAATTTTTACATAATATTTACTGTTTAAGCAAAAATCTATCCACAATTCTACTTTTTTAAAAATTGAGGAGAAAGAAAATATTTTTTTTAAGAATATAGGTGCACAAAATTTAAACTTTTGCATTTCAAAAGTTTTATAGATTTTGAACGTTTCATTATTACCTAGACCTGAAAATAAACACTTGCCAGAAGTTGAATAAACACAGTTTGATGATTAAATGAAACAACTAACCAACCACCACTTATACAGTACAACGTCTCAAATCCAGAATCCTCCGGACCTCGTCTTCTACGAATTTAAGACTTTTCCAGATTTTAGATCATTTTTGAAAAAAATAAATATGAATTTTTACTCCCCCCCCCCCTTTGCACCATAGTTTGACATCTTCTAAATTGTACTACAAAAGGAAATTTAAACGAAATAAATCAAAAATTCAAACAAAAAGGTCCTAATTTGAAAAAAATAATAAGATTTTCAGTTTGTCATAGATGCCATATGTTCCACACATTATATTTTTGCTTATAGACTTAAAAATGTACAATTTAAAATTACATGACATTGATATGAAGTTAATAATGAAATTGCTATATTTTAGGTGGCAAAAAATAGCTCTTAACCATAGCTAATCAACCTAGAAAATTTAGACAATGGAGGTCAACAAACCCCTGAATCTGAATCAAAAGTTTTATAGATTTATAATCTGAATCTTGAGACTAGCACTCTTGTTGACCAAGCTATCTGGGAATGAAAGGTCTTGCAAAATGAGATCGAAACTCTTTGGTCTCAATGAATCCATGGTCCACGGGTGGTGATGGATGATCAGTTGAGCAATATCTTGCTTTATGCAATGCCCTATTATAGCGCATAAGTTGCTTCATTATAATCCTGAGCACTTAAAATTTTGTAGGATAAGTCTAAAATAATTCCCTGCATTGTTACAAGATTTGAAGTAATATAAATATATTTCTACTAGAAAAATTCTAAAATCGTGTTTTAACAAGTTTTGTGCTTACTGATCATCTCATCGCCTACACCGTGCTGACGAGCGGCAATGACCGCGAAACCATGGTCCTCAGAATATGATGGATGATTAGTTGAGCACTTTATTGCTCTCATGCTCTTTATCTCTTTTTATGTATTGTATTTACTTTGTATTTATTATGTTTGGGGGGTGTCAGTGGTAGATGTATTAATGGATGTCAACATCTAATCCCACCTTCTGCAGTCTGCCCTTCTGTCCAATGGCTTCCTGAGGTTTCTTGAGGTCCCAAGCAAGCTTTTTGGAGAGGCCTCCAACCAGGAGCAATGCCAAGAATTACCCATCATAATTCCTCAAATGCCTCTTTTTAATCTGAATTTTATCAAAAACAGTGATGATTCAATAATCCAAATCCAATTAATTCTAATTTTGTATAATCCAAACTACGATATTTGTTTTATTATTTATTTTATTCAAAGGATAAAAATAAAAAATCGGCCTTTTTTTATGACTTGTCTATGCCTAGATTTTCATACTCTATACAAGAAAAGAAATAAATATAAAATATTTGTAGAGTGAAGATAGACTATTTTTCAAATCCATCCTCCATGTGTAACATAATCACATTTTTCTGTACATCCAGTAGTTTAATTGATTTTTAAATCGCATTACAATTCCCTTACATTCGTTAATCACATAACAAGTTTCAGCATCCACTTTGACAATAAGAACTTGCAATTTCGTCCCAGTAGCTCAACGGTAGAGCATCGACTGGCCAGTTCGGAGATCCTGGGTTCGAGTTCCAGTTGGGGCAGCAAGGTTCTTTACAGTGGCGCTCAAATGAATTAACCCTGTAGGTTAGTGTAAAGATGTCAGAGGTATGAAAGTCACCTTAGTACAACTAGCATGGATTCCGTGGACTCTGGCATATTGAGCGCCGATTTTAAATTAAGAGAGGACAACAATCATGCAGGATACCTCTCTCCTTGCCCTCCCTTTTGAGTGCCTATGTTGGGGGGTTTTTGAGCATTTATGATATACTAAAAAAAATAACATTCTAAATATTTCTGGAACATACCTAAACATGTAAAGTATCTGAAATCTAAAAGTCATCTGAAATTCATCTAAAATAAATCTGAAAATGCACCATTTGATCAGTTTCTCCCTAAATGTAACTACATAAAATTAAATGGAACTTTCCTAAAGATAAAAAACATTAAAGTAAAAGAGAGAACACAGAATTTAGGTTTTCAAAAATCTAACGTTTATTAAAATTTAAACTTCATTTTTAAAATAATTTTCAAAACATTTTACATCTCATTAACTAGACAAATTAAACATCTTAAATAATTTAAATAAATTGAATGGCCGGTCGTAAGTGGTTAGTACAACTGTTAGAATATTAAATTTTAAAGTTAACAATATTAAACTTATACAATTATTTGTCAAAACTAGAATTTGGAATAAAAAGAACATAAGTTAGCCAAAAGCGAATTTCAACAAAATTTAAAGATAGCCTCAGGTTCAGGTGACCTAAAATATATAAGTCTAAAGGGGTCTTATTCTATGCTAACTCAATTAAACTTTTAAATAGTCTAAACTGACAGAAGCAATTAAAAATTAGTATTTAAAAGATATCACCCGGATGTAGAGCCGTCATGGAACATGCTGGATGCATCAGATCCCAACAGATGAGACGAAGATGGAAAGGCAAAAGTCCAATCGCTTAAACACGAGGAAAACCATCCATTCCAGTCCAAAAGAAGGATCGTTTCACACGACAGCAAGCTCCTCAACGTCGTAAAATTTGATCAGCACCAAATCTCAATCAACGAATTCTTCATCGGAAACAATGGACACTTCTTTACTCATCAGTACTAAACGCCGAGCATGTGGTCCATTAATCACATATGGAAATGCCGACTCAATACGTTATTTAAAGAATGCACACTGATAACGATAAACAACCGCTTAATTGGTGTCATAGCACTTCTCAAATCTACAGGGCAGGCGAGAACTTGTAGACTAAACAATGCCTTCCTTCACAGACCGCCCATTAGAAGCACTCGAAGACAAAACATTGTCCAGCCATGTTATTAATCAATTTAAATGATGAAGACTTCTCGGGATATAAATAAATAACATCATTTAGAACATCGTTGAAAGTAACAAAGTGCAGATATTCACACGTTTAACAACAGAGATGAGAGAATAGGAAATTTCGTTCCAAAGCGATGGAATGCATAAGAGCGCCGAAGCGCTAAAAACAACTTTGTAGATCACATCTTGAGTTCTATTTCAGAGGGAAGAGAGAAAGAGAGCGAAAAAATGCGCGATTTTACTTATATACTGCAAAACATCGCTGCCACAGATTGTAACCAAAATTATCGATGAACGATAAAATAATTAATGACAGACGATTTTAATATCACGGTCAACCAATTAAAAACTCGAAATTTTAAAGAAGAGAAATGGAATTTCAAAGCAGACGAAAATGAAAAAGAAATGAAGTGAAACGATTTGGAAATATACGAATTCGGCAATAATTTAAATATGAACGATTCTGAAATATTTAAAAAGCTGAAAATAGAATAAAACTGTAAAATTGCAATGAATTAACGAATTTCTAACCGAGAGCAACAAATTTGGAATCAAATTAAAGGGAATAAAAAGGGCAATAAATGGAATCACAAATTAGGCAATTTAAATAAATTTAAATTGCTAAAACCTAAAAAGAACGAACTTTCGCCGTTTTTAACACAAAACCTATGGAATAGAACCTATTTGGAACAGAAGAATATCAAAACCTAAACAATTGGAAAAGGGATAACTAAAAGAGAATGACTATGTAAATAAAACCCCTGAACACGTTTAAACTAAAAACAAAACTCCTAAAATTATTAAATATCCAAAAGTATAACCCAACACCTATGCCGAGGAGGCTGATGACATCAGAAACACAAAAATGTATCATGGCTATTTTTCACAACAAGAATTGAAACTATTAAGCATTGTGATCATAAATAGCTTCTTTTATGCATGATTATATCAAATTTTGTCCTCTGTTGCCATGTTAAATAAACATAAAATTTCGATGTTTTCACTCAAATTAAAAAAAAAACTACCTAGTTAAACCCATAACTATTTGTGGCAGCTATCATATACCCAAGAAATCGACCACAGACATACATGCAGACAGATGTATGGACATCACCCTAAAAATAGTCAAAACGTGTTCAGGGTCTTAAAATATATATTGGCATCAAAGTCTCGAAATTTTGTGAAAACAATATTTTCTCAATACTATGTATGAGAAAGTAAAAATAAGTTTAATATCGCATGGAGAATGCAAATTAGCATCCTATAAGAATGCCATTCCCTTGTAAATAAAAATTAGTATAGAAAATAGCTATTTTTGTAGCAATTAAGATAGTTAATTTTATTTAATATTTTACAATTTGAGAATAGCATGTTTGAAAAGTTGAGAACCCTTTTCTGGTATAATCTCCCTGAAAATAGACCTTATAAAAAGTTTTCGCATTGAAATAATCTTACAAAATTTCATTTTAATGAATCAATTTGTTCAAAAGGTATCCTGCCAAACAGGCAGACACATAGATGTAATTGAAGAAAAAATAGTTTATTTGTTTTCTGGAATGCTCAAGATTTGTAAATCCATCTATTCCAAAAGAAGGAGTTTTGAACCTTTCACAGTACTTTCTGTTTACCTATGCATTATATTATTGAATAAGTAAATTAAACACATACCTCCTTTTCTTTTAATTTTACTGGACTACATAAGCAGTTGCTCAGAGTCTCGTTCACTGAATAGACTGCCAAATTTCTTTAATTCGTTGAAAATACAAAATGGCATCTCTAAAACTCATCCCTAAAACAGTAAATCCATTAATATATGAAATTCTCTACCAAGAGTTCCTTTTAGTTTCGAATCACCTATTTTAATTTTTATGCAATCAAATCATTCTATACGGTATCAAGCATATCTAGCCAAATCACAAGCTTTATTAAGTTTCTCGTGCTTAATCATTTTCAAGGTCCTTCATGAAGCTGATTCAGTTTGTTATGGCTGTATCGCATAGAATTATTGCCACTGGCATCAACGGTGGTCTAAAAAAAATTTTTAAAGGCGAAATCACTCATATTTCTTTAGTCATGAAAGTAAATGCCTTTTTAAAATAATATGGAAATTAAAAACCTAGTTGTCTAAATTATTATTAATAAAAAAAAATGGAATCGAAATTTATAAAAGAAAAATATATTTAGGTGAAGTGCAAATGAAAAATTCATAACCTGGTTTTCTGGAGGATCACCGTTTTGTTTGAGGGCTTTAGATTTATTAATAAATACACCTCTGTTCATGAGTCACAACTGTTAGGTGAAAGATTTCATTGATCAAAATCTCCAATAAATAATTTACCTAAATTATCCTAAATCCCAAAATCACTCTCTGCTTGAAATTCTGCATCAATGACTTCATTATAACCACGAAAGGCAATAAACGACTGTTTAACAAAGAAACTGCTGGCAATCTTTGTTTAGAAACCGTAATATGTAGACAAAACTTTAAGTAATCTGACCTCGGGAGCATAGCAATGTATAGCTAAAACAACATAATAATGCTATTAAATAAGCTAAACTAAAAAAAGTAGTGCTGAAATCTCGAACAAAATGGGAACCCCCATAGCAATTTTTCTTTTTCAAGGACTATTGGAGTTCTTTTAACAGTTTAAAAAGTTAGTACCAATACCATTCAAAAGCTTAATTTCAGTTCTCAATAAAATATAATACATAAATATTTGTTTCATGGAAACTGTCATTTTGAGCTTTTCGTCAGGGCACAGTCGTTGAGACAGCAGATTTTTCAGTATCAGACATGTTTTTATCAATCTGTGAACTAGCCTTATTCAGCTTGTGTACTAGCTTCCAATGTTTATATCCAGTCAAGTAGATTTTTAATAAATTTCTCAAAAATTCTAAATGCATTGAAGGCTTTCGACACCTACAACACCTCATGAGATCTATGCGAACATAAACTGAATCAATTTAGTTATTAATGTCTTATTTCTTTATGTATTAACAGTATCGCCAAAAGAATTTTTGTCCCCTACTAAAGAATTTTGCAACAAATGCGCAGACCCCCTACTACTCCCTATGGTACAAGTTATTGGCTTTTTTTGTGAACTGCTCATGCGGTTCAGGCCCCCATACAATGCATCTTTTTGCCCCCCACCCCACCCCTGTCAGCCACTTTGGGTATATCAATCATGCATAGCCTACAAGTATAACTGGCACACATTATACAATGACTTAAAGAAATCTGAGTCTTGGGAAGTCTATTTTGATTGCTCTGTTCCTAGCAGATGAGCATAACATATACAATTTTGATAAACTGGGAAATTATGAAACCCACCCTAGAACTCAGATGTCTTATGGACATGTTCTGGATATCCAGCAATAAATTGGATCAATTTGTCATTTTATTATTTTTATTGTCCCATAGTCAAATGTTTCTTTTTTAGGGTCCCTTTTAATGGTAGCATAAATATACATTTATGCAGTAACATATTGCGAATAAAACATATACTTTGGGCTGTAAAACATATTTGGGCTGTAAAGCTTAGGACCCTTTGAAAAATTGTCCTTGTCCAGAGTTCTAATGCTATACAGGAGCCTCGCATTGAATGGCAAATATCGTATAGGAGGCCCTCCCCCCACACCAAATTTAAACTATAGCATATGGGACCTCATATCAAAGAGGAAAATATCGCACATGAAACCGATTAAAGATGTTGCTTCTGGGCCTTAAAATTCTAACTGTGTCACTGTTCGACAATTGTAATAGCTATAATTTTGCCAATTGATCTTCTGTTACTAGAAGGCCTATAGTTAGTTATAGCTTAGTCAGGGTGAAGAAGGAATACAGATTACACAAAAGTTTTTAAACTGAGGCCTAGTAGGCTCTATGGGGCCGCTGTAACCACAAATTGCACAAAAGCGAATAGACTAAAACTAATAAAGTATGCAATGGTTTCTGCCTTTCCAGCTTCATACCCCACTCAGATTGTTACTACTGAAGTCCGAATGACTGAAGGTAAATTTTAGAATAACCCAAAATAATAAAGGAAAACGTATAAAAGGGGCTAATAAGTGGTAAGATTCTACATTCAAATAATTAGCTGAACAAAAGTTAAGAAAGGCTTAGGATAAAAAAAATATTATACTTTCCAATTTTGAGGCCCTCTCTAAACATGAGGCCCCAAGCAATGGTAATAGCTATAATTTTGCCTATTGATCTTCTGTTACTAGAAGGCTTATAGTTAGTTATAGCTTAATCAGGGTGAAGAAGAAATACAGATTAGACAAAAATTTTTAAACTGAGGCCTAGTAGGCTCTATGGAGCCCCTGTAACCACAAAATGCACAAAAGCGAATAGACTAAAACTAATAAAGTATGCAACTGATTCTGCCTTTCCAGCTTCATACCCTACTCAGATTGTAACTACTGAACTCCGAATGACGGAAGGTAAATTTTAGAATAACACAAAATAATAAAGGAAAACGTAGGAGGGGCTAGTGGTAAGATGCTACATTGAAATAATTAGCTGAACAAAAGTTAAGAAAGGCTTAAGATAAAAAAAAAATATTATCCTTTCCAATTTTGAGGCCCCAGGCAGTTGTATGAGTTGCTTGGCCCTCGGGACGCCCCTGCTTCTGTCATCTCCGAATAGTATCCCTTGATATAGGATGCATGGAGGATGGCAAATGCCTTTCAATGGCTGATAACGAAGCCATTGGTGTGACTATGGCTCCTCTCCTGATTGTACAATCCCCTCGAGCAGTTGTCTGAGACATCCTAAGCCTGTGAAAAGGTTACATGTGCCTTCTCTAATCCACTATTGCCAGCACTGAGCAACAACTATATCACTCCGACCAAGATGGTGACTGATATGTCTGTTGGACCAACCAGCTTTCTTTAGGCTAATGATGCAACCTCTCTCTAAAATCGACAATTGTTCATAGTGCCATCAAGTGTATCTCAACGGCATCTTTGTGCACAACTTGCAGTATTAAAGCAGAAAATCCAGTTCTAATTGCCTGTGAGTATAAACACTGGCTGTTTTAAATGTTGCAAGATGTGTCGTTCTCATGCGCATTACATGAGTCTGAAAACATCATTCGCGCTGACAGTTTGGCCATTTGCATACAGAGTTTTGTGGCTGTAGCTCAATTTTTTATGGGTTTATATATTTTTTTGTATATGTTGTGAAAATAATACTTTCTCTATATTATATTCTTTTGTATGTGAGTTAATTGAGGTAAATAAATATATTAACTCCAGACAGTACCTCCTTAGTTCCATAATTGCTAACTCTTGCTGTGTTTTGACTTGACTGCTGACTCAACATAAACATTTGGTGAAAACAGCATTTATGAAAATGAGGAATGTAAAGGAATTCCAGTTCGAATTATTGATTTTAGAGCAAAAATTCTTAAAATTTCTAATTTTCAAAACTTTTTAGCCTAACTTGACATCAAACAGAGTAATTAAGCAAAATTTCTGTAAAGAAAAAGAAACTTGCAATTTATTGGGCAGATGGGAGAGCACACTATTCATGATGTCTCATTCTACTTTATTTAGTTGTTTTTTTTTTCCAGGAAAGGTTATAGGAGATGTTTTACTTTTTTTTTTTCCGATTCTACTTTTGGTTTGGTTAATGCAAAGTTTATTTTACCGGAAAAGAATTAAATAAGCAAAGAAAATAATAGGATAACGAGGCTGAATATTGAACTCTAATTTAACTTTCATACAATAATGGTTATTCATATCCAATGCAATAGCAAGATTTATTCAAATATGAATCAGATATGGGGAATAAAATCAACTCCCTCTCCTATGGGTTAATTTCAGATTTTTCTGCTCCTTTTAGAAGTGGGTAAACGTCTCCAGACATACATGGAAAATGGCACTTGTATATACATTTTTTTACAATTCGCTTTGGTCTTTTTATGTAATAAAGGAAGATGGCTGTGTGTGTGCAGTCTGCAGTGGGAAATCTTAATGTTATATGGTCATGAAATTTGGTACACAGGTATAGCAGGACCTGGGAATGTGCACCTTGGCATTAATTTTTTAAAATTCAAATTACTTTAGTTATTTTATGTTTTAGAAAGTCATGATAAGTGTACAAAAGTAATCTGATTAGCGGAATGTTGCCCAATCTGGAAAAAAATTCTTTAACTGGAAACATCATGTACAATATCTATATTATATATTTGACTAGGAATGTTTGTTTTGTTTAAATCCCTTGTGGCATGCTTGTGGCCAACTTACCCAATTTTAAAAGTGGATTTCATTTATGTATCAGGAGGCAAAGATCTCCAAACTATTTTGAAGATAAATAACAAAAGGGTG